>JAHLJS010000003.1:813838-1424033 GCA_038502445.1 Eremochloa ophiuroides | reverse complement strand
ACGACGGCTGGGACGAACGCGGGGACGCGACGGTCGACGAGCCGAGGCCAGCGCACGCCTTCTCCTCCCACTTCTCCTTCTCCTCCTCCTCTTCTTCGTCCTCCTCTCTTCTCCCCTGCTCCTCCTTTCTTCTCCCCTTCCTTCTCTCTTCTATCCTTCTCCTCCTTTCTGCAGGGGACCAGCGGGTGGGGGCGGGGGCCGTGGCAGGGGCCAGCCGGCACGGGCAGGGAGGGGCGCGGCCCGGGGAAGAGCGCGGGCGGCCGGGGCAGCGCCCCCTGGGCCTAGCTGGCGGCGCGGCGCGGCCGGGGCAGGGGCGCCGGGAGGGGCGCGGCTGGGCAGGGGCGCGGGGAGGGGCGCGGGGAGGGGCGTGGCCGGCAGGGGCGAGGTGGCCGGGGGCGGGTCCGCCGGGCAAGGCCGCAGGTGGCCGTGGCGGTCGGGGCGCCGGCGGCCGTGGGCTACCGCCCCCTGGGCCGTAGCTGGCGGCGCGGCGCGGCGGGCAGGTGCGCCGGGAGGGGCGCGGCCGGGTATGGGGCAGGCGCCGGGAGGGGCGCGGCCTGCAGGGGCGCGGGGAGGGGCGCGGCGACGGCGGCGGCGCGCTGGCTTGGTGCGGGCGGGGATAGGTTCATTTTGGGGCCGCTCGGCCTTTATGAAAGGCATTTGCCTTTTTTTTTCTCTTCTTTGCCGAGGGCCTCACACTGGGCCCTCGGCAAAGTTTCTTTGCCGAAGGCTAAAATGGGCCCTCGGCAAAGAAATTCTTTTTTTTTTGTTTTTTGAACCCAATTTTTTTGTATACCTCTAATATATCATTTAAAACTCAATTTTAAAATTTGGACCAGTTTTGACTTTTTTTGGTATATTTCCTTAATTTATTTCGTTTCATTGATTTTCCCCGAATATTCCAAATTTGAACTGCAAGTGCATGGAGTAATGCACTTTAGTGAATCAGAAAATGTTATTCATGATATTTGGTGTACGTTGAGTCGTTATCCATGAGCACGCATCAAATTTCGAGCATCTTATTCACGTAACATGACGACCAACTAGTTAGAAAAGTTTTTTTAAATTTTATAAAATCCATACGAAGTTCGAAAATCACAAAACTTGCCAACGTGGCATGTTATCGCATGTGTAGACTGTGGTAAAAAATTGATAAGGTTTCGAGCAAGTTGTGACGTTGGATGTCTGAAACCCAGACATCTCCACATGTCATCCCAAATCCCTCAGCAAATCTCTGTTTTAGTAGTGGATAAAGCATTTGCACTCCTCTCCTAATCCTAGCTCTCAATAACATAGAAACTCTCATATATGCCTACTTGTTCCCAAGTTTGGGAAGAAAGCTTATAAGGGTCATTATTCGAAAGCCCCACGGTGCCCCGAGGCTCTAGAAATGAGTAAATTGGCTTCCAAATGTTCAAATTAGGAGAAGCACATCACAAGTACATCAACCACTGCTACGAGTACTGATTTGGTGATTTCCCGTAGTCATTTGCTTTGCTACGCTATCAGTCCATATCTTATGTCAATGAGGCAACAAGATGAAATCTGCTGATGGCATTGTAGCGAATGACGATACACATGATCGATCGATAGTTGCATGTTTTTTTTTTTAAACTATCTTTATTCACTTATGGTTGCAGAATTGCATCCTTCTCCAAACGGAGGCTATATAGCTTTAGCTTTTCACAAACAAAAGGCAAAATAATAATTTACCATGGAGGCATCAAACCCTCCCCCCCACATGTACATCCCTCAAACTTAACACAAATGAGCCCCCATGTTCGTATTCCTTGCTCTGCCACTTCAGCCAAGACAAGAGATTGTATCACGACGCTGCTACGAGATTGAAACACATGTATTGGGGAAAAGAAGGGGGAGCTGACAAATAGGTTCCAGTTGGTTACAAACCATACTATTGCAATGGGAATATAGTATAACTATTATCGAGATGGTAAAAAAAAAAAATCCATGCGGTTAGCAAAATTAGGTTCCTCAAAATTATGGGAGCAATTCAATTAATGACATAATCCAAGTTAGATAGGGGTCACGAAAGGCCTTAAAGCGGCCACGTTGATCCTAGACTAGGATAACCACCACCATACATGAAAGGAACACATATAAATGTAAAGATGACTAGATGAGCAAATAATGTTTGCCTATATTAAGTTAGCTGGAACGACGACAATAAAGAAAAGTCAGCAAGGATCTTTTTGTGGACGGGAAGTTTTATTATCTGTAGCCAGATTCCCTGCTATGGTTTCAGTCCCACATCATCAAAATGAAAAGGAGCTAGCTAGCATGTTGCACGGTTAAGGCAAATTTAGCTCTGGTGTCTGGTGTGTTTGACCATATGGCATGAGACAAAATGACTCTTTATTTAAAGTCTTCATTGCCATTTCTCTGTGGAGAAACATGCATCGGACGATGAGCCGTGAGCACTGGACGCTGTCCTGAAGAGTCCGGTGACTAATCCTAGTTGTGAGTGCACTGAGCAGAGTGCACCAGACACTGGAGCATCTGGTGAGGATCCACCGGATGCGTCCCATGTGAACTCTATGCTCTCGGGCCTGCTCGGTGAGTTTTTCAGCAGACGCAGGTTTCACTGCACTGGACGCGAGGCGTGCACTGTGCGCACATCTGGTGTTAACAACGCAGAACTCAGAAATTAGCCGTTGGAACACCGGACGCCAAGGCACGTCCGCTGAGGTGCGAGCGAACGCGTCCGGTGAGCAAATGTGCTCTCTGGAACCTCTCTAGTGGTTCACCGAACACTGACGTTCGTGCGTCCGGTGTAACGGCGGACGCGTCCGGTGGTTGGGCGTGTCGCTCGGTAATACACCGGACGTTGCACCGGACACGTCTAGTGCAACTTAAGGTGCGTTCGGTGCCCCTGAAAAACAGACTAACGGTTGAATCCTTTGGCGGGGTGCTATAAAAAGTGGAGTGGCCGGCTTGTGGAGGTATCGCTTGCACATTTTCATTGGCCCAACAAGCTAGTGAGCTTCTCCACTCCTCTTTCACACATCCTACTTGATTGCAGTATCGTTTTGGTGAGATTGAAGAGCATCAAGTGTATTGCATTGAGTAAAATAAACTAGAAGCACTTGACATTCGGATTTTGCAACGGTTTCTCTTGTTAATCTTGGAGTTTGTCGACTCCTAAACGGCTTGGAGCTGCGAGGATCGTTGAGGGGAGTTGGCGATTGTCTCCGCCTCCGATCGGTGAAGTTGTAAGGGGTTCTTGAGCCTTCCCTACGGGAGTTCGTGAATTGGCTAGTCTAGTGGATTGCTCGTAACTTGTGGATCCCCATCTTCTGTTAGCTTAATTTGCGGCTCCCTTGAGTAGGATTGGCATGTAATGCCAATTAACACGTGAACCTACAAGTGGGTGTAGCGCTACAACGAGGAGTGGCTTATCGACAAACAAGTGAATCTCGATAAAAAATCTTGTGTCCATCTCTTTGTCGAGGATTTCACTTCTGTTGATATTGATTGGTACTCACTTCTCTACACCGGTGGTATAAAAATATCTACATTATCTTTTACTTTCTTGTATTTACTTTTTTTAAAGGTATTCTTGTGTAGTTTGCTCACTTAGGAGTAGAGCAGATTAGTGATTTAGCCTTGTTGGTGTGAAACTAGAGATAATAGCCTAGAAACGGTTAGGTGGCTTGCATCTTTTAGTAGGCTAGTATAAAATTCACTTCGCCTCATAATTATCTAACCATATTGCTTTAAGTGTTTGTTTGTAGAATTTTTATAAATTATTCACCCCCGGGCTCTAGCTATTTAGGACCTTTCAGCTCCTAGATTTTTTTTATGTTTTTATAGATTAACCAAGACGGGCGTTCTCTGGCGCTCGCCTTAGTAAATATGTGAACTGAGGCGGGCTAGGCAGCCGCCTCCGTATGTCACAGTATTAACCGTGACCTTATATTCGAGGTAGTTCCAATGCTCACCTCCCTAAAGCAAAAATGTTTGCCTACATTAATTTTATTGTAGTAGTGGGTCTTCTCTAGTGACAAGACCTAAAAGACAATTTTTTCTCCTACAAATAGATTTCAAGGAAAGAGATATTCAAATTTGGATTATGTCTGTCTGCCATCTAAATTGGGTCTTGCATATAGGTACTTTATTGGTGGCTATAGGTCTCATATTAAAGGCTCATTTTGAATTGAGGTATCCCAATGGGTCTTTTGTTGGAGATAATCTAGAATTAGCGGTCGTTGGATTTATTTTTTTTTAGTTTTTTGTGAGCTTGCAGCTTTGCTATGTAACAGCGAGAGTCTGAACTGTAGTATTTTTTTTTTAAAAATAACTCTAATAGGTATTGATTGAGCGTGAAATTCATCGTGAACACCCAAAATGAACACGATGCTTTGGTTGACGGGCCGTGTGTTCCAAAGGCCCACGTTGCTCAGTCGATTTGGGCTGCATCCGAAACAAAAAAAAATCATCTGGGCCATTACATGGGTATGAAAGTTCCATGGCTAACTAACATAATTTTATCTATCTCTACGCACTCTTTATTCATTTCCTATGAATTTTTAGGATTAGTTAAACTATTATATACATACACGTATGATTTCCTCACTAGCATATTATGAGTTCTATGGAAACGGGCAAAACAAGTTTACAGAGGAAGGGCAACCAAGTCAACGTCACTGTTAATTCCGATTTTACAGAGGCAGTTGGTAATGCACCGCCTCTAATAATTCAAGTAAAAAATAATAATAATAAAAAAAAACAGCCCGGGTGTCCAACCAAGACAGGGCCAGATCTGGGCCGCACCCTATGACATGGCGTTGGCAGCGTCGTCGATCCGCACACCCGCCGTTGCGCTGTGCTCGCCCTCCTCCCGTGGCCGTGCCATGCTATGCTCTGCTCCATGTCGTCGATTCCCTTCTCGGCCATTGATGCAGCCATCACGGGATCTGGACGACTCCTAGTCCTAGTCCTAGCTGTATCGAGACACCATAGCTAAAAATGGTGAGCGGGGTTGACTCTGCAAAGTACAGTACACACAAGATATAAAAAATTATTTTTGAATAAAAAAATATAGAGGATGAGTTTTATTCGAATGACTCTAAATAATAATTTAAATAGTGAGTTTAAGAGAGACTTTTGGAAATTAACCTCGAAATCCATGCACCAATAACCCAAATGACAATGTCGGCAACAAATAAATGAAATAAGGAGAAGAAAAGAGTGATATATAATAAGTAGCAGGCGCCCGGCCACCTGATGATGGAGTAGCTGACATGCAGTGCGTGCCTAGCATGTTGTGGTGTGATGCGAAGCATATATGCATTCTTGGGCGAGCAGAGGCAGAGCACATCGCCCGGCTATGGACACGACACAAGTCTAACCGATTGCAAAAACCTATAGGTTGGTGGTATATCGTACTCGTACGTGCGCCCAACAACGAACTATCGGAGACGAAGACGACCTGCTGCTGGCACATCCATCCCCTCGGTCTCAACGTTCTGCCCAACACGTCGTGGCGGCCCGGCCCGGCCGGGCGGGCAATATAATCCCGTAACTGCTGCTGCTGCTTTATAAACGACGTCAACAACCCTGAACCCTCTCGTCCAGCCAGCACACGTCTCGATCGTGTCCATCTCCATCGACCATGGCGTCGTCGAGATCTTCTCCGGTGATCGCCGTCGTCGCGGCCGTGATCATGGCGGCAGCACGCCTCGCGAGCGGCGACGGCGGCTATTACCCGGAAGCCGCCGCGCCCTTCACGACGTCGGACTGGCAATACGGCAGCGCCACCTTCTACGGCGACGACTCCGGCCTCGGCGCAGACTTCGGTACGTATATATATAAATGTAGCAAATCATGCATAATTGTACTGCATTTTTGCATGCATGTACGTGTTATATATACTATAATGCTTGCTACGTGTTTGCATGCAATGCAGGCGGCGCGTGCGGCTACGGCGCCACCGACATCCAGTCACTCTACTCGACGCGCACGGCGGCGCTGAGCACGCCGCTGTTCGACGGCGCGGCGGGGTGCGGGCGGTGCTACGAGCTGCGGTGCGTGGACTCGCGGTGGTGCAACCCGGGGTCGCCGTCGGTCACCGTCACCGGCACCAACCTCTGCCCGCCCAACTGGGCCCTCCCGAGCGACGCCGGCGGGTGGTGCAACCCGCCGCGGCAGCACTTCGACCTGGCGCCGCCGTCGTACCTGCTCCTCGCCGACCGCGTCTCCGGCGTCGTCCCCGTGCAAGTTCCGCCGCGTGCCGTGCCGCCGCTCCGGCGGGGTCAGGTTCTCCGTGCAGGGCAACGGCTACTGGCTCCTGCTCTACGTCCTCAACGTCGCCGGCGCCGGCGACGTCTGCGGCCTCGCCGTCAAGAGGGCCGGCGAGCCGGACTGCAGCTACAGGCCCGCGTCCCGCAACTGGGGCGCCACATACCAGGTGTTCGCCGCGCTCGGCAACGACTGCGCCCTCGTCGTCAGGTTGACCGGCTGCGGCTCGCCGGAGAAGACCGTCGTCGTCGACGACGCCATCCCCGCCTGGTGGTCCACCGGACTCTCCTACCAGGGATCCAACAACTTCTATTGATTGTTTTTTTTTTTCCTGACATCTCGGGTCATTCATCCGTTTTTCGTTAAGAGACTTCTATTGATTGTTAATTATTCCTTCCTGTTCATGTATCATCACAGACTGATATATCCACGATGGATCGATGCATGATCCTTCCATTAATTTCTGGTTTCATAGCTAGGATCTATCCAATGGTACGGTGCTAAATGGTCTTAATCATTTCGAATTGAGTGTGTTTTTTTGATAAAAGAGAATAATCTTTTGCTCGACCAGACAATGTATAATTTCTGTCAAAAAATGTACCTTACGAATACAGCATATATATATATGTATCCCCTAAGGCTTCGTTCGTTTTCACCGGAACGAGCTGTTCCCGGCCGGAATAATTCCAGTCGTTATACAAATTTACGTTATTGCGTAACAACTCTGGCCGGCAATCGTTCCTGGGGTCAACCCCAGGAACGGAACGGGGCCTAAATGTGTTTGTTTTTGATATCGTTGCACACCTGATCAGAGCGGCAATTGTTATAAAACCGAGTAATCGACATGTCCCATGTTGGCAGGTTCAGTCGGTATAGCACAAGAAGGCAACGGGAGTTCGTGCGTTAAAAACATTGTACGTAATAAGAAAAGCATCGGTACTATACAACACTCGAGTGTTTTACCGGCTTCGAGCACTTGATTTTTCTTTCTTGACACTTTCTTCCTCCTCTCAACACGTATGCCACTGCCGCTCACCCACCGTCCCGCCACGGCGCAGTAAGATCTTGTCGGAGATCCACGGTCTCGCCGCCCTCGCCGACCTCCATCTTCCCCTCACTTGCCGCCGTCTCTCCCGTTCCCACTACCTGTCCTGCTTTGCCTCCACAAATATATATTCTTCTAGAGAAGAAAAGAGGGAGAGAAAGGGAAGAGTAAAAAATGAAGTGTTACAAGGAAAACCTCAACCTAAAGTAGGAAAGAAGTGAAAAACTGAGTAAAAAATGAAGTGTTACAAGGCCGAAATATTTTTACGTGATACTTTTTTGTTTATTTTTTCTGCCCACATCCCGAATGCAATATGACTCGGCATTGGATCATGTTTAATTAATTTTCTGTCTTCTTCAGTTATCTTCAGAGTTTTCACCATGACATTCATTGCCTGCAGCACTAACAGTAACAGCACGGGTCCATCAAACTATATTATTTTGATTGTTCTTTTTTTTTTTTTTTCTTAATTTACAAATGCCATAACGAGACACTGTTATCTAACTATTTTTTAATTTACCTTTTTGAGCTTGCACTTGTTATCGTCTACTTTTTGTGAACTAATTTTTCTTATGATTGAAACGGTAATTATAATACGAGAAGACATGGAGGTAAACGCTTACGTGCATTTAGCCCATACTCAATCAGGCCGGCCCATGTTCACTATTTCGAATACTGTTGTCAGCCCGCTGGGCTCATTTGTTGTTTGTATGTGTATGTGCGTGTGTATGGTCTGGGTCAAGGCCCATCATGTACATGCCCATCTACTCGTAGTTTACCTGACAGCGCCATTTTTAATCCAAAAACTGAAATTATATAACAAACATTCTGGCAGTAATCTGTAGATTGTATTAATTAACACGTGCCTTTGTCCTTTGGTAACGTTGAAATACTGACAGAGAATTAGAGATTCGACCAAATTGATGTAACATGTATATGCATGCACATGCACCTGCACTCGGTTGGCCGTTGGCCTGTGTATATAACTATGGGCCTGTTAGTTTCACCATCAAATACTAAAAAATTTGTCACATCAATGTTTTAGACATATGTATGGAGCATTAAATTTTGATGAAACTGAAACTAATTTGATAACTTCACAAAAAGTTACGAGACAAATCTGTTGAGCCTACTTGAACCATGATTGAACATTTATTATAAAAATTAACATGTTGCTATAGTAAAAGGTTTTACAAAATGGATGTTCTAAAATAAACAGGCCCTATATATAATATTAAAATTATATAAAATAATGGCATGTTTATGCAATATTGTTCCTCCTGTTCACCCTCTGTGACGAGAAGGCCGGGGCAGCAAATGGAAGTTGTCCTTGTAAAGGTGATAGAGCTTGAGTAAACAACCAGTTTGTGTATGCAGTTCAAAATATAGGGGGAAAATGCCATTTGAAGGATGCCATGGAGGGAAGCGAGGGACAGTCAGCGAGCTGGCTTAGATGGAAAGGATAGGAGTACAAACTTGCTGCACCATTGCATATAAGTATACACCTACCTATATATGTATATATATATGGAAAGAAGATTATCGCAACTTGTGGCGAATGAAAGAATTTCCTGAATTTAATTGTTATCTATTACTATTGAGCACTCAGGGAGCATGACCAACTTTTTTTTTTGGGGGGGGGGGGGTGGGGGTGGGGTGACAAAACAAACCTAGGGTGTTTTGCCTGCGCCCTTGCATGATCCAATTTCGAATCTATCTCTGATCTTGTATATATGGAAATTAAATAATAAAATGCAGATATAAACAGAATCATGCATTGCTTTCTGCTTCCTGCCCTTTTAATTTGTGCTGCATTTTGTTTGGTCGATCTCTTAGGGCACTCTCATTAAAGAAACCATCATAATTTCTATAGATATTAATTATACTAACACCTAAGTATTTTTCCTGATATGGCAAGAGAGTTATAAAGAGAGAGCAAAATCAGAGAAACCGGGTTTAACATAGAAACCAAGTCTACACGACATGTATGTGATTAGATAAAACTTGTTCTGTAGAAACTAGCCATTGGGACCATGGTTTTTATACGTAAAGTCTATAAAAATTAATAGAGCCATTGGCAGATCTAGGATCAAGGGGGGCTAATCCATGCAGATGTTGATTGATAATGAAGATTTGACGGTAATTTGGGGCTGCTGCTATAGTGAATCAGTGGAGAACTGAGACTGGGGGGGGGGGGGGGGGGGGGTCTGCAGCCCCCCTAGATCCACCAATGTTTCTAACATTGGGAGCGGCTTTAGAAATGAATGGAAATTTAATTGAATAGTGCCTATTTATTTCTTGTAATCCTATTTTGGAACAAGTGGCAGGAGCAGGTAAATGCATGTATGTGTTCCTATTTCTTACAAACGCATGCATGCCTTGGATAGGCAGCCGCTGCCTAGTCATATATAGCGACTAGCACTAAACAACGCAGCAGGCATACAGGTGCTAGTTAATTAGTTAGTCGGCCAATACCAGAAACCAATAATCCCCAAAACCTCTGAACAACCCTGGGTTTAGATACACACGGGGGATCAAATGCAGTGCACTACGTGCTATGACATGCCTCAAGTGCTTCTTAATCTACAGCAAAAATGCGTGGCGACTAGTCTCCAAAGGCAATAAGAAGGCATTTGCACCCAGCAGATAGCTAGACAATCTCTCCTGCATGGCCAAGGAACTTGCTCATTGGATTTGATTTTTTTTTTGTTTTTATGATAAACAATTGGTGTGTGTTTGATAAATCAAGTAGCAACCTGCAGCTAACTGGAATCCCTGAAAGAACTTTATTTGACTAATAAGGACTTAACCAGCAGGGGCAAATATAGCTTAACTATAGTAGGCTGACATGACGTACACGTACACTATCTTTCCAATTGTGACATCATGCACCAGCTGGCTGGCCAGCAGCAGCATTCTAATATATTGCAACTGCAGTATATATGTATCCATTGCTATTTGTTAGGAGTACTTCACTCCTCATCTATCTTTCTGAGACAGAAAGATTGTTTACTCCCAGTTGCAATAACAACGGCTGTTGTTGTAGGAGGCCGATGAGCCCCCCACTACACAGCACATATCCAAATTGCAATAATGTTTCATTCATTCAAATCATTTTTAATTTGCTGCACTTCAAATTATTCAGATTGATAATAGTGATAGCTACTCCCTTGGTCCCAAATTATTAGCGTTGTGGCATTTCTAGATACATAGTTTTTAATATGTATTTAGACATAACTTATATGATCCAAGTATGTATAGTAATTTGGAATGGATGGAGTAGTACCCTTTGCTGTGTTCAGTTTTGAAACTTGCTGACCTGGCACTTGCAGTTATGCATGCATGCATGAACCCTTTGAGGCTTTAATTTGACTGGTCAGCTTTCACTAGTAGCCACGAGCTAATAAAGATTTTAGCCTTTTTAAGGGGATTGGAGGGGCCGAGGCCCCTACAGCAGGAATTTATTGAGAATGAAAAAAAACGGTTACAAGGGTACAAGAGTACAACTAGGAAGAGAAAATTAGAAAGATTTTAGCTTTGTGTGGATTATAATACGTTTTATATCCTAAACAAAAGTTTCCAAGTTTCAGACAAGCTGATCCATATGATCGATGTACCCCATGTCAAAGCGAATCTGGTTCAGAAAGGTTTCATGTTCATCTGGGAGAGAATTTATTTGCATATATTCGTCAGACAGACACAGACTTGACTAACTAGCTACAGGCCTGCTAGAGCTCGACTGTTTGACGGTTCTTCCATACCAGTGCAATAAGAGTTTACTCTGTTGTCTAGGCTGGATCACAGCTTTGCTTGCTAAATACGCGCTTTGTCGATAAACCTCTCACGTTTGATCGACTGCTCTCAATAATTATATTACAGAATGATACTCTAAGACATGTAGGTGCATGCATAGTATATGTATCTACCAGCTTGATGCAGCTCATCTAAGCTAATCAATTCGCCATTATTAGTATATATCTCCTGGCTCCTGCACTCTTAAGCTATGGATTGATAGGCTAGCTATATATATCTGCCATGTTGTCTTTGTTTAGAAGAGCAAAATGCCTGGCGTCGTCTCGATCATCTTGTCGTGCTAGCTATATAGAGTAGTACTTGCAAGTACAAAATTTGAGCAAAGACTTTTCAAACAATGCGACAAAGCAAGGAGTTGACTTTGAATCAAATGGCCATTTTTATTCAAGAGTTTACTAGTATAGTAAATACGTATAGGTGGGCACGAAGCCAGGAACACCTGATTGGCTTATGCCTGCAATGGAAATATAATTATGTAGAATATATAAACACCACTCGTGCTAATTAATTAATCAACTGTTGTAACCCCTTTGTGTACTGACCCATTCTTCTTCCTACCCTAGTCATGGACGACCGACCGAGTTCGACCGTGCACGTTGATTTCACTTGGATCAACACACAGCAAGGTAAAGAATTTGAGGTTGAAGACGTATATACAGCGCTGATGATGAGTCATTCAGAAGCTAGGGAAAGCAGCTAGAATTTGCATGCAGTCAGTGACCAAGATTCATGGTATCACATTTGTTTGTCTACCATAACACATCATGAAGTGATGAAAGAACATGCTGACACAGTACAGCTAGCGGTCCTTGATTATTTCATCCCCCAATTTCTTGGCTCCGGAAGATTGCATGAATTTCCTTGGAACGAATGATATAGCTAGCTAGATAGGTCGCAAAAGCAGCTAGTTAAGCTAGTATATTCTTGTGACCGTGGTGAAGAAACTTTCCTCATTAACGAGTGAAGGCGGAAATGAACGAGTAATAACCGAGTAAAAACACAATATACGGTATATGGTATAACTTCACTTCACCGGTACGGTGGAACAGCATTTTTTTTTCCCTTCCTGCACAAGGTGCTCTATTGATGTAGCTCTGAATATAAATGATGAAACATCCATAATACCCTTTTTTCCATTTGTCCCTTAATTTTCTCCCTTAATTTATTTGCTTATTTCCATGTCCCGACGATGCCTCAGTCAACGCAGCGTAGGTGGTCCGGTCCATACAGGCCGTTGGATCTAAAGCCCCAACGGATGTGGATTGCTTTGCTTGTCAACGGATGCCGATCCATGGTACTATGCATGCAGAAAAGTCAGAGACCCCAGGTTGCATCCCCTTCAGCTATAAATTCAGATCAGACGACAAGGCAGCGGCGGATCCATCATCCATCAGCTAGCTAACTAGCTATCATCGATCCATCTCGCTTGGCTTGCATGCAGATGGCCCTGACACTCGAGTCGCCGGCGGCGGCGGCGGGCGGCGACGACGACTACAGCTACAGCTACAGCCAGAGCAGCGGCGGCGGCAGCAAGCGGGAGCGCATGTTCGAGAAGGTGGTGACGCCGAGCGACGTGGGGAAGCTGAACCGCCTGGTGGTGCCCAAGCACTTCGCCGAGCGCCACCTGCCGCTGCGCGGCGCCGCCGCCAGGTCGCGGGGCACCGTGCTGTGCTTCCACGACGCGCGCGGCGGCGGCGGTCCGCCGGCGGCGTCGTGGCGGTTCCGCTACTCCTTCTGGAGCAGCAGCCAGAGCTACGTGATGACCAAGGGCTGGAGCCGCTACGTCCGCGACAAGCGCCTCGCCGCCGGGGACACCGTCACCTTCTGCCGCGACGGCGCAACGCTCTTCATCGACTGCCACCGTCGCCGGCGGACCGCCCGCACCGTGGAGCATCAGGGCGCTATCGTCCCGGCGGCCATGCTCACTACGGCACTGCTAGGGCACCAGACACAGCAGCAGCAGCAGGGCCTGCAGGTCGCCTTCCCCGGCAAGCACCAGCAGGCGGAGGCGGCGGCGGCGGTCGTGGCGGCAGCATCAGAAGAGGAGGAGGAGGCGCGGCGGCAGCACGGGCGGTGGCTCCGGCTGTTCGGCGTCAACCTGCTGGAGCTTCGTGCCGAGCCGGTGCTGCTTGATCTCCAACTTTGACGTACATTAATTGGATGAGAGAACGATCGAATTGGCTTCGTTCGATCGATGCTTGCCTGTTGCATACTGTAGCTAGCATGCAATGCATATGCATGAACATGAACTCGAGAGGGCAGTGTTAAACACTGTCAAGTGTCAACTCGAATGCTTGCATGCGTTGGAGAAGCCAGAAATTAATTAATAATATTTGCATTACAGGATTACATTTGGATGGATATATAGGTCAGGAAGGAACGAGGAACGTCCTCCATGCGAATCTCTGCATGAAGCTTACATGGTGTGCAGATTCTTTGTTGGTTTGGCGACCTCCGAGCTTCCAATCTGTCGGCGATCTAAATTCGGTTCTGAATCGCTTTACATTATTTAGGCGGAGCCCATAGATGAGCCCTTTAAAGTTGTTGTAGGTTTGCGCCGATAAACTGGGCTTGATAAGCAGAGGATAATTCGCCATTTTCCTCAAACTTCCAAGAAAGACTGTTGTCTTCCAATTCTCTCGGCATTCAAAACACCATGTAAAATGGCCGAAAAATAATTTTGTGGTGTAGTGTTAGTGTGTTCTTTATCGCTAAAATGCTTGATCCACAGCGTTCGTCCGTACGCACACTGGCTTCGCAATGCAAGCCTGCGCTGCCTTCTCCCGCAATCGGTGAAGACATGGTGTACACGCTGACGCCGGGCCCTGGTTGCGTCCCCTGACCCGGGCTTGCTGCCGCTGCCGCAGTTCCCCGGCAGGAAGGCCATAATGGAGCAACTCAGGCAGCACTCCGGCCAGGCCAACCTTTTTTTTTTTTTTTTGAACAAAATACTAAAATCCTTTTTGCCGCTGCTGATAGAAATAGAATCATGCATTGGCTGCTGCTTCGTTCCTGCCCCTTTTTGCTGCATTTTTATCCAGTTCGCAAAAGAATGGAAATTGAGTCTGAAGTGAGCTGATTCTTGTAATTAATTATGAGACCTGACGAACAAGCCCTCTCCCCCCGCGTCGCCCTCCCTCGCGGGTGACCTAGGCGGGCTCCCAGCCGCGCTGCCGACACCCCACCCTTCCTCCCCTTCGTCGCCGCGCCGCCTCCGGAGCAGTTCGCCAGTAGGGTTGTGCGGCATGCCTGGATGGTGGCGGCGGGGCCCTTCTCTCGCGCGGTGGTGTGGTGGCGCCTGCTGCAGGTCGTCCGCGAAGCTCGCCCTCGCGCAGGCCTGCATGGGGGCTCGACGGGGCTGCTCGCGGCGGCTGCGGCAGCGCCGGTCAGGCCCGTGCCAGCATCATATAGGAGTGGAGACGGACTCCTTCCTCCTCTGCGCTCTTCTCTACCTCCTCCTCCGGCGGCGGCACGGTGCCGGCAGCCTGGCCAGGGTGGCCGGATCCGCGCCCCTGGCATCCGAGTCTAGTTCGCTCTGGCCGGGACCGGCGGTCGTGGCAGCGGCCAGGGCGTGGGGACTGGGGCGGCATCTCCTTCTTCCGTCTACCTCCGTCCCTTGCGACTCTGGCAGCTTGCGCACGGCCGGCCAGTTGCGGCTGGCTTGGGCACGCCGGAGTTGCCCCGTGTGTCTTCGTCGGCAGCGAGGATGCAGCGACGTCGGCTTGGGGCGTCTGGTTCTGGGATGGACCTGGCGCCCCTAGGGCAGGGGCGGCGCCCACAGCGGTGGGGCATGCACCTCGAGGCTGCTTGTGCAAGCTCGGCGGCGTCGATGGTGTTTGCCGGTGTCGGCGTCGGTGGCCAGCGGCTCCGGCGTGCGACAGGGTGACACGCGCGGCTGGGTAAGCTAGTCTCTGCACGTTGTCTGGCCAGGGGGGTGGCGGCCGACGCAGCTTCGCGGCTACTGCGTGGGGCCTCGGCGGGGCGGCTCGGCTGGGACGACGGCGGTGGTGGCTTGTTTGGGATTCGGCGTCTTGGCCTGACGTTTGTGATGGGGGCGCTACCGGCGAAAGCCTTGGCGGCGGTGACGCTTGAGGGCGCCATTATCCCTGTTGAGGGCGTCGCATCCCCCCATCCATTTCTATCCAAGGGTGAAAACCCGGTCCATCTTTGGACGAAGTGTCACACCCTAGGTGTTAATCACCTATTTGCATTTGCATTACACTCATAAGCATTCATCATTAGTTATAATCATGATCATATGTGGACAATAATTCAAATTTTTACTATTCATTATATAGTGGTCATGTCATATTACAAGTTGTTATTTTAAGTGATTTAGTTCAATCAAAATACATAAATAAATACAATAGTTTGGATATCATGACAAGTTGCTATAGTGGAACCAAAAATACTTTTGGATTTATAATTACACATATAAGGCATAAAATGGACACAAATAAGATTTTATTTTCTAAGCCTAATATGGGAATAAACCTTAAATAAAAGTGATAGAGAAAAATATTTACTACAACCTTGTTTTAATCATCCAGAGCTAAATTCAATTCTAAAGTGGTGTTTTTGAAACCCCAAACTGGATTTTATTTTGAAAATAGGAATAAAAAAAATCCTATTCAAGATTTAATCTATAGTTTACAAAATAATGAGATTCTGACTTTGGTATAAAAAGAATAGTTGTTAAGCTCATTATTTAGAACAACTTTCATATAGGAAGTTTTTGAAGTTACTCAACAGAAATTTGAATTTCAAATCAAATTCAAATTAAATTACTTTAGGGCAAAACTGGATTTCAAAATCCAGACAGAATTTGAAGATGGTTCAAAAAGCAAAGTTGTAGTACTCAATATTTTGAACAACTTTTATTTTGTAAATTTTTCAAGTTATTATATGAATTTGAGAGTAATTTGAAAAGAAAGAAAAATCCCCTCTCTGTTACAGTAACCCGAGCCCATGTGCACTGCCCATACCGGCCGCCGCGCACGGCTTTCGCCGTGTCACCGGCGAACTGGCCGCCGTGGTCGCGCTGCCGCCCACGTCTCTGCGTAGTTAACACCCTGCGCTCGCTGTCAACCGCGGAGGAACGCCCCGACCGACTTGAACTCGTCGGTGGCGGCCTGCCATTGCTCCTCCCTCTCTGTTCACCGGCGAGGAAGTGGCGCCGCCGGCGTTTTGCGCCTCGGCGACGCCTCCAGTGCCATTCAACTCTTCACCGCACCGGCAACTGGACAGGGACACGCCATCGTCCTTCCTCCGACGCGGTGGCAGCCCGCCAACGGCTTTCCCTCGCTGTTCATGGCCGCAGCGGTGGCGCCGCCGGCACCGTCCGTCGTTCGCCGCCATTCCTGCACCACCACCTCCCTGGTCGCGTCATCTGGTTCGCGAAGATGTCCGCCACCTAACCCAGCTATCCTTGCCTATAAATACCGTCGGACGCCGCTGTATTCCACCACATCATCCAACTCGGCCACCGACGACCATCTTCCACCCGCCGGCAAAATTCGCCACCCTCACTACACCACTGTCCAATTGCTTGCACACGGAGATTCGCAACGTCCTGCTCTACGACCCTGACCAAGTCTCGACGCCTTTAGGCCGCTGGTGAGCTCCCAGCACGCGCTTGCCGTCCCTGTGTTCTTGTTCTTCTATTCATATCATGCGGTTGCACTAGTTTCGTTGCTCTGTGATGTTTAAGATTGTTTTAGCTTGTGTTTCATACTCTGTACAAGCTATAGAATTGATAGGATCAAAAGTTTTGAACTCTACCGCCTCGGTTTTGCCGGAACACGGCCTGACACCGCCGTGCTCTCGCCGCCGAGCCGCTGCTCATGTCACAGAGTCAAACCACCGTTCAACCGAACCCCAAAACCCATCCTATAGCCTCACTAGATCATGTCAAGACTAGCGCATCACTCTTTTGGTATTGCCGTTGCCGGAGACAATGGGCGCACCGGTCACCGCGCCGCCATGCCGCCCTGTCCAACGTCACCATGTCCACAACCCACCTCCGAGTCCCCAACCTAGCCAAAAGATGCGGAACATCATCACAAACACGTTGGTACTCTCGGTATCACCGGAGATGACCTGTATTGCCCGGCGTAACTCGGTCAAGCTTCGCCGGTGCTCGGGTCAACACAGGGGAGAGCCCAGGGACCATCGGGTTAGAATTCAAAAACATCCAGGGGGTTAAGTGAGAAGTCTATGACTCATGTAAATAGTTTAAAATGGACTGCGGGTTTATTTTCTAAAAGCCGAAGGTCTCTTTCGCAAAATCACCAGGCGCCGCGCGGGAGGCCGACTTGGGCCGCCTCTGTCTGAGTTGGGCCGAGCTGGGCCGAAAGCACGCGCGCGCATTTTCCCTTTTCAAACTTGATTTATTCATTTTCATTTAAATTGAATAGTATCTGTTTTTGTTATTTTCATATATATTAATCCATCAGTGATAAAATCATGAAAAATTTTATGTATACTCTGTATGCTATATAATGTTATCTAAAAATATGGTTTAGGCATTTTCTGTAAGTTACACAGAAACTAAAATTCACCTCTTTAAATTATAAAGGGGACACTTGGTGATTTTTGTAGCTCAAAATATTATTCTAAAAAAATTATGAAAAATTTTATAAGCAATAACCATGCTACAATAAGCCTTCATAAAAATATTGGTACTGTTTGGAACACTTCCACTATTATAACTAATTGGAACCTAATTTAAGTGGTATTTTCTTTAATAAATAAAACACCAAATGCATAGGTAGTGATGCCAAGCAATTTTAACATGTTAAGTGAAGACCATGGGACACCCACACTTGCTGTCCCTTGGCAAAATAATTACTTTGTTAATTCAACCTTACTTTATGAATTTAAATACATCATATTCTACTTAATAGGGAAATAGAGAAGGATTTGTTGGCTTGCAACTTTACCGTGAAAACCACATAGGTAATGATATGTAGATTTATTAACCTCTTTACCGGAGAAGAAATATGCACATACTCAGTAAATGAAATTGTTAATTCATGTTACCACACCAACTTAAACCCATCACTTGAACTAGGATATCATGGGTGCATCACCATATCCTCATATCATCATTCGACATAGCAAAAATGCATTTCTTCCATTTATATATATATATATATATCCTATTCATACATATAGGATCGGACGAGGGAGATTTCGTGGAGTACGAGGTGATCGAGAAGAATCCTCAGGAGTCATCACCCGAAGGCGAAGAACCAAGTACTGACTTACTTCCGGAGTGTCCTAATCACGGACCCTCTACATTTCGCCGAGGCAAGCCCCGGACATTTTATCACCCTTCTATTTCTGTTTCGAAATTTCACTTGAGTATTATTATTAAGTATAGTTTATGCATTAAATTGATAAGCCCGTTGTTGCATTACTTTCCTTGTCTAGAAATGAGAATTTATGGAAAATACTAGTGTTGAATTAGTGCTATGCTTAGCCCTGCTTAGAAAAGTCAGGTGAAGTAATAATTGAGAAAGAATCATATGAATCTCAGTTGGGATGTGGTGTGCCATTTTGGTCATCGATGTCGTTTGGACATACACCTTGGATCCCGTTTGTAAAACTTGACTAGGAACTAAATCGTATTCTGGCTAAAGGTTAAGATTGAACGTACCTTCACATAATGGCCGGATAAGTCGTTCCGATCGTGAAGCTAAGTAACTTCTAGTCGGGCTGGAATTTGACCCCTAGTGCAAAGCTGGAGGAGAGAAAGTATGTGCGGTGGGACAGGGTTGACCAAGGGCAGGTACGTCCTGAGCTACTTGGCGCCGGCTGCCCCCTGAGCTTTGCCTATGGATCAAGCCCACGGTTTCCGAACAGAGTGAAAGGCTATCCTTCTACAAGTACGAGCTCCTAGGCAGGGTTAGATCCCCTAGGCGGTTTCGGAAAAAAAAGATGTGTGATACGGGCCTATCCAGCTGGATTAAATTCGATTCGAATCGCCGTCTCTCCCGGTTAGTGAGTACTTAACCCCGTACCAGATACGTAGCAACAACATCTTATATATGAATATGAATGTGAGATTGAGATTTTCTCCTATCAAGTGATTCACTTAGAAAAGCTTGATAATATAATCTAGCATCATGATATTTAGAAACTAAAACTTTGCTAGTAAGCTTTTCCGCAAAATATGCTATCTCTACACTCCACCAAATAAAGCCTTGCATATCCTTGAGAGTCTTTTTATTTTCTCTCTGACGGGTAAATCTTGCTAAGTACAATTGAGTACTTAGGGTTTTATTTCCCAATGTTTTCAGGTGATTTGTTATATGAAGGCTATTGCCTCACATGCAATAACCCTGCTATAGATGCAGAGGAGTAAAGACCACAGGGCATGGTCTTATCCTATTACTTCTCTTTTGCTGTGTATGGAGGTATATGTGAACATGGCAGAATACTTGAATAATTGGTTTCAAAACCAAACACTTTTATGTATATTATTTGAACATGGTATTGTAATAACTATCTTACTAAATTTCCGCTGTAAACTCAGTGCTTGTATATGATGTTATCTTAATCAGTACGATCCTGTTGTAAGTTGATTTACCGAGGTCCTTCATGACACTCGGCGGACTACCGGGTTTATGCAAGGGGAAGTATAATTAATCAACGCTATTAGCGGGATGGTTATACTTAATCTTGTATAAATTGGTCGGTTCTGTCACAGCTGGTATCGGAGCATGATTAAGATTAATATCATTACAAGTACAACTAAAACAAAGGTTTTACAAAACCTATTTTGCTAAAAATATAAAACTCTGCCAGTTACTATCTCCAATTAAGCCCAAATAACAGGTGGCTCTAAGTAAAGTAAGACTAACTGGGAAAGGGATTTATATTCTTGCAAATTTTATTTTGCTTTGATCAAATACCCCTACGCTCAGGTAAGCAAGGTAAGAACGACCATGTTGCTACCCTATGGTCAAATGGTGAGGGTAGCCGACCATCTTGCTGCCCGATGGTCAATTGGTAGTGGCGGCCTCCATATAGCAATATACGAAGTATAAACTATGGTATTTTTCATTTTGTATACATATCTGTTGGGGTTGGGCTGCAATGAAATTTTCTGCAGGTACACTAACTACGAACCGTGTAATACTCGTGTAGCTGCGATTAACTTGAGGGCACGCATAAATGCCACCGTCTATATCGTTAGTATATAGTTGTGTGAGGACGGATAAGACGAGCATGCATCATGTTAAACTCATTCAATTGCATAAGCTCTTTCCCTTACATATGGCTTAACTATATTTCTCTCTAAACAAATTATTCTAAAATTCTATCATGTCTACAGAAAATAGAACCTGCACCCAACACCATGCAAAGCACCCTGCTGGAACCATTCGGTACCCCTGCACTACTTTGGAGGGTACTTGAGATGGCAGGATACACTGACCCACCAATCTACCAATGGAGGCAAATCAAGATCTATGGAAATATAATGTGTTCACTAAAGCTTCATGTTCCAACCCTCACCACCAATCCATCTTGGCAAGAATGGACAATCGAGAAGGATGGTGAAAATGAGTGGGAAGCGGGTCAAGTAGCAGCTTTCGAGATGCTACAAAAGATCTGCCAGGAACATATGGAGGAAATAAAAGATACATCCCTGTGTTTTTTTCCACCTCAAGACTTCAACAATGCAAACTGGTGTCAACGTGTTGCTGCCTTAACCGATCAAAACCAACCTGGCTATAGTCCCTACCTTGTCACATCTGCCTGTACCATGATTGCCATGACCAAGATGCACCATGCTAGGGAAGAATCCCATGACTTTTGGCATCGCATGTACAACCTCAACAATGTTGAGTTGAAAATCACCGATGACCTATGGGAGGAATCCAAATTCCAGCATGACCAAACCATTGCCCAAGCAGCTCAAAGAAAGTTAGAAATGCAACATCAAATGACAACCTATTTAGGTCAAGCAGCACAGGTGGAACAACAAAGAAATGAAGCTGTAGCACGTGTAGCTACCCTTGAAAATGAAAGAGATGAAGCTAGAGCAGAAACCACTGAAGCCATCCAGAACTTGGAATTCTTCGAGCAAGACATGCTTGCTCAAATAGATGGAGCAAATGCAACAATCGAAGATCTCCAAAATCAGCTCAATGCAATGAATGTTGCAGCATTACCCGAGCAACCTCCAGTTGGAGTACCAATAGAAGAAGACTTTGAAGATGTGATGGAACCTGAAGGATTTGGTGAAGAATTTGATAACGAAGGATCAGACGAAGAAGAATTAGATGGATTTTTTGAAGCCATACCTCATGATGACCAGACGGAGACTAGCTTAGATGATGACCATCCAAATGACTCGGGAGATGAGTTTTAGAAAGGTTACATATAATAGAAACTAGATTGAACAAGATCATGTACAAGGGTAATGTAATAAGTTGTGTAACCATGTAATATAGTGAATAAGAAGTTGACCGTGTGAAATAAATAAGTTAATGCAGCCGTGTTATGGAAAAATTTATGTTGTCCCTTGTCGATAAATGTTAAATTAATCCTTTCTGCAACATGGATGGATATCTTGTCTATAATACCATAACTCAAACGACTATATCCATCGCAGATGTCTTACACTCCAGGAGGAAATGATGTGGAATCATCAGGGCTTCCAACACCGCCTACTGCAGCCGATGTTCTAGCTCGACTGTTAGGTGGCCAGGAAAACATGGAAGCTGCCCTGAATCGTATTGCCCAGAATACCACACCGGGCCGACAGAATAATCATGGCAATGGACACAATTAGACCAGCAATTATAAGGACTTTCTGGATACCAAACCACCCGTATTTTCCCATGCCGAAGAACCATTGCATGCCGATGAATGGCTAAATACAATTGAGCAGACATTTCGTCTTCTCAATTGTACTGAGCAACAGAAGGCCGAGTTTGCAGCTCACCGTCTTCACGGTGCGGCTGGTGTCTGGTAGACCAACTACTTGCAAAGTCTGCCAGAGGAATCTAAACCAACTTGGGATGAGTTTAAGGAAGCTTTTAGAGGCCATCATATTCCTGAGGGATTGATGAGAATCAAATTGAAGGAGTTTCAGAAACTGGTTCAAGGCACTAAAAATGTAACTGTCTATACCCATGCTTTCAATCATCTGTCCAAGTATGCTCCAGAATATATTGATACAGAGAAGAAAAAGATTGATTGCTATATGGGAGGATTGACCCCAGAATTGCAAAATGAACTTGCTCTTTTTAAGTATACCACTTATAATGAGCTTGTTAGTGATGCTATCACTAAGGAGAACAAGATGCGTCTGTGTCAGGAAGACAAGAAGCGTAAGGCGCCATATACCAGTGGTGCAGCTTCACAGCCTAGACAAACCCAATGGGCATCAAAGTCAAAGTACCGCCCACCTGTCAAGCGGTATAGACCCCCTCAGTCACAGCAAAAGTCTCAGCAAAATTTTCAGCAGCAGCCATCATACCAAGGGAATACACAGAAAAGTTCCCAAGGAGGCTCCAGAAATTTTCCTTGTTATAATTGCGGGAAGTTAGGACACTTTGCCCGTGATTGTCTTTCTCCCAAGAAGAATCAGTCAAATCAAACAGATCAAAAGACCAGTTATAAGTCATCAGGCAACAAGAAGCAGGCAACAGGTGCACGTAGTGGGCATGTTCACTATACCACTGTAGAAGAAATCCCTGAAGGAGAACCAGTGACCGCCGGTACGTTCCTTGTAAACAATACGCCTGCGCTTGTTTTATTTGACTCTGGTTCATCACATTCATTCATAAATCAAGCATTTGCAATCGAGAATAAATTCCAAATTAGCACATTGGGAAGTGGTTTTGTAATCAGTTCAGTTGGAGCTGAAACAAATACAAACCACATAGTTTGGAGTGCAAAACTTAATTTTGGAGGAAAAGAAATTTTGGCTCACTTAATTGTGTTGCCAAATCTGGGTTTGGACGTTATCTTGGGTATGAATTGGATGAAAGATCATAGAGTAATCATCGATACTACCAATAAGACTCTCCATTTGAAAACACCTGATGGTAGTACCTCTCATCTGTCACTCTCTGTAAACCCACGACTTCAGTGCCTATCCTATGCCACTAAGACTGACAAGTTGGAAGACATTTCAGTGGTATGTGAATTTCCAGATGTATTTCCTGATGAATTACCTGGACTACCACCTGACCGAAACATAGAGTTTGCTATTGACTTAGTCCCAGGCACTGCTCCTATTTCTAGAAGACCATATAGAATGCCACCCAATGAACTAGCCGAGTTAAAGAAACAGTTGCAAGAACTATTGGATAAAGGTTTGATTCGACCCAGTTCATCTCCGTGGGGATGTCCTGTCTTGTTTGTGAAAAAGAAAGATCAAACCTTAAGAATGTGTATAGACTATCGCCCTCTCAATGCGGTGACCATCAAAAACAAATATCCTCTTCCTCGGATAGATATTTTGTTTGACCAGTTGGCAAAAGCAAAAATGTTCTCTAAAATTGATCTAAGGTCAGGCTATCATCAAATAAAGATAAGGCCTGAAGGTATTTCCAAAACTGCTTTCTCTACACGCTATGGCTTGTATGAGTATTTGGTGATGTCTTTCGGTCTTACCAACGCACCTGCCCATTTCATGTATTTGATGAACTCTGTGTTCATGAATGAATTGGACAGGTTCGTAGTAGTATTTATTGATGATATTCTGATATACTCTGAGGATGAGGAAGAGCATGCTGAACATCTCAGGATAGTCTTATCCAGACTTAGAGAGCATCAACTGTATGCCAAGTTCAGCAAATGTGAATTTTGGCTTCGTGAAGTCAAGTTCTTGGGCCATGTCCTATCGGAAAATGGAATTTCGGTAGATCCCAGCAAAGTACAGGAGGTACTAGATTGGAAGGCTCCAACCACTGTCACTGAAGTTAGGAGTTTTCTTGGTCTAGCTGGTTACTATCGACGTTTCATTCCAGACTTCTCAAAAATTGCCAAACCAATGACTAGACTGCTACAAAAGGATGAAAAATTTGAATGGACACCTAAATGTGAGGAAGCCTTCCAAACTCTAAAGAAATTGTTGACCACTGCTCCTGTCCTAGCACAACCAGATATAACCAAACCTTTTGATGTCTATTGTGATGCTTCAGGCATTGGTCTCGGCTGTGTCTTAATGCAAGAAGGTCGAGTTATTGCCTATGCCTCACGACAACTACGGAAGCATGAAGAAAATTATCCCACCCATGACTTAGAACTAGCAGCCGTAGTTCATGCCTTAAAAATCTGGAGACATTATCTGTTAGGAAACATATGCCATATCTATACCGACCACAAAAGCCTCAAATACATCTTCACTCAACCAGAGTTAAACATGAGACAAAGGAGATGGTTGGAATTAATCAAGGATTATAATTTGGAAGTACACTACCACCCTGGAAAGGCCAATGTAGTTGCAGATGCCCTTAGCAGAAAGGCGCATTGCAATTACACCAATATATCTTTGGAGGGAAGCTTTAACCTTTTGCATCCTGCAATTTTGCACAACATAGTTGTCAGCTGTACATTGGAAAGTGAAATCATAGAAGGCCAGAAGACTGATCCTGGAATCTATCACATCAAACGGAAGATACAAGAAAAAGAGTCCAAACATTTCCGAGTAGATGAAAATGGAATACTATGGTTTGATGATCGATTGGTAGTACCTAAGGATGAGAAGTTGAAAGAGAAAATTTTATCTGAAGCTCACTTCTCAAATCTATCAATACACCCAGGGAGTAGTAAAATGTATCAAGATCTAAGGCCAAGATTTTGGTGGACAAAAATGAAGAAAGAAATAGCACGTTATGTTGCACACTGTGATGTATGTGGACGGGTGAAAGCAGATCATTTACGACCAGCTGGATTACTCCAACCACTTTCTATTCCCGAATGGAAGTGGGAGGAAATCAGTATGGATTTCATCGCTGGTCTACCCACAACCCAAAAAGGACATAACTCCATATGGGTTATTGTGGATCGTCTTACCAAATCTGCTCACTTCATACCTGTGAAAGAAAAATACAAACCACATAAGTACGCAGAGTTGTATATCTCACATATCCTGCGTTTGCATGGGGTCCCAAAGAAAATCATCTCAGATAGAGGAGGACAGTTTATGGCTCGTTTTTGGGAACAATTGCATTCATATATGGGCACAAAACTGATCAGAAGTTCTGCCTATCATCCACAGACCTCTGGTCAAACAGAAAGAGTAAATCAAATTTTGGAAGATTTACTAAGAGCCTGTGTGTTATCATCTTCTGATTCCTGGGAGGAATGGTTACCTTTAGCTGAATTTTCATATAACAATAGTTATCAAGAAAGCATTAAAATGGCTCCATTTGAAGCTCTCTATGGCCGGAAATGTAGAACTCCTTTGAATTGGGTAGAACCCGGAGAAAGAAGGTATTATGGTATTGATTTTGTAAGGCAGGCCGAAGAAAGAATTCAAACAATTCAAACTCATCTTAAAGCTGCACAATCTCGTCAGAAAAGTTATGCTGACAAAAGAAGAAGGCCGTTACATTTTGAAATTAGTGACTTTGTGTATCTCAAAGTCTCACCCATGAAGAAAGAATCTCGATTTGGAATAAAAGGAAAGTTAGCCCCTCGATATGTTGGACCTTTTAGAGTTCTAGAAAAGAAGGGAGAAGTGGCCTATGCTATAGAACTTCCACCGAGAATGAGTGCAGTATTTAATGTCTTTCATGTGTCACAATTAAAGAAATGCCTGCAAGCACCAACCGAAGTGATTGATCTTGATGATGTCACTTTAAAGTCAGACTTAACCTATGAAGAAACACCCATAAGAATTTTGGAAGAAAGTGAAAGAGTGACTCGCAACAAGGTGGTAAAGTTTTATAAAGTGTTATGGAATAATTCCACCGAAGAAGAAGCTACGTGGGAGCGAGAAGATTTTCTTCAAACAACTTACCCCGACTTCTTTTCAAAATGGTAACTTTCTCTAAATCTCGGGACGAGATTCCTTTATGGGGAGGAGAGCTGTCACACCCTAGGTGTTAATCACCTATTTGCATTTGCATTACACTCATAAGCATTCATCATTAGTTATAATCATGATCATATGTGGACAATAATTCAAATTTTTACTATTCATTATATAGTGGTCATGTCATATTACAAGTTGTTATTTTAAGTGATTTAGTTCAATCAAAATACATAAATAAATACAATAGTTTGGATATCATGACAAGTTGCTATAGTGGAACCAAAAATACTTTTGGATTTATAATTACACATATAAGGCATAAAATGGACACAAATAAGATTTTATTTTCTAAGCCTAATATGGGAATAAACCTTAAATAAAAGTGATAGAGAAAAATATTTACTACAACTTTGTTTTAATCATCCAGAGCTAAATTCAATTCTAAAGTGGTGTTTTTGAAACCCCAAACTGGATTTTATTTTGAAAATAGGAATAAAAAAAAATCCTATTCAAGATTTAATCTATAGTTTACAAAATAATGAGATTCTGACTTTGGTATAAAAAGAATAGTTGTTAAGCTCATTATTTAGAACAACTTTCATATAGGAAGTTTTTGAAGTTACTCAACAGAAATTTGAATTTCAAATCAAATTCAAATTAAATTACTTTAGGGCAAAACTGGATTTCAAAATCCAGACAGAATTTGAAGATGGTTCAAAAAGCAAAGTTGTAGTACTCAATATTTTGAACAACTTTTATTTTGTAAATTTTTCAAGTTATTATATGAATTTGAGAGTAATTTGAAAAGAAAGAAAAATCCCCTCTCTGTTACAGTAACCCGAGCCCATGTGCACTGCCCATACCGGCCGCCGCGCACGGCTTTCGCCGTGTCACCGGCGAACTGGCCGCCGTGGTCGCGCTGCCGCCCACGTCTCTGCGTAGTTAACACCCTGCGCTCGCTGTCAACCGCGGAGGAACGCCCCGACCGACTTGAACTCGTCGGTGGCGGCCTGCCATTGCTCCTCCCTCTCTGTTCACCGGCGAGGAAGTGGCGCCGCCGGCGTTTTGCGCCTCGGCGACGCCTCCAGTGCCATTCAACTCTTCACCGCACCGGCAACTGGACAGGGACACGCCATCGTCCTTCCTCCGACGCGGTGGCAGCCCGCCAACGGCTTTCCCTCGCTGTTCATGGCCGCAGCGGTGGCGCCGCCGGCACCGTCCGTCGTTCGCCGCCATTCCTGCACCACCACCTCCCTGGTCGCGTCATCTGGTTCGCGAAGATGTCCGCCACCTAACCCAGCTATCCTTGCCTATAAATACCGTCGGACGCCGCTGTATTCCACCACATCATCCAACTCGGCCACCGACGACCATCTTCCACCCGCCGGCAAAATTCGCCACCCTCACTACACCACTGTCCAATTGCTTGCACACGGAGATTCGCAACGTCCTGCTCTACGACCCTGACCAAGTCTCGACGCCTTTAGGCCGCTGGTGAGCTCCCAGCACGCGCTTGCCGTCCCTGTGTTCTTGTTCTTCTATTCATATCATGCGGTTGCACTAGTTTCGTTGCTCTGTGATGTTTAAGATTGTTTTAGCTTGTGTTTCATACTCTGTACAAGCTATAGAATTGATAGGATCAAAAGTTTTGAACTCTACCGCCTCGGTTTTGCCGGAACACGGCCTGACACCGCCGTGCTCTCGCCGCCGAGCCGCTGCTCATGTCACAGAGTCAAACCACCGTTCAACCGAACCCCAAAACCCATCCTATAGCCTCACTAGATCATGTCAAGACTAGCGCATCACTCTTTTGGTATTGCCGTTGCCGGAGACAATGGGCGCACCGGTCACCGCGCCGCCATGCCGCCCTGTCCAACGTCACCATGTCCACAACCCACCTCCGAGTCCCCAACCTAGCCAAAAGATGCGGAACATCATCACAAACACGTTGGTACTCTCGGTATCACCGGAGATGACCTGTATTGCCCGGCGTAACTCGGTCAAGCTTCGCCGGTGCTCGGGTCAACACAGGGGAGAGCCCAGGGACCATCGGGTTAGAATTCAAAAACATCCAGGGGGTTAAGTGAGAAGTCTATGACTCATGTAAATAGTTTAAAATGGACTGCGGGTTTATTTTCTAAAAGCCGAAGGTCTCTTTCGCAAAATCACCAGGCGCCGCGCGGGAGGCCGACTTGGGCCGCCTCTGTCTGAGTTGGGCCGAGCTGGGCCGAAAGCACGCGCGCGCATTTTCCCTTTTCAAACTTGATTTATTCATTTTCATTTAAATTGAATAGTATCTGTTTTTGTTATTTTCATATATATTAATCCATCAGTGATAAAATCATGAAAAATTTTATGTATACTCTGTATGCTATATAATGTTATCTAAAAATATGGTTTAGGCATTTTCTGTAAGTTTCACAGAAACTAAAATTCACCTCTTTAAATTATAAAGGGGACACTTGGTGATTTTTGTAGCTCAAAATATTATTCTAAAAAAATTATGAAAAATTTTATAAGCAATAACCATGCTACAATAAGCCTTCATAAAAATATTGGTACTGTTTGGAACACTTCCACTATTATAACTAATTGGAACCTAATTTAAGTGGTATTTTCTTTAATAAATAAAACACCAAATGCATAGGTAGTGATGCCAAGCAATTTTAACATGTTAAGTGAAGACCATGGGACACCCACACTTGCTGTCCCTTGGCAAAATAATTACTTTGTTAATTCAACCTTACTTTATGAATTTAAATACATCATATTCTACTTAATAGGGAAATAGAGAAGGATTTGTTGGCTTGCAACTTTACCGTGAAAACCACATAGGTAATGATATGTAGATTTATTAACCTCTTTACCGGAGAAGAAATATGCACATACTCAGTAAATGAAATTGTTAATTCATGTTACCACACCAACTTAAACCCATCACTTGAACTAGGATATCATGGGTGCATCACCATATCCTCATATCATCATTCGACATAGCAAAAATGCATTTCTTCCATTTATATATATATATATATATCCTATTCATACATATAGGATCGGACGAGGGAGATTTCGTGGAGTACGAGGTGATCGAGAAGAATCCTCAGGAGTCATCACCCGAAGGCGAAGAACCAAGTACTGACTTACTTCCGGAGTGTCCTAATCACGGACCCTCTACATTTCGCCGAGGCAAGCCCCGGACATTTTATCACCCTTCTATTTCTGTTTCGAAATTTCACTTGAGTATTATTATTAAGTATAGTTTATGCATTAAATTGATAAGCCCGTTGTTGCATTACTTTCCTTGTCTAGAAATGAGAATTTATGGAAAATACTAGTGTTGAATTAGTGCTATGCTTAGCCCTGCTTAGAAAAGTCAGGTGAAGTAATAATTGAGAAAGAATCATATGAATCTCAGTTGGGATGTGGTGTGCCATTTTGGTCATCGATGTCGTTTGGACATACACCTTGGATCCCGTTTGTAAAACTTGACTAGGAACTAAATCGTATTCTGGCTAAAGGTTAAGATTGAACGTACCTTCACATAATGGCCGGATAAGTCGTTCCGACCGTGAAGCTAAGTAACTTCTAGTCGGGCTGGAATTTGACCCCTAGTGCAAAGCTGGAGGAGAGAAAGTATGTGCGGTGGGACAGGGTTGACCAAGGGCAGGTACGTCCTGAGCTACTTGGCGCCGGCTGCCCCCTGAGCTTTGCCTATGGATCAAGCCCACGGTTTCCGAACAGAGTGAAAGGCTATCCTTCTACAAGTACGAGCTCCTAGGCAGGGTTAGATCCCCTAGGCGGTTTCGGAAAAAAAGATGTGTGATACGGGCCTATCCAGCTGGATTAAATTCGATTCGAATCGCCGTCTCTCCCGGTTAGTGAGTACTTAACCCCGTACCAGATACGTAGCAACAACATCTTATATATGAATATGAATGTGAGATTGAGATTTTCTCCTATCAAGTGATTCACTTAGAAAAGCTTGATAATATAATCTAGCATCATGATATTTAGAAACTAAAACTTTGCTAGTAAGCTTTTCCGCAAAATATGCTATCTCTACACTCCACCAAATAAAGCCTTGCATATCCTTGAGAGTCTTTTTATTTTCTCTCTGACGGGTAAATCTTGCTAAGTACAATTGAGTACTTAGGGTTTTATTTCCCAATGTTTTCAGGTGATTTGTTATATGAAGGCTATTGCCTCACATGCAATAACCCTGCTATAGATGCAGAGGAGTAAAGACCACAGGGCATGGTCTTATCTTATTACTTCTCTTTTGCTGTGTATGGAGGTATATGTGAACATGGCAGAATACTTGAATAATTGGTTTCAAAACCAAACACTTTTATGTATATTATTTGAACATGGTATTGTAATAACTATCTTACTAAATTTCCGCTGTAAACTCAGTGCTTGTATATGATGTTATCTTAATCAGTACGATCCTGTTGTAAGTTGATTTACCGAGGTCCTTCATGACACTCGGCGGACTACCGGGTTTATGCAAGGGGAAGTATAATTAATCAACGCTATTAGCGGGATGGTTATACTTAATCTTGTATAAATTGGTCGGTTCTGTCACACGAAGGACGGTGGCGCTTATGGCGTTGTCCCCTTCTTGAAGGCGTCGTTTTTGGATCTTCGTCTGGGCCACGATGTCCCCTTCGGTGGGTGCTCTCCGCTTCTCGGCGTTCGGTCAACGTGTTGGCGGGGTTTGGCTTCGTGGAGTCGGAATGCTGCAGCAGAGTGTAGCTTGGCAATGATGACATGGGCCTATCCCCAACTTCATCGACTCGGATCGGCTTAGGGGGTTCGGCAAACGCTGTGGGGGGCTTGAGATCAAGACAGGAAGACGGAGCTGCTCTTATGATGATTGAGCTCGGCAACGATAATCGGTTGTGACCTCTTGCTCCCGGGTCCAGTATCGTAGGGTGGGTCATCTGTGGTGTACCCTGACGCGTTAGCGTGGGTGGGTTAGCCTTTCGTGGTGTTTCTCACCTCAACTGGCTATCCTTGCTTGTACATAATTTTCATTCGTCTTAATTGAAAGGCAGAGCTCCTACCATTTTTTCAAAAAAAATTCTTGTAACTAATTAACACTATTTTGGAAAAGGCGGTAAGACCAGGTAAATGCATGTACATGTTTGCCTTTTACAAACACATGCCTTGGATAATTAAAGTAATTAAGCAGGCAGCAATGTCGAATTTTTTTTAAGATAAATGAATAAAATTCCAGCCTCTCTACTATCTGGGGACAATACACAGCTGAGCAGTGTCGAATTAAGTCTCTGTTGGAGATCTTGACTTCGGACCAAAACTCATCCCCGAACTTCGGGTTCAGTTGGCTTCACTCAACTTCGATCCGATGATCAGGAGGCGGAGTTAACTCCTCCTCTTGGCGCGAAGATGGAAAGAGCGAAGATAGCGGCGAAGCCTCATTGACGAAGACATTAAGAGAGGCCTTTGTCTAAAAGATCGGCAAGTTCTGCGAAGTATAGTCGAGAAAAGTTAGGATTGAATTAGTTTAGGCGAGGTGTGAAAATACGACTTCGCCCCTCATGTAATGGTTTGTGGTGAATCAGAGAAGGGTAGAACGGTCTTTTGACCATTAGTTAGCGAAGGTCAGACCCCTATAAATACCCCTCTGACATGTACAGTACGGCAAGAAGAAAAAAGTTACTTTACACGTAGGCGACTCAGCCACGTGGATTCTCATTCTTGTGTTGCGAACATTTCCCCAACAGTCTCTTCTCAAGAACAACACGCAGAGGCACGTGGTGTAACTAGTTAGTCGGCCAATACAAGAAACCAACAATCCCCAAAACCAGGATGACCGGCCGGGAACTTATTACCTGACAATAAGAAGAGTGGTTTTGATCTGGGACAGAGAACCTGAACCTTGGTTTCAGATACACATGCATGCATGTGGGATCATATGCAGTTCACTACGACGAGGTTCGTATATATCAAGTACTTAACCTGCTAATAACCTATTGCAAAAATGCGTGGCGACGACTAGTCTCCAAAGGCAGTAAGGGCCTGCACCTAGATAGCTCGACAATCTCCTGGCCAAGGAACTTGCATTGCATCCTCATTTGGTTTTTCTTTTGTTTTGCCATATAAATAATCGGTGTCAGTTTGATTAATTAAGGAGCAACTAACCTGCAGGCTGCAACTAATTGGAATCCGGCCCTGAACGAATTTTCTTTGACTAGTGACCTGACCTGACTAGCAGGGGGCAAATTAATAGCATAACTAGTTGGCTGACATACACCACCTTCCCAAGGGTGACATCATGCACCAGGCTGGCCAGGAATAACATTGTAATGTGAGTAGTACACATGTGGCCTCTCATTAATTATTTGTTATACTACTAGTACACTCCATCATCATCTTTCTGAGACTGAAAGATTGTTTACTCCCAGTTGCAGTGACACTGGCTCTTGGGGAGGCCGACAAGCCCCCCAGCACACAGCACATACTATACCCAGATTTCAGTTCAGTCCATTTTTAATTTGCCACTCATGAAAATATATATATATATATACACACACAGATTGATAATAGTACTAGCAGGTAGTCCTTTTGCTGTGTTTAATTTTGAAACCTGCTGTCCTGGCATCAGTTTATGCATACATGAACCCTTTGACCGGTCGGCGCTCAATTCACTAGCAGCCAAGAGCCAACACAGATTTTAGCGATGTGGATATATCTATCTATAGTAGTATGTTTATCACTAGAAAAGTTTGCAAGTTTCAGACACAAGCTGATGATGTGTCCATGTCAAAGCAGTTTCGTTCAGAAAGGTTCCATATTCTTCTGGGAGAGACAATTTCTTTTTGCATATATTCATCAGACAGACTTGCCTAGCGGCTGTTTGACTGTGTTCTTCCATACCAATGCAATAAGAGTTTACTCTGTTGTTTAGGCTGGATCCAGCTTGCTCGCTAAATACGCGCTGTTGATAAACTTCTCACACGTTTGCTCGATCAATCTCAATAATTGCAGTATAGATAAATAAACCTAACTAAGCTGGAGTAAATGATACTCTAAGACTTGCGCAGGAACTTATGGGTGTATCCAGCTTGATGAAACTCTGTAATTTCGTTATGCTGGTAATGAAATCCGGTCAAGGCCGTTTTGGAAAAAATCTAAGTTTAATCAGTTCATCATTGTTATTATGTCCCACACAGCTATAGATTGATAGGCTATATATCTGCCTTTAGAGTATATTTTTAATTTTAATTCTTTTTAATATAAATATTTTAATAATAACCACCGCAGAAAACATATTTCACACACTAGTCTTTTTAATCGTCTCAGCACCAGCGCTGGCGCGACAGAGTGGTGCTGGGCAGAATATGTTCTTTGTTATTATTAGAACATTTATTTAAAAAAACAATCGATTTTTTTTAAAAAAATCCATTTTCAAAAAGCAAAATGCCTGACATGGCATCTCTCGTCATGCATCCAGGTACCTGCATGTACAAGATCTGAGCCATTACTTTTCAAACGATGCGACAAAGCTAGGAGTTGACTTTGTTAACAAATCTGGTGTGGTCAAGAGTTTTACTAACAGCAATTACGCAGGTGCAATGGAGGCAGCAGGAGAACGCCATGATTGGCTTATGCCTGCTAATGGAAATTATCTAGTACCAATAAACGACACCGGTCGTCGCATCATCGTTGCCTTCATTGCTAACAACTAGTATGTAGTACTCTATATAATCCCTCTGGCCTCTCTGGATTAACCAGCTGACCTGTTCTTCTTTCCTGGCCGTTAAGCCATGGACGATCTAGTCGCTTTTCAGAAACTGCAGCGTATTGATTTCATTTGACAGCGAGTTATTAGGTGAAGAATAAGTTTTTACCTGTTGCTGGAAGAGGAAGCTACATATAAGATAAGGTAGTATGCATAGCTGTCACATTTGATACAGATGGAAGAACAGAGTTGAGGCAGTGACCAGGAATGAACTCATGGTTTCACATATTTTTTTTTTCTTCCGTGTTACGCACGAGCAATGATGAAAGCACATACTACACAGCAGCGCTCGTTTTTTCTTCGTTCCCGATTGCGTTGCGAGATATATATATATATCTATATATATATATATATATATATATATATATATATATATATATATATATATATACACACACACGCGCGCGCGCACACAAGTATAATCTTGTAAAACTGCGGTGAAGAAATATTCGTATGTATCCCTAATTAACGAGTGTAGGTACTATGTTTTGACTTTGCAAAATTTTTAAAATAACTTATAATTTGAGATGAACGGAGTAGCATGCATGAACTCGATAGAGCTGTGTTTGATTGGAGCACTACTGTAGTTGGTGAAACACCCTCAACTTGAATGTATGCTACGTAGTAGTAGTAGTAGTAATAATAATAATAATAGTAACAACAGTAATAATAATAATAATAATAATAATAATAATAATAATAATAATAATAATAATAGTAACAACAACAACAACAGGCCCAACCCCCTGCTTGCTTGCATGCATGCATGGGATGGGGGATTAGACGGTGGAAACTGGGAATGGTGTAGTATCACTGACGGGTGGCCCATTCCTTCACGATTCACTCGGAGTCGGCCCATCACCGTTAAAGCGAGGCCCGGCTAACCTGAGAGTACATGACCGATGCTTTAACGGCTCCCTTTTGTCATTCTCCCTTATTACTCTGATGATGTTAAATCATTTGCTTGTACAAGTGGTAGGTGGTGTCTTTTCTTAGCCTTTTATCCAGGTTCCTTTCAGGTGCTTAGTACTTGTGGGCAGTGTTTTTGCCTTTCAATCTGTCTTTGTTCTATCTAATCTGTAATACTTTGAATGCTTGTATTTCTGTTATCATATAATGGAAATTGAGGAGGGTGCTTCCTCGAGTGAAAAAATGGAGACATACCGTGTCCCTGGCCTGAAAGGCTGAAAATAAGAAAAAACACTAATGGATCATCGATAAAATAATTTGTGTTATGCATACCATCCATGAATTAATGATCATGCCATATACATTTAGAAATATAGTTTCTAGCCTGCAGCAAAATTCAAACAGACGCAGAAACAAAACGGGTAGATATATATCATGCATTGCAATAATTCAATCTTGTTAACCTGAAGTACGTCATTTATATGTATTGAATTACAAGCGCATACACGCGCGCGCGTGCACACACAAACACTCTATATGCTGGTATGTATTGTGCAACATAATAATATATAATGCCTGTCAAACTACCTCTATTTATTGGTTCCAACTGGAAGCGACCGACGCGGTGGGCACACATGGATTGCTTCATAGCTACCGGAGGAAATGCCGGGCCAAGGTGGAAAAAAGACATCAAAGTCGTTTTGATGGCATCATGATATATTTTTGCTGAAACGTTTGGAAAGAAAGAAATAGAAAAACCTTCCAACACCAAGCTCTACAGCCATATCAAGTAGCCTTTCTTTGTAAAAATGACATACAACTTTTCTAAGTGGCGTCTTCAGGGGAGGGGTTTCAGTAGTTGTTTTCAGCTTTAGTTTGCTCCTCCTTTCTTATTCTAGTCGTTTCTAGTCGTCTCCAAAGTGGTTTTGCAGTTTCTAGTGATGGCTCTCTGTAATTTTCCCCTTTGTTTTTGTATTTTTTCCCTTTTCTTCATCAAATAAAAATACGCCAAAGCTTTTACCGCCGTTCTAAAAAAACTACCCCTATTTATTTGTAATGTCTTCTCTTCTGTTCTTTTCTCAGGTGTTCAATCTATCATCGACGCGATATATCAATAGTCGTCTCACCTTAGTATCACAACATACTCCCTCATCCGTATATAGTTAGACTATAATTGCTAGCACCCTCATATATAAAGCAGGATATTGCTAGCAACTTATTAGAGACTAACAAGGTCATCTCGACTCCACCGCGTCTCTGCTCCTCTTCGTGCTAGCTCTTGCTCTAGCTTCTTCTTTTTCGCCACTGAAATCTGCAGTTCTTTGCCTTTCCCCCACAGGAACGCGTACAACCCCACGACGATCAGCAGCACCCCCACCACTCTGCGCGTTGCAGTAGCATCAGGCCAAAAATGAAAAGGCGTAGAGTGTAGACGCAGCTCACTCACCCTCCAACGTAGATCTTGGTGCCGAGCAGCAATGAGTCCATCACCGTGGTGATGATCAGTGACAACGAGTTGAACATGGAAGGGTAGATGGGCCCACGACGGCTCACCGCCCATGAGATGAGGACGAAGGTGATGCCCGTGTTCAATACACCCTGACGATGATCCGATCCGTCATCAGCAGAAGATACATGCAAGTGTAATCAAATCCATCACGCTATTGATTATACTTACTAGTTAACTACTCTGGCTAATTAGTTGTGAATCAGTACGTTTATATAATTAATTACCGAGTAGACGACGGTCAGAAGCTGCAGGTCCCACTTGAGCCTCCAGTCTGCCCTGTCATGGCTGAGGAACACGGCGACGACGAAGGCCTGTATGCTTCCTGACAGGCACGTCAGCATCGTCGCCCAATACCTTGATGGAAACACCTTCCCAAGCCTTGCCTGTCATTCGTTGGATGATCAATGGAGCCATCTATCAGTCAACACGGTGGAAAGTCTCCATCTCAATTCTTCATAACATATCTAGCTATTAAGGAACCAAGCAAAACATATATACCTGCACGATGAACCACAGGGCGTAGCTCAGGCAGCTGCCACACAAGAACAGTGTGCCGGTGAGCATGTCACGGTGATGGCCACCGCTCGCCGGCGCATCGGCGTGGGAGGTCTTGAGCAAGTGCGTAGGCCACAGGTGCAGGAGATGGCCTTTGAGCAGGCTCACGATCATCGTCCCGCCCACGCACGTCAAGGCTCCTAGGACCTTCATCCTACCAGGCCACTTCCCCAGCGCCACCTTCTCGGCTCTGAAGTTTTAAATACGCATCACACACACAAATGGGAGACATGCATATATACCACCAAATGTCCATAGATGCTTTGGTTTGTTTGTGTACCTGACCAAGATGGCGATTACGAAGGTCACGATGGGGATCAGGTTCAGGAAGATGGCGGAGTACGCGGCGCTTGTGGCCTGCAGGCCGTAGTAGTACAGTCCCATCGCCAACACGATTCTGTAAGACCAATTTTAGTTCCAAGCAGATCATCAAGTTATGTATAGAGATGGATGAAGTAAAGGTGCCATCACAGTTTCTCTTTCCTTTAATATATATCTAGCATTCGTTTGAAAAAAGACAGGGCTTATGACAACTACTGAAATCAAGAAGAGTAGTGCGAGTGCTCACCCAAATGTAGCATTTAAAGAAATCCAACCCAACACAGCCAAGTTGAGTTTCTTCCACATCTCCCTACAACACAGACCAAGATGGAAAGAGATCATGAAAAGGAATCGGAGATCAATTGATCGTGCTATATTAGGAGTAAGGACATATAGTTTTAATCCCATTAAAAACAATGCATATAGAGCCAACAGTTTTCTAACTGTTGTTTTTATTTAACAAGAAGTTAGTAATGGTACCATGAAAGAACTACGCACCACACGATAACGATATGCAGGTGCTGACAGTGCAGTAACATCAATCGACTATAGCTAGGGTGGCATTTTGTTGGCAGCACCTACTACCTGTTTGAGGTTGGGCTGCTGATTCAGCTAGCAGGACAGACTCATGGGGGTCTTTGGTCATGTAGACATCAAAAGGCATGATCTCTCTGTCATCGCCCACAATCACATAGGGACATAGGGTCGCTATATCTGTCGTCTGTGAGGCATGAGACGGGACGACGACATGCATGACTCTGACAGAGACATCTCTTGAATCTTCTGTCCCCTGGGCCCTAAATTAGGGCCATGCACATTACTCTCTCCGTCCCGGAAAAACTATCGTTTTAGACTTTTCAAACATCACGTTTGATCATTCGTCTTATTTAAAAATTTTATATAAATATCATTTATCTTTTTATGATTTGTTATATCATTATAGACACTTTAATAATTATTTATTGATTTTGTATTTTGTACAAAATTTTTGAATAAGACGAACGACACAGTTTCTGAAAAGTTTAAAACGATAATCTTTATGAGACAGATGGAGTACTCATTAGCTAGAACTAGGACTAGCCTGGCACATCAACAAAGCCACTCTAATCCTGTCCCTGTTCATCATCAGAGAAGTAGCTAGATACCGCTAGGAGTAGCTCGATCGTAGGCACTAATCCAAAAGAACAAAGACAGAGATCAAATCGCTTTGAAATTTCGTGGTTCCGTGCAATGGAAATGTAGACTGCATGCTGGCTGTTTTTGGGGGTAAGGTAAGGACACAACATACTATACAGTTGGCAGTCAACAGATAGTTGCTGCTGCCCCTTAGATCGCGGATGCAAACAGTCATCTCTCTCTTCATTCAAGGACCCAAACTAGGAGTATACAGTATATATACTGTGAAAGAATCATATATTCTTATATTTTTGACTTAATTAATTTGTTGTGCATGCATGTATACTGTATATAGTAGTGTCGTAGTAGTATATACTACGGTACTATTGTGAGTTATGTGCATGCATGACAAACTACAGTAGTTTTAATATATGTATGAATATATATCTGTATGTACTCGCGCTAGCTAGGTCGGTACATACGGTACAAGGCAAAAAAAGTACTGCGTGTGATGCATGTGCACGTGTTATATTGTCAACTGGAGTGAGTAGGCCTTTCCGAAAACAAAACATGTACGACGACCTGTTGTCAGCTTGCCATGCCATTTCAAGATAAAAATAAAATCTTGAGGTACTACCGTGTTGACATATATGCCATTTCAAAATAAAATAAAATGTGTAGTACTGTTGCCATGCGGTGACGACCAAGGTCGTGCAGGCATGCGAGTGCATGCAACTGAAAATCTATATATATTTTGTGTGGTTTCAGTTCAAATAAAAAAATTGAGTAAAAAAATCTATATTATTGAAGAAGAGGTGCTACCAGAGATGTGTGTATCTCTTTAGTTACGCATCTAAAGAAGGGTTTCTAACTTACACCTGGTTTCTATCTCTCTCTTCATTAAATCGTATGTCACATCAGGAAAATGCTTAGCTAACAAGGTAATTAATGTACATATAGAAACTGTGATTGTTTGTGCATTGTGAGTATTCTTACGGGTACGTCGCTATACATACACTTGCATTTCTGAATATCTCAAATAGGGTAACACCACTTGCTATATATGCATGTATGGGAGAACAATAAGAAGAAATATGTCTAGATTAATCATATTATTAATTCACAACAATATATCTATACCTTGTGAATTAGCAGATAGATTTAATCTTAGACTTTCATATTGCTATACTTGTGCACACATGGAACGAGTTAATATTATTTGAAGTAACGAAGAAAGAAATTAATCAATAATCAGGAATCGAAACCTAAAAGTAAGGCGCAATATGCATGACAAGAAAAATATTAAACTTGTAGGAAAAAATGAATATATATGTATGAATATATATCTGTATGTACTCGCGCTAGGTCGGTACGGTACAAGGCAAAAAAAAAGTACTGCGTGTGATGCATGTGCACGTGTTATATTGTCAACTGGAGTGAGTAGGCCTTTCCGAAAACAAAACATGTACGACGACCTGTTGTCAGCTTGCCATGCCATTTCAAGATAAAAATAAAATCTTGAGGTACTACCGTGTTGACATATATGCCATTCCAAAATAAAATAAAATGTGTAGTACTGTTGCCATGCGGTGACGACCAAGGTCGTGCAGGCATGCGAGTGCATGCAACTGAAAATCTATATATATTTTGTGTGGTTTCAATTCAAATAAAAAAATTGAGTAAAAAAAATCTATATTATTGAAGAAGAGGTGCTACCAGAGATGTGTGTATCTCATTAGGTACGCATCTAGAGGGGTTTCTAACTTAAACCTGGTTTCTATCTCTCTCCTCATTAAATCGTATGTCACATCAGCAAAATGCTTAACTAACAAGGTAATTAATGTACATATAGAAACCGTGATTGTTTCTGCGCTGTGAGTATTCTTACGGGTACGTCGCTATACATACACTTTTGCATTTCTGAATATCTCAAATACGGTAACACCACTTGCTATATATGCATGTATGGGAGAACAATAAGAAGAAATGTGTCTAGATTAATCATATTATTAATTCACAACAATATATCTATACCTTGTGAATTAGCAGATAGATTTAATCTTAGACTTTCATATTGCTATACTTGTGCACACATGGAACGAGTTAATATTATTTGAAGTAACGAAGAAAGAAATTAATCAATAATCAGGAATCGAAACCTAAAAGTAAGGCGCAATATGCATGACAAGAAAAATATTAAACTTGTAGGAAAAAATGAATTGTTTCCTTGTGGGTATTCGTTCTCGCAACAAAAAGAAAAGATAAGAATAGCAAGAACTTTAGCAGGTATAGTAGGTGGGTCTAGAGGATAGCTAGATACGATAGGTACTACCGTACCTCTCGAAGACGAAGGCGAGTGGTGCGACGGCGGCGGTGGCGACGAGGTTGCGGTAGACGATCAGGACGCAGGGCCGCATCCCGGTGTTGAGCGCCAGCTTCGACAGCAGCAGCATCACCACCGTGAACACCTGCACCGCCACCATGCTCAGCGGCAGCGCCGCCGCCGTCTCCAAATCCGTCGAAGCCCCCGTCCCCGCCCCCGCCGGTGAAGCTTGCACCGGCGGCGGCGGCGCCGGCTTGACGGGCATCTCCAGTACGATCTCCTTCTCCGGTGCCACGGCCGCCTGCCGATCCTCCCCGTTGGCCGCCATGTGTACTCAACTTCGTTCCTAGGATGATAGATCCTCGCTCCGGTCCAAGCTAGTTCTTGGCTTCTTGCCTAGGAACTAGGATAGATGCCGCCGCCGCCGCGTAGACGATGATCGTCGAGCACGGAGCAGCAATGTGCGCCCGCCCACGGCAAGAAGCTAGGGTGGGTGGAGAAAGCGTTGGCATGCAGTGGAGATTGACTCGGAGGAGTGTAGGTGACTTCAAGGTGTAGTCGTCGTCTTTATATATAGATAGGAAGGAAGTCGAATAGTCGACGGAAGAGAGCGCAAAGTTATTAATGGCGGCGTGGCAGCGAAAGTGAAAAATGTGAGATGAGGATGATCGATGCGAGAAGGATGGATGGAGACGGAGACGGAGACGTGGGTGGGTGTGGAATGCAACTGCACTTTGGATCGATCGGGGAAGAAAGACGGGAAACGAATGAACACGTACGTGCACGGGAGGGATTAATTCTTTCATCATTGATCGTTGATATTTCTTTTCTTCCTAACACTTGTATGTTGCTCCCGGCACGGAGAGGGCGTCCACGTCAGATTCCGTACGGCTGCATAGTGTTCTTGTCGGCCGTTGTTTCTTTTTTTTTTCCCTCATTTCGCCCGCTCCTCCATCCCGACGCTTCTCGTCGCCTCCTCCGTCTCCCCCAGTCTAGCCTCGGCTCGGCGCAAAACCCTAGATCTTGGGTTTCCTTCCTCTCTCTCTCCCTCACCTCTCCATGTGGTAGCCTGAGGCGGAGAGGGCACCCACGACCCCCAGCTTGGCGGCGCTTGTGAGCCCCCTCCCTCAACAAGGTGGCGCACCGGCCGGGCCCGACAGCGGGTGCCTCCACGCGCTGCGTGCGACCTGGGCGGCTGTGCCGCTAGCGTGCGGCGCGCCCGCACCGACGAGCCCTAGTGGTGGCCGACTCACGGCATGGCGTGGCGTGGGAGAGCCCCGCCGCTGGCCACGGCGCACTCCTGCCCCCCGTCGTGCCTTTTTCATGCCGGTCCTCGCGCTCGTGTCCTCGTCAGTTTGGTGCCCCCCATCTCTCTCTCTCTCTCTCTCTCCCTGGATCTCCCTCTCCAGTGCTCGCGTCGCCGGTGCCACGTCGTTTGGCCGCGGGAAGTCCGCGGCTGCACAGGCAGCAGCTGCGGGCGACGTCCCGCCAGCCGGCGGAGGCCGCTGCCGCCGCTGCCAGCCCCGGCCGCGGGCGCCCTAGCCACGGAACGCTGACTGGCTGCCATTCCAACCCCTCGCGGCCTCTCCTGTGCTCCCCCTGTCCTCTGTCCTCTCCCTTCTCCTCTCTCTCTCAGCCTCGGCTACATCCACTGCCTGCATGGTCGAATCTGTTGCTTGTGTGGTCAGATCCGTCCACCCGGCAGCTGGGGTTCCATGCTGTTGCCTCCCTTCGCCTTGCTACATCCACTTTATTTTGATGGTGCTGGTTTTACTGGCTTGCTAGATTTTTGGTGTTATTATGGACCGATTTCCTCCATGGATTTTTCATTTTCCTCTCTTGCCAATTTATCTTATTTGTCTTATTACTTTTTTGGTTCGATCGGGTTTCCAGCCCCTGCAGTTATTCCTCGTCCCTCCTTTTCGCATTTGCTGCTTTCAACCAGTTTGATTTGGCTTCGTTCAGTTGGAGGCTCTGTCCTGGGTGCATCGGTTAGTTCTAAGGTTGCATCTTCTTGAATCTCCATTCCTGCCTATAAAGTATAAATTGCAGGTCCTGTTTTTCCTGATGCCTTTTTTTATATTTGTAAATAGAGGTAATAATAGAAAAAAAACTGGCATTAAAAATGGATGGCTTTTAGTATTTGTGAATAGAGCTAATAGCTCAAAAAATTCTAGGATTAAAAATGAGATACGTAACCAGTATACAAGGTTATTCAAGTGTTTCAGCTTATGCCTTGCATTATGTTTTTTTATCTTATTCATTAAGTGCGGTTTCTGCTTGCCTCTGTGATGCCCATAGTAAAGATAAAAGGAGAGCTCCAGGCTACCATAGTGTGGCTAACTGATATCCTATAACAACTTCCTGAAGAAAATAAAGATTAGTGAGGGCTTCTTCCTTTCGTTTTACAGGGTTTATTTTTTGAAACACCATCAAACATTACATGTTAAGCTCATGACTTTCATTCGCATACACGATCCAGGGTATTCTGAAATTGCTAGATAACGTCACATTTTGCAGACATGAGGTTGAACATGTGACAAACTTAAATGAATCATCTGTTAATTACAGAAACATGACCTTTTTTCGGTTCATCATTGTGATTCACTGACCCTTCAAAGATTGTTATCAAACGAAATTTTTTTTGTTTTTAGTCTATCTGCACAGCATTAGAGGTGACAGCAAAATACATGTTTTAGTCCATGCATATCCATCGTGAGGGTTGTCGCTATTGCCACTGATGATTAGTGCAGTTCTTTAGATATCTAAATTATAGTTTTAAATTTGGTGTAAAGAAATGGCATATTTATGGAATATACATAGTTAGCGCCAAAAAATCCTTGGACTGCTCCATCTTATGTTTTCCACTTAAAGTTTCCAGTTACGCATTTTGTGCTGGTGGACATGAAATCTTTTTCGTTGCGTAGCACCCTGTATAGATGGGCGAGCCGGCGAGGTATATAGTTTAATCAGTTATAGTATGTTGTCATCAGCGATAGTATGTTGCTTTTACCCATGACGTATTGGTTACCCACGGGCTTAATATTTCCGCTTACTATCTATTGTTGTTGCTGCTGGTTGGTGCACCTAAATGTGTGCTTCTAATTTTAATATCTTCCTGCCAGCTCTGCTTGTTATTGGTTGAGTTCCAGAGCTTGATCTGAGGACAACATGTGTATTCAGATTTTTGGGCCTTCACCTTGTGGGGCCGACTTTACATGTTTGGCAATCTTTTTCTTAGTTTCAAGAGTGATTATTGCTGTAGCTAGCTTTTTCTATCACCGCTGTTTGATAATAGGTATCCGTTTGCAGATGCCTGTATTTCAGCAACTTAGGCTATTTCTTGCCTTATACTTGATCAGGTCTGCGCTTTTCTTCCCCACCTGATAGGTAATTTACTTTCTGCTCAGCCACCACTTTTGCTTGCAATTTGCATTGCATGAGCAAATTATGGGGCTTCCCTTCCTTCCTCTGTTGTAGCATGAGTGAGCTCTCCGGCTCTCCGCACTTATGTGTGTGCTGGGAAAGACCTTTTTCTCCTTTTCCTGCTCCTTGCCATAGCTGGCCCACACACGTGTGTGGATTTGGCTCGCTGGCCTACATCGCTGGAGGAGCCCCACACCGGCGCAAATGGCCCATTAAGCGTGGCGGAGGTGCACTCTCCGCCCTGTCCGCCTTCCCTTCCCTCAGCTCTCTGTCATCACTGTGAGGATCTTGGCCCCCCTCCCCTAGGAGGCCGTCAGCTCCTCCGTTCTCTCTTTTTTTTTAAATGTGCTGATCATGTGCACAACTGATATCCTTCATTGTACAGTGGCGATTAATTGTTTCATTCTTCATGTTATCAACTGAGGTTTGGATTGTGCAATGATGATCTATTTTTAGACTGAGATAATGGAATTATGCAGTGATGATTAATCATTTCATTGTTTCATGATTCTTCCTATTTGCATCAGTTTTTGTGATGACTGTGTCATTATGGCTACCCATTCTCATTTGTATGTGTTGTTTTGTTTTTATTTTTATTGGTTGCTACATTTTCTGCCTTAGACCCCGCAAACACAAGTTGTCCCCAAGCAGGACACCCCTGTCACATGGACACCGGAGACCACATCCACGCGGGGCCGTCCCCCCACGGCGGCCTATTCCGGCGGCGTTCTCCGGAGCGGTCACGCAGCTGGGCCACCCTTTTTTACCGCTCCGTCCACCTGTCGCCGTCGGCTGCCTATGGCACTCACCCTCTGTCTACATTTTATGCATTTGATACTGAGCATAATTCCATTGTCAATGATGTCTTTGCTTCACATAATTTGTTGGTTATATTACTGAGCACACCTCATTGCCGATGATGTATTTACTCAGCACAGATTCATTTCATTTCCCAAAACACACACCACATCATCTCTATGGCAAACAATAGTTGCCTCCATGATGTGCACAAAACAGCCTCTCAGTTCATCGCTGCACTTGAAGTGAGACATCACATTTGACAGTGGGGCCTCTAAGGTTGTATTAAAAAATCTACAGAAGTTAATTATATTTAACTGTTTACACAGGTCTATAGTGAAAATCTAGGTGTAATTTGTACTTGCACATCTAAAACAATTTTAGTTTAGATGAATCAAATTTGGGACTGCTTGCTGCAGCTTGGGTTCTGATCTATAGGCTGAATGTCGACTGATGAAGATACTTTACATTGCTTCCCTTTCTTCATAGTTCTCTTACCATATGGATGTGATTTGCTAGCTTATTCTAAATATCTGCAGTTACACATTTGCTAACTTACCATGTTTATGTGTTTCCATGGTTCGTACCTTCACGCTGCATAAAGGTAAAGAAATGCACAACTACATGTATTTGGTCTATTTTTAGTGTCTGGATATACTACAATTTAGGGGCTCACAGAAACACACTGTTATTCCTCCCTTGAAATAACAATCTTACATGTGCTTTTCTATTCTTACGAGGCTTCGAGCTGGTTTTCCATGGCGTTACTGAACTTTATATTTGTTTCCAGGCCTGTGGAACCAACAACACTTTTTTTGTTCTATGCACACATGAAAGAAAGCAAACCTGATTGTACTATGGTGTCATGGTAAGCTCCTTTTCCTCCTCATTTTCCTATTCATTGTCAGCTAATTATGCTTTTACTAACGCTGACATGTGCTGCTTTTAGGTTCCCGAAAAAAAAGAACTTACACTATACCTAAGATCTATGAGTGTGATTTTATTTATTAAACTATCTTTATCGGGTAGTGTCGACGGAATACCGGCGATAGTCTACCGAGGGGTATGCCCAAGGTAGTAGATGAGACGGTGAGGGTGCGCCTGAGACGAACAAGCGTTGCACAGTAAGCGCGAGACACGAGATTTACACAGGTTCAGGCCGCCGCGAGGCGTAATACCCTACGTCCTGTGTGTTGCTGTCTTGTATTATTATGAGTTGAGTTGCCTTGAATTGAGGGGATCTATCCCTGCCCCTCCTTATATAGTCTGAAGGGATAAGGTTACAAGTAAACTATCCAAGTTGGTACAATACACTACAAAAAATACCCTTATACATGACGATTCACTTTAGTCATAGATAAGCAAAAATGTGTCACAGTTAACTCACCATGATGATGTGAAAAAACGTCATGTATCCCGCGTCATAGATATGCTGGGCCGAAATGGACCGTCACAGATTGCCTTTTTTGTTCGTCATGGATCAGTCGTCTATATATTATATCCAGCCCATATCCAAACTATAGTTACGAAAATGAACATCACAAATTAGTCTCAAATCATCATTGCATTAACATGCTTCACAACTCATGATACACACAAACAAACATTGATTCATTCATGTATTAGCACGTCCAAACTGTCACATTGAGCATCAAACTACAAATTGGCCTGGCTCACAACCATTTAGTTTAACTATCGCAACAACTAAGTTTGAACTAAAAGTTTTGATCTCTAGGAAGTCTAAAGTAACAACTAAACAGTAGTACCCACGAGCACTTCAATCAGCTTGCAGTCCACAAGATGTGGTACCTGAAAATCAAAATGAATATAAGTCAGTTCTGCTAGCAAAGATTCTAAAAAGAAATGTCATCTATTTATTAGGAAGTTTTCAAACACCGTGCAAAGAGATCTGATAACTCATAATAAATTCCAAGTCACCAACTTTGGAGCTTCTGATGATTCAAAACTAGGTACATAACCAGAACAATATATAGTAGTTCATTAGTGACTTAATAGAAGCTACTCCGTAGGAGTTAAAAAAATACTTGTTCTTGAACTTAGCTGATCAGTCTGCAAATCTAATATAGTAATAATTTGCACTGCTAGAACTTATCTTATACTGCTAGTATAGTAAATTTTGCTTAACACAACTAGTCTAGTAGTTTGCATTGCTAGTATGGTAATTTGCAAAAGGGTACCTTACTGATGGCAACTTCATAAGTTAAAATAGCTAGTAAATGTTGCATCCTGAGTCCACTAACCCTGTGCTGACAAGTTCACATTGGTCACACGTACCTGCAAATGTGAGGAACAGATCCCATGAACACTAGAAACTCTTATGTACTGAGTTCCTGGAATGACTAACTGCAGCTAAAGTTTCTACTGCTACTGATTGCACTATTGCAGTTTGCAGTATAAGTGACAAGTTCCAAAATAAAGGTCATTTGTGTATGTGCATCTGAAGTTCCCAAAAATCATATGGGTAATAAAGCATATAAAAAAATTAATCGGATAGCTATCTTCTCTGATCTAGATTGCTGCAAATTAGCACCATACTTCGTAGAATTCCAAAAGCAACAGTAGAGCAGCAACTATCATTGGTGCCAAGTAATGCATAGCCTTCCATCGGAAAATATAGCTGAACTTAACATATCAGTATGCAAATTAAATTTATCCTAAGCACACTAAAGCAACCGGGAAGAGGGAAGGACGAGTAGGGCGCTCCTCACCGTCGACGCATGGAGGGTCATCGTTCACCACCAGCACCTTCAGCCCACGACGTCAACCACAGCACCGTGCCGGAAGCTGGACGCATCAGATCCACACCGCCTGCAGCCTCGTGCAGCCTTCAGATCCACGCTGCCGCCACCCGAAGCTCCACGCCGCAGATCCACGCCGCGCGCTGCTTCGCACCGTTGTCCGCCACCGCGCCGACGGTGGCCTGGCCTGGGTACCGCCGGCGTTCGTGTCTGCGTCTGTGGCCGCGCTTCCCTCCTGCCGCTGCTGTCGCTGTCGCCGCCGCCGCCGCCGCCGTATTATGATTTGTGGAGGGGTGGGGAACGAGAGATAGGGTTAGGGTGCGGCCTGCCTGGGGACTGGTATTGTGATATGGACCCTATTGGGCTGCAGGCTGTGTTGTGCGCTCGTTGCTCCATTCATACAAGGACAAATCAAACTTATTATCTCTCTTCAGAAACAACGTTGCATTTTAGTGGCTAATTCCTTATTCTAGCTGTGACAATAAATTTTGCACGTTTACTTTGAATTTTTTGCAAGTTTATATGTGGGTCCCACCTTCTTTGTTTTGCACATGACAATAAATCTTGCACATTTACATTGAATTTTTTTACACGCTTACATCCTGGCCCCACCTTCTTTGTTTTGCACATTTACTTTGATTTTTTTTTGCATGTTTGCTTGTGGGTCCCACGTTCTTTTGTTTATAGGAGAATATGATCTGTGACATTCAGCTGTGACGACAACTAAACGAGTCGTCATAGATGTATCACTCAAGGTATGAACGTCATAGATAATAAAATTCTATGATGTTTATGTAGAACGTCACCAGTAAACCGTCATGTAAAGCTCTATTTGTTGTAGTGATAACCGTTCGGTGCAATGCCTTGCGCCGCACGTCTTTATCTTCTGGGCCGTGCCAGCTTTGATGGTGTGGCCCATGTTTTGTCTTGTGGTACTGGGGGTCTATATCCCCGCAGCTAGTCTCCGAGCGCCTTGCATTCGTCGGGAGATGCAGATCTTCAGAGTTGCTTGACCAGACGGATGTAAGGAGCTCAGAAAAAATTTGAAAAGAGGTTCTCTTTGGTGAAGTGTATCCACTTTTGGTTCGCTAGAATCAATACCTTCACCGTTAGGTGAAGTGTATCCACTTAGTCCCCGAGCCTGATAGTAGGTGACATAGTCACGTGGTGTCAGGGTCAAAATCTTTATTCTTCTGATCATGTGAAGTGTCGACGAAGTCCCCGAACAGCTTTAGTGCTCGAAAACACTTGATGAAGATGACGAAGTCCCCGAGTAACTTTGCTGCTCGAAAACGCTTGACAAGGCGGCGAAATCCCCGAGCTATTTTGCTGCTCGGAAACACTTGACGAAGACGACGAAATCCCCAAGCAGCCTTACTGCTCGGAAACACTTGACGAAGGCGACGAAGTCCCCGAGCAGCTTTGCTGCTCGAAAACACTTGACGAAAGCGACGAAGTCCCCGAGCAGCTTTTGCTGATCGGAAATGCTTGACGTAGGCGAAGTCCCCGAGCATAGCAAGTGATCGTGAAAAAATCTTCCAAGCAAGCGATCGATGACGAAGTCCCCGAGCGTGGCGAGGCGCATATCAAGACCCCCGATGTGCTGCCCAAGATCAGCACCCTGATCCGAACAGCATGGAGTGACTTGATAGCTTGGCGACGAAATCCCCGAGCAGGTTGATGCTCGGAAACGCTTGACGAGGCGGCGAAGTCCCCGAGCAGATCTATTACTCGGAAACGCTTGACGAAGATGACGAAATCCCCGAGCAGCTTGGTGCTCGGAGACGCTTGATGAAGACGACGAAGTCCCCGGCGTAGTCTGAGCAACGCGAGGACGGCGAGCAGCGACGACGAGTCCCAGCGTGGTCGGAGATAATGTCCGAGCAGCGCGAGGACGACGAGGAGCGACGGTGATGAATCCCTAGCCTGGTCGGAGATGATGTCCGAGCAGCGTGAGGACGGCGAGGTGCGACGGCGACGAGTCCCCAGCGTGGTCGGAGATGATGTCCGAGCAGCGCGAGGACGGCGAGGAGCGACGGCGACGAGTCCCTAGCCTGGTCGGAAGCAGTGTCCGAGCAACGTGACGATGGTGAGGAGCGAAGGCGATGAGTCCCCAGCGTGGTCGGGGCTTATGGAGAAATCGTTGGCGAGCTTTGTCGGGGCTTTTGGAGAGGTCGGCGGCGAAGAACCATAGAGATAATTTCTGAAGATAATAGAGATCGGAGAATACGTAGAAGAAATATTAAAAATATCACTTAGCTTGATTGACGTCGAGCGAAGTGGTTGGCGTGTTGAGGAGTCGCTTGACGTGGCTTGCTCGTCTTGAATCTTGACAGCTCGCTAGATAGTTTGCTTGATATCTCGGATGTCAGAATTGTCCTGCATGTGTCTTGCTTGTGTGTGGTCTTGAAGATGTACATGTTCCACTGCTGCAGATTGATGACGGGAGTTGCCGGAGTTAGCTTTTTGATGAACGGGTGATCGGATCTTGCTGCCTCGTGGAGATAGGGCACCGATTTCAAAAATCATCGATCAATCGGGTTGTAGCTTCATGGATCGCTGGGCAGCTTCCTTAGCGGCTCCGTCAGACTCGGATTTGGAATTTCCCTTGCATGCTTTGACGTCGACGTACAAGTCTCTTGATCACGCATCTTTATTTGCTTGCTTGCTGACATCAGCTTGACTTCACCTACATGATCTCGCACGTGATCCTTGATTAGCTTGCACATCTCGCGGGTGTAGTTGTCATGAGGTTTGGCACGATCACGCTTCTGATCACCGATGAAGAAAATTCTGTATGCTCTTTTTAGATCATGCTCAGCGACGTGGTGGACGAGCTGGCGAATGTTGGTGGCGCTGTAGGCTGCTGCGTGAGATCTCATCTTGATGAAAGTTGCCGCCGCGAGACTTGGCGCGATCAACGCATCGTGTCCGGTCCCTGCTCCGCAACATGTCGATGGAGAGCTAGAGTGTATAGCTTGACCGGAGAGCACCATGGAGTCTGATGTCTTGACGAAGTCCCCGAACGTAAAGCTCGACTGAAGAACATGGCGGGGGCGTGTCTTGAAGAGTGACGACGACTTGGAGACCTTCTGGAGATTGACGAGTCATGGAGAGCAGCGAGGTGCCCGAGCGAGGTCGGGGCTTATTGAGAAGTCGGCGAGGAGTCCTCCACGCCCTGCGTGGTGCCCGTGCTTTTGCCGGGGCTTTTGGAGACGTTGCTAACCTGCCCAAGCGTCCTCGGGGCTTACGTGTTAGCGAAGACTTAACGGCCCAGGCGTCCCTGGGGCTTACGTGGTGGCGAAGCTTCCCACGCCAGGCGGGGGTTACGCTTATCGTGGGCGAAGGCTACTCGATATATCGGGGCAGTCGGTGAAGAGGCGTAGTTGGCGGCCTATCATGTGTAGGACTTACGCGGCGTCGAGCCAGATACTGCCCGACGGGTGCGGGGGTTACGCATTGGCGAAGTCGTGCTGCCCAAGCAGGTGCGGGGCTTACGCGTCGTCGAGCCAGATGCTGCCCGACGGGTGCGGGGGTTACGCATTGGCGAAGTCGTGCTGCCCGAGCAGGTGCGGGGCTTACGCATTGGCGAAGACGTGCTGCCCGAGCAGGTGCGGGACTTACGCATTGGTGAAGACGTGCTGCCCGAACAGGTGCGGAGCTTACGTTGGCGACGGAGAAGCATGGAGATAATCTTGACGATGATATGTCGTAGACGGCTCACTTAGCGATGGCTCAACGTGGCTTCGTTAGACGGCTCGACGTGGCCTCGTTTAGCAGTTTGGAGAGCTCGGACAACTCCAAAGTTCGCTGTCGCCGCGGGCGGATGACGATGAAGCCGCCGCAGGGCGTTGACGCCGAGAAGTGTAATTAATTTCCTGTCAACAAATATCATATAGATTCGTGGAGAAACCCGAAAACGAGTAATATATAATAAAATATTTTATTTAAGAAAATGAACATGACTTAGCTCTTCATAGCTAGAGGCTCGCTGAGCCGCTTGGACGGCTCAAAAACTTGCTGCGAGGTTATTGTAGAGACGAAGTCGATCGGACGAGCGTACGAAGCCATAGTGGAGGCGTGCGTGTTTATCTCGCTTGTTGGCTTGTCGAGATGGTTCCTTGCTTGTCTTTACTTGTTTAATGAAAGCACCAGATATGGTTGGAGCAGATGCGTATCCACCTGGTACCAGCAGATATCGGATCTCTTCGGGACGATGGACGTCGAGGCTAACGCGGATGCAGGGTTGTAATGTTTTTGATTATTTAATAATCTTTCTCTTGCGTGTGGATGTACGTTTATTTGCTGGAGAATTGGGTCGGGTCTGATCCGTATGTCTTCACATGGTAGGAGTCTGAGCCGTCCCTTCGTGTTGCGGTAGCTGTTATCTTCTTTGAAATCGACCTCGAATAACTGTGCGTGTCGGTTGTAGTAGATGGAAGCGTTGTAGTCTTCAGCTGTATTCTTCATGGTTGTCGTGGTATGCTGCCTTGCAGCTCGGATGGCTCCTCAAGCCAATCTGAGGTCGATGTCGAGTCGTGTTGTAGTTGTCGCTGATGAAGTCCACGACGTGCCCCTAACGAACACCACGTGGTGACGAGGGCGAGGGTCGCGGGGTGATGATGCACGTGCCGCCGTGAATATGGCAGGAGCCACGGATAATTCCTGATAGGCACGCATAGATAGGTACGTAGATAGATGTATATAAAGGAAAAAATATAGAATTGAATAGTATATTCAACTTAGCTTTGCATGATGGTTATCGTGGGTCATAGGTCGATTGCACGTAACGCCAGATTGTATTGTGCTGTAGATCCGTTTGATCGTAGCCTTTTTGTAGATTGAACGTGGTCATGCATGTGCAAGAATGATACTCGCACAGTCGCCGTAGCGATTTGTTGCAGGTCGATGTTGTAGGCCGAGCACGACCGGATGACGCTGCCGCCGTAGATCATGACGTCGATGGTGTTGATGAAGAAAATTCCATACGATGATAAGCGCATTGACGGCGAGAAGCGTGATGAAGTTGCTGTCAACAAATATCACGTAGATTCGTGGAGAAATCCGAAAACGAATCATATGTGATAAAATATCTTAATTAAGATAGAAAATATGACTTAGCTTTTGGTGGTTCGGGATTGGCGTCGGATGTAGATTCGATGGCAAGTAGCAAGAAAAAATATTGCAGACGGCTTATAGGACTCCGTAGATCCGTTCGCCGCCTTGCTTGCGCGTTGATGGAGTCCGAACGCCGATGAATAGAATTGACGTGTGTGTTTGTACGTCGGGCATGCACTCACATGCATGAAAGTTGGGCATCGATTAAATAATTTGCATGGCTTCAGTGCCCAGCTGCGCCGCAGGGTCGTGTAGATCGTGTCCTGCGAGGTATCATCATGCACTTGTACGGAGCGGGGCCGATCTGGATGAGGCATCAAAACACATCTGGGTCGTTGTCGAGCAGCTGATTTTCCGCTTGATCCCGTAGACATGGTCATCTGGTTCTGGTTGCGATTCGATCTTGAACGTGAATGAAACATGGCACGTCACCACGTGAACCACGGAGCTGATTGTTGAAGTCGCCGCTGGGTCGGATGCCGGCGCTGTGGACGACGATAATGAAGAGGATTTCCATCTGGTTCGCCGCCGCCGGGCGTTGTCGACGATGACGAAAATTCAGATCTGGTTCGCCGCCGTTGGACGCCGTTGCTGTGGTCGGCGATGACGAAGAAAAAATATCCATCTTGCTCGCCATGGGATCAGGAAGCACACCTCCTACCTGGCGCGCCAACTATCGACGGAATACCGGCGATAGTCTACCGAGGGGTATGCCCAAGGTAGTAGATGAGACGGTAAGGGTGCGCCTGAGACGAACAAGCGTTGCGCAGTAAGCGCGAGACACGAGATTTATATAGGTTCAGGCCGCCGCGAGGCGTAATACCCTACGTCCTGTGTGTTGCTGTCTTGTATTATTATGAGTTGAGTTGCCTTGAATTGAGGGGATCTATCCCTGCCCCTCCTTATATAGTCTAAAGGGACAAGGTTACAAGTAAACTATCCAAGTTGGTACAATAACCGTTCGGTGCAATGTCTTGCGCCGCATGTCTTTATCTTCTGGGCCGTGCCAGCTTTGATGGTGTGGCCCATGTTTTGTCTTGTGGTACTAGGGGTCTATATCCCCACAGGTAGTTTGCTTGGCAAGCCGTCTGTCCACGCAGCAGCACCTGGCTTCTGTATGTATTGCCTGCTTTAAGACCTGCTTAGTACCTTCAAATCCTTTGTTCCCCCTTCTAGCCATGTACTTTATATGATCCCGCCACTAAAAACAATGTCCAATACCTGTTATCTTTTTCAAATGATCTGTTTCCATATTATGTCCATATGTCCCAAGTTTATTATACATCTGATATTCCGCTGCTATTATTTGTGATGGTGGTTTCAATTGTTCTTAATATCCACTCATTCAAGACAGCAGTCCCAGGAAAGAGAAACTGCAACCTCGACTTTAAGCAAAATGAGCTAAACAAATCAAAGCTTCAAGCAAAATATTCCAGGTATCGTTCTTCACATATTTTTTCTATCCATTTTGTAAGTTATCCAGTGCACTCCATGCACTAATTTGGGCTTCCATTTTGTAGGAAGTTGGACTGACTACTACCGAGGGCCATCCAGCCGCAATGGATCCTACAATAAATAGCTTGGATCAAAATGATGGCGGTTCACCGGAGTCATCTCCAAAATCTCCCAGGCATCAGCAATTCTACCTCCACCATGGATTCTGTCGTCAGGACAAGCTTCTTCAGCAGACAATTAAATAGGGTTGAGGCTTCAAGAGTCTCCTCTTTGCCTTCCATCCCATGATACCTGAAATACTATCACTTAAATCACCCATGAATTACGCTACTTTGATTCCCTTATATGTACCTTCACATAATTCGTATTAGTTCACTTTTCAGATATTTCTTTACCGGCTATTACTTAATTTGCCCCTTCCTGCAAGACAACTAAATCTGACATACACCATGCATCCTGTTAGCATACTGAGTGTATAATACACGCAGCCATATGTATTATAGATATTTTCTAAGTGTGTATGCACTCATTATATACATAACCATTGTATGCAATGTGCATCTCAGCCTGTGTACCTCTAAAAATGTTCACTTGCACTTGCGCGCAAAATTGCGCGTCCTTTGTACTAGTATATATATAAACCTGGATGGACCACGATCCGGTTCTGCTCATGCTTTGCCTGCTTGTTTTTGGTTTGGGTCTGATTTCTTCTCCTTGCGATGTTGCTCTGGTACCAACACAATTAACAGTAGATGACATTCAGCCAGCCATTCAGCAGTGTTTTTCTCATACAGCAATCAGCCAGTCAGCCGTATAATCCAACCTGCGGAATAGAGCCGACTTGCTGTACGTCTCTGCGGATTGCATGGTGATATATAGCAAGCAGTTTATACTAGCTAGTGTAGTAGCAGTAGTATCCCACGTGGCCACTGCATATGCATGCTGGCAATTTCATCGTCTACATCAATGTGCGTGTAGGCAATGCATCCATCCATATGCAATAAGCTAAGGTTGCTGGGTTTGATTGCATTGGATTCTGTTCATATCTTTCATTCATTTTGGAGGAGTGTTATTTATGAACAGTGATATGTTTATTAGTGGGCAGATCTTTCCTAACGATTTCATTCTTAGCAAAAAAAAAGTATATCTCTCAGATTAGATTAACCTAAGAAAAAATGTTCAAATACAATCCCAGAACACAAATTAAATACTCCAGATAGAGAGATCAGATCGACATTTCGAAAATCACAAATAATTTTTTTCATTCATATTTCCACCCACTTTCCAGTCCACTTTTACAAATAAATGAGTTTAGGGGCTCAAATCCATAGATACTCTGAATAGATATAGTAGTTAGTTTATCTATCTGCTCCTCCCTATAAGACCCGGTTTGGCATAGCTCCACTTCACCAATGAAGCTATTATTTTTTGCTTCAGCTCCTTGAACAGCTTTATGAGTGAAAGTGAAGCCGTTTTAACGAATCGTTTGGTAAAACGGCTCCACATGCAAAGTTCCCTAAAACATGCTCTCACAAAACCACATGTAGGACGCACCAAAACCGGGTGAAGCCACTATTTTTGGCTCCACTCTCCATATATGCTCTGTAAGAGCACGATTTAAGGGGCTCCTTAGGTGAAGACGTTTGGTTTTACCTCGGCAGAAAACGGCTCCCAACAACTTTTGAAGCCGGTCGACAAACCCCGGCAAACATGGCCTAACTAAATTTTCAATAAAGTTTGGGCCTTTTGGGTATTGTATACCAGCACCGAAGTTCGTCATGCTTATTGTTTTATGTGTCTATTTCCTATGGTTTTATGATTCATGTTTTTTTTACCAAAATGCATGGTTTTCACTAAGACATAGTTTTTTTTATCAGCTTTGCTTCCGCCCCGGAAATCCGGACGAGGCCAACCATCCGGAAAACCGCACATGAACGCATCGACCGTGCCCCGCACCAGCGCTCGCGCTCCACGCCGTTTCCCCCAACACCCTCCTTTCTCTCCAAGCGTCGCTCGGTGCCCCCACACCCTGATGCTGCGGCGCATGCATGGCATGTGCACAGGCCCAACTGCATGGCAGGGGTGCACCAGCTGCGCCACTACATCTGCATGTTGCTGGCATACTGCTCACTCATGCCATACTGCGCTGCTCGCCCATGCCTTGCTGCTAGCCTGCTACTCCCTCTTCCTGCGCCCAATGGGCCCATCGCCCATCCCTCGTCTATGCAGATGTCCTGACGGCTCCTGAAGAGAAGATGCAGTAGAAGGTGGGGGAAAAGAGATGCAACTCTAAATCTACTTTTGAAACATTTGAATACAATGGTTACAACATATGTCTAATGGCTATTGAAACACTTGAAAAACGCATCTAAAACAAACTTTAAAACTATTGCAATCCATCGCAACATCCGAATAAAGTGCATGCAACATATCTGTGAAACATATGCAACATCCAGAGAAACACAATTTCAACATGCATCCAAGAACACAAATGAAACATATCCATGAAAATACCTGAAACATTCACAATCATACTATTGCAACATGACTCTTAAACGATTGCAACATAAGCAACATAGCGGGGAGAGATAGAGCATAGCGCGGGAAGCGCCATGGCCACTGGATCTGTGGACTTTGGAGGCTCACAATGTTGTAGGACGCCAGTGTAGGAGAGGAGGAGGCCTTCTGTGGGGGGAGGAACCACCGGAGTTGGTGGGAGATGCCAAGGTGGACGAAGGAGCCGCCGGCATAGAGGAGCGCCATGGCCGCCGGATTTGCGAGCATTGGGGGCTCCCAGTTGTGGAGGACGATCATTTAGGAGAGAGGAGCAGAAGCCGCCACCATCGCCCCTCTTCTTTGGTTGCATGGAGGTCGCAGAGTGAGGGAAGGGAGGCAGGAAAGGAGGGGGCTGCTCGCCGGAAGCCGCCACCATCGCCCTCCTCTCCAGTGGCATGGAAGTCACGAGAGGGAGAGAGAGGGACGGAGGAAGAGGCGGCTCGCTGGAAACCTCTGCCATCATGGCATGGAGGGTGCAGAGGGAGGGAGGGAGGGGCAGTAGTGTGCGAGCAGTGCGAGAGTGGAGGAGCGGGAGAGGGTGATGAGAAGAGAGAGAGAGAGAGAGAGAGAGAGAGGCATGCGGGAGGGAGGTGGAGTGCGGCCACTCCTGGGCACGCTGAGCGGCAGGCGCGCGGTCGAGTGAGCGGGCGCCATGTTCGGAAACAAACGGACGCCTGAGTTATATCATTTCTGTTTTTTATTGTAATGTGGACAAGAAAATCAAATATGTAAATTTATCAAACTACTTATAAAGACAAATTTTCAAGCTATCGTCAGTGAAAGTTCTCGAATTTGCGTCATCCTTGTCCAAATTGACGAGAAAATGTACAGAAAAGGTAATAAAATATCTATCATTGATTTAACATTGCCAAATTGTTATGGATTTATTGTGCATAGCTAATTCAACCTTGTTATTCTGTGAGTTCTTTTAACATTGAGAAAATATATCCTTGTGTCAGGTTTTGATGGATAGATGACTGTTATTGGTATATAACTATTGATGTTTGTAAGGACTAAAATAAAAAGTTTCACGACTAGATAAGCAGTAGGAGTATATAAAGGTTACATTCATGGCAATAAAAAGTGATAGCATTGTTAAAAACTGGCAAAACTGTGGGATAACCGTCATCTCCCATAATTTGACGCATGTGACAAAAATGATATAAGAAAAAGGTTGATAGTGCCTACTATAATTTTTGTGAACCAAATTTATTTTAGAAAGTTAGGGCGAGCATGGCACTATAGAATAACATGGTATACTAATGCTGGGCTTGTTGTCCTTACCGTGGCTATGCAGATGTGTGACGTCTAGCTAGTTTAGTTAGGTAGTGCATTATTGGTTTTGGCCTTGTGTGTTTCTAAAATTAGCCGAGTGATGTAGAGTTTTGATTTGTTTTCCTAAAGTGAAAACAAGGTTACTGGTATGTGGTTATGACATGCTATATCAGGTGGAGATGTTATACACACCATGCCCAAAAGTCGAAAACAATCCTTACAAATTTTGGACAAAAGAGAGAAGTGTAGCACAAGCGCGGATCTATATATGAAAACCAATGCAAAACTCTACATCTCTAGTCCGTTCTTCGAAGCTCCTACGGCTGAAAATTTTGTAGTAGTGACTTATGAGGGGGGGCTCTCCATGAATGCTCCAAGTAGTGGTACCCGCACCTAGTGCTAGATCCGTCCATGGGGACACTCTATGCATCAAAACCGGACACAGGATATATTGTCTCAAATGTTAAAGGAACTCAGAGAGAATGACAAGGTTGACATTGGTATGCACAACAGATCCATAATAATTTGGAAATGTTGAATCTAATGCTAGATATCTTTTTACCTGTTGTAAATATTCTTGTCATTTTGGACAAGGATGAGGTCAAATTCGAGAACTTTCACTATTGATTGCTCTTAAAATAGTCTTTAGAGAAGTATTCTAATCAATTTATATACTTTTACCTTTTGTCCATACTACAATAGAAAATCAAAATCAAACTATAGCGGAAATCATTTGGGTCAGAAAACAGTACACAAAACATAACTAGCATGAGTGCTGGTGCCCAAACTTTATTGATAAACTAGGTAGGACAAAGCAGATATATAAACTATCTACTTTGTCCACACACGAAAATAAAAGAACGCTATCCATGCCGCTCAACGTAGCCATAGTTTAACCAAGTTAATAGTAAATAGTTTTTATTTTATATCTTCAAATAAATTTATTATATAAATATATTCTCTAACTATAGTCTGATGGTATTTGTTTTGTATCATGAATATCTGTACTTTTTTATATGACTGTTTGACTCATAGAAAAATGAGAATTGCATTCTTTTGTAGATGGAGGAAGAACTATCGCTCATTTATTTGTAACCGGCTGGTGGACTGAATGAAAAGTGGGTGGAAATCTGAAATGACAAAGTTGTATGTGATTTTTTTCGAAATGGCGATCCGATCTCTATAGGTATCTGAAGTATTTAATTTCTGTTGTAGGATTGTATATTTGCATGTATTTTTTTTTCTTATGCTGATCTTTACATATACTAAATAAAATCTAAGAGATATACTTTTTCCCAAGTAAAAATGAAATAGTTAAGAGTCTGCCCAGAGATAAACATATCACTATTCGAAAAATCTCATAACTTTGTCATTTCACATTTCCACCCACGTTTTTCATTCAGTCCACCGGCTGGTTTGTATGTGATTTTTCAAAATGTCGATCTGATCTCTCTAGCTATCTGAAGTATTTAATTTCTGTTCTGGGATTGTATATTTGCATATATATTTTTTTCTGCTGAGCTTTCCATATACTAAATAAAATCTAAGAGATATACTTTTTTTCCAAGAATCAAATCGTTCCCACAGATAAACATATCACTGTTCATAAGACTAAGATATCTTCCTCGCTCCAACGTATACGTAGTAGTATGATGAAAAATGAATGAAAGATAAGAACAAAATCCAATGCAAATCAAACCTCACATAGTCACAACAAGTCAACAACCATGCATTGATGCATATGGATGGATGCCTATAGCAGCCCTACACGCACACTGATATACTACAAGTACGATGGCGAAATTACTAGCATATATGCATGCAGTGGCCAGTCAAACTGTGGGATACACCTGCTGCTAGTACACTAAACCGCTTGCTATATATCATCCATGCAATCCGCGGCGGAACGTACAGCTTAATTGTGTTGGTACCAGCTGAGCATCTCTAAGAGTTCGGCATATCTCTTTCCTATCCTTGATATTTTGAGAAAATAAAAAAAATAGTACTAGCCGCCAGAAAAAATAGAGCCTGGTTCTATTATATTCCCGCGCAGATTCGCTCTCGCTCCTGAATGATTTTTTAACTAGTACTAGCCGCCAGCGATCAAACAAATAGCGTGAAGATGAAAAACAGCGAGTAGCAGCCACCTGTGATCTGTCAACGATGATTAGGGCATCGCCATTAATTAGCGAATAGCGCGCGTGAAGAGAAAAACGGCGGCTCCGTCCGTACGTACAGGCACGACGCTGGAAGCGCCGAGTCATTAAAAAAATGCAGGACCCACAATTTTTTTAATAAGTTAACTATATGGGAAAGGACTACTTATTGGAGAGGGGTTCTTTTTTTCCTACCCATGATATTTTAGGAGTTGCCAAATTTCATAATTTAATTTGATGAACCAATTATGTCAAACTCTTGGAGATGCTCTGATCACAAAGAAATAAGAACCACCCAAAAACAAGCTAGCTAGCAGGCAAAAACGATGAGCAGAACCGGATCGGTGCCCATTCAGATTTATACATGTCATTGAAAGAATCCCTCCCGTGCACGGACGTACGTGTTCATTTGTTTCCCATCCTTCTTTCCTGATTGATCCAAGTGCATGCAGTTGCATTCGGCACCCACCCACGTCCCCGTCTCCGTCTCCGTCCATCATTCTCGATCGCAACGATATATCATGCATCTCACATTCTCACTAGTGCTGTCACGCCGCCATTAATAACTTCATTAATTCTCTTCGTTCGACATCCTATATATATATATTAAGATGAAGACCACACCTTGAAATCACCTAGAATCCACTGCATGCCAACGCGCTCTCCACCCACCCTTCTTGCCACGGGCGTGCATTATTGCTGCGCCGTGCACGTACCCTCGATCGTCGCCGGCCGTCATCTACGCCGCCACGGCGGCACCTATCTAAGGTCGACGACGAGGAGCTAGGAGCGAGGGACGACGAGATCTAAGCACACATGGCGGCGAACGGGGAGGATCGGCAGGCGGCGGTGCCGGAGGAGGAGATCGTACTGGAGATGCCCGTCAAGCCGCCGCCGCCGCCGCCGGCAGGGGCGGGGGCGGGGGCATCGGCGTCGTGGGACTGGGAGACGGCGGCGCTGCCGCTGAGCATGGTGGCTGTGCAGGCGTTCACGGTGGTAGTGCTGCTGTTGTCGAAGCTGGCGCTGAACACCGGGATGCGGCCCTGCGTCCTGATCGTCTACCGCAACCTCGTCGCCACCGCCGCCGTCGCACCACTCGCCTTCGTCTTCGAGAGGTACGGCGGCGCCTATATCCTCTAGACATATATACCACTCGATCGCCTTCTTTTTTTTTTTTCTTTTCTTCTTTTGGTTGCGAGAATATAATAGCCGCAACAAACATTTTATTTTGTCCTGCAAGTTTAAAATTCTTGTCATGCGTTGCGTGTTATTGTTAGCTAGTTTCGATATATTCCTGCTTCATTTCTCCTTCGTTACTTGAAACAACGCATTGTTCACATAAAATTTTTTGTTTTGAATTGAACTGAATTCAGGCCCTATTTAGTTACACTTCAAAATTTTAAAATTCCCGTCACATCGAATGTTGCGGTACATGCATAGAGCATTAAAATGTAGATGAAATTTTTGACTGTTTACACAGTTTGCATGTAAATCACGAGGTGAATTTTTTAAGCCTAATTAGGCCATAATTGGACACTTATTGCAAAAGATTCCCCGATCAAAATTGCAAAACAAAATGCATCTAAATGGGCATTCAGATACATGTAGATATTTTTCAGTTGCATGCACGCCCTGGTCGCCGCATGGCAACAGTACTACACATTTTGCCTTATCTCGAAATGGCATGTTGATAGTAGTAGTCATCCTAAAGATTTAATTTTTGTATCTCGAATTGGCATGACAGCAGTCGTCGTAAATGTTTTATTTTTGGAAAGGCATAGTTGACAATAGCGTACACAAGCAGATGTAGACCCTGTTTAGATGCATTTTATTTTGGAAGTTTGAGCGAAAAATCTTTTGTAGTAAATGTCCAATCATGACCGAACTAGACTTAAAAGATTCGTCTCGTGATTTACATGAAACTGTGCAACCATCAAAAATTTTATTTATATTTAATACTCTATGCATGTGCCGTAACATTCGATTCGATGTGACGGAAATCTTGAAATTTTAAAGTGTATCTAAACGGGGCGTAGTATATATATTCATACTAAATACTACTATGTACTGTAGAAGAATTTGTTCGTGCATGCACATTATTGATGTTACGAGTACGCGGTCAAATATATATTGCCGCCAAAGGAACATTTTTCAGTTATTATCGCCGGTGGTTGCCAGTTGCCACGCGCGACAATTGTTAGTATACATGCATGCACAGCAGTATGAGAGTATGTACGTACTCACAGTTAATTTAAAAATCTTTTCATGCATTGCGTGTTATTGTTAGTTTCGAGTACTGCTTCATTTCTCCTTCGTCACTTGAAACAACTCGTTGCATTGTTTTTCACACAAAATTTTTCTTTTTCATTTGAACTGAATCCGATACATATATAGATTTTTCAGTTGCATGCACGCCCTGGTCGCCGCATGGCAACAGCACTACACATTTTACCTTATCTCGAAATGGCATGTTGATAGTAGTAATCATCCTAAAGATTTAATTTTTGTATCTCGAATTGGCATGACAACAGTCGTCGTAAATATTTTATTTTTTGTAAAGGCATAGTTGACAATAGCGTACACAAGCAGATGTAGTATGCATGTGTGTGTGTATATATATACACACACACAGTGCTACTGTCTGTAGAAGATTTTGTTCGTGCATGCACATTATTGATGATACGAGTACGCGGTCAAATATATATTACCGCCAAGGAACAACATTTTTCAGTTATTATCGCCGGTGGTTGCCACTGCCAGTTGCTGCTGTTTCTTTTCAGTATGAGTTAGTTATGTTTTCTAAACGTGTTAGAGTCTATGACTCAGGCTGCAGTATGAGTACTGGCTATGTATTGGAACGATCACATTTTGGCCGCATACATTCTCCAGGGAATGTAGAGGCCGGATTTTAATCCAATTTCTAAAAACGCGCGGTATACATGCATGCATAGCAGTATGAGAGTATTTATGTACCCACAGTTACCATTTAATTAAATACGGACTAAGTCTAAACATATACTCCCTCCGTCCCTTTAAACATGCAACTACGTGTTGCGTGCCAGATAAAGTAGTTCACGTTTGACCAAGTTTTTAGTGAGTAGTATTCATATTTATAGCTCCAAATTAATATATTATGAAAATACATTTTATAATTAATCTATTGGTGTTTATTTTTGTCGGTGCTAATTTTGGCGGGCGCTACCATCGGCTAGTAACTTGTGCTTTGCGGTTGAGGTTTCGGATGGTGTGCAAGGAGGAACACGGGAGATTTATACTGGTTCAGGCCAAGAGGGCCCTACGTCTAGTGGAGAGGCGAGTCGTGTTGCCTTACACCAAAGTGCTTGTAGTAGGGGGTTACAAGCTGAGTCGAGAGAGGGAGAGTATCCCAAGTCTCTCGTGCGCGGAAGAGGATGCTTTGGTATTCGTGTAGTTGTGCTGTGTGTATGTTGGCGTCGTGAACTTGGTGAATCTCTATCTGCGACTGGCCTCTGCCCCCCTTTTATAGTTACAAGGGAGAAGCTAGAGTTACATGTGGTGACTTATGATGACGATACTCGGCATGGTGGGATCAGAGGTGATCAGTGGCTATCGTCAGCCACGCCATCGTCTTGGCGCTTCGGCGATATGGCTTCGGTCATTCGACTGATCTTTCACTGTTCAATCGTTGAGTTTCAAGGTGGCACAGTGTACGGGATGTGACTGGCTGCTTGGCGGTGCGTCACGGCGTCACGTCCGGTCCTGCACAGTGCAACGAGAAGACCGGTTGACTTTCAAAGATTGACTCCCGAGGCTCGGGAGCCTACCTTGCCGTCGGGAGCATGATGGGACGGGTCATTAGGGGTGTCCTCCCTCGGGCGCGTTTTCCTCTCATGCGTGGTACTTTCCCGAGGGGCGAACGGTCCTGTTACTACATTGCCCATAGTCCCGGGTCGGCGGGACAGCCGTCACCTCTCCTGTCCCCGCGAGACTCGTGCGTTATGGGCAGGAGCTGTCACTGTCGTAGTTGGAGAATCTCTCCGTCAGCAAGGGGCGTCATCCGGTTGACTGTGCTTGGGACGGAGTGGAAAGAGTGGGACCGTCGTATCGGTCACCGGAGGAGGTATGGCAGTTGGTACGGAGGACGTGCACGAGCGGGGTGCCGTCGCCTCGCGGCGTCCATTCTGTGGGGCCGCGCCTGTAAAGTGGTCAGAGGGGTCCCTTGCGGTCCAAGATTGCCCTGCTGACGTCGACTGTGCATTGGATGCCTTAGAGAGACCGCGCTCGTGGAAGATGAGGAGGCTTCGGGCGAATCGGAGATTTAGCGCCCGGGGGTGCCGCTATCCCGAGCCCTCTCGTGGAGGCTCGGCGAATCGGAGATTTTGGCACCCGAGGGTGCCACTGTCCCGAGCCCTCTTGTGGAGGCTCGGGCGAATCGGAGATTTGGCACCCGAGGGTGCCACTGTCCCGAGCCGTGCCGCCGGACCTTACAGGAGGCCACTTTGGGCCTTCACGTGCGTAGCTTTCGTGGGATTCGGCTGGCCTTATTTGGGCCAGGTTGCGCTGAGGTTGCTTGTTTTTGCGTTGAAGTTGGGTACCCCATACTTTGGTACCCAACAGTAGCCCCCGAGCCTGTGGGGGAGTGATGGTACTCGTCCACAGGTTCAAGTCTTTTCGCCTGCCGTTGTGGTTGGGAGTAGGTGCCTTTTCTGCTGGGTGCGCGCGAGCGCACCCGGCGGGTGTAGCCCCCGAGCCTGTGGGGGAGTGAAGGTACTCCTCCACAGGTTTAAAACCTTTTCACTTGTCAAAATAGTAAATGGTAAGATAATTTTCCGGTGGGTGCGCGCGAGCGCACCCGTCGGGTGTAGCCCCCGAGGCTTTGGAGGGATGTTATATCCCTTCAAAGGCTGAAAATTGTAGTTGCGCGTGCTCGGGTATTTATCAAGGGAAGATGATCCCTCGGAAATGCAGCCCCCGAGCCTCCCATCGTAAAGGGAGTTTATCCGGTGGTATTTCCGAGGTGCAGGGCAAGTTCCCGGGCCTCCATTTTTGTATCGGAGGTCGACCCGGTCCTCCCTGTCTTTTGTTAGTTCGACCTTCGCCCTCTTTTTTTGGAAAGAGGAAGCTTTGGTCCTACTCGACTTCCCCGCCGGGGCACGAGTCGGCATTTCCGGTGAGCTACAAACGGGTTGGTCCAAGTGGAGGTCCGTGCCCCGTTCGTTGGGGGTCGGCTAGTGGCCTGAGCACACTCCAAATGTTTCCCGAGGGTCAGTTAGTGGATGTCGGGTCCCTTCGATGGGTCCCGAGCGCATGGTACCTCCCACGGAGGGATTCCACGTAACCGACTCGCTACTGGGACTTAGACACAGCATGGGATGTCCCTTGTGATGTTTCGGGCATCGGGATACTGGCCGTTTTCGTGACCCATCCACTAGCTGTCCCTAACTCGGTTTCCCTGGGGCGACTGTTCGAGCCGCTGTGGGCCAGTCTTCGATCCCCTGGGAACGTAACGGGAGCCCGAGCCCGGAGTTCCTTCATCGGAAGGAGAGAATATTGGCGGAATCGAGGTGCGCGGTTGTAATGATTTGGCTCACCTTTTGAGGCGGGAAGTCTGACGGACGCGACGGTTTCGGCGCAGTCGAGGCGGTTTGCGTGCGCGGTGATGGCGGCGATGTGGGGATCGTGGCGGGTAACACGTAGTTGATGCGGTGGATTCACTGCGGATCACGGCTCAGGTATATAAGGAAAGATCGCGGTTCCTTTTTTTACCTTAGCCGTTCGCTCGCACAGCCGTTCGTCTTCTTGCTCCCGTCGTCCGTCTCCTCGTCTTCGCTTTCTTGCTAGAGCCATCGTTGCCGCGGCCATCGTTCTCCCCGCAGCCTTTTCCCCTTCGCTCGCCATGGATTTCTCCTCCGCCGCTGCCGCCGCCGCCGCCGATGTCACTGCCACTGACGCTGCCGCAGCCGCCGCCGGCATCCTCAGGCTAGAGCCGTGGCCGAGGAGCACCGTGACGGAGTCCGCCGGCATCCTCAGGCTGGAGCCGTGGCCGAGGAGCACCATGATGGAGGCGCAGCTGGAGCACCTCGTCACTCTGGGGCTGCTGTGTCCTCGTACAGACGCGCAGCACCCGGAGTGGGCCATGCCGCCGCGCGACCACGACGAGCCGAACCCCGGCGATGGGTACGTGGTGAGCTTCATCGCTTACCACGAGCGTGGGCTTGGCTCGCCACCGAGCCGCTTCTGCCGGGTCCTCCTCTTCGAGAACGGGCTAGAGCTCCACAACCTCACCCCGAATTCCATCACACAGGTGTCAATTTTCGCCGCCCTGTGTGCAGGCTGCTTCGGGGTGCCCCCGCACTGGAACCTGTGACGCCGCGTCTCCCGCGTCGACTGGTACACCAAGTCGGCCAGCGCGAGGAAGCCGTGGGAGATCCAGCGCGCAGGGGGTTGCGGCTTCGTGATCCGCTCCTCGTCGTACATCCCCTATAGGGCCCCTTCCTCCAACAAGGGGTGGCACAGTGGCTGGTTCTAGCTTCGCAACGACGGGGTCTCTTCCCCGAGTTCACGGGAAGGGTGCTCATGGCTCCCCTTCCTCAGTGGGAATGGGGGTGCCCGTTGAAGGAGTCCAAGCACCTAGCCGTCTATTTCAACGCGCTTGAGGAGTTGAACAAAATGGGCCTTACAGGGGCCGGCGTGGCGGGGAACTTCCACATGCGGACGGTGCTACCTCTGATGGAGCACCACCTGGCGCTCCATCAGATGGTGACCGGGTCGCAGCGGGAGGGCACGGCGATGCTGGCCCGTGACCTTGGCGAGGTGGAGGTCATGCGTCGCGTCGGCTACATGGTGGAGGGTCATCCTACCTAGGAGGAGGTGAACCGGGTGCCTATGCGTCCCTGCACGAGCTTCCTGGCGCTGGTAAGTGTCGTTCGCTTGATCGGGCCACTGGTTTCCCCATCTTCTTCCTAACCTTTCTCCTTCGTTCGTCGTAGGGCCTCTCCAGGACCGGGAAGGCTTCCCTTCCGCCAGTCCGGGAGGACAAAGAATGGTGAACCCAGAACCGCCTCCGGGCCACGGCGGAGAAAGCGAAGAAGGACAAGGCGACCGCCCGGAAGCAAAAGAAGGCGCGGAAGGTGGAGGAATCCTCCCAGCGTCGCCGCCGCCTAAGGAAGGCCGGGGAGCCTGAGGTGGATACCCCCACGGATGACGACGACGATGACGATGACGAAGAAGAAGAAGATTTTTCCATCTTTGACTTGATGGTGTCTGACCGGCCGCTTGCGGCCACACAGCCCGCAGTGGGCGCTGACGAGCCTGGGAAGGCTCCGCTGTCAGCGTCCGCCGGCGGAAGTGCCGGGGTTCGTGATCCGAACCCTCGGGCAAACCTGCCGGAAACCGCGTCCAAGGACGCGGCTCCTGGCTGGGCAACATCAGGAGGCGGGGCTCCGCCCGCCATCAGCAGCGAGGTTCCACTAGAGGGGCCGGGAACGGGCTCAGGCCCGGCGCCCGAGATGCCCCAAGGCTCCGGCGGGGGGACCGAGGGTCCCCTGTTTCGGCGGACCCTCCCCGCCGACGCGTCGTTGATCGCCCCGACGGCCACAGGCGGGGGGCCTGGAGGTGCCGCCGCCCATGCCTCCGCCGAGGGATGTCACCATCGAGACTCACTCGGGCGAGCAGGCATTGTCCGTGCCACGGAGCGGGGCCGGGTGCGACGCCGAGGTGCTGGTCACTCCTCCACCGTCGGCGGGGCCCGGCTCGTCCGCCGAGCTTGCCGCTCCGACCGGCTCTGGGGCGGCAAAAGGGAAGAGGAGGGTGGTGCCGAAGACCACGTAGGTCATTCTTCGTGTCGATTTTTCCTGCCGGAATTTTGTTTCAACATGATGACATTAGCTTTTTCCTGTTGCCGCCGCAGCACGCGGTCCGAGCTATCTCTCCGGGTCTCTCACCAGAAGGTGCTGAAGATCCGGGGGGATGACACGGCCGGGGAGAGAGCCCGCGCCTCGGGCGAGGAGACTCACCCTCCTGTGGGTCTAACGTCGGCGTCGGAGGGACCTTCTATGGGGAGAGTGACTCCGTCCGAGGTTGGTGCTGCCGTATCCTCGGCTACTGCGGAGGTAGTTCCGTTGCCAGCCCCCGGGACTCCGGTCGTTGGTTCCGGAGGCGCCTCGCAGGAGCCATCCGTTGACGTCGCCGCGCAACCGGTCACCGCGGCCTCGGCGGTGGCAGACGCCGTAGCGAGGGCTCCTCCTCTTCATGAGGAGGGTCCTTGGGCATTGGCGCTGACGGGCGCGCCCCCTCGGGAGCTGACGTCCTCTTGGATCGAGTGGGCGGATCGAGCGGACCCTTAGGGGCCGCCCGTCTTCTCGCTTCGGGAGGACCTCGAGGGCCCCGAGTGGGACGCTGTCCAGGAGCTGGGGTCCGGCTCAGCGGTGACCCTCCGCGCGGTCGCCGATGTCCTCGACACGGAGCTCTCGGATCGGCTTCGGGTGAGCCTTAGTTGCCTTGTGACTTCACCTGCGCGTAAGTACTCGACTTACCTGCTGTCGCCTTTTCCTTCCCTCTTAGGGTCTGATGCGCACCTCTCGGGACAAGTCCCACTTCCTCCGTGGTGGGCTTGGCCTTTGGAGGCAGCTCGACCTCAAGAAGAGGGCGCTCGACCGTGCCCAGAGCGAGCTTGCCGCCGTGACCTCTCAGTTCACCGAAGTGAGTGTCAGCAACGCCCTCCTGAAGGAGGAGGTCACGGCGGCAGTGGGACGGGTCGCTGCCTCGACAAGGTGGAAGCAGGAGCTGGAGAGCGCCCTGGCCAAGGCGACGAGGGAGCGCGACACCGCCCTGCAAGTCACCGCCGAGAAGACCTCCGCCGCCGCATCACTGGCCGACGACCTGAAGGAGACTCAGGCGGCCCTCACTCAGGCGGTCGGCGAGGTTGACTTGGCGCGGGGCGAGGCGTCGAAGGCTCGGGAGGCGGCGCGGCTGGCTGAGGAGGAGACCGGCGGTATGCATTGTGTCGGGTTCTTTTTGCTTCGTTCGTCTTCGTTGCTTGCTGCCTGAAACCCGGTCTATTTTCTCGTTTCGTACCTTTGCAGTTCTGCAGGCCGCTTACGACGGCGAGGTCCGCGACAACCAGGAGCTGCAGCGGGTGGCACGCTCCCTGTGTGGCTCCGTCGACAGCGGCGGCGAGCCCTCGGGGATGTTGCTCCGCAGCAGACTGGAGGCGCTTCACGGCAGTGTCCACGACCGCGTCAAGGAGGCCCTGCTGACCGGGGTCCAAAAAACGCTGGCGGTTGTCAAGTCTCATTACGAGAACTTTGACGCCGGCCCCTTCAGCGAGGGCTTCGTTGAGGCGAATAATGAGCGCTCCTGGTGTTGGAGGACTCCATGAGGAAGCCTACAGAGGCGCCGGCAGGCCTTTTCGAGCCCGACGTCGAGCTCCCTCCCCTGGACCTGCCGTGAGAAAAAGTCGGGCCATCGTGCCCTCGGAAAAAATTTGTCGTGAGTAGTTATCATGGAACAAACATGCGGCCCTTCGTGGCCTTAATATTTATGTAAATATTATTTCATGTTTGCTTTTTGTTCGTTCTCGGTGCTTTTTTTCTTAAGTATTTTCCTCTACTGACTCTGTGCCCGGGCCATCGAGCCTCGGGAGACTTTTTCGGATGTCGTAGCATTAGGGGCGTAGACGCAGCCGTAGTCTAAGAGTTTCGATGAGAGGGAAAACTTAAGAAGAAATCTTGGCCGAGTTTTCCCGAGCCTCCTGCCCTCGCCCAACGTTGATCTTATTAGTTCTCTTCCGAGCTCGAGTTATCCTTCGGACGTGGAGTGGCGAGTGGGGATGCCGTAGCCTGGAGGCGTAGGCGGTCCCGCGGCTCGGCCAGCTCTGTCCTCTGGGACTTCTTTTGCTTTTCCGAGTTTTATAAGCCTCGGTTTGACTTGGGTAGGAGATGTCCTCGGGAAAGGAAAAAAATTTTAGCGAGTTTTGAAATTTTTAAGTTTCGGATTTTCGTTGCGGCACGGGAGAGTCCGGGGGTTCCCCCGTCCTAGCCCCCGAGGGAGGGTCGGCCTTAAAGATAAGGCTGAGCCTCACTTTGTTATGCGCAGAACTCTACGAGTTCGCTTGTTCCCGAGGGTCGGCTCGGGTTAAAATCAATATAAAGAAGGATGAAACGATTCTTTTTATTGATTTCATGATTTATACAATACAATCGATCAAGGTTATGTAGCTGTTCGATAATCTAGGCGTTGCTATAGACTTCGCCCTTTTCATTCGCCAGCTTGTACGTCCCGGGCCGCAACACCTCGGCGATGATGAAAGGCCCTTCCCATGGCGGCGTCAGCTTGTGACGTCCCCTGTTGTCCTGCCTGAGCCGCAATACCAAGTCGCCTACATTGAAGGCTCGGCCTCGGATGCCCCAAGCTTGGTACCTGCGAAGGGACTGCTGGTATTTGGCTGAGTGCAGTAGGGCGATGTCCCGAGCCTCATCGACCTGGTCCAACGCGTCTTCTCGAGAGGTCTGGTTGCCTTATTCGTCGTAGGCCCAGACCCTCGGGGCACCATACTCCAAGTCCGTGGGGAGAACGGCCTCGGCGCCGTAGACCAAGAAGAAGGGCGTGAACCCCGTGGCTCGGCTCGGTGTAGTCCTCAGGTTCCATATCATCGCGGGAAGCTCGGTTAGCCACCTCTTGCCGAACTTGTTCAGCCTGTTGAAGATCCTGGGCTTGAGGCCTTGGAGGATCATGCCATTGGCACGCTCCACCTAGCCATTCATTCTCGGGTAGGCCACCACCGACCAGTCCACTCGTATGTGGTGCTGATCGCAGAACATCAGGAATTTCTTCCCTGTGAACTGTGTGCCGTTGTCGGTGATGATAGAGTTTGGGGTGTCGAGTCGGTGATGATAGAGTTTGGGATGCCGGTGATCTGTATGAGTGGCCGAGCTTCAATCCACCTGGAGAACTTGTCGATGGCAACAAGCAGGTGTGTGAAGCCCCCGGGCGCCTTTTGGAGGGGCCTGACAAGGTCCAGTCCCCATACGGCGAAAGGCCAGGTGAGAGAGATCGTCTGTAGGGCTTGGGCTGGGAGATGTGTCTGCCGAGCATAGTACTAGCATCCTTCGCAGGAGCGTACTACCTCGGTGGCGTCTGCTATGGCTGTTGGCCAATAGAAGCCTTGTCGGAAAGCATTGCCGACGAGGGTCCTCGGTGCGGCATGATGCCCGCAGGCCCCAGCATGTATCTCTTCAATTAAGCGTTTACCCTGACTGAAGGGGATACAGCACTGGAGGATGCCCGAGGGACTTCGTCGGTAAAGTTCTCCATCTACCATTCTGTAGATCTTGGCTTTACGTGCCAACCGCCGAGCTTTGGTCTTGTCCGAGGGTAGGATCCCTCGGACAAGCCAACTGACCAGTGGCTCACGCCAGTCTGGTTCGTCGTCGTCCATCTCGCCTTCGGCTTTCGACGCCTCAGCATCGACCTCCATCGCCTCAGCCTCGGCGTTGCTGTCATCCCTAACCTCGGCCGGGGGTCGCTTTTCTCCCGAAGGGTCAGCAGCACCCGAGTGATTCCCGAGGCTCGGGACGGCTTCGGGCCCCTCGGGACGCTTGGGAGCTCGTTTCTCCTTGCTTCCCGAGAGGTTGTCATTGACTGTCGGCTTGTAGAGGTCGTTGGCAAACACCCCCATCGGGACCGAAGTTCTTTCAGATGCGATTTTTTCCAACTCGTCGACCTCCTCGTTATACCTACGCGCGACGTGGTTGAGCTCGAGGCCGTCAAATTTTTCCTCGAGCCGCCGCACCAACTTGCAGTAGGCCGCCATCTTTGCGTCGTGGCATGTCGACTCCTTCATCACCTGGTCCACCACGAGCTAAGAATTGCCACGTACCTCGAGGCGTCTGATGCCCAGCTCGATGGCGATGTGAATTCTGTTGACGAGTGCCTCGTACTCCGCCACGTTGTTGGAGGCGGCAAAATGCAGCCTCAGGAGGTACTTGAGTCGGACTCTGAGGGGTGAGACGAACACGATGCCTGCGCCGGCACCCGTCTTCATCAACGACCCATCGAAATACATGACCCAATATTCGTCCTGGGAGAGCTGCGGTGGCAACTATGTCTCGGTCCACTCCGCCACAAAATCCGTCAGTAACTGGGACTTGATGGCCTTGCGTGGCGCGTAGGTAATGCCGTCGCCCATGAGCTCGATTGCCCATTTGGTGATTCTTCCCATGGCCTCGCGACTCTGTATCACCTCCCCAAGGGGGAAGGATGACACTACGGTCACAGGATGTGACTCGAAGTAGTGTCGCAACTTACGTCGAGTGAGGACGATTGCATACACCAGCTTCTGGATCTGAGGGTAGCGCATCTTGGTTTCGGACAAGACCTCGCTAATGAAGTAAACCGGTCGTTGCACCAGTAGGGCAAGCCCTTCCTCTTGTCGTTCGACGACAATTGCTGCACTCATAACCTGGTTAGTGGCAGCAACATATAACAAGAGGTTTTCTTCCTTCGTTGGCGGCACAAGGACCGGTGCTTTGGAAAGTATAGCTTTTAGCCTTTCGAGGGCTTCCTGGGCCTCGGGGGTCCAGGTAAAGTGCTCATTTTTTTTCAGCAACCGATACAGGGGAAGCCCCTTTTCACCAAGCCTATAGATGAACCGGCTCAAGGCTGCAAGACACCCCATGAGCTTTTGCACACCCTTAAGGCTTCGGATCGGGTCCATCTGTGTGATGGCCGATATCTTTTCCGGGTTGGCTTCGATGCCACGCTCGGAAACGATGAACCCGAGGAGCATGCCCCGAAGGACCCCGAAAACGCACTTCTCGGGGCTTAGCTTTATATTTTTCTTCTTGAGCCAGTCGAATGCCTTTTTCAGGTCGGCTACTAAGTCGCTGGCCTTCCTAGATTTTATCACTATATCGTCTACGTACGCCTCAACGGTCCGCCCGATGAAGTCCCCAAAAACTTTGAGCATGCAGCGCTGGTAAGTCGCGCCCGTGTTTTTGAGGCCAAATGGCATGGTTACGTAATAATATATGCCAAAAGGAGTAATGAAAGAAGTCGCCAACTCGTCGGACTCTTTCATGCGAATTTGGTGATAGCCAGAATATGCATCAAGAAAACAAAGTCGTTCGCAACCAGCAGTAGAATCAACTATTTGGTCAATGCGAGGTAATGGAAATGGATACTTAGGACAAGCTTTATTTAGACTAGTGTAATCGACACACATTCTCCATTTTTTTTTTCTTTTTAACTAAAACAGGATTTGCTAACCATTCTGGATGGAAGACCTCCTTGATGAATCCGGCCACCAAAAGCTTCTGCACCTCCTCCCTGATGGCCCGGCGCTTCTCCTCATCGAATCAGCGCAGGCGCTGCTTCACCGGCTTGGACCCGGCCCGGATGTCCAAGGAGTGTTCAGCGACCTCCCTCGGGATGCCTGGCATGTCCGAGGGACTCCAAGCAAACACGTCGGCGTGCTTGCGGAGAAAGTCGACGAGCACGGCTTCCTATTTGGGGTCGAGGGTGTCGCTGATCTTCAGCACCTTGCCGTTGGCGGAGCTCGGGTCGAGGGGGAGCTCTTTCACCCCCTCGACGGGCTCAAAGGTGCCCGTGGTCTTCTTGGGGTCGGGGACCTCCTTCGCCATCTGCTCGAGGTTGGCGATGAGAGCCTCAGACTCCACCAGTGCGCTGGCGTACTCGCAACATTCGACGTCGCATTGGTACGCGTGCTGTTAGGATGTGCCGATGGTGATGACCCCCTTAGGCCCAGGCATCTTGAGCTTGAGGTAGGTGTAGTTCGGGACCGCCATGAACTTGGCGTAACACGGCCTCCCGAGGATGGCATGGTAGGTGCCGTGGAAGCCTACCACTCCAAAAGTTAGGACCTCCTTCTTGAAATTGTCAGGGGTCCCAAAGTAAACGGGCAGGTCGATCCGCTCGAGGGGTTGCACGCTCTTTCCGGGCACTATCCCGTGAAATGGGGACGTCATGGCCCGGAGGAGCGAGCGGCTGATTCCCATCGAATCGAGGGTATCAGCGTAGAGAATGTTGAGGCCGCTACCTCCATCCATGAGGACTTTGGTGAGCCTCGTGTTGCCGACGACGGGGTCGACAACGAGTGGGTAACGCCCTGGTGACGGGACGTAGTCCGGGTGGTCATCCCGGCTGAAGGTGATCGTGTCGAGCGACCAATCGAGGAAGCGAGGTGGCGCTGGCCCGACGGAGTAGACCTCCCGGCGCTCGCGCTTTCGCTGGCGCGGCGTAGGAGCGGTCCCTGGTCCGCCAAAGATCATGAGGCAATTGTCGATGGGCGGAAAGTCGTCATCCTTCTCGTCCTTGTCCTCCTGATCCTTGGTGGGCTTTTTGCCAGCTTCGTCCTTGAACGCTTGCCGGCCGTAATACTTTTTGAGCATTACGCATTGACCGAGCGTGTGCTGTACCGGACCTGCGTGGTACGGGCACGGCTTGGCCAGCATTTCATCAAAACGGCACCGAGGGGGCCGTGCCCCCTTGGGCTCGGTGGCTACCACCAAGGGGTCGCTGCATGGTAGGGCCTTTCCCTTCCCCTTCTTCTTCTTGTTGGTCAGGGCTCGGGAAGAGGTGCCCTCGGGGGCCTCCTCCTTCCGTTTGCCCTTAGGGTCGGAGAAAAGGGCTCCCACTGCCTCGTCCCCAGAGGCGAAGCTGGTTAGCGTCTGACGCCCTACCTCATGAACTAGCTCTTTGCAGGAAGTTCCTGCAGCGAATGCTCCGACGACGTCGGAGTCGGCGACCTAGAGCAGCTCATTGTACTGCTTGGAGAAGCACCGGATGTAGTCCCAGAGGGACTCTCCCGATTTCTGCTTGCAGCTGCGGAGGTCCCAGGAGTTATCAGGGCGCACGTACGTGCCCTGGAAGTTTCCTACGAAGATCTTGACCAGATCGTTCCAGTCAAAGATCATCCACGGGTGAAGATGTTCCAGCGAAGCTCTTGCAGAGTCGACGAGGAACAGGGGGAGGTTGTGGATAATGATGAGGTCATCCTGCACGCCACCAAGCTGGCACGCAAGACGGTAATCCGCTAACTAAAGCTCGGGGTTCGTCTCCCCCGAGTATTTGGTTATGTTGGCCGGCTGTCGGAACCGGGGCGAAAACTTGGCCCTTCGGATGGCCTCGCCGAAGACGCGAGGTCCTGAGGGCTCGGGTGAGGGTTCGCGATCCTCATCCGAGATGTAGCGCCCGCCCCGATGGACGCTATAGCCGTGCGCAGCTCTGCCAGTCTTCCACTGGCCGTGGGCTTGCAGAATGGCTCGGACGTCGACATCCTTGCCAAGCCGTTGGTGGACTGGTGGGGCCCTTGGAGCCTCTGGTCGAACCGAGGCTTCGCGTTCGTGGCGTGCTATGCCACCACGCTGGTGACTTTCAGCGCCACGGTGCCGCGACGCTGAGCTTTCCTCCTGGAGGACGGTTGCATCCTCCAGGAGGTCCTTGAGTTGATTCCTGAGCTGTTGTGCCTCCTCGGTGGAGGGCTCAGGTATGCTCCGGAGCAGCATCGCTGTTTCCGTGAGCTTTCGGCTTGCCCGGGGGGTGGCCCTCGGTGTCTCGGCCCCGTCGTCAGCAATGATTTGGGCCTGAACATCTTAGGCTTGACGCCGAACTGCTCCTCCATCGCTCCGCCGCTCGTCGCGCTCCAGCGTAGCTCGCAGCTGGGTGAGGCGCAAGCGGTCCTCGTCCATCCGCGCCTCAAGCTCCCGGAGCTGCTCTAGCTCGGGGTTTGAGGGCGGGGCGAGATGTTCTTGCCCCCTGATCCAGCGGCGGGGCTGACCGTGCAGGCCGCGGGGCCGCTGGAGGGGGCGTGACTTGTTGGTGCTGGGGTTGCGAGGGAGGGGTATGTTGTCGTTGTCCCCCGAGTGGACGTCCTCCAACTGCCCCTCATCAGGGTGCATCAAGTTGTAGCACTCCCGAGCGGGGTCGATGTAGGACTGGTCCGAGTTGGTGCTGACGCTCAGGGTATTCTCCTCCGAGTCATCGGTGTGGGCGGCGAAGTCCATGTTTGCCCAGAACTCATCGTCATCGTCGCTGTAGCTGCGACGAGACGACGAGGTCCAGCCATAACGGTCCTACCCCTCCGAGTGTTCTCGAGGGGTGAGGTTGACGGTGGTATCCGTTTCCACACCGTCATACGCCCTGGTACTTTTCCTAGGGGATGACGGTGGGGATGCCACGTGGTCTCCCACGAGGCTGTCCAGGCGCTCGAGGCGTTGGACTGGAGTGTCCGACAGCTCGTGCAACAATGCGCGAACTGCACGAACGTGGGCATCCACGGCGGTCTGGAGCCCGAAAAGGGACGATGGCGTCGTTCCCCTCCCCCAGTGAGGGCGGAGAGAAACTTCGGCCAGCGTCGTGTTTCCGCCCTCGCCTGTCCTTTGGGCAATAGGCGGATGCATGGCCGCCGGTGCCGGAGATCCCGGGATAGCGGCTGGTGCAGTATTGGCTTCCCCCGTTGGGGGTGCCTAGTTGGCCGTGTCTCCCGCGGCCAGAGGCTAGTTGGCGCTGCTGCGCCTCCTCCTCCTGGTCCGCCGGGAGCGGCGTGCAACGTTTCCCCCGTCCTCTGGGGTGGGTGGAAGCGTTGCGGGGTCCCTTCTCCGGCCGCCTGCTGGGCTGGGGTTAGGACGACAAGGACGCGGGGCTCGGTCGGGCGCAGGTTCATCACGAGCCCTTGGCCGGTGGCCACGAACTCGAGAGTCCCGAACCGGAGCACCTCGCCAACGGGAAGCGTGGTGGAGCTGGCTGCCATCTGAAACCTATGTCAACACGCAAAAGGCCCCTACCTGGCGCGCCAACTGTCGGTGCTAGTTTTGGCGGGCGCTAGCACCGGCTAGTAACTTGTGCTTTGCGGTTGAGGTTTCAGACGGTGTGCAAGGAGGAACACGGGAGATTTATACTGGTTCGGGCCAAGAGGGCCCTACGTCCAGTGGAGAGACGAGTCGTGTTGCCTTGCACCAAAGTGCTTGTAGTAGGGGGTTACAAGCTGAGTCGAGAGAGGGAGAGTATCCTAAGTCTCTCGTGTGCGAAAAAGGATGCTTTCGTATTCGTGTAGTTGTGCTGTGTGTATGTTGGCGTCGTGAACTTGGTGAATCTCTATCTGCGACTGGCCTCCGCCCTCCCTTTTATAGTTATAAGGGAGAAGCTAGAGTTACATGTGGTGACCTATGATGACGATACTCGGCATGGTAGGATCAGAGGTGATCAGTGGCTATCTCAGCCACGCCATCGTCTTGGCGCTTCGGCGATATGGCTTCAGTCATTCGACTGATCTTCCACTGTTCGATCATTGAGTTCTAAGGTGGCACAGTGTACGGGATGTGGTTGGCTGCTTGGCGGTGCATCACGGCGCCACGTCCGGTCCTGCACAGTGCAACGAGAAGATCGGTTGACTTTCAAAGATTGACTCCCGAGGCTCGGGAGCCTTCCTTGCCGTCGGGAGCATGACGGGACGGGTCATTAGGGGTGTCCTCCCTCGGGCGCGTTTTCCTCTCATGCGTGGTACTTTCCCGAGGGGCGAACGGTCCTGTTACTACATTGCCCATAGTCCCGGGTCGGCGGGACAGCCGTCACCTCTCCTGTCCCCGCGAGACTCGTGCGTTATGGGCAGGAGCTGTCACTGTCGTAGTTGGAGAATCTCTCCGTCAGCAAGGGGCGTCATCCGGTTGACTGTGCTTGGGACGGAGTGGAAAGAGTGGGACCGTCGTATCGGTCACCGGAGGAGGTATGGCAGTTGGTACGGAGGACGTGCACGAGCGGGGTGCCGTCGCCTCGCGGCGTCCATTCTGTGGGGCCGCGCCTGTAAAGTGGTCAGAGGGGTCCCTTGCGGTCCAAGATTGCCCTGCTGACGTCGACTGTGCATTGGATGCCTTAGAGAGACCGTGCTCGTGGAAGATGAGGAGGCTTCGGGCGAATCGGAGATTTAGTGCCCGAGGGTGCCGCTATCCCGAGCCCTCTCGTGGAGGTTCGGGCGAATCGGAGATTTTGGCACCTGAGGGTGCCGCTGTCCTGAGCCCTCTTGCGGAGGCTCGGTCGAATCGGAGATTTGGCACCCGAGGGTGCCGCTGTTCCGAGCCGTGCCGCCGGACCTTACAGGAGGCCACTTTGGGCCTTCACGTGCGTAGCTTTGTGGGCTTTGGCTGGCCTTATTTGGGCCAGGTTGTGCTGAGTTTGCTTGTTTTTGCGTTGAAGTTGGGTACCCCATACTTTGATACCCGACAATTTTACATTATAAATATTTATAGTTTTTTATTTATAATTAGTTAAAGTTGGTACATTGAAACATGCTACTGTGCTAGAATTGCATAATCAATAGGACAGAGGGAGTAATATACACAATGAAATATGATACTTTAATATTGGGATCCTTCACGGAAGAGTTAGCTAGATGACTGTTTGCATCCGCAATCCAAGGGGCAGCAGCAACTATCTTCATGGACCCCTGCTGCGTTTGGATTGGAGGGAACCCCGAAATTCCAAAGCGATTTCATCTGTCTTTGTCCTTTTGGACTAAGGGTGGCGTTCGGTTCTCGGTTCGGTTCCCTCGGTTATCGATGAAATTCGGTTTCTAGAAAATAGGAAGAGATCAGTTTCAAAAAATTTAGGAATCAAGCATTTCGGTTCTCGGTTATTTCAATTCGGTTTCGGTTATAGCCGAACTAACCAAAATTTTTTAGAAGACCTCAAGACAACAATATACATATTCTAAAATAAATTTATACAATACTATATTTATTTTTAATCATAATAATGTATAAGAAAACAATAGCAATATACTAACAAGAATATATAGCAGTTCATATATAAAACATTACACATTAACCAAACATAATCTTACAAAATACAAGTAAGTAAAGTATAATTCATCTAATTCGGTTCTTTCAGTAACCGAATTTTCTTCGGTTATTTCGGTTCCTCTAAATCAGGAACCGAAATTTTCGGTTTCGGTCTCGGTTATTTCGGTTCGGTTATCGGTTCTCGGTTATTTTTGCCCAGGGCTATTTTGGAATACTGCTGTTGACGCCGAAACGGGACAACACACAGCAAGGTGCTAGATCGCACGGTCGCGCACGAAACGAAACAGCACGGAACAACACGCCCGCGAAACCCGGCCTGGCTGGTTTCAGAACCTGGCCGAACCGCCTACCCGGCCTGGCCGACTTTGATAGTCGGCTGAGCCGGTTTCCTCGGGTTCGTCGAGGAAGCTAGGGTTCCGGTCTTCTGGTCGTCGGGACGACCGTCTTCAACAGCAGAGGACGTTTGGTGGTCGATGTAGCGCCCGTCCTTCGCCGAAAACTCCCGAACAACCCTCGGAAAGATCCATCGGAGAGATGCACGTAGAGGTTTCCCTAGGGATCACGGAGATCACCTAGAACGCCGACTAAACTCGCGGAGAGTCGAGCCGAACAGCAGGATAGAGGTGAACCACCGCGAGAATCTACTTGGTAGATGTGTTTTGACGATTGGATGGTTAATATCTCAATCGGCCATGATCCTCCATATACAGAGAGAGGGTGGTCTTATCCCAGTAGGAAACCGCTCCAAGACTTACTCTCCAAGTTTCTCACGTTAAAATATTGCCAAAAACCGATTAGATCTATTAATCGGATCGGACTCGACCAAATCCGGCCAAGCCGGGTCCAAACCCGGCCAAGCCGGGTTTCACAGGGCCTCTGGTGATGACACGTGGCATGCTGCCAGGGCCCGGCACAGGGGCCAAACCCGGCCTAGTCGGGTCCCAAACCCGGCCTAGCCTATTCTGTCAGAAGTTCCGGCGCCTGTCGAAACTTCCGGAGGGTCGGAACTTCCGACTTAGGTCGGAACTCCCGACACGTCGGAAGTTGTGTCGGAAGTTTGGTCGGAATTTTCGACGTGACGGCATATTCGTGAGGGCGTAACTCCTTCGTTCGGACATCGAACGATGCAAACTATATATGTTTTTTCAATCAGCTTGACGAGACGGACGCAATTGTGATGTCCATTTCATATTTTTGACAACTTCATAAAAATAGATATATTTTGGTTGTCAACAACTGCCTACGAGCGACTACTATACTACAGTACTAGAGCTAGCTACTTCTCTGACGAACAGGGACAGGATTTAGAGTGGCTTGTTGATGCGCCTGGCTGCCACTAATTGCAGGGCTAAAATGGGTAATGCATGGCCATCTGATTCAGCACTAGTCAGTCAGGAGACAGAAGATCCAAGAGATGACTCTGTCAGACAATCCCGTCTCATGCCTCACAGACAGACCCTCTTGTGGTTGTGGACGATGACAGAGATCATCCCGTTTTGCTGTCTCCATGACCAAAGACCCCCATGAGTCTGCCCCTGCTAGCTGAATACTCCCACCGTCCCTTTAAACATACAACTCCATGTTACGTGTCAGATAAAGTAGTTCACGTTTGACTAAGTTTCTAGTGAAAAGTATTCATATTTATAGCTCCAAATTAATATATTATGAAAATACATTTTATAATTAATTTATTGGTTTTTATTTGACATTATAAATATTTATAGTTTTTTATTTATAATTGGTCAAAGTTGGTACACTGAAACATACTATTGTGCTAGAATTACATAATTAATAGGACGGAGGGAGTAGTAAGTAGCTACCCAGCCTCAAACTGGTACTAGGTGCTGCCAAAATACCAACTCATTAGATTTTTTTCTCAAATACACAAAAGATTTGTGCATCATTGTATTAAAAGAAGAGTTCAGATGAACATATAACGCGTTTTTATTGGACGTCAAAGGAAGTTGACCTAACACAGTCGTAACTCGTAATTGGACCAACCTAACAAAACGACAACTCACTGGATTGATTTTTGCTGCACACTGTCAGCACCTGCATATCGTTATAGTGTGGACGTGTGGTGTGTAGTTCTTCATGGTACCATGTACTGTTAAACTACAGTTAGAAATGTATACTCTCTCCGGTTTCCATATACATGTTTTTTTTTTAAAAAAAGATCCAGCACATGGCCGGTATATATTAATAAGAAGAGAAAGAGTTACATGCACAAGAAGCGTAAAACAACTTCCCAAGTTTGACAGACCGTCAAACTGGGCGCAAGATCATTACAGACTACTCACACGAAGATACAACAGGTGGCCAACTCCCACTATCAAGGAATCTCCAGCTCGGCCACTCCTGACTCTGCAGCCACTGCAGTAAGGGCCTCGCAAAGTTCCTTGTTGTTCAACTTCATCGCGGCCCTGATTGCCTCGATCGCCTGCTCCGGGAGGCCTTCACTAAACATATCGACGTACGCCGTGACTGCTGTATCTGGAGTCGCCGATTTGCCGTTGAGAAATTCCATCTCGCGCTTAAGATTGCGCTCGGTGCGCTCTGCTATCGGCACGTTGGACGGACGAGCTGCCAAACGCAGGCTAGAGCGGGTGAGAGCCATCATCCTTCCGCGTCTTCTGGCACTCGGCTTGTCGGCCCGCTTCTGAACATCACCCCCAGGAGGCGAGGCTGGCCTCGGCAGCAGCGGCTCAGGGATCGGTTTGAACATCCGCATGCAGAAGGAGGCGCAAGTATCAATGCCCTCCATCCCATCACTGCAGGAACCATCGTTCCCTGTCCCCTACAAAAACAACATCCTCATTGACGATACTATCAACGACTGTCGCACTGGCCGTTGCAATGAGGTCAACACTTGAAGCGGCAATCTCGTCCAGCATCGGGTCAACGGAGGCTGAGTGATGTGGCAAGCTCGTCCTGAGTGATGCGGCAAGCTCATCCAGCATCGGGTCAATGGGGACGAATTGCAGCGCTGGCGCAACGCACGAGCAGACCACCTCCACGAGCAAATCGAGCTCGAGGAAGCACTGTGTAGTAGAGGAGGCAGTGGTGATCGTCGGCTCAGACCGGCGCCGGCGTCAGCGCCGCCGATGCTATCTCCGGCGCCCATAGGACCCGTCCGCGCCCCCACGGCCCTCTGTGCAGGCCCATCTGATGTCGGAGGGATGCCGGGGGAAGCGTTTTGAGCGGGGTCATCGGTACGAGCCAGGTAACGACGCAAGCCCCCTCCCATCGCCACTGACTTATAACGCTAGCAGTCCCTACCGATATGATGGAAACCATGGCAGCGTAGGCAACGCCGTGGCAACCGACAAGACGCCACACGGTGCGAGTAGGAGAGGCAGTTGAAACATCTGTCGCGAAGCTAAGCAGGGATCTTACGAATCTTGGCGTGCAGCTCGAGGCTGTGGCGAGGCTCAGTCAAGGTAGCCGGAGTTCCTGGCTTCTGTCGGGCCAAGATCTCCCTCCACCCCCTGGCGTCGAGAGCAGAAACCCGTCTGCGAGCGCCGAGGCGTTGCCGGTTCGGGACCCAATCATCCACTGGTCGAGCGTGCAGACCATGCACCAGCTGAGGGCGTGGACGGACGCGCTGTCTCCGCCGTCGAGCGTCCACCCCGCCACTCCCCGGAGCCATGATCGGACGGGCTTGGGCACGCACGGGGGGCGCAGGGCGACGAGCGATCTTAGGGGGTTGTTTGCCCCGGTCAGCAGTGGCACTGCAGTGGGAACCACCCACGGGAGGTGAAGCCCGAACCGACGACCCAGGCGAACTACGTCGAGGTATGAGGTCGGGAAGCTCCCCGGCGACCCCTCCACCTCGGAGTCCTCGTCCGCCCAACGTCGAGCCTTGGATCGCCCCGACGAGCCGTCCCTAGGATGAAAGGGAGGCGCGAAGGGGGAGAGAGAGGACGACGGCCCGGGCACGGAAGGGTGGACGAGGAAGATGTCGACACCCGACACATGGGTAGCCTGCCGCGGCGAGCCTATCTCCGAGGCGTCGTTGTCCTCCAGGACGCAACCTCCAATCCGTCCTGCGTCAGCCGCGACTCGAGCATGGCGGCAGCTACGCCCGGTGGCGGCACAGGCCCTGCGTCGGTCCCAGGCTCCGGGGGCAGCCCGCTCGAGGTGGAAGCAGCAGAGGAGGCCCCCACCTTTGTCGGGGCGGAGGGAGCCGACGGTGGCGGCGCAGAGCAGGAGGTGGTGTCGGCACCGTCAGCTCCAGCGTCAAAGGCGGGACTAGCCGCAGCGTCTAGCTCCATCGCTGGGGAGGCGGCGGTCGCGGCAGCGGGTCCTTGTGAAGGTGGAGCACCGGAATCGGCATGGACGGCTTCCAAACTGCTGCAGATGGCAGGCGGAGGCGGCGTCCGTGCCGAGCGCTCCTCTGGCTGCACACCTACGCATGGGAGAGGAGGAGTGGAAGGAGGCGGCCAGGCACCGGCAGGAGACGAGGCAGTGGCGCCCTCCCCGGCTGCCGTGGAGTGCCGGAGGGAGCACCTGACGCGGGCGGTGCTGGTGGCTGTGCCGCGAACTCAGCCGGCGTTGGCGCAGGCTTGGGCTGTGGCTCGCCCACACCAGATCCGGCGGGCGCAGGCCCGCAGGAGGCCGTGACGGTGGCGCCGGACGCCGGTGGCGGCGCAGGCAGCAGAGACGGCGCAGCGGCGGTGACGCCCGCATAGAAGACAGAGGAGGCCTCGGGAGTCAGGGGGAGCTGGGGGGAGGTGGAGGGGAAGGAGAGGGGCCGGGGCTGGGGGGGGCGCCGGCGGCGGCAGGGGAGCCGGCAGGGTGGGGAACCCTAGGGCCTGCCCCGCCTCTCCATTTCAAACCTCTTTTGAATACATGTCGTTTTAGCGGGGAAGCAAAGTTACTTAAAAGATGTCGTTTCTCCCCTTTGTGACTCAGCCGGGCTAAAATGCCCCTGCATGTATGCATGCAAGCATTAATGGGTATGCTTCGTCTCCCATGTGTACTCGATCGCATCGCAAGAGAGAAAAGTGCAATAATAAAATGAACAAAAAACCTTAATGTAAATTTAGTACTACTCATATTGTTCTCATAGCACCCATCAGATTACATAGTACCGGTAAGATACAAATTTTCTAAACATTTCTACATGTTCCATGCAGCAAGCTTAGCACTAGCTTCAGCAACTAAGTCAGCCTCACAAGCGATCTGATTAGGAAGGCAACCTTGTCTCTCTAGACTTTCATCGCATTTTGTGCAGCGGCCATGCAAGCCACGATGCCAAGCAAAAAGTCTGGCAAGAGCAAAACTATTTAGGCGGCCAGGAATCGAACCCCGGCCACCCAAGACACCTCAAAGGATCATAATAACCAATCAAGCAAGAGCAGATTATTGATGACAAGCGCCCCTTGACTCTATTTAATAGGGGCAAAGAAGAAAGTATTCACCCTACTTAATGGCTCCTTGGTGTATGAGATTATGTCTAAAACGACATGTATTTGGAAACCGGAGGTTGTATGCAGTGTTTTTAATAATGAGATTAAAGATGTATGTAATGACTCCTGATATAGCACGGATGATTGATCTTCTTCGATTCATTTTTCATGGTTTCTTTCCATCTTGGTCTATTGCAGGGAAATGTGGAAGAAATTGAACTTGGCGGTGTTGGGTTGGATTTCCCTAAATGCTACATTCGGGTGATCACTCGCGCTCTGCCTGATTTAAGTTGTCATACTCCCCTCTCATTTTCCCAACGAATTCCAGATATATACAACATAATAAGACAGATTGTTATGGCAACCTTTATTCTACTTCATCGATCTATATATACATAACTCGGTGATCTATTTGGATCTAAAAATTGGTCATACAGAGTCGTGTTGGCAATGGGGCTGTACTACTACGGCCTGCAAGCCACAAGCGCCGCGTACTCCGTCATCTTCCTCAACCTGATCCCCATCGTGACTTTCGTCATCGCCATCTTGGTCGGGTATGCAAACAAACCAACGCATGCATCGATCTTTATATGTAAATGCATGCCTGCCATATGTGTGATGCATGCGTATGTAAATGCATTCAGAGCCGAGAAGGAGAAGGTGGCGCCGGGGAAATGGCCTAGTAGGATGAAGGTCCTGGGCGCCCTGACATGTGTGGGCGGGACGATGATCGTTAGCCTCCTCAAATGTCATCTTTTGCACCTGTGGCCTACGCACCTTCTGAAAACCTCCCACGCCAGTGCGCCGGCGGCGAGCGGTGGCCATCACCGTGACATGCTCACCGGCACACTGTTCCTGTGCGGCAGCTGCCTGAGCTACGCCCTGTGGTTCATCGTGCAGGTACATACGTAAATTGAAGAATTGAAATCGACATCGTATTTCCCTCCATATGTGAATGAGGCTACCTAGCTCCATCGTGCATCGATCCATTGACGACAGGCAAGGCTTGGGAAGGTATTTTCATCAAGGTATTGGGCGACGATGCTGACATGCCTGTCAGGAAGCATACAAGCTTTCGTTGTTGGCATGTTCCTCAGCCACGACAGGGCAGACTGGTGGCTCAAGTGGGACCTGCAGCTTCTGACCATCGTCTACTCGGTAGTTAATTATATAAACATACTGATTCAACAACTAATTAGACAGGACTAGTTAACTAGTAAGTATAATCAATAGCGTGTTGGATTTGATTACACTTGCATGTATCTTCTGCTGATGACGGATCGGATCATCGTCAGGGTGTGTTGAACACGGGCATCACCTTCGTCCTCATCTCATGGGCGGTGAGCCGTCGTGGGCCCATCTACCCTTCCATGTTCAACTCGTTATCACTGATCATCACCACGGTGATGGACTCGCTGCTGCTCGGCACCAAGATCTACGTTGGAGGGTGAGCGAGTGAGCCTTCACCTTTTCATTTCGTTCAAGGCCTGATGCTAAGCAAGTGTAGTGGCCGGTGGTCAGTAAAATTCGAGATGACATATGTATGTATATAATTATAACTACTACTAAGTGCTGCATAATTATATATATGCATGTGCAGAGTGGTGGGGACGTTGCTGATCATCGTTGGACTGTACGCGTTCCTGTGGGGGAAAGGCAAGGAGCTGCTTGCTGCAGCAGCGGAAAAGAAGAAGCTAGAGCAGGAGAAGGAGCAGGGGCAGGAGCAGCAGAGAGAGGAGACAGAGTTGAGATTGAGATGACCTAGCAAGCTAAGTCTCTAATAAGTTGCTAGCTACCTGCATTAGGCTGCTAGCAATTGTAGTCTAGTAACTGTAATGAGGCATGTGGTAAAGGTGAGACGACTGATGGTATTATCGGAAAGCATCATAAATATATTTATGACACCAAATATGTAGAACATAAAAAAAAAATATGTTTTGTGATGAATCTAGTGTATCATAAACATTAGTATCTTAAATTTGATTAAATTTGAAATAGTTTGACTTAGAGCAAATCTAAAAACATAAGTTGTTTTGGGACGAAGTGGGTATAACATAGATAGATATAAACACAGTACATAGAGCAGGAACAGAAATTACCAAACATTGGCTAAAAATGATGGTCCTTCTAGTTCTATTCATGTCAGGAAAATGGTTTAATTATAGTACATATTACCAGGAGATTATCACACAAAGCTCAAAAGGGAACTACAGTGCGAATAGAATATTTTGATCCACATGAAAAGAAAAAAGCTCAAGTTGCATATATTCATTCCACAGCCAAACCCAATGAACTTATTGAGCTCCATCATAGGTGAGACCGTACGCCTAGGCTCAAACCTATTTGCTTGAGCGTTCAGCGCTTATTTTTAGCCATGCAAGTCGACGGGCGTCAATTGCCCACGTAATAACCCTTGGCGGCAGGATCTCATCGCCCCCATAGCGTACGGTTAGGACGGTGTTGATTGACACAACTCTCCCGGCCGTGGCCAGCATCAAGGCCTGCCAGGTTCCAACAGCTTCAACTTGACATTGGACAGATAGGATTGCGGGAAGGGAATGACCCGACCTTGCAGTTGAGAAACTTCCAAGAACTCTTGAAGTGCTCCCTAGCTCTGAAGTAAAGGTGCATTGGAGTGATTGTACATTTGTCGTAGTTGATCTTGAGACCGTACCGGTCGCCAAAGAAAACATATCCAGCATTCAGCTGCTTGAGTCTGGCGCGGCCACGCCTCCATTAGTCTCAGCTCTCACGAGAATGACGGTGTCGTCGGCATGGGCATACTGCAGAACAGAGTATGTCGAGCAGCACCGTCGGACGAACTTGATGAGCTGCTGGAGGACGTCCGCCGCGAGCAGGAACAAGTATGGCATCACCCTGCCTGAGCCCCCTTGTACATACATCTAATATTGAGGAGCACGGCTGACATCGAGGTAGAGAGCAGCATCTGCATCAACCAGGACCTGAGTTCCTCTAGGAAGGCTTCGGTGTCCCGGTGGTCAGAGGAAGCCTAGACATTTGTGACGGTAATAGTGTGCCACGTGAGCCAATATGCTCTTGAAGAGAGCTCCAAATCCGGCAAACAAATACCATCAGATATATAATGTGAAAGAACACAAACGCAATGATGAGTGGACAAAAAAAAAGGAAATTCAAATTATCTGTTCCTCACCACCAGAGCCTCTTGGCCAACATCAAACCTTCGAGCCTGGGCCAAAGTTCCAGAACAAAGATGCAGATGGCTAACTTTCATATTAATCTTGACACAAGTCCACAACAGGTGCTCATAACCAGCAAACAATTATCAAAGCAGAAACTTGCTTCACCTAGTTCACTAAGTATTGACACTACAAGTAAAAAGTAAAAAAAAAAAATCCCCAAATCTATTTTGCAGTGCGGGAGAGAATCAAAGAAAGCAAGGCTGCAGTCCCTACCTGAGCTGGTGCTTGGAGCTTGGTGAAGAACGGAAAGGAGGAGGGTCAGCCTAACATGCTGCCATGACAATTGACTGTCCATAATACAGAGAGTGGATGTCATCACAGCATGAACCTAAAAATATCCAAGGAAACAGAACTACAATGGTCTAATTCACGTAAGATTGGTTCCATGCATAAACTGTCATTTGGTATAAATGCAGCACATATCCCTCCTCCCTCTAGAAGATAAAAAGGAATAATATCAAACTCAGTCACCACAGATTACAGAAGATAGTACTCTGTTACCAACATAGTTAAATGCAAGTTCCCCTAAAAATAAACATAGTTAAATGCATGAACTGTCACTATGGTTCACTTTTTTTTTAGATAATACTATGGTCCACTTACAGTAAGCCTTTCTTTGTGCCTCGATTCAAAGATCAATATTGCAGCAAGTGATCCAGAACGCATTGTGGCGGAAGGAAGAATATCAGTGGATCCATGTGGATAAACTTGCAGATTCCAAAGTTAATGTAAGTACACCAATATTTCACTTACAACAAGTAACAGACAACTAAACACTCGGTTTTTTTTTTGACAGCAAAAACTGTGGGGGAGGTCCCCACAGCACATCATTTCATTTCATTTTAAGAAGTGTCAAGGATACTTACAGGGCAATTAACTGTATGCATCTAACCAAAAGCAGAACGCTGACCTAAGGTCAGGCCTAAAGCGCAAAAAGTGCAGTGTGAAGATGTAGTCCAGTACAATCCACTGCACCAAGAACAAGGGCAGCACTGACATGGCCCTGATACCTAACATAATGCCATAATCAGGTCACATATTGACACGATGACAAGAAAATTGTATTGTACATGTGACTGTGAGAGCAGCTCACCTGAAGAGGGGTGATTTCAGCAGTGTAAGAGCAGTTACGACTCTTGATTCACGGCCCGTTGCAGCAAGATTTGACTGTTGTCATCATCTATCTGTAACAGCCTCGGACCTCGGTGTCAGCAACAGTTCCTGCTTCCACAGCAATATATGTTTGGTGCCATAAAGTGAATCTTCTCACACTTCTTATCAGCAACTATAGGCTGCTCGGTTGCCCTTGTACCAGACTACCTGCCCCAATAACAATAGTCAAATGTTAACTCCAAGAACAAGTATGAAACAATCCCCGTTCAAATACAACAAAAAAAAGTTTTTTTAAGGAAATATGCATACCTTTTCCTCTAGGCTTAACTGGTTGTCCTGGTCTTCCGGAATCCCGGGAGGTTGAACCCATCCTAATCCAATCTGGCGGCACAGGTCGAAACTGAACCCGCCCGTGGCCAGGAGATCTATGGAGCCCGTCATCCTTCCTTCCTGCACTGCAAATCACGCAAATCGCCAATTGGAGGAAGGGTTGGGTGACTGGGGCCTTGATTTCGCCAGGCCGCCTGCCATAGGGGAGAGGAAATGGGCGGCTAAGCCTGCTAACGGGGCTAAACCCGCCCCGCCCCGCCCCGTTATTTATTAGATAATTTATTAACCCGATCCGACCCGAAATTGTAGCTCACTAACCCACCCCGAACCGCCCCGTTCCACCACTCAACTACCCAACCCATACAACATGCAGCATAACTGTCATTCACAACACAACCCGTGCTAACCCGTTTGTCTATGAACCCGACCCGCCCCGACCCATAAGGTAGGAAAACCCGTTTCCACCCGTATACACACCACCCGAATAAAACCCGCCCCAAAAAACCCGTTTCAACCCGCCCCGTTAGCAGGGCTATGGGCGGCGGGGGCAGCAAAGGCATGAGATGGAGTGTCATGGGCCCACTTGCCAGTCCCTCTGTATATGAGGCTGACAGACGGGTTGACCTGCCCTGTCAGCCCAAAATATAAGCCAGGCGCTGCGCCAGCGCCCACTCTCTTCTCCCTAAGTCCCATCGGCTTCTAAGGGAACGCCCCCAGCCCCACGGCCCTAGACAAGAAGCAAGAAAGCCACCGCGAGTCCCTGTCACCACGCCGACGATGGTAGTGCTCGTGCAGCTGGGTGACGAGGACAATGGACACGCCACGGGGCAGCACCAACAGGACGGCGGTGACCCCTTCCTCCACGGCGCCGACCTCCGGCCGTCGCATGACCCCGCAAGAAAAGGAGTCTTCATACTCCACGGCGCCGTCGCAAGAAATGGAGCCCTCGTCGTCGCTCTTCTACGTCTGCTGCTCTTGGACGTCGCCGAGGAAGGAGACCTCGGGACGCTCGTGCGGGTGTTCTAGGCCTTGGATGCCGGCGGCGGTGAGTATTGCAAGGCGAGTCAGGCGACTCTTCTCCCAGCACTACAGCTCTGCCTCTGCGTCGCTACTGCGCCTACGCAGTGGCGCCGCTGACTCTGGCTCCGACGTTCACATGGGTTACCCATGGTTCAGACTGTTCCCGGTAATAAGTCTCAGATTGATCGATGATGATACAAGTCAAACTATTAGCCATTACTAATACTGGTCGTAATCATTGCATTGCACGCACCTGTGCTCTAGTCGTAGCAACGGTGTGCATGGAGGCGCAACACCGCTGGGAGTTCGTGGCCGATCACGGGCTAGGAACCTTCCTATGCCGAGCCGCTGCGCCACGGAAGCTCCGGCAAGCGTGCTACCGGGAGAGGACGTGGAACCTTATCACACGGGGAAGCACGAGAGGACGTGGGACAAGAACGGCGGAAGGAAGGCTCGACAGAATCCTGCGGGTGATGAAACGGATTGGCGGAGCTCGTACGACTAACGCCGCTCCACCGGCGCCTTTCTTCCTGCCGCTGACGGATTGGGAGCGGTACTGCTACAAGGATGGTGGGCTCACGGCCGAGATAGCAGCGCGCCTCCTCTACGAGCGCGGCCCGTGCATCTGGACACTGTTCGCGACCAGACAGAGTACATGGACACCTTCGTTCTCCCGGGCAGCAACAGAGACCCTCCGTCTCCAGAGGATGCTGGCGCGAGGACCGGAACAAGGTGAAGTTTAATGACCCCTCTGCGGAAATGCATGCTGTCGTATGTTACGGCTATTTCCGTAGCAGCAAAGGTCGTCTCTGCATCATGGTTCTCGATAACCAAAGCGCTTTAGGCCCTATTAGATGTGTGGACTTTGATGAGTTTGATGACTTCTACATATTGTACGTAGAGGCGCTCTCTATAGTTCATCTGTTAGACTTGGAGCGGATTCCTCCATTAGAATACCCAATCAGTGGTTATTAGTTCTAATAAAATTGATTTTCTTTTTTTCTCCCACTGTAATTCTTGATGTTTGAAGTATGTGTGACCTATTTTGTCTCACTGTGCATATGTGTCCAATATAAGTCAAGTTTCGTATCAATGATTTAGTGTACCTAACCTAGTAACCTTGCAATTACCTTCGTAAAAATTATTCCTCCCTAGATTTATAAAAATTTTCATTTCTCTTAATTGTATCCTAATTAGTTCTATCCTGACTAGTTATGCCATAGATATAGTAGAGCTACAAGGAATGGAAGAATTGAAAACTTGATCTTGACTTTATACTTTGATGAAATGAGGGCCAGGAGTCCGCTTATATAGGGGCTAGCAATGAATATGAGTCCTCGGATCAAACCAACTTCAATCAAAGGCGTCGATAGAAACCCCAGGTCGGTGGAGCACCGCCTTACGAAGGAGGAGGCGCTGCCAGGTGGGGGACAGGCCAGCCGGCCTAGGGGTAGGGATGGCCGGCCCCGCCCGTCACGCTCTCGTCTCTCGCTTTGTCGTGGTGGTGTCTAGTGTCTTCTAGAATCTTCATACGTTGGTTTTGTCATGTTCACATAATTTGCTCCAATAGGTGGGTCGTTTTTGCTCTTTTTTAGCTTAATCCCTGGAATTCTATCAATTTTAACCCTAAATCTATGTTGTGGTTTGATTCATCTTTCGTTGATTGTTAAAAATGGTTGTTAACTACCGTCAACAGTGACCACCCCAAATCACCATCTAGACCATCATTCCAATTGGTCTAACACCCGACCCTCATCCTGCTCATGTCGTGTGTATGAAATTGCGGTCCCCCCTGCTCGCGGTGCGCCCCTTCCCCTGCGTTGATCTAGCGCGGCATCCTCCCAAGCGTGGCCACACGTGCCCGCCAACCTCCACGCGAGCTCAAGCACAGTCGTTCATCCACCTCTGTGCCGTGCAAGCACGAGCCCGCCCGCCCACACCAACCTCTCCTCCGGCCAGCACAGTGGCCCGCTCGCATCTGCCTCTCCTCCGGCGACCGCGACCGCGACCGCCCACTCACATTCGCCTCCACTCCAGTGAGCACGCGCGCACGCCCGCATCAGCTACCCCTTCGGCGAGCGCAGACACCCGTCCACATCCGCCTCCACTCCGGTGAGCGCACACGCTCCCGCATCAGCTTCCCCTTCGGCGAGCGTAGACACCCGCCCACATCCGCCTCCAACTGTGCCCCCTCCTCTCCGGGCTCTGGCGAGCGCCTCCACCTCCCTCGCTAGAGTTGCTCTAAAATGTACTCTCATATAGAAGATCTGGATTTAGTGGTTGTGCACAACATTGTCAATAGAACGCATCGTGCGGATTGAACATAGCTCTAAAAAGATATTTAGGGCTCCATTTGGTAGAGATCTTGATTCTTTTAAAAAAACCTTTCACATCATGATTCAGAATCACTTTGTCAAATAAATTATTTGTTAGTAGGATGGATTTTATTTTTAAAAAATGGTTTTCATAAAAAAATTATATAAAATAAGATATGCTTAAAAAATAATCAGAATTTGTTAGGCAAAGAATAACTTAAATACAACTCATTTTAACTTGTACTTTTAAAACACTAACAAAAAGGTATTGTCACTATTGCAAAAGAGAGACAAGAAACAAAAAAAACTGTAAAATATTCCCACTTCTAATTACTCCGTGAAAGTTTCTGGTAGGCACTGATTCTTGTGATTCTCTTGAGAAACAAATCAGTTCCGCCCTTCCAATTTCCAAACGACCACTTAGTTACACAATGCTCAAATTCACACCCCAAATATCGCACCTAATGCTTCTTCCTAAGGCCCCGTTTGGTAGAGCTCCAGCTCCAGCTTCTCCGAGAAGAATCACTCCCAACCAGCCAAACGCTAAAAACGCCAACTGATTCAGGTGGGGATCAGCAGAAAATCACTTCTCCATTTACACTAGGAGGTGGGAGCCGAAAAAACCTGCTTCCCCGGATTCTCTCCCGCTCCCTGTTATATTTTGGTGGGGATCAGCTAAGAATCAATTCTCTGCTGATCCCTACCCTGCTCCCTCCCAAGAATCTAATGGAATCACTCCACCGGAGAATCGAAAAGCAGAGCTAAAGAATTTGGGAACGGAGCTCTACCCAGCAGGCCCTAATTACCGCCACCGTTTCTGGCTTCACCGGCGAACAGATTCATTGCTACATCATCACATAGGCAGACATGCATGTCCCGCTAGAGCCAGTGTGCCCCTTCCGAATCTAGCAGACTAGCAATACCTGCGCCGATACTCGTCAATGGCCTAAAGCCTGCCGCTCCTTAGCATTGCGGAATTTTATCCAATACGTGGAAACACACAAGCACAGGCGAAAAAATGGTCAGTCAACACATACTCTAGTGACATTACTCCCTGTGTCACAAAATAATTATCATTCTCCCTTAACATTTTTAACAACCAAAGCACCATTAGATTAATTATTGAATATGTTTTCACATAAACTTATTTGGAGATCCAAAGGATGCAAACATTTTATATAATTATATAAATCTAATTAAATTAAAAAATTGACACATAACCCAAAACTACAATTTTTTTGGACGTAGGGAGTAGATGATTCTGCAGGCACCTACTCCCTTGATCCCAAAAAAATACCATTGTTTTTCAATTTGAACTTTGTGTTTGACCGTTCATCTTATATTCTCTCGATTTCGATCGATAGAACTTCTAGGTTCATTAGGATTCTTAGTGGTTGGGACTTTTCGAAGAAGCGGCCCGCAACCCACTCTTTTTTACCATAGTTGATGAATAGAGTTTCCGTCCTAGTCCAGTCTTTTTTTTCTTTGACCAAGAGTTTTTCAAAGCCAAAGCTTAGATAGAGTAAGAACTTCTTATTAAATATACATAACGTACTTCTTTCCTTTTTAGAATCCTTTTTTAAAACGAAAAATCAATTTCTGCTTTTATGGATCCAGATTTGTTTATTCTCCTCGATGGATTCTATCTTAAAACGCATTCTTTTTTTTTATTGTTTCTTGGTACAAGAGAAATCATAAAAAGCTATTAGACCAAAACTCTTTTAAGAAGAACAAATCCATATAATTTGTTCAGAATTTTGCAGCTTTCGACTAGAAATGTCATCTCAATATAATAGAAAGAAGCAGGAAGTTTTCTAGTGTTAGCAATTTCAAAATTTTATAAAAATATTATTTATTTTGTAATGGTTTATTTTATCTTGTTTTAATAATAATTTATTTAACTTTTTATCTAGAAAAGTTAAATAAGATGATGACCAACTAAATAGGAAGTCAAGTGAACAACAATGGTCTTTTGGAGCGTAGGACAGACAAGAAAACCTGTGTGTATTGGCCGTGGTCGCCCCTATAGTACACTGCTGCCTGTCGTCCGTTGCCGGCCGTCGCAACACATGCCCACCTCTGTTGGGCCCAAGCCCATCAAGAAGAAATCTCGGGTACCGACCGACCAGTCACCTGAAGAAGATATTTCTTCACCTTTCCTTCCCCAAAATCCCCCGTCACAGTCCCCAATCCCTTGGGGCTCTCTTCACTGCTGTTGGCCGGAGTCGCCGAGTGCCCGAGCCGCCCGCAGGAGGCCCCCTCTGCCTGCGCGAGCAGCCACCACGCTTCTGCTTCTCCACTTCTTCAACGGCAACGGTGTGGAGCTGCAGCGGAGCAGCGGGCCACGGTGGCCCTGCGCCCCTCGCTCTCCAGCCTCCCTCAGTCTGCTCTGCTGCGCTGTTTTTGGTGTCGGCCGGCTTCGCTACGGCCCGACCCCAACTTCGGTCTGACCAGCGTTGCATTGCAGCTGCAGGGACCAAAAATCCAAGGCAAAAGGAAGATGACTACCTCTTGCTACTTCCGCTCCCTTGTCCGGGCTCCTCCGCTCCCGTTCGCCAGGATTGCAGTGCGCTGCCACAGCGCCATCCCGCCAGCGTCAGGTGCCACCTCCACCTCCAAGGTAACCTACACCCACAGACCAAACTACGTGTGCTGTGCTTCACTTGAACTCCTGAAGCCACCAGCAGAGGAAGAATAGGTAGCTTTTTTTTATCTTTATTATTATTATTTTAAGGAAGGACAATAAAGAGTGGGGATTCATCATGTTTAACTGTAAGCGTAGAGCTACTCCAAAAGACTAACTTTTTCCCCCCTACACTCTAATAGCTTATCATAATAACTTTCTTTGTGCGATAAAATCAGTTAGCAACTGCCATCTGCCCATATACTGCGTTTATATATATATATATATATATATATATATATATATATATAAAGCCTCTCCAAAAAAGCGGAAGCGGAAAACATTGAGAGTGATTTGGATACTCTATTGGGACGGAGCATGCTTTTTGGTTTGTTTTCTAAATTTTTGTCATAAAGAGAGATGCTCTTTGACTAATCATCGACTTGTCTATGTCTGAAGCTTGTCCTAGAGGTGAAAGAACGGCTAGCCAAGGAGCACCCAGGCCTGCCCACAGGCAGGAACGGGAGGGACGATGACGACATGGTCCTCTGGTTCTTAAAGGACCGCAACTTCTCCGTTGATGAAGCCGTCTCCAAGCTCACCAAGGCGATTGTATCCTCTAATTCACTCACTGCTACCAGTGAAGCTCATACCTCAAAAGCAGGTTGATGCTTTGCATGATCATCAGAAACCTAACGATTTCTTTACCCACTTACTAAATTCCTGGTATTGTAACCGAACCGAATTTATACAAAGCATTGGTATCTTCAGTTTTCCTTTCAACTGCTTTAGAAATGGCGTCAGGATTTTGGTGTTTCAGAGTTATCAGAAGAATCAGTGAAAGGCCTGTACCAAACTGGCAAGGCATATGTACACGATTCTTTGGACATTTATGGCCGACCTGTGCTGGTTGTAGTGGCAGCCAAACATTTTCCTTCGGTGCGCTCCTTTTGTTTCTCAATCTTCGTTTGGAAATGTTCAACACGGATAGTGTCTTCCAATTTTTAAAAGTAGTACAAAGAACAAAGGACGACAGGATGCAGTGGCAAACTATCAGTATTACTTCATCATCCTTCATAGCAGCTCCAAAATTAAACTACATGGCTTGGCTAGCTGACTTGTTGCAACTTAAAGATATGTCCTAGTATTCGACATGCATTTGTTCTTCATAATAATGATTATCCATGTATAATATGCTACTGCAGACACAGGATCCAGTTGAAAACCAGAAGCTATGTGCCTATTTGGTTGAGAAGGCAGTAAGCAGACTTCCCTCAGGAGCAGAGAACATACTCGGAATCTTTGATCTGCGAGGCTTTCGTGTTGAAAATGGTGATCTCCAGTTCCTAAAGTTTTTGGTAAGTTTGATAGCTTCAAGGCATGACTAGGCATCTCTGATTACCTTTTGTGCTGTTCGGTGGTAGACATGCATACTTTTATTTGTGACGATATGAAACAATGCAAAAAGAGGGCAGTAATGCCACAGGAAAACATTAGTTAGTAATCATTCATGTAACGCATACATCTGTTGCAAGAAGTAACCCCGACTGAATAAAACAAGAGACTTTTTTCTGCATATGAAAATTGTCAATTCAAAAATACAAACGGGATATGTTCATGATCTCAGAAGTTAGAAGGCAAAAAAACCAAGTTCATCTAATGGATTAATTCAAAACACATATGGATTTCTGATTTCTTGCTCTATGCTGCAACTAATATACATATAAACATGATTTTTTGGGGGGTATATGCATCACAATTAATGGCCCTTCCCATCCCAGATTGACGTTTTTTACTATTACTACCCGAAGCGGCTTGGCCAAGTTCTTTTTGTCGATGCTCCATTTGTTTTTCAACCAATGTGGCAGGTTGTTAAACCTCTGTTGAAATCATATGCCTCCCTGGTATGCTATCCCTCTCACTTAGGTTAGTGCTTCATCAAACAATATGTATAATCATACAGTCTAGTGCTATGGTGCCCCTGCTAGGTAAGATTTTGCGATGCCGAGACTGTGAGAAAGGAATACTTCAAAGAAGAAACTGTGCCTCCTGATTTCCGCAATTAGGTGCCACGAGTAATTGCAAGTCAGTTCTACCTCCACCTTTGTGCCACGATCAAAGTTCTAAATTGTGCATATTATTTTTAGTTCTTCCAATCTCTCCTAAAAACTATTTTGTAGAAATATGCTGGTGGTTTCAGAAACATGGCGATTAATTAATCGAGAATGGATTTGGTACTGCCTTCCCTATCTGTGCCGTTGGATTAAATTCTCAGAAGTTGCTCAGGCGAAGACTAATGGCTGCAAAAGCTTGGAGAGTCCAGTAAAAAAATGACCCCTCCTCTAATTGTATGACTTGTGTGAAAAAAATGACACCTCTACTTGTATAACTTCTGTAAGACAGAATGTTGTGTTCTGGAATGCTCCTGTACTTGTATAAGGTATGTGGAGCAGGATGCTCTGTTTAGGCTGCTGTCTGGAATGCTCCTGTACCATATTTTCCTGGTGTTGGATGCGGCAGGTCCTATACGCCCGCCGACGGGCAGGCAATGCAACGGGTAGAGTGGGAGCAGTGAGGTGCATGGCGCCGATTTGTTGCATGGTGAAAGCCGCATCATATCATCCGGATGAGCAAGCGATGTTGCTGCACAGGTCATGGCGCGAAGGCCGCCATGGAGGTGTGCTCTGTGGCATGTCCTTGTCTATAAGTAGCTCATGTGCTCCTGTACGTGTGTATTCATTTGCTCACTCCAGTGAAATGTAGCCAAGATATTTGTCGCCGTGGCATTCGTCACCGGAAAAGTGTATCTGTTGTGCTTCTTCTGCCTCTTTCTTGTTAAGTACTACTCCGTAAGAGCGTTGCCGTGTATGTGTTTTGAGTGGTTTCTGGGCAAAGCCAACACGTTTTCCGACCTGAAGCGCAGCGCTTTTTCTTTTTGAGGGAGCATGCAGGTAACACTACTAAGCTAAAGGAAAGGTGAGCAGATGGCGATCACTTCCTAAGTTCTAACTGCAGACCAAGAAAGCTTAAATGAGAAGCTTGCCGATCTCAACACAATAGTACTAAGATAAACCAAACCACCTTCCAACAGAACAGATTGAGGTGACCGCACTACCAGCGACCGGACGAGGTGCGTAGTGGGCACTGAGAGAGAGTACCTGACGGCGACAGAGTTCAGGGGCTCCGCACCCTGCCTCATCGCCGATGTTAGGAGGTGTTTAGATGGCTAAAGTTTTATGATTTTGGCACTGTAGTAATGAGGAATTTTTTTTAATAAGTGTTCAATTATGATCTAAGTAGACTCAAAAAATTCGTCACGCGATTTATAGACAAATTGTGTAAACATGCAAAAATTTTGTCTATATTTAGTGCTCCATGCATATGCCGTAAAATTGATGTGATGGAAGTTTTGAGATTTTCAAGAGGAACTAAACATCCCATTAATAATCTACTACTGCCATCTCCCATCTGTTGCTGCACACTTTTCCGGTAAATCCTGATGAGATGTGCTTTCAAATTTAATTCTAATCTGTAACCAGCTCTAAGACCACAGATTTTAGGTTCTGTTACATAACTTGATTTTTTTTAATTACATTAGTTCTTTCTATTTTATAATGTCTAGATGCTTCGAATTTATGGCTTCTACTTTGTTTTTCTAAACACCATAAAATTTCTCTTTATAATTATATATGAATCCAAACACATAAGAGGACGTTTTCACTTAAAACTCCAATTCCTATATCTAGAGCTGAGTTTCTTTAGCCGATAGATTCATGATGTCCCTACCTCTTTAGCTACCATTGGAATATAGCGTCAATAAATCCTTAAATAACTTCTGGAAAATGTGAACACCCACATCAAGTCGAGAACTTGAATCTGAGTGGGCATGTTTTTGGTTTGAGATAGCTTCGCTCCTTGATTCTTCAGCTCTACTCCTTGATTCTCTGATGGAATGATTTGGATTCATGATTCTTTACCAACCCCACCGGAATAATACAGGAACAGGGTAAAACAAGTTGTTTTAGCTCCCAGCTCCAATGTAAATAAAAGTGATTCTCTCCTGATCCCCACATGAATCAATTGGCATTTGAGCGTTTGGCTAGTTGAGAATATTTATTTCCCTTAGAAGAAGCTAAAGCCAGAGCTTTCTCAGACATCACAGTAAGAAATCTAACCATGCAACCGACCTACCGTTGACACAAAGATCGGTCACACACCGGCTAATGTTAGATCGGATCGTTACGGACCAAAGAACACAGTAATGATCACATTTACTTGTGAAGAGCGACGAGATTTACAAGAAAACTACCAAATAACCAAACACTATTTCACGGTGAAGAACGATGACGTTTACGAGCAAACCATGGAAGGATAGACAATCACACTTACGTGATGAAGAACGGTTTGTTTCGAGCAAGCTAGTAAAGGAACCATCGAAAGTCTTGTCCGAGAGGGACCTCGTCGGGTTGACCTAAGTTGGTTGGCAAGCCTAGGAACCGCTATTCTTGGTCATCACATCAAGATATGCACAACAACATGGGATGTCCTTAATCGGCTATGATCCTCTAGTATATATATTAGAGAGGATGATCTTATCTCAGTAGAAAACCTTCCAAAACTTATTTTTCAACCTTCCAAAACTTATTTTTCAGATCTGAACAAGGTCTTTCATTATATTTTTTTGTAAGTCCAGGTGCCGAAACTTTAGACGTGAGGGATGACCCTAGGCATCTAAAAATTTCGCCGCAGTCGAAACTTACCACCGTTAGAACTTCAAACACGGGAGTCGAGTTCAGCGTGTCGTAGCATCTTCCTGAAGGCATAACTCCGAATTGAACATTTTATATATGTTTTTTTTTTACCATCTCCATAAGAGAAACACAATGATGAGGTCCATTTCACATTTTGACAATTTCAGAAAAAAGGACAATTAGTTGCCTACCATCAGTTTGCCTTCCATAGCGAAGTTGGTGTTTTAGAGCTACTAGAGCTCGCCAACATTGCCCTTAATATAAGCTGCTTCCTTAATCTGGATGAAAATAGAAAAGAAAAAGAAAAGATCTAGCCATCTGGACGAATCATGGAGCACGGAAAAGGCCAAAGAACATTGATACACAATCTGATGGGACTGGCCGGAATTGAGACGGAGACGGGAACGGTTTCCCTCCACAACCACTTCCTCCTCATCTACTTTTCGGAACTCCTCCGCCTTCCACTCGCTCATCCCTTCTTCCCCTTTCCCCTTCCCCTTCCCCTCCGTCGTGCCGTGTATCATCTCCGGCCAGGCCTCCTCCTTCATTCGTCTCCACCTCCGGTGCGGCCTCCTTCTTGACTCTGCGCCCCAGAGGCGCGCGTCACTGTGTAGCTAGCTGCTGGCCGCCATGGCCACCGTCATGGCCGCGGCCGTCTCCTCCTTCCCGTCCTCCTCGACCAAGGCGTCGCCGGCGTCCCCCTGTAGTGCCGCCCCACACCACTTCCTCTCCTACCGCCCGAGGGCCGCGCGGGCCGCCATCCGGGCGCAGGCGTCCGCCACGGACACCGCCGCCGCCGTCGAGGCCACCGCCAAGCCCAAGAAGGAGTCCAAGAAGCAGGAGGAGGGCGTCGTCACCAACCTATACAAGCCCAAGGATCCGTACGTCGGCAGGTGCCTCCTCAACACCAAGATCACCGGCGACGACGCGCCGGGGGAGACGTGGCACATGGTCTTCAGCACCGAAGGTAAAGGTTTGATTTTGATTCGCTACCTGCTTCGTTTCATCGTCTCCTCTGCTGCTATGTAGTAATCCAATTGTATATGCTGATGCACTGCACATACGCAGGCAAGATCCCGTACAGGGAGGGCCAGTCCATCGGCGTCATTGCCGACGGCGTCGACAAGAACGGCAAGCCGCACAAGGTCAGGCTCTACTCCATCGCCAGCAGCGCTATCGGCGATTTCGGCGACTCCAAGACAGTCAGTGCTCCTCTCTGCTCTCTCTGAACCAACCATTCTTCTCCAGCACGCACTCCATTTCTTTGTGGCGAGACGAGCAACACAGAATTGTGCTTCGCCTGACTCGTGCTTCGTCTGCAGGTCTCGCTATGTGTCAAGAGGCTCATTTACACCAACGAGGCCGGAGAGATCGTCAAAGGAGTTTGCTCCAACTTCTTATGTACGTCTCCGTCTTCTCACTTCCCGCCTTCACCACCACACTGCATTCTTCTTCTCTGCATCTCCTCCTCCTGAAGAATTGGTTTCTTAAAATACAAGTCGTCAGGATTCAGATTTTGACATCTGATTTTCGTCACCACCGGCTTTTACTGAATGTGGATGACACTGACTTTACTACCTGTCTTCATTATCTTCTCTTTCTTTCTTCTTTTCCAAAAGAGTTTTCCTCTGCTTTTATGAAAGCAATATAGTTTGATACAAAGTCTGCTGGGATCTCCAAACAAAACCAAAAGAAGGACCCTGTTACAGCTTAGATTTCAAACATATCCACATGCTCCACTCCAACACGATCACCGTGATCGATCTTGTCTATCCTGTCTTTGTCCACCGGCTTAAGCAGTACCAGCCACTTCCGCAAAAAAGATTAAAGCACGGAAAATAATCTCGGAAGCCTTATCCATTTTTTTTTCAGTAGCCATCTTATTGCGCATCTCATTATTTTCTTCTTGTGCACAGTACTGTCCCACTAAATCAATGCTACGATTCACTCATTAATCCACAAATCCTGATATGACTTGATTGAACTGACACAGTACCGAAAAATGGAAGCCTTGTTGCAAATGTGGCCGCTTTCTGGACAGTTCCGTGTTACTCTCTGTGTTTAGTCTGTCTTCTGTTTTTGCGTTAAGCTTTACCTTAGACGCTGCTTGTTCTAGTGTGCCTAAGCTGTTCTTGGAGTCTGTATTTCTGGAACTTGGTGCGTCTACCAAGTCTTCTCTCGTCTTTTCTTTTCCAGTCTAAACAAACTACTGTATTTCGGTTTTTTTTTTGAAATGGAAATGGGGAAGGCCTCGTGTGGAAAAAAAAAATTAACATGTATCTGGGGTTTCACTAAAAAAAACATGTATCCGGGGTCTACACATTACATATGATCCTTCGCTTTAATGGTTGACACCCTGAATATTTGATTCAGTTTGTTTCCCTTTGCTCATATCATAATGCAGGTGACTTGAAGCCAGGTGCTGAGGTCCAGATAACAGGACCAGTTGGCAAAGAAATGCTCATGCCCAAAGACTCCAACGCCACCATTATAATGGTAAGCTTCAGAGCCAACTCCAGTTGATAATAACTGATGACAGCCTGAGATTTTACAGCCATGCCAATTGCTTCCAGCTTGCCACCGGTACAGGTATCGCTCCGTTCCGCTCGTTCCTGTGGAAGATGTTCTTTGAGAAGCATGACGACTACAAGGTACAGCGGTGTTGTACTTTATTCCGGCAGTATGAAACTAAAACAACCCATATCTCTTAATGTAAAGTTCAGAGAGAGAGGCTGAACAAATAAACAATGCGTGAACAACTCTTGTGCAGTTCAACGGTCTGGCATGGCTCTTCCTGGGTGTTCCAACGAGTAGTTCATTGCTATACAAAGAGGTCAGTACATCGGTCTCTGTTGTTTTCAGGAGGCACTGCACAAGTGCTACTCTCCTTTTATTTTCCTTTTTTTTTCATGTGTGTGGCACTCAACCTATCTAGTTGCACTACTGCCTCTGTGAACGGACATTATTCAGGAGTTTGGGAAGATGAAGGAGAAAGCGCCGGAGAAATTCCGGGTTGACTATGCTGTCAGCAGGGAGCAGACGAACGCGGCTGGGGAGAGGATGTACATTCAGACCCGGATGGCGGAGTACAAGGAGGAGCTATGGGAGCTTCTGAAGAAGGACAACACCTACGTCTACATGTGTGGGTTGAAAGGCATGGAGAAGGGTATTGATGACATTATGGTATCACTGGCTGAAAAAGACGGTATATACTCTATAGATAATCAATCTTTTGAACCTGTTCTCTTTGATTTGATCCGTTCTTTCTGTGAAATCAATGGTTCTGACTTGTGTTGCATTGCTTGAACAATGTCAGGAATTGACTGGTTCGACTACAAGAAGCAGCTGAAGAAGGGAGAGCAATGGAATGTGGAGGTCTACTAACTGTTGAATTTTGCATCTGACTTTTGTGTTGTGTGTATCTCTGTACGTGCGGCCAAGGTGTACTGCGTATATAATGTAGATAGAGAGTGAGTCCTGTGTTTTTACTATGGTTGTTTTTATTGGATTTTTATATATATACTCTTTATATTATGTCTATTCGATTTTTTGTTATGAGTAATGTCATCTGTACACACATGAAAAGAGTGATGAAGTGCCTAAGAATTTCTGTCCTCACGTTTTTTTTGGTAAAGCTCTTGTAGGTTTTTATTTTATTTTATTTTGGTTTATGTCAAATGCAGGAGAAATGTTATTTTACACTGAAATTGATATCTACACAATGAACATTTTCCCCTACCAAATAAAAGAGTATATCCGTACTGTCCTTTGTTTTCTGCACATTTCTTGGACATCTTTTGTGCAATAAATAAATATACTAATGCAGAAGCATGCATACGAAAAGGTGAATAACTGCTTATATTTGCAGAAAAATTCTGCTCTCCAGCATTGCCCACACTCTACTGGCCTACAAAATGGGTGGCTGGTAGTGGTGGTTCAGTATGTGATGTTGCTATCATCAGCAAGTAGGAGTACTGTATTTAAGACCATTCTACAGTTTGGATTAGAATCTAAACACTTTGTTGGCACCAGACTGATCGATCTGAGAAGGAAGGAAGGAAGGAACATTGCCCACCCTGAGACATCAAAAGGAAACCAAAAAAAAAAAGGAAAAGGAGGCAGCCAGAGATCTTATTGCTGGGATTGTTACAACCAAACGACCAACAGTCAGAGGATGCTGCTGCTGTCTGTCTTCAGTTGTGCTACACTTGCTGCTGCTCTTTGTCAGCGGCGTCTTCTTCGGCAACCTTTGGAGGAGGAGGACAGTGCTGCTGCAGGGCCTCCTGCCTCTTGCCCCACAGCAGAAGGTACAGGCCACCTATCACTAGCACTGATCCCAGCACACTGCATGCACCACAAAGGAGGGGGAAGGGGAGAGCAGAGCAAGAGCAGGTGACTTCACTTTCGATCAGGTGGACTGGATGGATTCTTCAGACATTCAGACGTACCTTCCGAGATAGAGCTGCTCGTGCAGGATGGAGAAGTCCATGACGGAGACGATGATCTGCACCACCGGTATGAAGGCGGCCACGAACACGGCCCCCCTCTTCTCGATGCACCATGTCACCAGCACGAAGGAGACGCCGCAGCCGACGATGCCCTGAGGAACCAAGTGAGTGAGGATCATTCAGAAATCAGAAGCATGAATGGCATATGGAGGGAGGAGCAGCGAGCAATCAGTACGGCGTATAGGACTGTGAGGATCTGGAACTTGCTGGTGATGATCCAGGGGGAGATGCTGCGCTGGGTGCAGAGGCCGACGACGGCGACCTGGAGGAAGCTGAGCAACGACATGAGCGCGTTGCAGGAGTAGACGTGCGGGTACTTCTTGGCGAGGCGGCCGTGGAGCAGGAACCAGCACGAGAGGCAGACGCAGTTGCCCAGGATGGCCACGGTGCCCAGCGTCCACTTGCCGCGGCTGGCGGCGGCGGCGGCGGCGGCAGCGTGCGGCCGGAGGTGGTGCTTCTGCCCCGCCGCCGCCACCGCGTCCGCGTGGGTGAGCGCCACGCCCTTGTAGAGCGTGAGCACCATGGCGCCGGCCACGGACACCAGCGTGCCCAGCAGCTTCGCCATCCCCGTCCTGCTCTTGAGGTCCAGCGCCTCTGACCGCGTGGCGACGGCCAGGAGGAAGGTGAGCACGGGCGCGATGTTGGAGAAGGCGGTCACGAAGGTGGCCGTGGTGTAGCGCAGGGCCACGAAGATCATGTACTGACGCAGAGCTGCCCTGCAATGGAATTGGAATGGCACCTAAGCTTCATGATGATCATGAGATGAGACGAGCTTCGTTGTTGTCGCTAGTTCTTTTATAGTTTGTTTCAGATTCAGTCATGAGAACTGAATCAGCTTCGATTCTTCGCGGAGATGATGATACATACTCCTATACATACCCGAGCGCCGCACTGACGAAGATGTAGGCGAAGATCTCCAGCGTCAGCTTTGGCCTCGACTTCCTGAAATTCAAATCAATTGAATTTTCAGAGTTGCAGCAACAAAAGACATGCTGCCTGAGATGCTGAGCTGAGCTTGCAGTAAAAAACTATATAGTATAGTGCATAAAATAGAATACATATATATAATATACCCATGCTGCCTCCGATCCTCTAGCTTATTTTTCTTGAAAAGAAAAGGAAAAGAAGAGAAGATTACTTAAAAAAACCAAGAAAGGCAAGGTGGGTGGGTCATCTTGCTACTAAATGCTAGCTAGCTACCTCTCCTTGAAGAATGCGATTGGCGCGAGGAAGACGGCGGCGGTGAGCTGCTGCAGGGTGACGATCACGAGCGGGTTCATGCCGCCGTTCATGGCCACCTTGACGAGCGACACCATGACCGCCGCCACCACGTTGAGGCAGAACATGACGGCCACCGGCAGGCCGCCGCCGAGGCAGGACCGCATCATCGTCGTCATGCCCTCTAGCTCAACACTGTCCACTGCCTCTGCTCGTTCGCCCAGCTCGCAGGCGGCAGAAGGTCCTTTTATAGTGCAGTGTGGCTCGCTCGATCGCCGGCCCCGACCAGGCGATGCGATGCGAGTATGCGACCCGTCCGGCCGGCCGGCGGCCCTCCCTCTCCCTCTTGTGGTTGGCGAGCGGCGAGGTACGTAGCTAGCTAGCTAGACACGATGGATGGAATGGATCGATGAGAGAGAGGAGGAGGAGGACGCCGCTGGAGGGATCGGATGAGATGCAATGCAAGTATGCAGCGGAATGGAATGCGGTAATGCGATTATGCAGGGAATCGTTTCAGGTACGCCTTTCTCATCTCTCTTCTGACGAAGGAAAGGAAAGGGAGAAAAAAAAAAAAAGAGGGAAAGAAAAGATGGGTGAGATTGGATACAGAAGCCTAAGCTACCGTAGCTGCTGCTGCTGGGGTAGTGAGTTGAGTAGTGCACGGGAGGGAGCTGTAGCACGTCTCCCTTTATTATTTCTCTCTTGGTTGCTTAGCTAGCTTTTTGGTGTGTGGGCAATGATGCAGTCGCCATTGGTATTGGCCTGCCTGGCCACAGACCCAGCCGCAGCACAACACTGAACACAGACGAGGATGTGGTGGCCACCTCTCTTTCTTTCTCAAAGGCGCCCTTCCTCCTTTATTTGTCACTGTTTGACATGGTTGATATACATATGCCTTTATCTGCTGCACCTGCAATGATAAGTATACTCATCTCCATCAGCTATACATCTATTGTCGCTCCGGCATCAATACTTGTAAATTACACTACTATTAAACAATCCGCTCTCACGACATAAGGCATGCACGTTCGTTATATTTGACCAGTAATTAGTCTATTTATTATAGTACAATAGTGGTAGCATTAGATTTGTATCTACAAATACTAATAGTATAAATTGAAGGTTAAAGTAATATGCTAAAGACTGTATCAAGTTAAATTGTGGTTTGTATCTTGAGATTAGCCTCAGCTTTGGCCATGACTTTTGTCGGTATTTCGAGTTAACACCAGCTACTGAATTTTGGAATGTGCGTTTTATGGCTCAAATGGTGCGTTAAGTAGGCAGGGCAGAATGTCTCTACATTCAGTTCGTGAGTGGTCGTGTTACTTGTACGGAGTTTGTGGCAGGGGTTACAAACTACAGCAAGAGAGGGAGAGCTCCCAAGTCATCTAGTGCCACTCGGAGTGATCTAACTTTGCATACGTGCTAGGATCGAGTGGCGTGGCAAGTGAGAGAGAAAAACCTTTGAAAAATGTTCGTAAAAAACTAACACAGATGCACACGTCGGTGTACACTTGCTGATGTTAACACATTTGCAAAGGTGAAGAAGTTTGAGGTGAAGTGGAGCTCAAATGGAGCTCTGGATGCTGGCTAGGGGCTGGTCTAGACCATTGGCATGAGTCCGGACCCTAACCCTTTTGTTGTCATGCTACTACTTAGCTTGTGTATCTAAGTAAGTTAAGTTCATTGATTTGGTTTGTGTAACCTTATCATTGAACATCTCTAGTGAGCTTAGCTTGCTTAGTGCTTTTGCATCACTAGATTGTGTAGGAGCTCCCCCTTTGCTAGAAGCATTAATAGCTTATGTTTGTGTGGCCTTACAACTAGAATTGGTTAAATAAGCTCAAGCTAGGTTAGCATCTTTGTCTCTTCCTTAGGATTTTTGGAAGGTGCTTAAAGTCTAGATAGAGGGGTGTAGTCTTGGCTAGACCAAATAGTTAAATTCCACGTTAGTTTTTTGTTAGCCGGTGCGATTATATTTTAGAACGGGCTATTCACCCCTCTAGTCCGCCATCTTAACCCTACAAGTGGTATCAAAGCCTTGGTCTATCCGTTGTAGTGTTAACCGACCCGAGAGGATAGCGACATATAGGCTAGACATTGATTGTCCACACATTTTTTATGGCATACACTTTGCACGGTGGAAAAACCACATGATTCATCATATGCGTGCAAAGGGACATAAGTTTTGGTGGATAATTACTAATGGTCTCACACATGCCTTGGACCATAAATATATAACCAAAGCTCAAAAGGTTCTCTTTGAACTTGATTGTAATGCTTATTGTTTTCTAATCGATTCTTTGAGCTTTGAGTTGCTTAAGAAGGTGAACACGAAGGGAATTACCCATGAGACATGGGAATCCATCAAGCACACCTTCGGTGACCCCTCCACATGGGAATTGGGATGATGGCAAATTTGAGAAGGAGGAGGTTCATGAGGAAGTTGAGCACATCCATAACTCCATGATTGTGGAAGAGTGCTCTTCCTTAAGGTCAAGTGAGGAAGATGATTTACCTCAAGATCACTAGACAAGGATGATGATAAAGCCACAAGTGTCGCAATTGATGATTCTACCCCAAGCACACTTGATGATGGCTATGAGAGTGATGCTTCTATAAGCTCTACAACATCATCACATTGTGGTGCTCAATTGTCAATGTGATTGTTGATTGTGTTGAACCAATTTGAGCTCGTATGTAGCCTCACTCATGCTTTAGAAAAAGAGATGACTAAAACAAAGAAATTCACTAATGAAATCTCTTTTCTAAAGAACGTATGTGAACAACAAAAGCATCTACTTTATGTCATTAGTTGTTCAAATGAGAAGCTAAAATTGACTCATGAGAAGTTTAGTGTTGCTCATGAGAACTTGGTACAGGACCATGTTTTTCTCGTTAAGGAGCTTTCTAATATAGAAACTAAAACTCGTGAGAGCTCATCACTTAGGTCAAATGATCAATCACATATCAAATGTTTGATTTTTTGGCGAATCATAATCGAGAGTACTAACCAAACAATCTCACAAAGTATTTTTGATTCAACATATCAAATGTTTGTTGAGCGAATCTGAATATGAAATGTTTTTATGATAATCTAGATCTCTACCAAACACATTCTTATTCTTCATATATATTGTTAACAAATCAATTATCAAGCTAGCATAGATATACATTAAGCCATATCACATAATAAATTTACACTGCATTGAGCCACTAAATTTAGATAGAAATAGAAGAGGAACATTGCTGGTGTAGACCTGGTATTCAGGTAGGTCGAGCACCGAGGAACAAACCAAACTAAATTTGAGTCTTTACAGTTACTATTCAAAATCATGATAGGATATTTCAGGTTCAGGTACTTTTTTGGTCTAGGTTCAGATAGTTCATGTTTAGGGATTAGGTATTGGATATTTTGCTCACCCCTAGCACCGGCAATGCAACACATGCAAGCATGGATGATAGGATGAGCATGGCAAGGGTTGCACATTTGCATGGGGTGAGGCAGGCCTGTGTGGTTTGGTGGAGGCGAAGATAGTGCACTGTGGGGGTGGAAGGGGGGAATGGGGGGTAATGCAACTTTAGAAAGTTGAGTGTACAATTTGCAAGCGCCGGGATCGGGATATGAACTCCAGACAAGTTTAGGAAGCAGAACACCCAATTTAAAAGTATCAGGACCAGAACGAGAATTCAAAATAAGTTTAGAGAGCCGAATATACAATTTGTAATGCAATTTGTAAATATTAGGACCTGAATGAGAACTTGAAAAAGCTTATAAGGACCATTAATAAAATCTACTCTCTCTATATATTATATTCCTTTTTTTACTAGCTCTGCTTGACATGCAGAAGCATTTGTACTTGATGTGAGGCAGAGAGGGACACACATCACGTATAAGAAGCGGTTAAAGTGAGTGAGCAAGCGAATATAAGCATAGCATTTCTGCTCTCCTGCATGCACTCGTGGAGCTGGAATAACAAATATAAAAACCTTAAACTAGTACTAGTAACATTTAACCGAAAACTTTATGAATGATTCGATCCCTTGTGGCGTCATGCTGTCGGCGAAACATTAGATTATTGTTATTATTAAACGAGCAGAGCAGACTGAAGATGGAATAGTCCACCTCAAGGAGCAACCAACTTTACTGTGGATTCAGATGAGGAGGGAGAGGTGAGAAAAGAATGGCAGTAGTGGAGAGGAAAAGGAGAGCTAAGCTAGTGTATGACCAAGCATTGCTGCCACTTTAGTTTTTGTGTGTGGAGAACTGAAGATGAGATGACCTGAAATGAAGGAGATGAAAACAACCCCATTACCATGAGGGGCTTGTCCACAGCATGGGCACGGGGCAGCGTTGCAGCTCTCCTTTTTTTTTTCCCTGGGCTGGCCGGGGATAGTGCTAGACTGCTAGCTAGTGCATGAGAGAATCAATCATAGGTCGGTCAGTCACTGGCAGCAGCTGCTGTTTTGCTGTCAGTCAGTTCCATATTGCGGCTCGCAAATTGACATGGAAAGAAAGAAAGAGGTAGCGAGCGATGGGGACGCCGTGGATCTGATGCTACATACGTACTCTCTTTCTCTCTATGTCTCTCTCTTTCTTTAGCCAAGATTGTCAGTCAGGGAAAGGAAAAGGAGGAGGAAGACGAGTCAGCCGAAACGACGTCTTCGGTCCATGCTTAAATCGCTGTACTGTCATCTATCAGACTATCATTCATTAGTAAAAAACACACAAAGACGATATGATGTGAATGAATCCGTCTCTCTTCTTCCCCGTCCCTCTTTCCTTTTATTAACGAAGAAACATAACTTGTTGATCTTGATTGCATTATTGTTGAGCGATATTGTTTCAGGGCTAGTAATTTGATTCGAGCTAATTAAGCTGCCGCCTTTGATGTATCGCCGTCTGAAAGCAACTTTTCACCGCCTCCGCTATGATTCAGATTCACCACCGACTCGACTCTTGTAATGTCAGGTTGCCTTTGCTCAACCTAATCTGTAATTCAGCAGCATGGTACAGCAAACAGTGGTGATGTGAGATTTCCTTTTTTTTTTCTTTTCTTTTCTTTTCTTTTTTTTTTCTTTGAGGGAAAAGATTTTATTCTCCCCCCCCCCCTCTCTCTCTCTCTGTGTGTGTGTGTGTCTAATGGAAAGATAATCTTGCAATAGTATTATTGGTGTTATGTTTGATTGATGACTAATAATTTAATTTCCACCTAACTACTAAGCACTACCTTTGAATTCCTTTTGGGGGGCGATGCGCACTATATAGTATAGAACTTGGTCATCATAGCATATCACCCCTTTGTTATGGTTTCTGAAAGCAAGCAGCTTCAGGGATACTCTTCTTCGTCTCTCCTCGATCACCGACCCTTGTCAGTTAGCCTTTGCTCTCCTCTAGTCATCTTGTAATAAATCCAGCGAGCCTGCTTCCAGTCCTGGTGGCGTGTACGGTTTGGAAACGCAGGAGAACCGCTGCGTCTTTGATGCATGGAATCCAACCGGAGATGAGCAGGCTTTCGAACAATAAAGCATGCAGTAGTTGGGCTGCTCAGTCTTTCAAGGTCACGAATGTATCCACCTAAAAAAACTAACCCAAGTCATGGAACAGTATTTTTCTCTCATAATAAATTAGCATGAGCCAAAATCAGCGCAGCCATCCACCCACTTATACTCTGAAGCTCTTGTTACCTGTTCATGTTCGGACCATGCATGCACATCCATGAGAGTGACACGTACAGTACATGATCTTTGACAGGGAATTGCTTGCATTCAGCAGCCTGGCTAGCTAGTCCATCCAGCAGCATGCTTGCACATGGGGCAAGTCAAGTTCTTCTCCTGTAATCCTGTGCATGGCCAGCAGTAGTGCCTCAGCTCCACCGGTCGCCATTCTGCATCTGTATGCAAGAGGCTTTTTTTTTTTTTTTCTTTTGCGATTCCGATCCTCTTTTGCCCAGCCCAGCAAAATATCCTGGATAGATTCGGCACACAGAGACAGCTACCTGTGCAAGAACATGCATAGTTTAGAGCTGCTGCATCTGCATGCAGTGGTATAGGTACCGATGCCATGCCATGATCGTCCATCGATCGATGGAGCACTTGATGATCTCTTGGGCAGCAGCAGGTTCACCAGTTCAGGGCCACCTCGCACTGTCCCTCGTTTTTCCAGCGAGACATCAACCTTCGCTTGTTGCTTTCGCGGGCGTGCCTGCCTCGCTAGCGGCTGTACGTAAAGTCATGCCTGCGCATAGTGTTGCCAAACCACACACACACCCAAAAAAAAGGGTCATGTATATCAGGCAAAAAGGAGAGTCGTGTATATATTATATATACAGTCGCCTCAAATGATATGCACTGCTACTCAAAGTGCACAACCTTTCTTTTTCACAAGATTTGTTTCTATTTAATTTGTTTTTCTAATTTAGATATCATAAAAGTGTAGCGATTTTGAAAGATTTCCTCTTTCTCTTTTGTACTAGGAAAGAGATTGCTAGGTACCCACAGTCCCTTAATAAGCTGGAAGACTAGAGTATTTCCTTTTACTATATTTAATTCATTCCATGCATGTGTGTGCGCGCGCACAACTTTACTTACAAGAGTGACAAAGGTGAAATGTCGTTTGTCGAGATTGATGTATAGAGAGATAGCTCTTGTCGAAAGGCCCATACGCTACAAATAGATTCCCTTCTAGCTAACAGGTGGCCCCTCTTTTTTTTTGTTGGATGTGCATGTAGAAAGCCGTACCAACAGTAGACTACAATTGTCATATAAAATAAGAAGATTTCCTATATAATTCTAAGAAATATTATTGTAATACGGCGAGATGGGGTTAGAAACTGGCTATAAATATGCCAATACTCCTTGGTGTAAAGGTAGAGAAAGGAACATTTGGACGTGACATGTGTCCAAAGAAGAGTGTTTGATTGGTTGAGATTTGCCCTTGTCTTGGGGCCAGAAACTCAACCTTTTAGTTTGAGTCTAATTATTTTGGTTTGATAAATCTTTTTTATGCGCTTCTAAAACTAATGAAACTGTTCGATGCGATGTATGAAAATTCATCAATATTATGAAAAAAGAAAACAAAATCCTACCATTAAATCAGAATTGACTAGTCCAAAACTCTTTTGGGATGAATGTCTTTGTGACTATAAAAATGAAATCGAGCTGGATAACTAGTCATGATCCTAACTCGATAGGTTGTTGGGTCATTGGCCTTTTTGGTGTTCTAGTATAGATCGAAGAGAAAAAGAATGGATGGCAGCAAGGGATAGAGATATATATCGAGGGGATATGGCAGACCTAGTTTTGACGGATTGGGGAAAAATATTGGAGATTGTAAGCGTCTCCCACCATTGATGTGGTTTCTGCAGTTTAAGGAGATTGGAACTTGGTACATGTAGGGAAAGAAGTGGAATATATATAATGAAGAGGCTTGGGAAGGTAAGATGTGAAAGTGAGGGTGTTCAACTGTGATCCACCCTTCCTTAGAGATGATTAACGGTGGAATATTTGCACTAGTAGCATGTTTTGGCAGGAAAAAGCAAAGGAGGAAGAGATGGAGAAGGGCTGCTACTTCTAGTGGGGGCGAGGGCATGGTGCAGCAGAAACCACAAGACCAACGATGTCATTATGCTATGGCCCTATTTGTTTCCACTTATAATCGGCTTATCGGTCAAAATAAGTGATAATCCCGCCAAACGCTCCGCTTATTTTCTCTTTTCTCGACTGCCACTTTATAAATTTGAACTACGATAAGCAAAAAGTGAGAAGCGAGAAAATTTTCGCTTACCTTAAAATCTAAGCGAGTTGGAGAAAAACGTATCCAAACAAAGCCTATGTCATTTCTTTAGTTATATGTGTGAGGCAAACTATTCTTTGTGTACTTTTTTTTTGTCAGGTATGTGTTGTTTTTAGAACAACTCCATTAGCTTGGTCATTCTTATTGTGAAGGCTGTTTTACAATTTATATAGCAAAAAGTATGGTCCAACAGATGTATTATCTGACTTTGTAAAAATAGAAAGCTGGCTGGCCATATAGCCAATTACAGGTGCTGCTATGCGACTTTGGAAAATAGTAAGGCTCTACCTCTTCTTTTTTGAGGAGTTTTCTATTTTATAAAATACAATAGAATCTGGCTACTAATTTTAGCCAAACTCTTGGAGTTGTTCTTATCGATTTATTTGTTATTTCAATTGATTTTTCATTTAATGTCTTATTGGTCAAAACACGTTAAATAACTAAAAAAATCAGCTTATTGTCATTCTCCCCTGTATGTAAAAAGATCCTACTTCTCACTCTGTTTCTTTGTTTTACATATATAGCTAGGTTATTGCACTTATGTACAAAACTTTTATAACATAGTAATCAGGCTTGTGTTCCCAGCGAGGCTTCTTTGAGGGCTCTAATAACATTAAACAATTATTGGCTACCTTGAAACTCCATAGATAAAGCTAATTGTACATAGCTAAGCCCTCAGGCCATTGCTTCCTAAACCTTTGGGTCAATGTCTCAATGAATACTTTCTGGATCATTCCTAAACCGTTGCTAGGCCCATGTTCTTGGCGACAACAAGGTTGATTATGCTTGGTACAAACTTCTGCCTGCAGATGCTGGTGCGTATATTTCTGCAGAAATGAGTGTTTGGATGGCCGCGAGCCCGCAACATCAACATGTACGGGGAGATCCAATATAAGGCCCGTAGGCTCCACTCATGAGTCTCAAAAGTAGACAAATTAGAAGTTATAGAAGGTACTTCATTCATCTCTAAATAATTGTCGTTCTCGTTTTTCGAAAAAAATATTAACTAATTTCATATAAAAATATTGATATTTAGAGTACATAATTAATGTTATTAGATAAATCGTTAAATTTATTTTTATAATAAATTTATTTGGAGATACAAATGCTGTATGTATTTTCTATAAATTTAGTCAAACTTATGGCATAGTCCACATCGAGCAAACAAGTATATCCAACTATTTTATTTTTTTTAAAAATGTTGAATTTTATTATAATAGAACATTTATATCCAAGCCCCTAGTCAAATACTCCCTTCGTCCAGAAAAGAATGCAATTCTCACTTTTCGAAAAGTCAAATTATTTTAATTTTAACTAAGTTTATATAAAAAATTATAAATATTTATGATACAAAATAAGTATCATTAAATTAGTTATTGAATACATTTTTATTATAAATTTATTTAGATATATAAATCCTCATAATATTTACTATAAATTTAATTAAACTTTAGCTAGTTTATAATTGTGTTGTTTTACGGACGGAGATAGTACTCCTAAAAGAAAATAAAAGTACACATTACAGGAGCATCCAGTGCCCGTCGCCATCACCGACCATTGCTGCCACCTCCCGCAATGAAGAAGTCTGAAACCCATCGGTAGCACACCGTGCTATTTAACTGTTGAGCGCCTAGCAAACCACACTTTTACTGGAAACAGACGCTAGTTGCATCAGCTCTGCGGCCCATATGATCTGAAGCCCAGACGAATGGCCCAGAAGCAAGTAGTGGCCCACCTGACCGACCTCTTGGTAACCCTAAGCCACCGATCCGACGGCGGGGATCGTCCGATCAAACCACAAAAACCCTACCCGTCACCGCCCACTTATATAAAAGGCCCGCCCACAGCGCCGCCGTCGCTCCTTCGCAAACCCTCCTCCCTCACTTCCGCCGCCGCCCGCCCGCCCGCCCGCCCGCCGAGGAGGACGAAGAAGAGAAGGAGCATCCCCACCGGGCAAGATGAAGACGATCCTGGCGTCGGAGACGATGGACATCCCGGAGGGCGTGACGGTGACGGTGGCCGCGAAGCTGGTGACGGTGGAGGGCCCCCGCGGGAAGCTCACCCGCAACTTCAAGCACCTCAACCTCGACTTCCAGCTGCAGGAGGGCGGGCGCAAGCTCAAGGTGGACGCCTGGTTCGGCACCCGCCGCACCATGGCCGCCATCCGCACCGCCATCTCCCACGTCCAGAACCTCATCAAGGGCGTCACCAAGGGCTACCGCTACAAGATGAGGTTCGTCTACGCCCACTTCCCCATCAACGCCTCCATCACCAACAGCAACACCGCCATCGAGATCAGGAACTTCCTCGGCGAGAAGAAGGTAACCCTGTTACCCGCCCGTCTCCTTGTTTGTCCGATCTGATCTGCGTGGGTTCTGACTTGTGTCTCACTCGTTGTTGGGATCGATCGATCGACCAGGTCAGGAAGGTGGACATGCTTGAGGGCGTGACCATCCTCCGGTCCGAGAAGGTCAAGGATGAGCTCGTCCTCGACGGCAACGACATCGAGCTCGTCTCTCGCTCCGCCGCCCTCATCAACCAGGTGAATACATACCTACCTATTGATCGCGTCCTACATATACGATGTTGCTGCTATATGCAGCAGGCAGTGTCAGATGTGCTTTGATGTGGTAGATCATGATCATTGCATTTATTCATTTCATTATTCCTCTGAAGCAAGTATTGCTGGTTTAACTAAATTATAGTGATCCGATATGGAATGGTACAGTTGCAACGCATGTGCTTGAATGATAGATCGAGGTGATTTTCGGCTTGAAATGTGTAGGCAGGTCACAGTATAAGTTGTTATCATGCTAGTGCTGTCAGTTACAATTAGAAGTTGTCTCACATTGAGATGTACAAGTATCCATCATCAACTTCTTTAGCAATTTTAGTTTATGATTATGTGCTCCCAACCATTGTATTGCTTTAAAGCTTTGTGTATTTAGTAGCGCCAGCAAGCACCTAATACCTTGAGAATCTTGTGATCCATATTTGTCCAAACTAGGGTGGAAATAGTCTATGTAGAAAGGATTGTCCTATTTAGGTTTTACCTTCTGTTTAGGATGTTTCACACGTTTGTATTGCTTTCTGTCTTGTACAATTCTTGTCTTTGGTTCCTGCTTTTGTACGGATCGTTGATTTGCTCTGAAGTACTTCACGAATTTACTAGTTTTGCTGATTGCTGTTATATTATTCACACTACTACTGGTGGATTGATGTGCTGTGATTTGTGTGACTGAACGAAGTTTTCTCCTTTCTCTACAGAAATGCCATGTCAAGAAGAAGGATATCAGAAAGTTCTTGGACGGTATCTATGTGAGCGACAAGGGCGTTATCGAAGAGGAGCAGTGAGTTTCTGCCAATTTAAGTGGTAGCCAAGATGCCTGGAGATGATCCAGAAGGGCTACACCTGCCTACCATGTTGCTATTATCGTTTGAGTTGCGTTTTTGTGAGACTGAATTTTGTACTTGGTTAGGATGTGTTATGGAGCATGCTATCTTATCCTACATATTGTCGGCCCTGTTTAAGCATATGAACCTTGTTTCTCATTCCCTAAAGATAGTTGACTGCTGGTATTCGCGGTTGAAATGAAGATGAGAGGTTTATTAACTGATTTTGCGCATTCGAATGTATTGCCAGGCTGCCTGCTACGTGTTCATCTCATTTGGAATTTTGCATCCTAGTTAAAATTCTATCTTGAAATGTTTAGTTACCTTCCCAGGGAAAGGCTTAGCCCTGCGTCTTGCAAGAAAAGGCCCAACGCTGTGGGTGGAAACTCGGAATCAGAATCTGAGTGGGGTTTTGCTTTGGTTTGATCCTTTTTCAAATTTGAAATTCACATCGAATGTTTTGAATAAAATTTCCATATTCCAACTTGTAGGGTTGAACTTTCGTGCATAGCAGTATCGTAAAAATGTTTCATGCCCTTGTGGACGTTGCCAAACTTCCAATGCAAAATTGATTGCAATCAGGAGCAAGTGTCTTTTCAAATCTAACACAAGTTTATGAACTCTAGCGAAACCTCTTTAAGCAAGCAATTGTTCTAGCTAGCGTAGCGTGCGACGGCCACTACAGAACACATCTCTTCTGAGGAGAAGAAGCTGTTCATGCTGACTTCAGCCGCAGATTCTTCTGAGGACGAACATGCCATATCCGATGCCAAGAAACGTGGCAATGGCGATCCCGAAGATGCCGACGAGTATTCCGGGCACGACGAGCGAGGTCCAGCCTTTGGCCGTGGCCATGGCGGCGGCAGTGGTGGGCCCGCCGACGTTGGCGTTGGAGGCGATGAGCAGCGGCTTGGTGCCGATCCCCATGGCCCTGCCGGCGGCGAGCAGGACGGCGAGGTGGACGGAGACCTGGACGAGCGCGAAGGCGAAGACGCTGGGCGCCCGGGCGACGGCGTCGACGAGGTTGCCGTTGGCGCCGACGACGGCGAAGAAGAGCTGCATGAGGATGAGCGCCAGGGTCTCGCCGGCCGGGGCCAGCCTGCCGAGCGGCGCCGGGAACGCCGTGGCCAGGAGCACCACGAGCGCCGTGACGCACGGCAGCGTGCCGCCGCCCTGCAGGCCCAGCCGCGCCGCCATGGCCGACCCGGCCTTGCAGATGATGAAGGACAGCGCCACCGCCGCGCCGCCGCTCTGCACCGACAGCCGCCCGCCGCCATCAACCGCTGCGGGCTCGCCGTCACTCGTCGCCGTCTTGGGCTCTGCTGGGATGGTCGATGCCAGCGAGAAGAGCGCCATGAAGTAGAGCGCCGAGATGAGGTTGTCCGCCGCGACGCCGGCGGCCAGCACGGACGGCGTGACGCCCAGAGCTTCCGAGATGGCCACATAGTTCACCGCTGCTCGTCGCAGGCGGTGTGGATGATGCCATCACATCAGGGAGCAGTGGCAGTGATGAGCGAGTAATAAGCAAATCAAAGCATTCGTTACATTTGTACCTCCACCAATGTAGCTGCCCATGAGTGCAGCAGCGATCTTCCAGCTATCTTGGCCCAGCGATCTCATGGGGATCAGCAGATACGCCACCGTGGTGCCGATCACAGTTGCGACTGCACGTCAAAAATGTTGGACATTCACTCGATTGATTGGTTGACAGATGAAGGAGCCATGTCAAAAAGAAAAAAGATGCGATTTTGGCATCACCCAACCAGATCCGAGGAGGAAGGGCTTGAGGAGGTCGCCGGTGGTGCGGACGACGCGGCGGAGGTCGGCGCCGAGGAGCAGCAGCGGGACGGCGGCGGGCAGCAGGTACTCCATGACGGCGTCGTGCGCGGGCGCGCCGGGGGTGACGAGGCCGACGGCCGTGGCGGCCAGGCCGGCCATGATGCTCACCAGCGCACCGCTCAGCGCCGCGCCCCACCACGTGTTCTCCTCCGCCCTATTTGCCATCCAATCCATTTCGTCATTATCGTCACACTCAACACAGGAGGAGGGCGAGGCAGGCTCCGGTCATCATCCGGTGGCTTGGCTTACCATGTGCCGAACGCGGCGGCGGAGAGGAGGAACGCCCAGTTACCCCAGTGGTCGCCCGGCGCGATGGCGGCGGGCGGGCGGAGGGCGTGGCGAAGGCGAGGGGAGGAGGCGCACTTGTCTTGGAGGTGCTGGATGGTGCAGGTGCGGCGTGGGCGAGGCGGCAGCGAGCGACGACGGTGCGGCGGCGAGGGGTGGCTGAAGAGGACAAGCTGAAGCTGAGCGGCGGGCGGCGCCATGCCCCCCAGCTCAGTCCCCAACGGCCCAACCCCACCCGAAACAAAATCCTCTTGCTCTTGTTGGGGCACGCCGCGTGTAGTTTCCTTCACACCGGTGCTGCCGGCCGGCCGGCCCTTTCCTCCTGCTCCTGCTCTTTTTTTTTTTTTTTACCTGTCTTTTTAAGGCACAATTTTTTGTTTCCTCCCAGGGAGAAACTGACGTGGAGTTTGTTTTATCCTGCTGGTGATGTCAAAATGTTTGTGACCCCCACATTTTCTTGGTTTTCTTCTTCAGAACAAAGGATTTATACGTATACCCTTTTTTAGCGACAAAAAAAGGAATTTCGCTAATCTACGAGCGTCGAGATCCCCAATCAAGCCGACTGAATCCCTCCAAAATCCCAAAGATGCAGGCGGCCGAACCTGGACCAATATTCGCCTGCATATGTCAGTCAGTCAGTGTGGCCACTTGTCAGTTGCCCCTGTCCGTTCCACCAACTTGCAAATGTTTGCTCGCCGGTGATGCACGTCATCACAGCTTCTAACCTCGATTAGCACTGCTTGACTATCACTCGTTCCTTTCATCAACCAAAAGGGTTCCTTTTGAAAGAAGAAAAACAGATAAACCATGATGTAATGACTGGAGAAGATGATGTTGCAGCTGCAGCATCGTTCTCGTTCAGCTGTATGAAGTAAACACGTCTACGAATGAATGGGTTTCAGAAAACGACGTGATACTAGAATACCACAAAGACAGACAGAACAGAAGGCCAAAAGGTCCGGGAAGCTTCTCCTTCTTCCTCTCCATCGGATCGGATCCAGAGTCTGTCAAGCAGTCAAGGGCCAATCTAATCAGCCAATCACTGGTAAGGCAGGACTGCAAGTCTACAACTGCCACACATACACAAGGATCATGGCAAAACTAATGCAAATGATTAGCCCTAAAGATGGAGACGGTCTCTTGTAACCGCTCCTGCAATCAACAAGAATAATTAATCTCCAAATGCCTGTCTCTCTCGTGCAGCGGCGAAACACTCAGGTCTGGGAACACCACAGCCTGGCCGCCTTTTCTCTGATCCTCACAAGCTCAGGATTCAGATACATGCACAGAACATCACAGGTGGCACTTGTCCTCCTGTCTGTTTTTTTTTTTTTTTTTGGTTTTGGCATGGCTCTCATCTCAATCAGCAGCCGCCAAGAAAAATAGTCACAAATGCGTCTTCTGTTCATCAACACAAATATTCAGGTTTTGAGGACACATACCTACCAGGTTGGCAACAATTCCATGCATTTTGAATACACATACATAGGAGTACTCCTACATGACATCAGAGCTGATGTGCCAAATGTCATAGTAACTACTACCTTTCAAGCCAATCATTTGTTCTTCATAGGGATGCATACGTGTCTGCACCAAAGAGACGCGTATGGACAGCACCAAGTCAAAGATTTGCAGATTCGCGCACACGGACAAACAGACCAATCATGACTCAAACATACACACCAGCAGAGGTCTCTCACACCTACGGACACTGCAGGATTATTATAAGGAGCAGCATTCTGTTGATACTACACAGAAACAAGAATTTAGCTGTCATGTCTTATGTTCAGATAAACTCCTCGACGTCTATAAATGGACCACAGTAGCAGGAAATTAAGCATAAGTGCAACCTGAGCTCCCTAACATCTCCTCCCTTCACCGTCTGCTTCTACTACTCTCTAGTCTCTACAGAAGAAACATCTTCGTTTGACAAACATGGCGGAGAAAGCGAGCACCACTCATCTCATCAGAGTTTACAGGGCTGAAAGGCAAAGGAGAGTTCGCCCGCTGCCACGGCGCGGACAGATTAAGCTCAAGATTGCACACATTGTGGTGCGCTCCATCGCTTCGGCACTCCTCAGGGCCCTTTCATCGCTACCAGCTCTCAACCAGAAATGAAAGCGACAAAATTGTAAAGTTAGTTTCTACCGTAGGTCTCCTCCCTGTGTAATCTGTTTATCAGAAAACGGCAGTATGGTAGAGGTCTTTCCTCTCTCTGCAGTATTGGTGTGAGTAAGCTTCATGAATGGCCCTGTGGTCTGTTATTCTCATTTTCCGTGCCTTGCTCCTGTGTTGCATCTTTAGCTTGTTGCTCAGCATTGTCATCACTGTTAGGCCGATCGCCATCTGATTCTGATTCGCTCTCAGAGCTGTCGCTATCTGAACTATGTATGCAGACTAGACTCTTTGACGGCTTCATAGTCATACCGACGATATTTCTGATCCATGTCCCCTCGAAAAGAGAATTTCCTGTCGAGGTTGAGCCACCCGTATCCTCCGCATTTGATAAGCTTCTTGATGATGTGCCGGTCAAAAACGTTGAGGCAGCTTTGCATGCAGTCATGATTTCCTTTTTCGCTTGTTTCAGCTGAGTGCAGAGAAAAAAAGTGATGAAATTAAATATGTGCCGATTTTACAAACTAACTTAATTTGGACAGTATTGCCAATGGATAAGGCCACTGCTACCGTCTCACATAATGGCATAAATCCCTTTGCACAAAGATTTTTAATAAATATACTTCCAACACGACCTGATAGTGTACCACACAATTTTCTATTAGACTTCCTTCAGCTAGAAAGAATGCACATTAATTTCTGGGTCTTCTCCAATCTGTTTCACTTTGGTTAACACGATGGCATAAATTCCTTTGCATAAGAAATATTTTGCCAACACAATCTGACAGTGTACCAGAACATTTTTCTATTAGATTTCCTTCAGCTCGAAAGAATGCACGTTAACTTCCAGGTCTTCTCCATTCTGTTTCAGTCTGGTTAACATGAAGGCATGGTCTACTTGCTATCAAGTTTTCAAGGAGTGAAACGCTGAACACAAAAAGTCTAGAAGATACACATAACTTGAAGGAAATACATCGAATTCCAATGGCACAACATGAGATGACAAAATTTGAAGAGAAAACATAAAACTAGCAGAAAAGTCCAGAATGCATACCTTTACTGCTGTAGTTTCAGCGACCTCTAGAGCAGCATCACCCGCATTTGCAAAGCGATTGACCCAGCCTGCACATTAATCAATCACTTTGGAGTTTGGAGTCATAAAACAGTTTAAACTTTATAACAGTTTAACCCTTCAGTTCAAAATAAAGGGTCTAGATATCAGCAGCCATTATAGACAAGAAACGACCAAATAATTTATTTATGAGTCAAATGGTAAGAAATCATAAGAACCTGGAAGTTTTGGCACTTCAAGCTTTTCGCAGAATGTGTTGCAGAAGTGATTGCAGTTTCTTGACAGGAGTTCATATGACTGTCCAGGCCACTCCCAGCTCAGTTCCCTCAGTATCTGATTTACCTTGAGGACACAGCAGTTGGTTTTCCCCAGCACTATGGACTCGCGGTACGTGTACATAGGATTTTTGCATGGGGGGTAGTTAAAAACCCCAGTGCCACGTTCGCAGTAGCCAAATGACCATTCTTCGTCACCGTAGACCTGTTAGTTGAGATGCTCAGGAGTTAATCACAACAGAGCCTCAACAATAACCACCTACTAATGAATAGTTCAGTTCCCAGGAATCCAATCGCAAATAAACTCATTGACACAATGAATGACTAGTTTCGTAGGATGATTCTACCAAAAATTCATTTAAGAGAATAGTTAAGGAGCCTAACAATCAGTGCTCATTCTAGAGAGCCAGAAGCACTATAGAGTGCTCATTCAGGAGGGAAAAAAAAAGAAACCCCGCCCCTTGGGGGACAGAACCAGGAGGAGAATGGTTACAAAGAGTTTTTCGTTTTTTCACGATTCGTTGCAGCATCCTTCTCCCTTTTACCACAAGGCTGCATTCAACCCTACTGGCTTAATAGGAAATCTCCAAGGTCCCAGTTAGAATTACAGTTTGAAGTCATTAACCTCTTCAATTTCAAGGAGCACTGCACCAGGCTAAATGGTGACTACTGGGATAGCAGTTACATATATGTATCACAAGCACACTTTGTATGCTTGTCGATTCCAACGAAAATCAAGTTGAATTCTTCACAGGAGCAATAAAAACATAATCGCCCCTATTCAGTACTAACAGCATTGAATTAAGATTTGGGGGTAAAAAAACAATTGGACGCATTAACCAACGCCACTATATAAAAAAGAACCGATCTCTATCTGTCCAGAAGACGAACCCGCTGGCGTCGAGATCCAATCTTTGTGGGCGTTACAGGCATCCCAAATGGAGAGAAAAAAATGGTGCTGGGATTGGGAGGAGAAATGGATGACCTGGATGGCGGTGTGGAAGATGCCGCCGAGGCCGATGGCGTCTTTGAAGATGCGGTTGATGTGGAGCACGGTGGTGTCGGAGCCGGCGGTGGCGACGTCGTAGACGTGCGCGACGACATCCTGGCCCATCCCCGGCGCGGCGCCTCGCCGCCGGAGACGAATCGCTGAACGGCAGGCCTCCTCTTTTGCCGTAGTCCCACCACACTTTTGCCGGAGCGGATGACGAGCCGGGCCCACCAGTCGCGCGTTCTGTTTTCCGTTTCCGTTTTCTTTTTTTACCTTTTTCTTCTCTTAGAAAAAAAAACCCGAGTTGTTTTTCTCTGTCTATATGGCGGTTTGCACTCAATGCGCTTGAGTTCATTGTGCAACTGCAAGTGCATTTGAAAAAGCTATGTTTTGACCCACTATGTATCGCAGATGTGATTTACGTTTGGTGCATATTCATCCCCACGCTTATAACCTACTCAGTTCTATTCCAAACTAAAGACGTTTTGATTTTTTTAGCTAATTTTGTATGCACTTATATATACACACTATTTCTAGATATATGGTAAAAACAGATAGAATTGGTTGTGGGACATTAAAGTGATGCATACTTGCTGGTGGATGGTGTTTTTTTGCCAGAAGACACTTAGATTCGTTGTAATATTGTCATAGCACATCGTGTCCCTTATTTTATTCATTTCCACCGGTTAGGATGGAGGAACGTGAGGAAATGTCATTCTTGCCTCCTGTCTTTTTCTTCTTTCTCTCCCCTTCCTTTTTTTCCGGTTCTTGTGTCGACGAGCCTAGGAGAGGTAGAGGCAGGGTTTGCCGCCCTCTCCGACGCCACCAATCCTGAGCCGGCTCGCCATGCGGCAAGGTCAATTCGGTGGCAAGCGAGGGTGGACATGGCCATGACCAGCGGTGCGGGGAGTGCAAGCACTGGGTGCCTAGCATGGCTGGCCTCTGCCGTCGTCACGCTTTCGTCAACCCTGAATTGTTTTTTTTTACCGAGTATTTTCCGCGCAGCACTATGCAAAGACCTTGTTTGCCGAGTGCTCAAAGGATAGCACTAAACAAAGAGCCGGTTTTCGGTAGTGCTTCTTCCCTTAGATTGGTCGTTTTTTTAAGAAGAAATGAGAGCACCCATCCATGTTTGTACGAAGAACCTTAGAGGCAGTGAGGTTAATTAGCGGATGACGCACATTCTCCACTTCTTTATGCAAAAATGAAAACATGTGGCTGCCATCGACCGACCGACCGACCGCGATGGATCCGTGCGTGCAAGTAAAGTGTGCACGCATGCATATATCGTCGTAGTTCAGTCGTAATAAGAATGATACATATTGAAATTATATAATTAACAGGCGGCGATCGGAGAGAAAACATGTGTGTGTGATGTAGGGTTGAGTGCAGGTCACAATTGAATGAATTGAGTTCGTTCATGCTGTTTCTTTATGCGCCATCAACGATGGATATGGATGGATTATTATGTTATATTTGTGTGTATGGATGGATGGATAGAAAAGGACAGCTAATTGGTTTGGCTTCCGGCCACCACACCACCGTGTGCTTTATTTGTGACATGGCCGATGCTTGCATGGCGAATTGGCGATCGAGGGAGATCGATGCTTCGATGGGCCGGCGAAAAGGCCGTGAACACGACGGAGCACTAGCTAGCTAGCATACACGCCGTTGCCTCGATGGTCGGCCACAAAAATTCAGTGAAGATTAATTGAGCTCATGGTTTAGACCTGCGGTAGGCATCTTCCACAGATCCATACCGTTATTTCTTGGCCAGCACAACCTCTTTTTCTCCCGCGCTGGCACCGTCCCTCTTCCGTCGCCACCGTCGATCTATTGTTGTCATTACTAATGCTCCTCTCTCTCGTCGTCGTCCTCCTCCTCTCACGATTGACATCATCCAACCGATCCTTCCCACTACCCCCTGTCCACGATTAACTTCTGGGATTCAAATTAGAAATTTACTGTACATGAGAAACTACAATTTTACCCCTAAAAAGTGTCGCTGACATCACTTTTTTTTTTGCGATAGAAAAGGGTTTCATTAAAATTGGAATAAAGTACAACCCTTTTTACACAAAGCCCCTGAAAACAAAAGAAAATGCAAGCAAGGCCATGAAGGGCCCAGAAGCAAAATCCTCCAGCTTCCAGGAACATCGCCGCCACCGGTTCGCCCGATGCCGCACCTTCCGCCGCGGCACTACAGACGCCCGTGCCACTGCCAATCGACATTGCTCGCCGGAGAGGAAGCACGCGTTGAAGATCCCGCAAAAGCCAGCAACCCGGCCACTCCACCAAGCTGCATCATTCTCATTGAAAGGATATCGGCCGCTCCCCCTACAACTTCGGCGAGAACAAGCAGCGCCACCAGCGGCCAGAGAAGCCCACAGATCGGGGAAGAAGGAGCGACACCGTCGGCCACCGACAACAGACAAAAGATACTAACCTGAGCTCCACGACCTCGCCGTTGACGCCGGAAGTCCGTGTCGACGGGGCGATGAAGAGGTCGGGAGACCTTATTCCTCTGCGCCGTCGCCATCACCGCCTCGCCGACGCCACCAGGAAACAACCGCCGAGGACGGAGACTGCACCGGCAAACCCTAGCTCCACCATCGAGAAGCGATGGCGAGCAAACCTTAGGACTACCTAGCCTATCTGCAGCCGAACGGCTATTCCCTGATCCACCTCCATCTCCGGCGCCGACCAGGCCACCGGAGAGGGAAGGGACCGGCGAAATCGCCGCCGGCATCGAGGATCGCCCTCGGTTCGCCCTTTTCGCCCCTCTGTACTGTAGCAAGGGGAAAGGACCAAAGCAGTTTCTGCTGCTGACATCACTGGTGCAGTACAGATCAAAGCAGAGGTGGAATAAAGCCACAACACAAATGTGTGTGGTCACAATTTCACCAGCACAGACTATAGACAAAACATCAACAGTAGCTATACAAGGAGTAGAATGCCCCACGAATTTATGAAACAATCACATATATTAAATATTTATTACACCTACACGCATGGGTAGATGCCTACCCATACCGATTTTTTTTCCACATATATACACTGCAACAAATAGAAATATATGTAGGCCTGTTTGGACCACCAGACTAAAGTTTAGTCCATCGTTGGATAATAAGTTAAGCATGGTGCTCATCAACTAGCAGCTATTAGTTTTTTTTGTTAAACCATGATTAGTTAACGTTTAGACCTTCTAATTTTCACAAAAATGCCCATAGCTGGCAAGATCCCAAAGGATGGCAACCGGTTCGGATATCCGCGGGTTTGGGTCTAACTGGTTCGGATTTAGTGACAATTTCTCACCCATAGTTTTTGGGTTTAGCTTTCCACCCGTGGTTACCCAATGGATACCTAAAATAAATCATTTAGAATTAATACTCATGTTTTATAATATACTCCCCTCGTTTCAAAATAGATATCGCTATGGGATGCGTGTAGGTCAAACTTTCTCAACTTTGACTGAGTTTGTATAAAAATCGTGCAAGATTTATACCTCCAAACAAATTTATTACGAAAGTGTATTCAACGATCTATCTAATAATACTAATAACATATTAATATTATAGAGATTAATATTTTTGTATATATATTTGGTCAAAGGGTAAAAGTCTTTGACTTCTCGGGAAGTGAGAATGACATATATTTTGGGACGGGTGGAGTACTAATAATAACTTGTTTACTTAGACTTTAAATTTGTTCAAGGTTGACCTATAAAATTATTTACTATTTGTTGCTTCTTGTTTATACATGTGAATATGTATATATATCAAACATATGTTACAAAAGTCCTTATTTCTTTTACTATACTGAAATACAAATCGTGTTTCGGTATCCAATCAGATTTTAGATATCCATGGCTTTGATTATGGAGATAGATTATCATCCGAATGGGTGTTCGGAAGGGTTCGGGGTTTCGATACCCAGAGACCCCACCCAATAAAAATTCTCCCGATGCCATCCCGGCCTAGATCCCATACCGAACAGGGCAGGCAGGCTCATGCTGGATGCAGAAGTAACTAACTAACCCTTTTTTTCCTTTTGGACGGAAAGTGCTGCGCCGGGGTCGTCTCTGGTCCACCCAGCCAGCCCCACTAGGCCACTACTACTAGCAAAACTACTGTATATACTTCTTCAATTCGTGGATGATAATGAATGAACAGTCAGTCGATCGATACATGGCCTGATGATGCTGAGACTTACAGAGAGAGAGATGCATGCAAATATGCAATGCAATCTGCCGTCCATATCGATCGCACTTCCGTGAATGTGCTCTTTGTGTCTCTCGGCAGTGGACAGTTACGGCTGCCACCACCGACCCATCCACCCAAGTAATTCATTTGAGCAACTCAACAAATCCTCTCTTTTCCCTTTAAAACAATCTATAAAAGACTAAGAAAATAGAATGTATGTTTAGAGGGCTATTGCTGTGGTAATTAAATTAAGAAACCCATCCCTTTTAGTTGGGTGGGACCTCCTATCGATGAATAAAACTTCTTCTCTTCTCTGTCTCCCCCGTGGCCCCGCCCCTGTCAGTCTCTCTCTCGCTCACAGTGGGGGTGTGGCCCGTGCACTTGCCTGACATGACGATGGCGAGAGATGGCCATTGTAGAGGGATGAAAACGGACCGGGATACGGATGGATATCACTGATATTATATTTATTTTTATATTTTTACTCGGATTCGGATTCAAATACGGATAGTATCAGCTATGTCGGATAGGATACGATTGGATATCGATATCATAAATACGTGATTTAACTGTCAGGAGCTCCTAAGGTTATGGGCGGCAGGTGATCTACAGAGGTCAAGCATCGTGTCAGTGCTGAAGGAGATTAAGGAGCTTAGCTTGCTTTTCCAATAGCTTAAGTTTTCTTTTGTTCATCGTTCTTGCAATGAGATAGCACATAAGCTAGCTAAACAGGTCACGGGCGTGACTCGAGTTGGATGGTGGTCGTATGCACCGGCTTGTGTCGTGAACCTGTTGATCTCAGATTGTAATCCTACTCCTTCTTAATGAATGATTCAGTCTGGTCGAAAAAAAAAGTGATTTGAGCATTCGGATAAAGACATGGTATCGGACGTTGAATATTCGGACTCGGATACGGACGGATAAACCATTCTCTAAACGGATTCAGTCTCGAATACGGTCGGAAAATATTCCTACCGTTTTTATCCCTACCCAAGAGCCAAGATGCCGGTGACAAAAGCGAGAGGAAAGTAGATTGAGAAAAAAAGCTGCTTGCTCTCCCCTATTTAAGGGGTTGAGGGGAGGTTTTAAGGGATCGAGAAAAAGTATAGAAGGTAATTGAGAAAGGAGATATGCTGGAGTAGGATTTTTTTTTTCACCTCATTCTCCTATACAACTGTTTTCAAGGAAAGAGGATTGTTTTTGTCAAACAGGTGGCATTACTCTTAACTAGCCAGCATTGAAATTTCGTGCACCACTATCAAATTCGCATGCACATTTTAGTTTAGCCTATTATCCTTTATTGTTTAGATAATCCAAGAACACGTACTTAGAGTAGAGAATGCACGCACGCTTCAGTCGCAGCTCATGAGGTGGGGACATACCACCATTACGTGATTTGAAGGCCGAAAGCTAAGCTAGCACCCAGCTGGGGCAGAGACATGTTCTTCTTCAGTGGGGCTGCCAATGCCAATAATGCAGCGGCACGCATGTTATCGGAGCACTAGCTAGCTAGCCTGCCTCCCGTGATCCATGGCTGATGGCTCCACGCATTGACATGGGATGTTTGGATCGGAATTGGAACCAACGAGACGACACGACAAGCGATAGTACGTCCTCATCTCATCGGAGTGCACGGGCACGGCGACCTGCGACGACCCGTGACGACCCTCTGTTTCCCTCTGATGATTCTGACCACAATGCAATGCACACAGCGACAGCACACGGGATGGGCCAAAGGCCACAAGGGAATGTATATATATATATATATATATATATATATATATATATATATATATATATATATATATATATATATATATATATATATATATATGTCTGTGTGTATACTCCACGTGAAAGCTAGTACTCTCTTCGTCCCAAATTGTAAATCTTCAAGAGTCAAACCATCTCAAGTTTGACTAAAATTATAGAGAAAAATACAAAGATTTATGAAACCAAATAAGTATACTATAAAAATATATTTGGTAAAGAATCTAATAATACTTAGTTGATATTGTAAATATTATTATTTTATCATATAAGTTCGGTCAAAGTTAAGATGATTTGACTCTCCAAGATTCTTGAAATGACTTACAATTTGGGATGGAGGGAGTATACTATAAACACTAGCCGACGAAAGCAGCAGCAAAGTGCTCAAGCGAACCTAGTATATTACCCCCCTTCCAAATTATAAATCATTTTAATTTTTTAGAGAATCAAAATATAAATATTTGTAATTATCTCTATAATTTTGATCGAACTTGAGATATTTTGACTCGTTAAGAAAGTTAAAATGACATAATAATTTGGAATAGAGGGAGTAATATACTACTGACTAACTATTCATCTAGAAGTACTAATGTGCATGCACCAGATTTTAAGATGAACTAATATATTTAGGTTTAGTTTGGTATAGCTCTGGCTCTGTTGGCAGAGGAACCGCATGAAACGAATATGGACTGAGAAACGCTATGATTTAAATGATTCGTAATTTCTCTCCAGAATTCTACTAGCTATGATTTATTTGTTTAGCGTTTGGATTGCTGTGACTGGCAGTGTCAGTGATTCAGAGCTCATAGCCTAATAATCCTAGTATACACAGGAAGAGGACAGGCCAGGCATTTCATATCAATATATACTAATAATATTACAGTTAGATATAAGCCAACAAAAGGCAATTGACTGAAACTAAAGATTTTACACACGTCTTTCGTAGCACTAGCCACTAGGCCAACATAAAACAAGAAATTAATCTTTTTCTTATAAACAAGCAATTAAGTGAAAGTATTAAGATTGGACTTCCTCCATTTCAAGTTATAAGTCGTTTGACTTTTTTTATCGTTTGATCATGCGTCTTATTTAAAAATTTATGCAAAAAATATCAATTCTTTTATTATGACTTGCTTTATTAATAAAAAATCTTAAAAATAATTTAAATTTAACTATATTTATATATATGTTTAGGACGAGTTATCAAACTTAAGGTTAAAAAAATCAAACAACGTACCGTTTAGAATGGAGGTAGTACATACTTCTTAGCTGAGAATGGCATGCATATAAGTACACTACTAAGATACTAAGTAGGCCGGACCGGTGAAAAGCGATTCAGGCAGCCGAAAGAGCTAGTCAGCAAAAGACAGACAGTAGAAATACTTTATTACCTAGTACCGTGCATGGCTTTAAATTTTCGCTATAATAACTATTTCTATGTTCGGATATAGATCTAGCTAGTCATTTTTATCTATAATTTAGCTGCTATTGTCTAATTGAATCAACGATTAGTTGTTTTGAGGAGGCAAATCACTAACTACCACAGCCTACGACTTGTTTTGAGGAGTATATCATTAAGAAGAAGATAGAGTTTTACAAGGTAAACCGAGAGCTGGCCTAGCACGCGAGGAGCACAGCCTACGATTCGAAACAACGTTACTTACGTTATATATACGTAGCACCGCTTGTAATTTATTTTCTTTTTCATAGTGGTAAAAAAAAAGTGTAAGTAGGGCTGGATTAACGAGCCAGCTCGGCTCGTTTGTGCTCGGCTCGTTTTGGCTCGTTAGCTAACGAGCCAGCTCGGCTCAGCTCGTTATGCTAACGAGGCAGAAGGCCTGCTCGGCTCGGCTCGTTTGGCTCGCGAGTCAGACATAAAAAATACAAATAAATAAATATCTATATTTATCTAAATTTTAATAATAGCAATTATTCAAAAGCAAGCCATAAATCAAAGAGAAAAAAATGATATATGATATATATTATACACATTCATATAATACATAATACATCTATAATCTATTATTGATTATCCATACATTCATTTAAAATAAAGAGAAAAAGTCATAATAATCCTAAGTTTAAAGAGTATAAGTCTAAACATCAACTAATGGCAGAGTGCAAGACATCATCATACAAAATTAATATAACTTTAATACCAACAACTTTGACTCGTTAGGCTCGCGAGCCAGCTCGAGCGAGCTCGCGAGCTGGCTCGTTAACTAAACGAGCAGAAATGCTGGCTCAGCTCGTTAAAAAATATAAACGAGCCGAGTCGAGCCGAGTCATTAACGAGCCGAGTCGAGCGAGCTACCGAGCTACGAGCTTTTCGTCCAGCCTTAAGTGTAAGTTTAAGAGGAGGCACTTGATAGTGGTACAAAAAGAAAAATGCAGAAAAAGGTAGTTGTGGACTGCATAAACCACCACAATATTAATGAAGGAGATCTCAATCAAAGAAGAAGAAAAAGGTAAGCTTATTAATGGACGAGATCTCAAAGAAGGGGGAAAAAAAAAAGCCTCCTCCTCCTAATGAAGGAGCTAGTGCTGAATTGCTGAACTGTGAACAGTGCAGCAAGGACTCCTATAAATTGGCAGCCGCTCGCCCTGCCGCTACCATCCAATCCACTCCATCATCCCGTGATCTCACGAGTGAGTGAGTGAGTCACTCGAAACCAGCCTACTGTGGTTACCAGCACCAGCAGAGCCGCACAGCACAGCAGCAATGGCGCTGCGAACGCTCGATCTCGGCGCGCCGCCGCTCCTCCATGTACGAAACTCACTGCCTCCATCCTCTCCTCTCTGCTGGTACTATCGTACCTTTCAATCATTCATTGCAGTTGTTGAGAGTTGCAAAAGTTGATGACCTGCGTAGTGTTTCTTCTTCTTCCTGCTCTGCACGGTTTTGCTCTTCATTCCTCATGTCCAGTAAATCCCATCTCCCAGCCAGTTGTTGAGAGTTGCAAGTGCGGAAAACTCTCTTTGTTCTGCGTTCTTCTTCCGGTCATCATGTGCAGAATTAATGATTTTCTTCTCCGGTCGCAAGTAGCACATGGAGGTGCTGAAATGGCGCACTGAAAAGTGTCACCTTTTTGCCTCACAAATGTGGGTTAGGTTAGGTACTGCACCGCTCTCTATGATATGCTGCTACTTTCGCATGCATAACCAAAGATTTTCGGTGTACTTCTCGTTTCCCAAAAGATTTTGCAGAGTTTCCGACAATTTTCAATCAAAAGACCAAAATTTTGCCCAGATTGAACTCTACCCAGTCCAGCAATCCAGATGAGCTCATGTATGTATGTAGCAGACAATTTGTGAAGCACACTGATGGTCTCCTGTTTCCTGGGACAGATTCTGCGCTCGCTATGCCTCCTCGTCCTCGCCGCGTCGGCGGCGGTGTCCGGGCGCCACAACGCGCCCTCGCCGGCGCACGGCACCGGGCAGAGCACGTACCTGGCGCCGAGCTGCCGGGCGCACACGGCGTCGCTCGCGGACTTCGGCGGCGTGGGCGACGGCACAACCTCCAACACCGCGGCGTTCCGCTCCGCGGTGGACCACCTGTCGCAGTACTCCGGCGAGGACGCCGGCGGCGCCATGCTGTACGTGCCCGCCGGGAAGTGGCTCACGGGGCCATTCAACCTCACCAGCCACTTCACTCTCTTCCTCCACAGCGACGCCGTCATCCTCGCATCCCAGGTTCGCTATATTTGGTTTTGGTTTTCTATCCATTTTCTTCCTTCATTATGATGATATAAATAACTGACAAAACCGATGTGCCGAGCATTTCAGTTAGATGTTGGTATTTCTTTACGACGATAACGTAACTGACCTGATATAACAAAAACGATTTCGTCATCTCAAATACTGCAATCTTTTAGCAGTTCAGACATGGTGGGGTGTCCTGGGCACATCATTTGATAGTTGCACAATGTTGCCACCAGACAACAAACAGTGCTTAAATGAATGCGAAGATTTTTATTTACTTGTATATTTTACTTTATATACATTGACTAAAGGTTATTCTTAATGCGTAGTCTCATATATTGATTTAAGGATTCAATAGTAGATAAGACATGCATATTCACATATTTGGTTCCTTTCAGTAATTGAGTTCAACATTTTAAAATAACACAAAGCAAGTCTGGTGGTATGCAGGACATAAACGAATGGCCGATCATTGATCCCCTGCCTTCTTATGGAAGAGGAAGGGATAAAATTGGAGGAAGATTTGCTAGTCTCATCGGTGGATCAAACCTGACGGATGTAGTCATTACTGGTGAGTGGTCAGAAATGTTCACTGTTCAGACAGAAAGATATTGAGTTTTTTTTCTTTATAATAAGCAATACATATTCAAAGCCTAACTAGTATATAGCAATGAATAGTTAAATCTGCAAATGAAAATGCTTTCCTGATCCCGAATGCCAAAAAATGTTTGTCAGCAGATAACAGACAATGACTAAACTAAATCCTCAAAGATGTTCATATTCAGTCTGTCTGAAGGAATAAAATTTTCAGAGCGTGACCAAAACACTGGATAATTAAACCAGCACATAGAAATGCTTTCCAAATCCTGAATGCCAAACATTTGTTTCCATTTCAAGACACAACAATCGGTGTACGACATACCTGACTTTCTGTGACCGTGATGTCCAACCACCGATGTGTGATTTTTCATGGTTCAGGTAACAACGGCACAATCGACGGACAGGGGGCGATGTGGTGGTCGAAATTCCACAAGAACCAGCTCAAGTACACGCGCGGGTACCTGATCGAGCTGATGCACTCGGACACCATCTACATCTCCAACCTGACGCTGCTCAACTCGCCGGCGTGGAACATCCATCCGGTCTACAGCAGGTAGGCGATTTGCTTGTCATCGTGTCTGTCAGTGTCAGGAACAAAGCTAAGCTCTGTAGTCTGTACAAGCACCTGAATTCAGCACTAAAGCGTGCTTAGCTATGTGCTGACATATATAATTGCTCGCTCGCTCGCTCACTCCTATATTAATAAATAAATAAATAAATGCAGCAACATCGTGGTGCAAGGCATCACCATCCTGGCGCCGACGAACTCGCCCAACACAGACGGCATCAACCCTGGTATGCAGAAGCTGCTAGCGATTCAGACTCTTGCTGATGAATGACATGGACCTGGCCTGACACTGGCTGGCATGATCATGGATGCAGACTCTTGCTCTCACGTCCGGATCGAGGACTGCTACATCGTGTCGGGCGACGACTGCGTGGCGATCAAGAGCGGGTGGGACGAGTACGGCATCTCGTACGGGATGCCGAGCCAGCACATCGTGATCCGTCGGCTGACGTGCGTGTCGCCGACGAGCGCGGTGATCGCGCTGGGCAGCGAGATGTCCGGCGGCATCCAGGACGTGCGCGCGGAGGACATCACGGCGGTCAACTCCGAGTCCGGCGTGCGCATCAAGACCGCCGTGGGCCGCGGCGCGTTCGTGAAGGACGTGTTCGTGCGGCGGATGGCGCTCACCACCATGAAGTGGGTGTTCTGGATGACGGGCAACTACAAGTCCCACCCGGACGACAAGTACGACCCCAACGCCATCCCCGTCGTCGACAACATCAGCTACCAGGACGTGGTGGCGACGGGGGTGTACAAGGAGGCGGCGCGCCTCGAGGGCATCCAGGGCGCGCCGTTCCGGGGCATCTGCGTCGCCAACGTCACGGCGGAGCTCTCCAAGTCCAGGAAGTACCCCTGGACCTGCTCCGACGTCGAGGGCGTGTCCGCCAACGTCAGCCCGGCGCCGTGCCAGCCGCTCCAGGGCGCGCACGACGGTGCGTGCCCGTTCCCGACCGACACGCTGCCCATCGACAAGGTCACCGTGCAGCAGTGCGCCTACGACGTCCCCGCCAGCGGCCCCGGCGGCGGCAACTAGCAGCTCAGGACATCTGTGGCGGATGCAACAAGGAAGGAGTTGATGTGGATGTGGATCACCAGCAGCAGCCTAGTGCAAATAGTAGTGCTCGCTCACATATATCCTTGTCGTCATGATCCAATATAATGGAAAGAAGTAGTAGTAGTCTCAAGTCTGATGAATGAACACAATAACGAGCTAGTATCTTCTTGTTGAGTTTGCTGTTGCTTATGCTTATATACAAGCTTCAAATTACTGGATGTGGATCACCAGCTAGCAGCCTAGTACAACTTGTAGCCCTGCTCGATCATATGTATACACTTTGTCGTCCAGGTCCAATGCAAGCAAGTACCGTACCAAGTAGTAGTAGTAATAGTAGTGGTAGTAGTAGTCTGAAAGTCTGAACACAATAACGTACGGGCGAGCAAGAACTCAAGCTGAGCCTAAATGGTGGTCAGTTGTCTTCTCCTAGCTGCTACTCCATCTAGTATCTTCTCGTGAGGATGCATGCATGAAGGTGGTGGCTGATTTCCATGTGAATTTATGTGAAATCAGCTGTCCTGGAAGGTCATTTAGGCCCAGCTGTTGTTGAGTTTGCTGTTGCTTAAACAAGATACGTGTCTTATTATATTATATACGAAGAAAAGAAAGGTGGCTTCGAAAGTCCACCTCTTGCATCAAGAGATCGCTTCAAACTGGACTGAATAATCATGAACCAAATGAAAGGGAGAGAGGGAGACGAAAGCCGTGCAGCTGTGCAAGCACCAGGGCGTTGTTGGGCCGAACATTTTCGTATGGGCCAGGCTGGCCATTGGCTTTCATGGGTCGGCGTGACCAGCAAAATCGAACTGTGTTTATTTCCAGGCCCGTACAGATATAATAAAATAACTAAACTAGGTTCTATTATAGCGGTTACAATTGTCAATAGTAAGGACTATATAGGTATTTGCGCAATATTACTTTAAATTTAAAATACACAAACTGAATTCTACACTCTATTTTTTTCAGCTGGGGTAAAATGGTCACTTGACCCCAAAGTTAACACCATTAGTGGGCTAAACTAGACAAAAAGCCATAGAAGAAAGATAATTCCGTATACAGGTGAGTTTGAAAAAAAAAGAAGCCATGCAAGAAAGAGGCATTATTTTCAGGGCCATATATAGGTAAAATTCTCTACATAAATACATAATGTATGGTAACATGTTTTTTTTTTCAAGAAGTCAAGAGGGGAGGCCCCTACCTAATTTTGAATTGGAATTGCAAACTGTACAAATGCAGGTGCAAAGTGAAGAGGCTGAGAGTGGAAACAAGAGAAATGAAAGTGCAATCAAGCTCTAAAGTGGGTTTTGGCGTTGATGGCCACTAAATTAGAGGACTAATGAGATTTATTGAGTTTACAAGCAGGGGACATCAAACGGAGGATCTATTATGAAAACATGGATACCCCGATTACAAATGAGGACGACTTTTCGCTCAAAGGATGGTTAATTTCTTTTGTATTTTGAAACTGAGTTTAGGAAATATCGTACTATCAAGGGAGACTTCAAAATACTTGTCAAATTGTGCAACCAAGTGCTCAAACTCACATACGCATATCTCCTTATATCAAGCCAAGATAGCCATGCCCTACACTGGTTCAATCATTCTGTCCTGACTAATGTGGCACTGTCGCACCTAGAGAGTGCCGCACTTTAAGTGACCGTTGGAAAGCAGGGTATTTATACCTCTCCACCTTCCCAACGGCTCTCTCCTCTTCTTCCTCAGCTCATTTCGACACAAACAGACTAGAGATCTTCTCTCTCACTCTTCATTGTTGCTCCTCAAGCTCTCAACCTTTCCCATGTGATTTAGCCAACAATCCTTGAGAGAAAAGACAACAAAACTCGATTAGAGAGGAGATCCATTGATTCCTAAAGTCTAAGAGCACTTAGTTCATGTTTTGGCTGGTGGTTTGAAGTTTGTTACACATGGAGCCTTCCTAGCAGGATAAACCGTCAGCCTAGAGCTTGCCAACTTGTGTGGTATCTTAGGGAGGCTTGTAACCATTTATTGGAGCTAAGAAATCACCCCTCATCTTAAGAGTTAGCTCTCTTGACTTGAGAACAATGTTGGGTTGAAAAAACCCTAGATCAAAGTGGTGCACCTCGACAATGTGGACGTAGGCAAGCCTTTATGGTGAGCTGAACAACGGGGTTAAATCACTTTGTTGACTTATGTCTCTTTTACATTCTTACATTTTATATTGTTGTTGAGACATCATGTCACCAACACCTCCATGGTACATGTCCGGAGCCCCTGCTCCACTCATGACGACCCCGGAAGTCGCTGTTGATCCCACCACCCCGGAAGTCGCTGCTGATCCCACCACCCTGGAAGACTCTAGTGCCAAAACTGCCAGTGTCAGGTGATTTCTAAATCCGCCGATCCCTACACCCTTACGTTCCATAGGTTATTGTATCTCATTTTCTGGAATTGTGAATGTGTGCCTACTGGAGTTGGATATCAAATTTAGTTTTGGCCTTTTGGGTGAAGCACCTGTGAATGAGAGTATTTAGCGCATACCTCTTTTTGGTTAATTTTACAGCACAACATGTTAGTTTATTGACAAGCTTAGCTTTGTCATATCAAAGGGTTTGGATTAAATTGTCTCTATTTTTTTTGCATGTATCATTTTCCTCTAAAAGTGCACATGGAAAGCTGGGTTTACTGAGTGCATCATCTGCCATGATTGGCTATGGCCTTACTAAAATCTGGGAAGGCTCTTATTATTGGAGTGACTGCTACTGCGTTGTGCAATTGGATCCGCGTGCCTATTCTACCATTGTCGGGGAGATCCGCAGGCTTGCGCTCGCCTAAATCTTGGTTCCTGTCGGCGTGCTGCTGCTCCTGTACATGGCCAAACTGAACCGGTGGCGGCGACGACGTGATAGTGACGGTGGTGGAGGTCGGAAATCTTGGCCAGGAGCAACTTATACAAACCCCTGGTGCAACATAATACAAACCTCCCGCTTCGAACTGGACGTAGGGTAGCCTGCTGCCTGAACTAGTATAATATCTGTGTTCATGTTGCACACCATCCGATCTTAGACATGCAAATAACAATAACAATTTACTAGCCGGTGTTAGGACCCTCGATTCTTACCACCAATTTGACTTATTGCATTCTGATCGGTATCTTTAGTCCCAAACTTCTAGGTATATCATTTGATTCTAATTAGAATTGAGCCTTTTGTGTATTACACATCATCCAGTTTGGTTTCTATGTACATTAAGTTCCTTGTCCATATTAGATAGATTATAGAAGTACACTCCATCAATATTTGTTTACATTTAAGAATAAGACTAATTCATTTTATTTGTCTTATGTGTGTTATTATTATTTTTTCTTTTTCTTTGCGTGCTAACACCAAAATGAATGAAATTCAATTGATTCATAGTTCATTTCATGATCGTACAATAAACGTCACGGGGGTATTTATAGGGGTTACAAGCTTAGTAGTCTATATACAAATGACCATTTTATCCCTCGAATGAATAGTTACAACTTTCTTAGATTACAAAGGTGTAACGGTCCTTTCACCTTTGGTCCACTACTTGTGATATTCGAGTGTCGAGTCTGTTCTATACTCACACTTAGACACGGCACCGTGGCTTGTGGTACTGAATATAGAGATTCGATGCCGGGATGAACTTCTTGATACGAAGTCAACCTCCTGACTTCACGACTGACTCTGATGCCAAGCCACTCCCATGACTCCACATTCTATGCTCGCTTGTGAAGTTATTTTCTCGATTTCACGTCCACCTTCGGGTCTTTTATCCTGATTTCCTGCAAAACAAACTCGGACGAATCTTATATGTGAAATTTTAACCCTGATTTTTAGGGACTAAGTTACGTAGCGAAGTTAAATTCCAACAGCGGCCCCTCGCGAGCGAAGGCATATTTCAAAGGTCTAAATCACGCAAAGTTTTATTTGAAAACTGAGATCCGGAACACTGTCCCTGAACTTCGAAGTTGACCTTTAACAATCTAATTTGACCGGTGGATTATGAGATGATACTTTTTGACCAGAGCCGCCTATATAAAGCTGAGGAGGGGCTCATGCTCTTTCCCTTCTCGGTGTGTTCTTGGAGTGATGTTGATTCTTCTTTGCTATGGATCGAGATTTGTAACGAAGTCTTCCTCATCTTCGAGATCAAGTCTTAGTTCGTTTTTCGCTGAGGTAATCGCTATCTCTCTTCTTTCCTCATCTTTGGGTGCTCGTCATGTTCATGATGCTTGTCTTTTTGCTCATCGCATTGCTTGTTTCCTTGGTGCTCGTCCTGCTTCAGCTGCTTGCCTTGCTGCTCCTCCGCCTTGCTTGTTGCCTTGGTGCTCATGCTACTCGTGTCTGCTTGCCATGCTGCTCGTGCCTGCTCACCGTGCTGTTGTTGTGTACTGAGCACCCCGAGGATGGCCACCGCCTATTCGACGAAATGCCTTAAAAGAGGTAACTTTAACGATTTGAAGAAGAGGCGACTCTATCAAAACAATCCAGGAAACCAAACACATCCTAAGGCTAGCCAGGCTTACACAACACAGATAACCAATCTAGCCACACTTAGAAGCTAGGTAGGCTAGAAATAAGCCAATAAACCAAACGCACTCTATAATTCTCTTTGATGAGTTCGGTCGTTCGACAGCTCTAGCTTGTACCAAACTGTTCGCTTGAACTAAAAATAAGCGCTAATTTGGATGTGATGCTCTTTACAAATTGAGTGGCAAATTGTGTTCAGAAATGATGACGACGATGATGACACTGAAGCTCTAATGGCAGAGCTTGAGAGGATTAAACAAGAAAGAGCCGAGGAGAAGCTTAGAAAGGTTGTGCTATATTTGCATATGTGTAATGAATTCAATTGATTTGTAAACAATATTTCTCAATAGGTTTTGGAAACATAACGGAAATTGTTTGATTGCATGAGCAGCAACAAGCAGAAGAGGAGGCCAAGATGAAGGAGGCTGAACTGATGCGTGTGGAAACCCTTTGATCAACATCAACTATCCTGGTTCCTTCAGTGTTAAGAGAAGGTAGGATGTTTGCCGTGGAAACCCTTTGATCAACATCAGCAACCCTTGTTGTGATTTTTGTGTACGAGTGAAAGATCACAATTGCGTTGCTGCTGTATGAAACTCCGAATCAACAATTTAGGCATCTGCCATTATCTCAAGTCTGAAATAATTTATCTAGCTGGTGTTGCTGATTTGTGACAAATCAAAGTTGCACAAAACCTTTTCAAGCATATGTGAACTTGATGCCTGATGCTAACACATCTCACAGCGAAATGAAACACCCTCACTGAAATGAAACTTGATGGTCTTGGAAACAAACAGCGAAATGAAACACCCAAGCAGTTTATTTCTTCAAACCAAGTCTAGAAGTCAAACGACGATGACTCCCTCGTACTATACCTTAATGTAACCTTGCCCAGTGGCGGATAGCTGGGAGGCCGAAGATTATCATGTAGGACCAGGAGCGATCTAATAATACACAAATGACCCATCGTAACACAGCTTCGCATCGTGCCGGTATCGGGAGGCTTCCAATCACAACCATAGAATTCACGCCCTCTGAATTCTTGACGAATGGGATTGCGTTGATAGCCATCAAGACAGCGACTGCAATGGCAATGGTGTGGGCAACTGGAAGCAGCGCGATGTAGAGCCCGAGGCCAAACGCGGCCACCAAGCTTCTTCCAGCATGCCACATCAGGGTGTATGCAAGATTAATGCTGCCGAAGCGTCCCTCGAGGGTCCCAGCAGGCACCCCGGCATAGAGCAGGACGGAGGTGGCCAAGAGAGAGCACATAAATGCCAGAGTGTCAGAGAGAACAAACGCATCAAAAGCGTAGCTTCGCCCGGCGAGCACGGGTGTGCCTGCGACACCACCAGCGTCGCCGGCTGATCGGTAGCCTCCGGGCAGCGTAAAAGCCGATGCAAATGTCACGGTTGTGATGAGCACGGAGAAGAGACACAGGACTTGTGCTGACGCTGTTAGATCCGCCGACATTTTTTCCTCGTCTTGTTTGGAGAGGATGTGTCTTTGGTGGAAGCGGTCGCCCCGATTTTCACCATAGGGAGCTCCCACTCTTAGTAGGTACCGTCGTATGTGTAGGCTTGGATCCTGCAACAAGGAATGTATATGTAAAAGAGATTTAAACAATATCAAAACAGTAGTTATTTAGTTAGTTAGTGTGTTTGTTTACCGTTTCCAAATACTACTATATTGTAGTACAGTATATCAGAGAAGAAGGAAAGGGATACGATATGATATACTGGGTAATTAATTAAGGAGTTAGCTTAATGATGTAGTAGTTATAAAAGTTGGGAGTGTCTACGACTATGTGTCGGTATACTGTTAGATTTTTTTTTTTTAATATGCGATCCAGTAAATAGTTGTAGTACAAATCCTAAAGTACAATTGAACGTATAGAAATCTCGGACAGATTTAGTACCAATAAAATAAATAGCAAAAGTCGTTACGTTACCCATGCATAGTAATTACTTAAAGGCATCTTGCTCCATGAAACATCAATAGGTCTCATGCATGCCCTTGTTATTCTGCACGTCCAGGCGTGCCTGCAGATTGCGAACAAGGCAGAAGAAGATTCTCCTGTTCCCAGCATGGACAGCGCGGTGCAGCGGAGTGTCTCCATTGACGTCCTGCGCATTCAGGATGGAGGACAAGAGCCTTGCAGCAGCAGGGTTGTGCGTCCACTGCCTCTGGCAGCACACATACCTGACCACGCTAACGCTATTCAGGATGGAGGCCAAGAGCCGTGCACAAGGGTTCTGCAGCTCCTGGTAGCACACATATATAGCTGACCACGCTGTAGCGACCCTCCTCTCCTCCACAGCGATGTGGAGGAACGTCCTTGGATTGCGCATTCCGGGCACCTCTCCAGCAGGGCACGAACCACGCGGAGGCTGCCGGCACCCGCAGCGACGTGTATGGGGTACCGCCCTCCCTTGTCCGGCTCCTACGCCATCGACTCGTTATCCTTCAGAAGCAGCCTCGCTGGTGACCCTGACCATCCCCAAAAGTGAGGATGTGTTTTGTACATAAAAGATGGCGACGGCAGGCCAGGCAGGGATGCAGCGAGGTGAAGAGGGGTGCTCCCGTTCTCTTCCTCCCTCTGGCTAGTCAGCTGCTGTTGCTTGTCGGCTGACGACGCACTGAGCCATCCCAAAACCATACGCAGCGCTTCCTTTGCATCCATCATACGCAGCACAGCAATTGGGATCATCTCTCCTTTCATTTCGTCCGTTGCATTAGTATTACACACACACAAAAAAGAACAACTACGTTTATTTAGTTAAACAGTATATATTCTGTATACCACACTGGTTACTGAATATTATTCAATACCCAAGCCAAACCCATCCACAGTACGCCCACAACCTGGTTAAACAGTATATATTCTATATACCACACTGGGTCTTCAAGCCAAACCCATTCACAGTACGCCCACGGTATTTCCTCCCCGCCCCTCGCACAAGCTAGCCTCAAGCTGTAAGAGTGGCAAGCTAAAGCTAACTCCCGCCCCCGCTCTCGCCGCTCGAGGCTAGCTCGCTGCCGCCCCCTCTCACCTGCCGCACGATCTTAAGTGTTGTGTTGCAAGGTGAAACGATTGTTTGTGCCACTATAGTAACAAAATAGTGAAGTATAGGGCCTAAAATCTATCTTTTTAATAAAAATAAAGAATAATAATTTCAATAAAAGATACAAAAAGCACTAGAGTGGATTAAAAATTATAAAATCAATTAGCTAATGATTCATGATGTAGTAGAGGTGTCAACAAGAGATGTTATAACTATGCTTTAATTAGATTTCAACTAAATATACACATTGAAGACTCATACAAGTGCAATGCAAAGGATGGAAATACACGTAGAGAGTAACTAATCGTAAATTTGTCACAATGGGATAGAGAATATATAATTTAATAAATGAGTATCGTGTTACGAAATAAATAGAGATAGGGTAAAGATAAACCATTTTGATTAGTTATTAACTTATTATTATACGTCTTAAATTTATGCTAGAGCATTAATTTGTTGATAGGCTATAGTTAAGACAAAACTTGTTGGGGGTAGATCCAAACCCCAACAGGAACGACTCGATCGAACTGATTTTTTTTCTTTTTTAGAATGGAGGGATTAATACCTTGGGCTGGAGAAACCATCGTTGCGTGCAGGACGTTTCGTCCATCTGGTCCGCCAGAGTAGGACAGGTTGCCCTTGCTCTTGGCATACAGATGCCGTGCAATCTCCATGTCACCTAAGGGTAATGGCCAAGTACAATGGGGAAGCACCTTCGTATGGGATGCAGGCCAGCTCTGAATCCACAGCCATGAGGTGGTCGAAGCACAGGCCGCCTTGTTGTGGATATATAGCACGGACCGCCTGGTGCAGCGCGGTCTCTCCACACTCGTTCTGCGTTCTCACCAACGCCTCCACCGATGTCTCTGCGTCTCTGGCCGCGAGAGAGATGAGGCACGAAATCATACTGGCATTTCCGGCGCTGGCGGCGCAGTGCAGAGGTGAGTCGACGGCCTTGGTGTTGGCGGCGACAAGGAGGCGGGCGACGGCGTCGGCGTTGGCGCTGCAGCAGCCGGAGCAGCCAAATGAAAATTTTAATTTTTGGCGGGACCTTCGCGCGCTAGATGTATTTGAAACTACCACCGTTGTCATCTTCCGTAATCGCGTTATACATTGATTTGACAGTGAAGCTCTTCTTATTTTCCAACGACCAAATAACCACATCATTATCTAGAGATAAAGGGAAGGACTGAGTTTCTTTCCAAATTTGCTCCCAGATATTCTCCAGATCATCAGGGAGCCATCTTCTAAAGGAGATGCTAACCGTATTCTCTTTGACTTCCCTAACCGAGATATTTTTGGTATTACAAAGAGAAAGGGTATTTCTCAGTAAGAGATTGTTCATATAGCCAGGGGTCCTCCCAGAATCTTGTGGTGTTTCCACTTCTAATGCAAATTTTTCTACCTTGTAGATAAAGATTTTTAATTTTGAGCAAATCCTGCCACATGGGAGAGTCATACAATTTCTTAGTGATTGTATGGATATTAGCAGTTCTCAAATATTTAGCTTTGATAAGATCCTGCCAAAGACCATCTTCTTTTTCTAATTTCCACCACCACTTGCACAATAGGCTCACATTAAGCTTTGTGAGGTCTTTAATTCCTATTCCACCCTTCTTCTTTGCTTTGCACAATTTGGACCATTTAACAAGGTGGTATTTCTTCTTGGCACTCCCCCCTTGCCAAAAAAGGTCCTTCTGATTCTATCAATTTTTTTAACAATTGTTTTGGGAAGCATATACACAGACATGTGGTATATAGGGGAGTTGTTTAGGCTGGCACAGATCAGTGTAGTTCTCCCAGCAATAGACATCAAGCTCCCCTTCCACACATTTATTCTCTTGTTACTTTTCTCAACAAGTGGCATCTAGTCACAAACATGGAGCCTACTGGGGCTAATTGGGACCCCTAGATATTTCACAGGGAAATTCCCAATCCGACAGTTGAAGATTTCTGCATATTTTTCACCCCATTCACCTTCATCATTTATCATAATAATTTCATTCTTGTTGAAATTTATCTTGAGCCCAGCCAACATTTCAAACATATAAAGCAACATTTTCATATTCCTGGCACCCTCAAGGTCATGTTTGAGGCAAATAATTGTATTGTCGGCGTATTGAAGAATGGCAACCCCTCCTAAACCTTCTATCCATTCCATCCATCATATCCGTCGAGTCGAGGAGATTCGTTCTTATCTATAGATAAGGCAAGAGAGAACTTATGCCCTCACGGATGGAGAGGGATTCGAACCCCCGGTATTCCTATAAATACTTCGGTTTTCAAGACCGACTCTTTCAACCGTTCAGACATCCATCCCTGCGCTCGCCTGCCCTATCTATCTGCGCGCTGGCAGGTAGGGGCAACTCTATAACCCCTAAAGCCAGCTCTCTCTAAACCTATCATCTGCTAGATTGACCTTGCCAACTAAAAGAGGGATTCCCAGAGCCTTCCACTGAAGAAGAATACTACTTTAGACTCTCATCCCAGCCAGAGATAGACTACCTCTCACCCATTCCCACCTTGGAATGTAAACAAAGAGTCCTGTCTTGGGGAGAATCCTTCCTCATTGCATTGGGGATGATGTGGGAAACTAAACCAGTGAAAAGCTTATTATTTTGAGCTTTGATCACCATCCTGGTGAGGCAATCAGCAACGAAATTGAAGAGGACAGGGGACAATGGGTCGCCCTGCCTAACACCCTTATAGCTTTTGATGTACGGGCCACAAACATCATTAATTTTGACACTAACCGTCCCCCCACTGATCACTTGTTCGATCCAGTCACACCACTGAATACAGAACCCTCTCATCTTAAGACATTCAAAAAGTAAGTCCCAACTTACTTTATCATAAGCTTTTTTAAAATCAATTTTGAAAAGGATCCCAACCTCTTTTTTTATCTTGGTTTCATGGATGATTTCATGAAGACACATGATTCCTGATGTAATATTCCTACCTTTCATAAATGCAGTTTGGTTTTTATGAATTAGCTTTTTAGCAATGGGTTCCAATCTAATGGTCAAAGTTTTGGTGATTAGTTTATACAGGCAGTTGAGTAGACAAATAGGTCTGTATTGTTTAATCTGAGAGGCATCTTTTACTTTTGGAATGAGAGTAATAATGCCATAGTTCAATCTGCTAATGTCAGCTAGACCTTTATGAAAGTCGTCAAACAGACACATAATATCATGCTTAATCACACCCCAACAGTTTTGAAAAAATTCAATAGGCATACTATCAGGGCTAGGTGCTTTGTTTTTTTTCCATTTGACTAAGAGCCTTGTGAATTTCTTCCTCAGAGAAAGGATAGCATAATCTCCTATTCTCTTCCTCACTTACCAATTCACAGTTTTCCCAAATATCAGGAGCAATTTTAATGTCATGAGTGGGAATGGGACCAAAAAGTTCTTTATAGAAAGAAGTGGCATGTTGGATAAGATTTTCAGTCCCTTCAATGATATGACCATTATCATCTAGATGTCCAAATGGTATTTTTGCTTTTCCTGCCACTAGCACATTTATGAAAGAAATTAGTGTTAGAATCACCTCTGAGGAGCTAATTTTCACAACTCCTATTGTACCAGTAAGTCTCCTCCTGCTGGAGCAGGGAGAGAGTTTCAGTTAATATCATGACTTTTCTTTCAGCTTGATCAGGACAAAGCCCAACAGTTTCCTCAATTTTCTCAAGTTCACTAAGTTCCTCTTGGAGGCTCTTCCTTTTTTTTCTAAGCTCCCCTTGCAAGTTGAAACCCCATCCTTTGAAGTATTGTTTGATGAGCTTAATTTTTTGATGGATTATATCAATAGAGGATTTAGCTTTACAACTTTTGGTCCAAATTCTGGAAACCTCAGTATTGAACTTTGGGTTATCAATCTAGCTAAGCTCAAATCTAAAATGGATATGAGAAAGATTCTTGTTGCACCCAGAGGATAGGATTAGAGGGTTGTGGTCAGAAACCTCCCTAGGTAGCTTCCTAACCATTGCCTGAGGGTAGATGTCCTCCCAGCTGCAAGATACAAGGATCCTGTCAAGCTTTTCAAGAATGGGAGGGTCTTGGTTATTAGACCAAGTAAACCCTCCCCCACTCATCTCAAGTTCTCTAAGCTCATAAAAGCCAATTAATGAGTTGAAAAGATTAGTGTGTCTGTGGACACCATTGTTAGAACTTTTCTCAAAAGCATATCTGATGATGTTGAAATCCCCCCTATGAGTAAGGGTTCTTGGCTATTGGCACAAAATTTAGCAAGCTCCATCAAAAAAGGGATTTTCCCTTCATCATGGGCTGCTCCATAGACAATCAGGACATTCCATTTTATTTTGAGTTGTCTATCCCACAAGTTCATTTGTAACATATACTCACCTTGATGAAAGGAACCAACATCATAAATTTCAATCCTAACACCCAAGAGGATCCCCCCTGACTTTCCTTTAGATGGATTCCAGAGCCATAGATAGTCCTGATTGGGGTCAAATTTCCTTAAAAGAGTATCATCACAGCTTTCTACCATAGTTTCTTGGAGACCAATGAAATGGAAATGATATTAATAGATAAGAGATTTGAGGAATGTAGATACCCCCTTTTTTTGAGGCCCCTAAAATTTCAGATAAGCCCTTGTATGTCCATCATGATTTCTTTTTTAATTTTCTGTTGGGTTGGCCAGGATTTTCCTGCACCTTTCTAGTTTGATGTCTGACTGGGGAGATCTTGCTCCCATACTTTGTCCTGCTGTTTCTTTTATTTTTCGTTAACAGCACTAGGGTAAAGTCATCAGGCTCAGAGGTTTCCTCTTGGAGCCAGTCAATTTGTAAAAGATTGTTTTCATTATCCACTTCCCTCACTTCCTCAAGCTGCACATTAGTATTCATTTTTTGTTGTTTGGTAAACAAATCATGTCTAGCCCTCTCAATTTCTGCTAGTATACTAAAAGAGTTGCCATCACAATTTCCAACCACCACCCCCATTTTATTAGATAAAGTGTGCAAAGTGTCAGTAGGTAAATCAGAGAAGAGAGGTGTGGGATTAGGATTACCTTCAAGGTTTCTTTTCTTTGACATGATTTCAGCCTTCTCTTGAATGGTCAGGCCAATGTCCTTCTTGACCCGTTCACTCCTTTGAACAACAACATGTGGCAGCTTCTTTTGATGCTTGCAAATATCAACTTCAACTTGTTGAGTCATCATCACACTCTCAGTTTCCTCAGTTATAACAGAATGATCAGTATCCTTCTCACCACATGTTCCCACAATCTCCATATTAGTATTCATCACTACTCTCCTGAGTATTAATGACACTATCATCAAAGAGGTATGATTCATGAGAGATTGGTTGAATGAGATTTCTAGTGCCCTTCCTGTCAGCTTCAGTAGCAACGTGCTTGTCAGCATTTGTCCTAGTAGTTCCACCATCTTGTATGATATTAATGCTATTGTTCTTTACATCACCATCAGAGACAAACTGTTCTTGTGTACTGATCATCACAGCATCAGATTGAGAGTCTGTCAAAGGGTCTTCCTTGGGAGCAATAAGCCCTCTAAGCCTGTCACTGAGAGATTCACTACCATCGTCAGATTCAACAAAAAAATCAGGGATTATAACCTTTTTCATTTTCGTCATCCATACTCTCAACATGCTTTGGGCTTATGGACTGTCTCAAAGTGTTGTTGAGGATCTTATCACAGCTTAGCTTTGGTGGGGTAGAGGAGGCATTTCTTCACTTTGACTTTGTGAAAATCCAGCACCCTTTCTATCAAATTTGCCAGAGGTAGAACTAGAATGAAGCTTCCCATGACTAGAACCACTACCATCAGTAGGCTTGTACTTTTTTGTTGGTGTTGCTGCTCTTCAGTCACCCTAATCCCACTTCTCAGAGTCCTATCCTGTTCACCTTCCTCAACTTCTCTCATAAATTCAAAGTCATGGAAAAACATTCCAAGAGTCCCTTCAGCTGTTTTAGGAACTTTAGTCACATCTCTACACGCAATCCCCATTCTCACAAATCCACTATTAAATCTGGTTGAGTCATCAATTTCGAGTACCTTGCCAACAAGCCCACCAACTTTAGCACAATTCCTTACCGACCTTTGATCATTGGGAATTTGTCTGACTCTGAACCACGCTTGCTGTAACATGCCCTTGGCTCCAAGGCTGGGGGACCAGAATTCAACTTTCATCTGAGCATCAACATTTCTCATTGCTATGAATGGGAAATAGGTCCATTGCTTGATCATTTCTAGGCTGGGAAATCTCATCACAAATTTCTTTTCACCCACCTGCTTGGCTTTCCAATTCCATTTCTCAGAGCCAAAGCTGTTTCTGAACTCCTGCTCAATCTGCCAGCTATTAGCTTCCCCTTCCAGTATGGAAATAATGGCAGTACTGTCCTTCTCTCTCATAGTTCTGGAATCAACATTCTCTTCAATGAAAAAGAAGCTCTGGTCTTCTACTTGGGTAGCACAAAGATCAAGACCAAGATTCCATGGCAGACACCTTTTACATTGGAAAGTATTATGATTGCTCACACCACAAATCTCACATGCAAGGTATCTATAGTCCTTAGTAAGATGGTTAAATAACCCACAAATTTCACATGGCTCTCTATCTCCCTCAGCATTCTTTTTCCCTTGGGTCTGAGAACTTGAGGTATTGGGATTTGATTTGGTGTTACCTTGGTTACTCGAAGTAGACTTGTCATCTAGCTTTCCAGAAGCACCCCCCTCAGACTGAGGCCACTCTGGAACTTTTTCTTTGCCTTTGGCTTGCTTATCCCATTTCTCATCACCAGATCCAGCATCAACTTGCTCATTAGCACTACTGGCAGGGGGTTGATCTTCCTGTCTAGATCTCTGTTCCTCATTACTGCGCGTGGTCCTTCTCCAAACCGGATCACGCGCAGAAGTCCGGCCAGCGCCTCGACCAAAGCGTCCACCCCCAAATCCATCGCACCCAGTACCTCTCCATCCACCACTCCCACGATACATCGGCACAACCACAACTGATGCAAATGAAACTTTCACTGCATCACAATATGATTTGGTTGGACTTCCTTTCCACAGGTGTCCTACAAATTTGCGAAGGATGGGGAATCGGGGGCTAGGGTTAGTTTGTTGTGGAGTGGTTGCGGAATCCACTGGCAGAGTGGGGGAATGAGGTGGGGATCGAGGTAGTGGGTGATCTGATTCAGACTCACCCCCCCGGTCCCTCTCACCACCCTCGAAGCGCTCGACACGTGTGTCCCAATTCGGAGCTCGACCCAGGATCCCCTCGGTGATTTTCACTCGAGGAGGTGAGCGGAACCATCGATCACCCTGGACCGTGTCCATGGACCTATCCCGATCCAAACACTGATGCGAAACCTTCCCCTGTTCCCGCGCTCCGCCATGAGAAGACCAATGAAGCTTAATCGGGGCACCTTTGATCCTTACTCGATGCCCATCAGTGTAATCAAGTGAACGAGAAGAGATCGCCTTATCGACTCCAATCGGATTCACCTGACATGGTTCTGAGGTCCGAGTCGACGCAGGCGCACCACCCTCCCAGATGTTCGCCGCTCTCCACTGATCCCGTTGGGCGATCACTTCGCTCTCAGCGATCGTCGGAAAATCGGGGCGAGGAGGCGAGGGAGGCAGGGGCGCGCGAGAGCAAGGAGAAAGGGTAACCGCCATCGACCACGTTTTTTATGCTGCTTTGCGATTATCGAATCAAAAAACAAACCGGCTGCGTCCAAATCCGAGCCCCATAGACAAGGCTAATGGTAGCCAAGTGGAGCAGATGAACGCCAAGGTGTCTGCGAGGATAAATGCGTGGAAAGCATAGCTCCTAGCAAGCACGGGTTCACCGTCCTCCAGGAAACGTGAAAGCTGATGCGAATATGACAGTCACAATAAGAGCAGTGACAATACTCATCACCTGCGCTACTTCTATATGCTTCTTTGATTCCTTGTCTAAATCTCGTTCGGGTGCGTGTTTTGCAAAGAAGAGATCCGGCCGACCTCCACCGTGCGGAGCTCCTGCTTGACGTAATGACCTATTTACAGTACTTCTTCGATTCTGCATCGGGTATAATTGAATATAGAGAGAAAGAAGGAAATGAGCTGCTTTCGACTTTAAAATAGAAAAGAAGAAGGATCGGATGTCTACTTATTACAAGTGAATATTGTAACCCTGCACGGATCCACATGATTAATGAAAGATCTATAGGTGTCATGCCGTCTTTATTTGCCACATCCAAGCGCACCTGCCGGTTCCGGAACAGGCAGTTGAAGACGGCAAGGTTCCCAGCACGGACAGCGCCATGAAGCGCCATGTCCCCGTTGTCGTCCTGCGCAGCGCATTCAGGATCATCGACGACAATCGTTGCGGCATTTCTCCAGAGAAGACATATCGTCGGACCACATTGATGAGCTCCATCTCGGCGGCGACATGGAGGAATGTCCGTCCTTTTCCATCTCGCAGGGTGGCGCAGTCGGGACACCTCTCCAGCAGCATCTCCACGACCACGACCATGCTGTTACACAATGCAGCCAAATGTATGGGGTAGGATCCTTCATCGTCCGCCTGGTACGCCGTAGATTCATTAGCATCCAGTAGCAGTCTAGCGGTTTTTTCCGACCTTGGCCAAACCTTTGGAGTGGATACCGTCTGGAGAGAACCCACGCGCCTGGCCACCCGTTCAACGACGCGGCCAAGTGAAGAGGGGTGCTCCCCTTCTGCTTCCTGTCCCTTTGGCTACTCAGCCGCGAGACAAGAGGCACACTACTACTTACTACTACTGGCTTCATCTTTAGGCTTCATGTCATTGAGCCATTTCAAAACCATAGGCAGCGCTGCATGTGCGTGCTATCATTAGTTTCTATCTTTTCATTACTTATTAAGAGAGACTAAAGTATTATATATTAAACTGGATGCAGCAAGTAATAACCTACTATTACATGCATGGTCCCTGAACGAGTGTCATTTCTAAGTTTGGACTAAGTCGAACTTTCTTTGACTAGATTTATGGAAAAAAAATTATTAGTACTTATATCTCTAAATGGATTAATTATGAAAATACTTCATAATTCATTTAATGGAACTTATTAGACATAACTCTGTTCGCTTGAACTTACCAGCCAGCATTAGCAGTGTTTTCTTATAACAAGCAGCCAGCCAGTTATACATATTTGATTAAACATGAGACTCGTTGCCCCCTCGAAAAGTGAGAATGACACTCTTTCAAGAAGGAAAGTACTACTTAATCCGTCTCAAATTATCACTTTTTCAACCCTAAGTTTGACCACTCGTCTTATTAAAAAAATACGCAAAAACAGTTAAATTTGACTTATTCTTAAAAAACTTTTATTAATAAAGCAGGCAATAACTAAAAAAAAAAAATCATATTTCTTTGAATAAGAGAATGGTCAAACTTGTGGCTAAAAAAGTTAAATTATAAATTAAAACGGATGGAGCAGTAGCTTATTAGTTTAGTTTTACCTTGGCCACGATGAACTGCTGCATGCAAGACGTTAGGGCCATCTGGTCCGGAGTAGGAGCTTGCCTTCACTCTTGCTATATAGATAGCCAGGTACAGTGGGGAAGCACCGTCCTCATCATCACGTGGGATGAATCCATGGCCATGAGCTGGTCGATGCAGGCAACCTTTTTGTTGGCAGCGCGGACAGCCTGATGGAGTGCGGTCTCCCCAGCCTCGTTCTGCATCCTCAGGAACGCCTTCTTCACCGCTGCGGGCGCCTCGTCATCATCAGCGGTGTTGGCGACGAGATCAGTGACGCATCGGATCATGTCGGCGTTCCCAGCAGCGGCGGCGCAGTGCAGGGGCGTGTCGCCCTTGTTGTTGCGCGCTTCCAGGGCTAGGCGCGCTGCACGTGCACCGCCCTTGCGCTTCTTCTCGCGGACGATCATCTTGGCGCAGTCGAGGTACTCTTGCGTGTCCCCGCATGCCGCAACCACGTGCAGCAGGGAGTCCCCCTCATGGTCAACCCATCCTCGTCAGGTGGTGGTGGTGGTGCTGCAGCAGCAGCCGGAGCAGGAGGAGGGACGATATCCACTATGACGACGGCTTCTGATGCTGGCGCCGCCCCCACCACCGGCGGAGCCAAAGCCCGGCCACCCTGGGCCAGTGGCCGGGCTCCCCTAGTGCTAATACGTAAGCACCATTTAATTCAGACCTGCTTTTGCTAATTGTCCAACAACAATTCATTGCTAATCAGCTGGCTACCATTCACGCATACAGTACCAGTATACTACAGCTGGGTGATAATCTATTAATCTTAATTCTATTTCCGTACAGAGGATCCTACCACCGAAAAAATTCTCTGTAAATATGTTACCAACTTAGCATGTTTTTGGAGATACTTTTGCTAATCGGCCATGGTTTTAGGATAAAGATCTTGAGAACGCTTAGAGGTGCTCTTAGTACGCCGTATTATGTTGTGTCTCGCCCAGGCTCCCCAAAATTCCTGGCTCCGCCACTGCCCCACCATGCCAATGCCAATGCCATGCCCATGCGCGAGCAGTTCCTTGAGTCGTTTGCTGTTGCCGCAGTGAGCAGCCATCAACAGCTGGGGATCTAGTTGTTTCCTTTGCTGTGCCCTTTGCGTTGTCACTCTTCCTCGCAGCAGCACCCCAAGCTTGGTTTGTTTCGTTTCCGGCTACGCCGTCCATCACCGGCTGCGATGGATCGCGCTTGCTCGCTAGCTGTTCCCTCGGCGCGCGCTTGCTGCTTGTTGCCTGTATTCGCAATGCTGCGGTTCTGTCATGCATACTAACCTTATATTTATATATAGCCGTCCAGTTCCAGTCCATCGCCGGCGCTTGAGTATATTCTTTACTTTGAGGCGGCCAGCACGCAAGAATATATAACGATGCATGCATCACAAGCGTACGCAATCAAAGATGCATCAACTTTTGTGATGACAAAGTTATGATCGAGGAGAGAATAATTTAACTTTGTGCAGGGAAATCCAACGGAAGCGGGCTACATGGATTTAGCAGCAGGGTACTCCTTATACTAGTCTAAAAAAGCTAAATTCAATGTGAATACAAATAGCGGTACATTCTAAATTATAAGACGTTGGCTTGGCTTTTCTAGATACATAGTTTTTGCAATGCACTTAACTAGATCACTAGTAAAGGACAGACCTTTGAACCATTACGAATTTTGGCTATTGTCTCGGTTTTTTTTTTTCGGGACTAAAGGAAGCATTAGTCCCGGTTCTAGTTAGAAACCGGAACTAATGTCCCATGGCCAACTGCTACCGCGGCAGGCTTTTGTAGCAGACACCTTTAGTCCCGGTCAGTATTACCAACCGAGACTAAAGGTTCTGCTGCCGGTTTGTACACTCAACCGGGACTAAAAAACCTCACAATATATAAGGACCACGTCGTCCTCAACCCGACTATCGTGTTCAAATCAGTTGAATTTGGAAGAAAGTCCTAAGTTTGAGGAACATAGTTCTTGTCACTCATATATTTCTCAGTTCTCGCTCTTTTCACTCTTCTCTCCACGTGTTTTGTCATGGCTTCTGGATATTTTACTGGTATGTTTTTTTCTTTTTCTTGTATATATGCATTCTACAATTTTTTTTGACACAATTTGCTTTGCCTATTCTATATTTTTATTCAAATTTTTGGAGTTTATCAGGTTTTCTGAACGGCCTTCCCACACCACAACCCACAGGCTACCATCCTGGCGATGAGTCATTTGCGTCAGATCTTGTCATTCCAAACTTCCCTAATCCAGCTATTGTACGAGATATTTTCGAACATTTTAGTGCGGTTTCACAATATGTACACATTCATTGAAATAATATGTTGCCTATATATGTCGCAGTTTATTTCTCCGGTTGAGTGGCTCCAATCAGCACTTTCTTTGTTCAATGCGTTGGAGATATCGTTGAGAACATGACCTTTGATGCACAGGATCAGTTATGGACATGTGAACTTAGCTTTCGCATCCCTACGAGGGGTCCAACAATGCATGACCAGCTTATCCACTAGACGGGGCCGCAAGCGATGGGCAGGATATTTGCCCAGCGCAATGCCATGTATCTCTGTTTAGTGGCACTTCAGCGCATTGCATTGAGGTGCCTGATTACTCGTACTTCAAGGTAGCAGCTGTTGACGGTAGTTATTGCTCATTTTTACCCATCAACTAAACATGAATCAAGGGCATAAAATAATCCACAACATAGTTATAGGGTTTGATTCTAACAAGTTCCACGAGTTTTGGTATTCCCACTTGTTTTGTAGAAGATGCAAGGAATTGCAAGATTTCACTAAATAAAAGTATCTCAAATGAGGCATTGGAGTTCACCATTGCGTAGAGCTCCTCGAGACGATCGAAACGGACCTATGGTTTATTATTTTCGGAGTTGAAAGTAAAAAGATACGAAAGGCGCAAAATAAGGTTCTAGAGGACACCAGAGACCACCACGCCAAAGCAGACCGCGAGAGGCCGCCAGGTGGGGTCGGCCGACCCCACCACCAGGTTGACCCTTCATGTCTCCCAATCACCCTCGGCTTCTCTAAAATGTTTGCCACCGCCATGGAGAGTCCATCTATGCCGCTGCTTAAGTCGGTTTGATCTAAGGGCTCACGTTTCACGCTCCCGCCTATATGTACAGCCCCAGTGACCCCCTAGGCACTATCCCTTTTATTATTATAATTCATATTCTTTAGTTAGGGCTTGGATGGAGAGGTGTCCCATTGAAAGATAACCTCTCTCCAATGTAGTAGATTAGTTCTAGTTGAGAGTTAGAGAGAGCAGAGCCATGCTCAGGTTTTAGAGGAGTTTTCTAAGGTCTCGTATGACTTATATCTTATCTATGTAAGACTTATGCTTTTATATATTCATCTTCTCTATTTACTTATATGCTTTATTATGTGATTGGTTAGTATAGTTGTTATACTTGGCATAGGATCTCCGTTCACATCAAGTACTCTAGTTGTCATGAGATTAGAGTAGTAATTAATAGTGTAGACATGGTGTCTAAACTAGAGGTTACCTGAGATTGCACTCAACCTTACGAATAGTTGTGGTAGCCACAGGAGGTGACAGCCCTGATGGCCGACGTATTCTACCTTGTGTAGACTGATGATTGTAGGACCGTAGTTAGAGCTTCCTAGTCCCATTCTCATCTCATTCTGAGACTAGTGTTTTGATGTCCCAAAGTGCTATTGTGTGATTCCCTATCTAACTATTGTTTAGTTATCTTAGAACCCAAGCAATAGATAAGTATTTAGGAACCTTAAACTCTCCTGTTGTCCTCTCCGCATAGCTAGACTACTTAATTATCTTACAAGTGATTACTATGCATAACTCCTATCATTTATCACTTACCCCTACTATAGTCTTGTTGGTGCCTTAAGTTACTAGATACATGATGGTAACTATTAGATTCTTTAACCATTGCTTCCCTGTGGTAAAATATAAATAACGATACTCTGAAATACTCCTGGCTAAAAGGTACAATGGTATTTTGTGCGCTTGTGGAATTATTCATATTCTATTTGCACTTAATAAATACCAATAAGCTTTTTGGCACCGTTGCCGAGGAAGCAATTAGCATAAAGATTTTGATAGTGATCTTGATGTCTATTAATTTAGTGTACCACTAGCTTTAGTAGGATTACCCCCTATTCTGTTGAGTTGTGGAATAAGACAGGACAACAGAGGCCGTTTCAACCTTCCGGCAAGTTGCACAAGACAAGAAGAAGCATTGAAGAACTCCAGGGTGCCTGAACAATCAAGTTTCATCAACAATGGAACCATGCCATCTCACAGGTTTGCACACATATATGTATTTCTTTCTAACCCTGTGTAGATTGGAGAAAAGGACATCGTCACAACAATTCAAATCACATCTCAAGTGACGAACGTGGAGACTGTGCTACACACAAATCACGGTAAGTATGATCAAAAAGGTGAGAAAGTCTTGCTCATGGACTTTAAACTTTTGAGTAGTTATCTTTTAATTCTTACATCGCATTTCATATTTACTTTAATACATGTATCCACTCCATTTAGTTTATGTTCCCTCATATAAAATTCATAGCATGTTTAGTTCTTGCATACATCCATACTACTTGCATATTAAAATATATATATATACACACACACACCCCTCACTATGATCATACTATTTCATCTCTATTTGAATAAATCCTTATAATGCTTTCATGCTACCTTTATTTGCTATAGTATATGGTTGGAATAATTTCATACATCTCTTAAATGAAGCATAGTGCCTAGTTTAGGAGTGTTTGATCTTACTTTCAAAGGTTTTTAATTTAAGCATGTGCTTAGATTAAAATGCCTTCCTAAGTCAAATTAGACGTGGTGTCTGGGTTGATTTTTGAGCCAATAGTATATTATAGTAGATATTGGATATTTTGTTAGACTAACCCCTGTAGGAAACTCTCAAATCAATTTGGAAAAGTCATAGGATAAACTCAAATCAGAGATGGAGCAAGGTACATGAATTCCAACAGCTATGCACAAGGGAGAGGTCTTACGCAATAGGCCTAAGAACTAGGAGTCATCGCCGTCCAATTGAAGCACAAGGAAGAAAGACCAAATTCCACCAAAGTTGATCTGACCATGGTCTTCCTCCTCTCAAGCTTCCATTACTTAGGCACGCTGGTTTGCAATTCCTCTACTCACCAATTCCTTACTTCTATAAGTTTGATTACTTCAACAAATGCCATATATGAAAATCAAACTTAAGACAACATAAAATCAATCCTCCAAAGAATAAGTAATGGTGAATAATAAATGTTCTATGTTAATATTCAAACAAATTCTCTACATCATAGAAACTGACCATTAGCTTTATGACAACACTATCCCTGTCATTACTTGTATATTCCTTTGAGTATGTGTTGTCCACTAATGCTTTGCATGAATAGAACAATGAGAGGAGCAAAAGGTCTGAACAAAACTCAAAAGGAAGAACAAAAGGATGTCGTAGGAGACAAAGCCACTCATGAACAAGACACTACAAACTCCTGTCCAAGAAGACACATACTGAAGCAGCGAGCATGATCAACTCGGCTCGGGCTGAATATGATCACCTCCTTGCATCACCACACCCGCCAAAGCTAGACGATCCAGTCGTGCCAATGATCATGTGCACCAGAGAATATTCCACAAGACCTTCTGTAACATTGGATCGAGCGTCAGCATAATGGAAAAGATGGCAGACCAGACGTTCAGGAGAGAATTAAAAATCACTACGTCCCCTCTGACTTCTTGGTCCTAGACATAGGAGAGAATGAGTATGATCTACCGATTGTACTTGGAAGATCGTTCTTCAACACCACACGAGCAATCATCTTAGGAGACATCAACTTCCAACTGCACATAGAAAAGGAGTGCTGCTACTTCAACAGTTATACAACTTATGAGCAGCCAAGGAAGAATAAATCAAGGGGGAGATGTCGTTCATCTCAATGTCAGAGGAACCAACCAGGAGAAGTTGTAAGGAGTGAGACCACTACATCAAAAGATAAGAAGAGTAAGAAAGAAGAGACCGTGAAGGATGAGACTCCAACCTCATCGTCAACATCAACTTCACCAACCAGAAAAGAAATGAGGAAGGAGTCACCTTCCAGCTCATCATCATCAGAGGTGCAACCAGAGTCACCATCTTAACCAGACAAAGCACCAAGTGAGGAATGAACAAGAAAAGAAGTCTTGTTCCGAGGACTTTAAACCACTGAGCCTTCGCCAAAAGGTAAATTTGGTACTTATCTATATTTCTTTTAGTGTTGCATATTAGTATAATTAGTTGCATATTTACCTTGCTGCATTTCGATAGAAAAGAAAATAAAAATATTTACTTACTGCATTGCATTGAAAAATATATAAGCCCATGTGACTGATCTCGTGGCGTAGCTCACAAGACTATTCACTGTGGTGGCACAAAAATAAATTGCATAAATCTAGAATAGGCTATTACATCATATCTACTCTTTTGCATTCATAAATACCAAAAAATCAAAAAAATATATGGGCACATGAAGGTCCACACCTTTTATGAAAAATCCAAAAATATGTGGGCACATGAAGGTCTACTCATTAAGGGAGCTTTCTGCTGGAAATTTTGCCACTAACCATGGAACGGTATTATCTTAACCCCCTCCATGAGAATTGGTATTCTTATTGGTAATTGAGTTTTACAGATGATCAAGAATTAGTCCAACCCGGTGGCTACAAGCCGCTGGCATACTTGTTTTAAGAAGGATCACTCAACTTCAACATCACGACCACGTCATCATCTAGCTTGGGGGAGAGCATCCTCCACTCAAACCAGCTAAGTATAAGATTCCCATCCTATCACTGTACTATATTGCTTTTTGAGTGTGTTAGCTAGTAAAATAATAGTGAAACAAAATAAATAATTTTCCTAGTTTGATTTGGTTTGATTGTTTATGTTTGCTTAGGTTTGAATAAAAGAGAATGCTTACAGACGTTTTTGCCCAGATAAAATGAACTCCATAGATAGACACCATGCATAGAATTGATATTTAACACCTAACTAGAATCCCTTTTTGTTACCTAGTGTTCAACCTTGAATTATCCCAAGTTTTAGATACAACTGTTTTGACATGAAGATTTACTTTGAACGTGAAACATATGGGTAGCAAATGCTTGAGCTAAGTCTAGGTGATTGAGGGATATGATATGAAAAGTTTGAGCTGCTATTTATCTTGTTCCTAGTGATACTTGAGTCCTGAAGATTTATTTTTGAAAATCCTTAAAACCATATGATGAGTTCCTGTATGACAGAGCTTAAATTCCCACCACAGCCATACATAATAGATTAGGAAACCCTCACATTTACATGCTGCTTTCTTTGCATTGAGTGTTATTAAGCTTTGTTGATATCTTAGAAACTTGTCATGCTTTCAATATCAAGATCACGTACACACACCTGCTGCTCCTGCACTAAGAGTACGCAAAAACATGCCTTCCATCTTATCCACTTGAAAATGTTTTACTCCTACACTGAGAGTAAACACAAAAAATAAGCCCTATAGGATATCCCCAAATAAATGCTCCAAGTTCTTGTTGCTATCTCTCAAAAGAAAAAGAAACGAAAAGTACTGTTGCAGGGAAGAGACATGTGGCTATGCAAAAATGTGAGATGAGAGAAAACAATGGGTACAAAGATGCCCGCCTGAGAGGTAAAAATGGACAAGTGTCCGAATTATCAAAACAATGGGTACTCCGATGCCCGCCTGAAAAAAAGAAAGAAAGAAAAGAAAAAGATAGGCCATGTTGTCCTGCAACTCAATTCCCAAATGTTGAAAAAGAGAGAAATATTTTCAAGGAGCAAAAGTAGAATTAGGTTAGCCACCATACATACACCTGCCACCACATATCCACATATATGCACATCTTGATTTGATTGTATGACTTGATTTCTTTGGATCCATTGTTTGAGTTTACAATATATACATTGCAAGTATGTATGAGCTGTCTCTTTACTCATGAGCTCTTCATAAGCCATTAGTTACAAGGTGAGAGAAAGAGAAGGCATACATCACTATTGCCTTGGTGAGGATCCACAAATACCACATATTGAGAGACTTGAGAGAGTCATATAAAGGAATCTCTAAGCTTCATTTTGAAAACTTGCAAAAACTCCAGGATAGGAGTTGAGCAAAAGAGCTTGAGCAATAGTGCTTGACTTAAATATTTTGTCCTTCAATTGCCCAAGACCCAAGAGAAAGGCTACAAGCTCCATAGTTAAAGGTAATAAAGGTAAGTTTGAAAGTCAGAATGGTTCACTCTAATCGTAGGGTAATTTTTGTTTGAACACATGGGTATTTCCAAAGAGGTGGCTACATCTAGTGCTAAGTTTGGCTTTGCTAAGGGACTAGCAAAGGGTAAGCTTGGGGGAACTTGTTGATGGTAGTTATTGCTCATTTTTGGCATAAAACAATCCATAACATAGTTATAGGGTTTGATTCTAACAAGTTCCACGAGTTTTGGCATTCTCACTTATTTTGTAAGAGATGCAAGGAATTGTAAGGTTTCACCAAATAAAAGTATCCCAAATGAGGCATTGGAGTTTACCATTGCGTAGAGCTCGTCGAGACGATCGAAATGGACCTATGGTTTGTTATTTTCGGAGTTCAGAGTAAAAAGATATGAAAGTCGCAAAGGAAGGTTTTAGAAGACACCAGAGACCACCATGCCAAAACAGACCGCGAGAGGCCGTCAGGTGGGGTCGGCCGACCCCACCACCAGGTTGGGCGACCCTTCAAGTCCCCGGATCACCCTTGGCTTCTCTAGAATGTTCCCCACCGCCATGGAGAGTCCATCTAAGCCGTTGTTTAAGTCGGTTTGATCCAAGGGCTCACGTTTCACGCTCCGGCCTATATGTACAACCCCATGGACCTCCAGGGCACCATCCCTTTTATTATTATAATTCATATTCTCTAGTTAGGGCTTGGATGGAGAGGTGTCCCATTGAAGGATAACCTCTCTCCATGTAGTAGATTAGTTCTAGTTGAGAGATAGGGAGAGCGGAGCCATGCTCGGTTTCTAGAAGAGTCTTCTGATGTCACGTATGACTTGTATCTTATCTCTGTAAGACTTATGCTTTTATATTCATCTTCTCTATTTACTTATATGGTTTATTATATGATTGGTTAGTATAGTTATTATACTTAGCATAGGATCTCCGCTCGCATCGAGTGCTCTAGTTGTCATGAGATTAGAGTAGTAATTAATAGTGTAGACATGGTATCTAGATTAGAGGTTACCTGAGATTGCACTCAACCTTACGAATAGTTGTGGTAGCCCAGGAGGTGACAGCCCTGATGGCCGACGTATTCCACCTTATGTAGGCTGATGATTGTAGGACCGTAGTCAGAGCTTCCTAGTCCCATTCTCATCTCAGTCTGAGACTAGTGTTCTGATGTCCCAAAGTGCTATTGTGTGATTCCCTATCTAACTATTGTTTAGTTATCTTAGAACCCAAGTAATAGATAAGTATTTAGGAACCTTGAACTCTCCTGTTGTCCTCTCAGCATAGCTAGACTACTTAATTATCTTACAAGTGATTACTATGCATAACTCCTATCATTTATCACTTACCCCTACTATAGTCTAGTTGGTGCCTTAAGTTACTAGATACATGATGGTAACTATTAGATTCTTTAACCATTGCTTCCCTGTGGTAAAATATAAATAACGATACTTTGGAATACTTCCGGCTAAAAGCTACAATGGTATTTTATGCGCTTGTGGAATCATTCATATTCTTTTTGTACTTAATAAATACCAATAAGCTTTTTGGCACCGTTGCCGGGGAAGCAATTGCTATAAAGATTTTGATAGTGATCTTGATGTCTATTAATTTAGTGTACCACTAGTTTTAGTAGGATTACCCCCTGTTCTGTTGAGTTGTGGAATAAGACAGGACAACAGAGGCCGTTTTAACCTTCTGGCAAGTTGCACAAGACAAGAAGAAGCATTGAAGAACTCCAGGGTGCCTGAACAATCAAGTTTCATCAACAATGGAACCCTGCCATCTCACAGGTTTGCACACATATATGTATTTCTTTCTAATCCTATACCCATCGGATATGGCGGGTACGGGTGTAGGTGTGCTCTACCCATACCCGCGTACCCGTGGGTAAGAAACACCCGTAGATAAGGCATTTTAGCTATAATTTCTACTAGCTTAACCATGACACAATGATGCTATATTTGTATGTTAATGTCACCTTGTTGCATTGATTCCTTTTTAAATATCAATGTTAGTATGCAATTTGCTAGAATGATATTATTTTTGTATGTGAATGTATGATAAATATATGTAAATATCAGGTATGTTGTCGGGTGCGGGTTACCCGTCGGGTAGAAATTACCCGCGCGGGTGCGGGTATGGGAGCATTATCCTACACGTGTGCAGGTACGAGTAACCCGACGGGTAAAATTTCATCTCGCGGGTGTGGGTATGGGTTGCTACTACCCGTCGGGTATATACCCGTTGCCATCTTTAGCCGCCATTCTAGACCAAGCTATAGAGCAACTGGGGTATAGCTGGGAGTAGCATAGGACACCTCGGCTACTTTACTACAGAAGGATAGCAGTACTGTCTGAAACTTACTGGGCCCAATGGGAATTCAGTAGGTTACATATGTGTTCGATATGTCCTCGACGTTGTGAGGCATGAGAGAGCGCAGTAGTACATGCATTGCCCTTCTTAGACGATGACTGTGATTACAGAATGTGGGACATTCATTACCGTGAATGGATACAAATGAGAACAGTAGGTTAATTAGAGTTGCGACCTGATATGTAACATTTATGTTTTAATTAATTAGGACCATTTGTATGGTGTTGTTTAATTAGTTTTTTTTTGAGATTATAATCATGTTTGTGTTTCATCATGTCTACCTGTCCTGTGAATGAATAATTTTTTAAATAAATATAAAATGTTACAAACGTCATCACTAATTTTATATCAATACCATTAAAATCATTACAAAATAAATATATTGAATATTATATTTAATCAAATTTTATCCATATTTTAGTTTACTTTGTCCAAATTAATTTGAGCAACAATTTAAATTAGTGTGCAGTGGCAGGTGGCAGTAGTGTGGCCTGTATATTGGAGGGACATTTAGTCCCTGTTTGTAATACAAACCAACCTAGACTAAAGGTCCCTCCAATCGGGACTAAAGTGTAACATCCCAGATGTTAAGAAGCAATTAAAAACTCTAATCATGTGCATTATCATATATAATCATCAAGCATCATGTCAGGTGTCGCATTTGTATGGTTGATTGTGCATGAAATAATAAACCAAAAGTTCATTTATTTAATAATCAGTAAATGCAAAAATCAAGGTTTGAAAACCTATTTTCATAACTAATTAGAATTCTAGGTTGAGCCCAAAAGTAAAGTTGTAGCTATCTTAAAATTGAGCAACTTTTATATTGGGTTATTTTCAAGTTATTAATTAAATTTTCAAGTAAAACCCTAATTTTTGTTTGAAAGTTTAAATTTAAAATCCTGTTTCAAAAACTATTGAGAATTTGAGGAAAATCTCTAAATAAAAATTGTAGGCCTAATTATTTTCAGAAACTTTTATTTTTGGAGATTTTGAAGTTTTTATATAAAATTTTGATTTTTGAGTTTCTGTTCAGACTTCCGTTTAAATCCTTTTGGCCCCTTTTATATAATTCAAAATTTACTCAGAATTTGAATAGTTCAGAAAGCAAAGTTATTCAGTTTAACATTTGAAACAACTTTATTGAGAATTTTTCAACTTTATATATAAATTTAAAAGTAATTTGGCAAAATATCTACAACATATGGGTATGGTGCTACAGTACTCACCCATCCCCTTCTCTGTTCGTGTGTAGCGACGGCGACTGGCGCACGTCGTCGGCACGACCCCGGCTGTCCTCGTCCTGCCGCGCACACGTCGTCGAGGACGGGTCCGTAGGGGCCCTCTCCACGTCGCGCACCCTCCTCTTCCCTATATAAAGCTCCAACCGGTCGTCGTTCCTCTTTTCTTCGTTTGCTCGTCGCCGATGATCCCTCTGTTCATCGCTAAAATTCATCGTCGACGTTCCACCTCCACTTTCTCCATCTCACAGTTAGCTAGGCCATGCTCTTGCGCATCGATTGAGCTGGCTAGTGCTTTCTCTCGCCGCCGGAATCGACCTGAGCGCCGCTTTCTTCCTCGCGGGCGGCAGTAGCGCCGCCGTGAGCTTGTCACCATGGCCAGCTCGCTTCAGTGAAGCTCTCTTCCTTCTGTCTTTCGTTTTCACTCTCCTTTGATTCATAGATCGTGATCGTCCTTCTATTTTTACCTCTACCGCTCAGGACGCCCGGGAACGCCGCCATGTCGTCGGAGGGAGCCGCCGCGAGTTCGGTCGCCGTCAACAAGTCACCTCTGGCCATCCTCTGCCACAGCTAGCTAGCGCAGAAGATCCTTGGTGAGCGTTTTGGGCCTAAACCATCATCCGTTTGAGCTATGTCAAGCCATAGTCGCCGGAACGCGCAGCCACCGTCGGGGCGACAACTGCTGCTCCGCTCATGCGCGTGGCCACAGGGCCACAGGCCACCTCCGTGTCAGCCGCGGCAACCAGTGGGTGAGCGAGAGCCCCCTGCCCTGTTTCCTCAACTTCCCCGCTGCCGACGAGTACTTTCCCCACCAGAACCGGCCTTCCAGAGCACGTTCTCTGTTTAAATAGCGACCAGGGACTCCAAATTAGAATATAACACTTTCCAGGGGGCTAACTACAAAGGTCGTGACTCATGTGAATAGTGCTAACAGCACAGTTTCTCTTTTTCCTTTTCAGAATATATGCTGAACTTGTGAATCTCATATCTATTTATTGGTGCATGTTAAAATTATGAAAATTTATGTGTAGCCTCTTTATGATGCGTTATACTTAGGAAAAATATGAAACTTGGAATTTGAATAATTTTTGTATGTTTTAAAAGCTTTAACAAAATTCTTAGTCTCACATAATAAATACAACTTGGTGTATAACTTATAGCTTTAAATCCGTGTCCCTAAGGTTCTTCGCTGCTAGCAGGTATTTGCAACTCTCTACACCATGGCCTTCTTCATGGCATATCAAGCATGCCGACTCTTTGCCTTTGGTTTACTTTAGCAACAGATTCTGATAGTACAATGGATAGAATTCGAGATATAAACAATGGTGTAGAGAAGAATCGTACACAGAACATAGGGATCGTGCATGGAAAATAGGGATCGTTGAGCTTGACAAAACTAAGGAAGAACACACCAAACTAAAAAAAGCAATGTGCTGATGATAGTAACGGACTACTTGTTACCTAGTTATTCCATGACTCTACCGCCCGGCAATCCTGTTCCACTGAATCCCCCTCCATTTTTCAAAGAAACTAGCAAGTATGCTGTCTTCGAAGAATAGGAAGATGAAGAAGAAGATGAGGTTCCTAGCTGTTATTTAGAAAGGACAGATATAGCATGGTGCGCTGGCTGTTTCTAAGGCTGACACTGTAGCAGTGGGGAATCTTTTCCAATAAGTGTCCAATCATGGTCTAAGTAGGCTTAAAAGATTCGCCTCGTGATGTACATGTAAACATTTCGTCTACATTTAATGCTCCATACATGTGTCATAACATTGATGTGACTAGTTGCAATTGGAAGTTGGAGTATATTTAAACAGGGCCTAAGATGTCTCACTTTTTGCATCCATGCAATGTAAAAATTTAATTCACTCTCTTTTTGGTTGATTTGGTGGAGGAGGGACCTGAAGACAAGTTCATTCTTTTAACAACCTCTTTTTAATATTCTGCTCAATGTAGATAGCTGTTCATTTTTAAAGGATTTGGTAACTCATGCGTTTTTACTACACTGATATTGTATGGTTTCTCTTTGGGGGAATGATACAATTCTTAATCCTGTTTGATTAGCCTTTCTGCACCACCTTACTGCTTGCAAACAACGAAATGCATTTGGTTTTGCTCCACCTCCTGACGATCATTATGACTACCACCATGTATGTAATTTGGATTACATATACAAATCGGAAAAGGGGCAGCTAGTTGCTTATGCAAGGTTGAATATTTGCTAATATCCAGCTAGTAAGACAAGTAAATCTTGTCTAGGAAAATGAGGCATAAAAATGTCTTGTCCACTGAACAATGTATTATTATCTTTTTACTTTGGCGAGGTGATAATTCTGTCAATGTCAACTGTAGGCATTTACAAATTTTAATCGCTGCCTTTGTTTTATTAAGGCAAAGAAAATTTCAGCACCACCAACTTATTGCTTACAAAGATGTATATGTTCCCTTTTAGTATCTGGGAACCACCTATGTCTATGTAGCACGGATACGGATGTGGATACGGCAATTTCCTAGAAAACACGATACGGGGATACATTTAACTGTTTTTAATAAATAAATAATAATACAAATTAAAATATTGAAAATCTAAAACTTTAGTAATAATCACTAATAGTTCAGTACATACACTCATACTTGATACATCACTAGATCACCGTGTAGGTTACTTGTTTCATAGAAGATCCAAGTCCAACCATATATACTGGAACACTGGATGAATGCGCAATTACTAAAAGTCTAAAATAGGAAGTCACGACTCACAAGGAGAGCCCTAATGTCGGTTCTCTGTTATGTTTTCCTCTTGTAGAGTAGATCAAGATCAAGAATGGGGAAGGGGATGTACATGTGGAGGCAGAGTCGACAATAGACAGCTTGTTTTGCTACTGAATCATCGTCTCCCCTGCATCCCTCATCATGGGAGTTGGCCATGTCCGTGGCGAACTGGTGGGTGCTTGTCGGCGCAGGGGTCTGGAGGAGAAATCAATTGACGGCACAAAGGGGGCGGAGGCTCGGCGACGGCGGCCCGCGAGTGGTGGCACATCCCCTGCTCAGGACTAGAGGCTGTGCGTGGAAGTGGAGGCTCGTTGCTGGCAGCCAGCAAGCGGATGCGGAGGCTCGTCGACGGCAAGCGGGAAGCAATGATGTGGTGCCGGTGTGCGCATTCGCTGGAGGCGGCACGACCGTGCGAAGTGCGGGTGTTTGGCGCTAGGGCGTTGAGGACAGAGAGAGATAAGGGAACATTGTTTGTTGGGCTGGGCCGTATCCAATGCACAGATAGGTATCCACAAACGTACTGAAAATTCGCAAATTAATAAAAAATTTGGATACTGCGCCGATACATATTGCCATATCGGCCGCGTGTCAACCACGTATATCGATTATGTATCCGATACATGATATGCTCCCTCAGTGACGTATCCGTGTAACGTAGGGAATCACAACCAACCCCCTCAGAGATGGTTAAGTTATTCGTTGTAGTTATTATTGTCACTTATTGTCTCTGTCAAAGCCGTTAGCTGTATTTTCATTGCCAATACGTGAGGCTGAGGTTTGCTCCCCCTTGGCTCACTATTTTGCCCATGTGTACATAAAAGACGGTCAACAGACCCAAGAGGAACCTCAGGGAGAAACTTGAGCTACTCTTCCAATGATAAGACGTATGCTGGTATACTGGACTCTCTGTCTCGTTGTTTTGTTTTTTCCATTCAGGATAAGTCCAAGGATAAATTTTTAACTGGTATCTACAATCAGTAAAAATATGTATATTCTTGCCTGCAGAAGAAAGAGACCAACGGAAAAGTTCAAGCCAGCTACTCTTAGAAGGTTGGTGGAGTGAGCACTGCATCAATATCTGTTTATGATGTTGCTTAGTGAGGATTTATTCCTTTCTTGCTGTAACACATAGGTTCAAAGAGAGAGGCAGAGGATAAGATAGTTCCACGAGAAATTGCGTGGAGCCTAAAAGTGATGATGAAAGGTATGTATCATTGTCCTTGTAAGTGACGAGTGTTTTATGAACCTTACTTGGTTAAATGCTGCTTGGATTCTTCGTATGTTAGTAGAATGAAGTTTACTTGCTACTGCTTCAACTAATTTGTACAATGGTTTCGTTTTTTTTTCCCCGTGTAACCTTCCATAAAAATTCGTATAGCCATGCCTACCTGTGGCGTGGTCTTCTCTACCCACTACTGTGCATTGCCTAGCGTAGTAGCTTGCTTTGTTTTGTTTCTTGTGATAAGGCTGTATTCGCTTCAAATAGGCAGGGAAAATAAGACATCGTCTTTCTTGAACATTATGTAGGACAAATATCGTATTTGGGTTTGTGTTTTCATTATTTGCCACACTTCTGCTTCACTATGTTTTGTTGCTCTTTACATATTGAGCGGCAAATTATGTTCAGCGATGACAACGACGACAACGATGATGATGACACTGAAGCTCTAATGGCAGAGCTTGAGAGGATTAAGAAAGAAAGAGCCGAGGAGAAGCTTAGAAAGGTTGTGGTATAGTTGCATATGTATAATGAATTCTATTGATTTGTAAACAATATTTCTCTATAGGTTTTGGAAACATAACGGAAATAGTTTGCTTGCAGGAGCGGCAACAAGCAGAAGAGGAGGCCAAGATGAAGGAGGATGAGCTGATGCGTGGAAACCCTTTGATCAACATCAACAATCCCTGGCTCCTTCTGTCCTTCAGTGTTAAGAGAAGGTAGGATGTTTGCCGTGAGCTTGTTGTGATATACAGATGGCACATTTGATTGAATTTGCAGTGGTTTATAGTGAGCCTATGCTCTTGTTGGGCATATGGTTTGCCCAACAAGAACCAGGCAAACATCAAAACGGTTCATCAACGATACGATCAAAATCGATTTCCACCGCAAATTTTTGCAGAGGTACTTGAAGTGAGCTGCACAGGCTGTGGCCTGTACGATTTATTAGACTTCTCTGATGTGTATGTGAGGGCTCGTATATTGTGATGGTGTATGGGTAAAAGATCACAATTGCGCTGATGCTGTATGAAACTCTGAATTAAGAGTTTAAGCATCTGCCGTTGTCTTAAGTCTGAAATGGTACATAAAAAGATGGGGAATGCATGGAAAGTAAATTGACAGGAATGCACTTAATTTGTCTACCTGGTGTTGCTGATTTGTGAAAAATCAAAATTGCAGGAAACCTTTTCGAGCATATGTGAACTTGATGCCTGATGCTAACACATCTCACGGCGAAATGAAACACCTTCACTGAAACAAAACTTGATTGTCCTGGAAACAAACAGCGAAATGAAACACCCAAGCAGTTTCTTTCTTCAAACGAAGTCTGGCAGTCAAACGACGGCGACGACGACTGCCTCATATACCTCAAGGTAACCTTGCCCACTTGCGGATAGCTGGGAGGCCGAAGATTATCATGTAGGACCAGAAGTGGACTAATACATAATTGACCCCTCATAACGCATGCAGCTTCGCATGGTGCCGGTATCGGGAAGCTTCTAATCACTAACCTAGAATTAATGCCCTCTGTTTCCTTGAGGAACTTGATTTCAATGATAATCATCAAGACAGGACCGCAATGGCAATGGTACGGGCAACTGGAAGTAGCACGATGTAGAGCCCGAGGACAAATGTGGCCACCAAGCTTCTTTTGCAGCATGCCACATCAAGGTGTATGCAATATTACAAAGGAAGAAGCGGTGGCTGATGGTCCCCCAAGGCACACCGACATAGAGCAGGATGGAGGTGGTGTAGAGGGAGCACATAAATGCCAGAGTGTCAGAGAGAACAAACGCATCAAAAGCGTAGCTCCGCCCGGCAAGCAGGGGTGTGCCGGCGACACCAGCAACGTCACCGTCTGATTGGTGGCCTCCGGGCAGCGTAAAAGCCGATGCAAATGACACGGTTGTGATGAGCACGGAGAAGATGCACAGGACTTGAGCTGACGCTTTTAGATTCGCCGACATCTTTTCCTCATCTTGTTTAGAGAGGATGTGTTTTTGGTAGAAGCGGTCACCCTGAGTTTCGCCGTAGGGAGCTCCCACTTTTATTAGGTAATTTCGTATGAGTAGCCTTGGATCCTGCAACAAGGAATATATACGTAAAAAAGATTTAAACAATACCAAGAAAGTAGGTAGGTAGTTTGTTTGTCAGTTTGATACTCCTCGGACTACCCGAGAGGAGCGTATCGCGGAGAGAACGGAATGGAACAGGAACGGGTATAGGTTTTAGATTAGCTTGTCTTTTCCTTGTGTGTGTGTCTCTGTATACCGTTTCTAAATACACACTATATATATTGGAGAAGAAGGGAAGGGATACGATATATATACTGGGTATAGAAACCTGATAGATTTAGTACCAATGCAACAAAATTTGTCAAGATATAAATAGCAAAAGTCATAAAAATTCCTTACCCATGCATAGTAAATACCTAAAGGCATCTTGCTCCACGCAACATCAATAGATCTCATGCCCTTGTTATTCTGCACGTCCAAACGTACCCGCGGATTGCGAACTAGACTCATGAAGATTGCCCGGTTTCCAGCATGGACAGCACGGTGCAGCGGAGTGTCTCCGTTGATGTCCTGCGCATTCAGGATGGAGGCCAAGAGCCCTGCACCTATGCCCCACGGTTCTGCGGCGGCCTCTGGCTCTGGTCGCACACGTACATACCTCACCACATATACAGGAGCAATCCTCCTCCACAGCGATGTCCTTCCCTTGGCATCTCGCAGGGTGGCGCAGTCCGGGCACTCCCACAGCAGGCGGTCAGGCGGATAACCACGCGGAGGCTGCCGGCACCCGCAGCGACGTGTATGGGGTACATCCCTCTCTTGTCCGGCTGGTACGCCATCGACTCGTTAGCCTCCAGAAGCAGCGTCGCTGACAGTCCCCAAAAGTGTGGATGGGTTGGGAAGACCATGTATGGCATAGGCAAGAAGCCACCTGATGATGTAGCCAGGTGAAGAGGGGTGCTCCCGTTCTCCTTGTCCCTCTGGCTAGTCAGCTGCTGCTGCTGCTTGTCGGCTGACGCACGGAGCCATCCCAAAACCATACGCAGCGCTTCATGCATGATCATACGCAGCACAGCGATTAAATGGGACCATCTCTTCTTCCATTATAAGTCATTCCAAATATAATAATTAATTAAAGAGTTAAAGTTTTTTTTTTCAAGTTGGACCAAATTTGTATATATAATTATGTTTCTATAATTTTGGTCAAACTTGAGATGCTAAATTTGACTCTCTAAGATTAGAATTTTGATAATTTAAAAAGGAGAGAGTACTGTATATATATACATAATATTATCGATCAAATTTAATTACATACCTTTTCTTCGAGAAACCGCTGCATCCAATACGTTTCTTGCCTTCACTCTTGTCATACAGATGCTGTGCAATCTGCAGTTCACCCATTGAGATGGCCAAGTACAATGGGGAAGGGGAACTACTCTCCTCTTCATCATGTGGGATGCAGGCTAGATGTGAGTCCACGGCCATGAGTCGGTCGACGCAGGCCATGTCGGCAGCACGGATCGCGTGGTGCAAGGCGGTCTCCCCACGCTCTCGTTCCGCATTCTCACCAACGCCTCCGCCGAAGTGGCCGCGAAGCGGATGAGGCATGAAATCATGTCGGCATTATTCCCGGCACTGGCAGCGCAGTGCAGAGGTGTGTCGTGTTTTAAATAGCGGCCTACAGCAAATAGCGGCGACGCTCCAGAACAAGCTATAGCGAGGCTATAGCGGGCTAAAATAAGGCTATAACGGAAACTTATACGTAAATTCATTTAGCGGCAATATGCTTAAAAGGCTATATCGAGGCTATAGCGGGGCTATAGCCAGCTATTTGAAACTGTCTGTCGCCCTTGGTGTTGCTGGCGACAAGGAGGCGCCGTGCCTTGTGGTATATCATCTCGGTGCAGTCGAGGTATTATTGCGTGTCGCCGCTTGCAGCAACCACGTGCAGCAGGGAGTCCCCCTCCATGGTCACCCCGTCCATATCAAGGTGCTCTATTGTCGGCGGCGGCGGCGGCGCATCATCATGACGAGACGCCGCCGACGATGGGGATGGACTTGGTTGATCATCATCTAATACTTGGATTTCGCTGTCGACAACTTGCAACAGCAAGTCCCCTCCTCACTCCATTACTCGTCTCAAGGATCGCACCATTCCGCACGGCATTCGCATCCTCTTCCCTAATCTGGAGCAGATCCTTGAGGAGCTTGCTGTCCCCGCGGAGAGCAGCCATCAACAGCAGCGGATCGAGTATGGCCCGCGGGAAGCAGGCACCAGGTGCGGGGGTTGGTGTTGGCTCACGAGCAGCAGCAGCCTCATCGCTTTCGCTAGCGGCTGCCATTGCTCGGTCGGCTAGCTAGCTATCAGTCTAGGTACTCTGCTTGCGACTATCGGATGTGGGGGATCGATTCGATCGTGGATCCTCCGGACTTTATAATCACACATACAGCTGTGTAGTTGGAACCCACAGACAACTTGGACTTATAATAATAACTAGTTGTGTATATATGCACCCTGTGTTGATTGGTTTGCCTATGGAATCTATGAAGTGGGTGGGTACTGGGTACAGGCGTACAGCGCACCGCACATGGTTATTTGTTTCTTTGACTTGTGTTTTCACACACCGTCAAATCACGTCAAATAATACTATAGATCTAGTTATTTGCGCGTGAATTGAGCATATGTCCATCTGATGAGTTCAAGTCCAATTAATTTAATATTATATGGATGCGTGATGCATTTTTCTATATGTTTCATTCGTTGAAGTTAAACTGATTTAATTTGACCTAAAACTTGACGTAAAATTTGCACCGGATGGAATAGCTAGACATGTGATCATGTTTCCCAACACAACCAAGTGGCTGAGCGTCTACTAGCTCAACCAACCGGTCAAAGCTCAAAGCCCAAACATTGAAAATTGCAGGAGCTCCGTACGGTGGAGGTCGGCCGGAGGTCTTCCGTGAAAACACAATAGAGATCAAGCAAGGAGTCGGACAAACACAAACAGAGGGCGCAGAGGCAGCCAGTATTGTGGCTGTGCTTGCTGGGAGCTATGCCTTAATTACATGCCTTCGTCCTCGCCGACGCCTTGGCATTCATCTGCTCCGTCTTGGCTACCGTTAGCATTGCCTATGGCGCCGTCTTGGCTACCGTTAGCACTCGCAGGACATGGGTCATATTTCAAAAGGCATACGAATTGCGGGTCATATTGTGAGGGGCACACGAATAACGGGTTATATTTCCAAATTTCTCCCTACTTCCACGACAAGTTCTCCAACATTGTTTATGTCTTCCTGCAGAGCGCAGTAAGAAGTTTGGCGGCCTCTTTTGCTTTGGGCTTGTACCTGGTGCTGGCTCCAGTTGATCATAAGATTGCAGTTGCTCTACGACACGATACCTTGGCAGACGGCTTATACGGCGAACGCTATCCGCGCTCGAGTCGGAATTCTACGGGTCGTGGGACAACTACTTGTTCATGTCTCCATGCACTTTGGATCCTACATTATAATCTTCGGCCTCCCAACAATTAGGAAGTGGGCAAGGTGAGAAGCTGCATCATCCGTTATTGATCAATGGCTACAAAGTTTGACTTAATCTGCTCCTTTTTTATTTTCTCTCTTCTGTTCTTTGTTAGTTTCTCTGTCCCCTAGCTTGCTCCTCTCTTAGTCCTCTTCTGTAGTCCCTAGGCCCTTCTTCTCTTTTTGTTTCTTTGTTTGTAAGAACCTTGGTTCCATCGTTTTTAATCCAATTGCTGTAGGGGCGCAAGCCTCTCCAGTTTTCATAAAAAAAGGTGAGCAGCTGCAGGCGCCAACTATGTACTGTGCCAGTGCAAGACGATCGAGGAAGGATTCCTCTCTCCCTACTCGTCAAAAATGTCATTTAGGACAACAACACGGTCTCCAAAGCATGATTTTGATTTCATATTTCTCTAAAAATATTTATTGAAAAGTGGTACATGTATACTTTTATGAAAGTATATTTGAAGACAAATCTATATATTTATATAGTTTTTATATTTCTAAACTCAACAATGTAAAATTTATTCATGATTTATATTCCTAATGTTTGATCAAAACCTTGTCCAAAACGACTTCCTTTACGAGTACAGAGGGACGTAACTAGCCTCATGTTATACTTCCTACACATGCAGATCGAGTAGATTTCGATATACAGTCACCCTTCTTCTTTGTCCCTCGTACTATCCCACCCAGCTATATATATTTTGAAATACACTTCGTACAAAATTAAGTGTATCAGTGTGTACAGAGAGAGAGAGACGAAATATGAATGTACCAAGTGTTTTGATTCTTTTACTAACTGGCAACTACAAACACCACACACATCAAAACCCACACCAGTACCCCAACCCCACCCTAAAAAGAAAAAGATATAAGAAATGTTCATGGCAACAAAACCGTAATTAACAAGGAGCACCGAACAACCTTTCAGCACGCCTTTAGTTTCTCTCTTGCCATGAAGTATCTTTGCGTGCTGCCGTCCGCAAAGAATAATACTGCCAGTGTAATAAAGCGCCGACGATTGGTCTTTCTCATCGCAAAAGTCAGAATTAAATCGTGATTAACAAAAGCCTGAATTTAATTTAAAGTCATGCATGTTTGATTGCGTACTCTTGCCATGCAGGCATCTAGCGTACCGTAGTACCCATTCATTCTTTAGTTTGCTGCATGCACCGACGATGGATGGCTATATATAGGATCGGATCGAGTAGCTAGCTAGATAACACCGCAACGCCATCGTAACACAGTAACACACCCATATTAATTGTAGCGCCAATTAAGCAGAGGTCTGTATCAATAACCTACTAGCCTAGCAAGCTACTCTGACATCCATGGCCGCCGCAGTCCCTAAAGAAATCGACCAAGCTGCTGCAATTGACAATGACAACGCACGGCGGCGGCCAGCCAAACTGCTAGATCCCTGGTGCCGTGCGAGCCGCTCCAGGGCGCGCACGACGGCGCATGCCCGTTCCCGACCGACACGCTGCCCATCGACCCAGGTCACCGTGCAGCAGTGCGCCTACGACGTCCCCGGCAGTGGCGACGGCGGCAACGAGCAGCTCAGGCCATCTGCGGTGCGGTTGATGCAAGAAGCAAGGAGTGGATGTGGGTCACCAGCTAGCTAGCAGCCTAGTACAACTTGCAGCGCTGCTCATATGTATACACTTGTCGTCCTGATCCAGTGGGACCAAGTAGTAGTAGTCTCAAGTCTGATGAATGAATATAATAACGAGCGAGCAAGCTGAGCCTAATTTGGTGGTCTGCTAGACAGTTATTCCATCCAATTTCTTCTTGTGACGGTGCATGAACTGGAAGATCTTTTAGGCCCAGCTGTTGTTTGAGATTGCTGTTGCTTATGCTTATGTACAAGCTAGAACATGTCATCATATCTATATAACCTATATAGATGGAACCAATAATTAAATGTCATAACTTATATTTCTCTCAATCCTCAAGTTGCCACGTCATCTTTGTCATTTAGTTTTTTGGGTTAATCTGAATGGTGCCATTACAATTATGCGAGTTCAGAAAAATACCATTACTATTCATGATATTGGAAACATACCATTATAATTTCGTAAGCCTTTGAAATATACCACTCCCTTCAACTCATTTTTCTGAATTTTCAGACCAAATTGCCCATCTTCTTCCTCCTCCTTCCATCTCTCTTTTACGTGAAAAGTTGTCGTTGCCACGGTGCAAGCAATAAACCACTCGACGACAAGCGGTCATTAATCATTGCCTTCGGAAAGTTACTAGGATGCACCCTTGAGGATGTCTTAGATGATCCTATAATCAACTACTGAGCAATCGGTTTTAGGCTCGGGGGCTGCAGGATATATATCCTCAGTGGATGCTTTTTTTTAAAAAAAAGGAATTGGAGCAAATGAAAACAAGATCCTCTAGCACTTTATGGTAAACAACAAGAGGCTCGGTGGCTACATCCAATGTATGTGCTTTTCAAAAAGCGCACACCATTAGAATATTTCGAGACCACTTCATGGCTTTTCTCAGGAGGTATTCGGAGGGCGCTTTATTATACTCGGCCAAGTCTAGGAGCAAGGCGACTTTTCACCGATTAACTATGAAATGCTCCTGGGGCTTGTTGATACAGAGTACCCATGGTACCCCATAAGGAAGAGAGAATATATGGTCTGAGTAGGATTCCCCACATGTAATTCTATTAACATTGCTATCCGGTAATCCTACTAGGACTCATATATTGTAACCGACTAGGAATCTAGGAATCTTGCCTCCTGACTAAATCGACAGATCCAACAAGAAGACACACAACAATTACGATAATCAATACAACGCAGAGGCTAACCCGACTGGACGTAAGGCTATTACTCGATTTTGAGGCCTAAACCAGGATAAATCGACTGTCTTCTGCGTGAACCATTGAGTTCCTGAGTTCGCCGATGCCCGAACAATCGTCCCGAGTTACCCCGTGACGAGCTATCGGTGATCAAACATCGACACAAGGTTAAGGCCATCTTTTTTTTCCGATCCATGCACACTCTTTTCTTTTCATCAAGCCTGCACCCAAGGTGGCCAAGCCGCAAAGGCTTATCGCGCTCTTGCCTAGGTGGGGAGGTTGGAGGCCTGCCACTCATGCCCACCTCCCTGTCTCTCTGCTCGTGGATGTAACACCCTAAATTTTACGTTTTTCCAAAATAGCAGAAATAGATTGAACTATGCATTTTGTAAAGCATTAAACCTAGGGAGTTAATAATTTTATAGTAATTTTTAGAAAATTGAAATCAAACATAAGGTAGGTACATGATTGGTGCACCCATGCTGCTGCATTTTATTTTCTTTGTGATGCCTGATTTTGATCCAAGGTTCAAATTTCAAATGAATTCAATTGGAGTTGAAAATTGAATTGGAAAATGATAATAAAAAAAGAAGAAATTCTTTTCTCCCTTGCCCTCTCGGCCTGCTGGCCCAATCAGCCCACCAGCATTTCCCTTCCCCCTCTCTCTGTGTCACTGCCTCACAGGCCCCACCCGTCAGCCTCCCTTCTTCTCCAACGGTCTCCCCCTTCTCCGCTCGCTGAAACACACACTAGTACAGGATTGGGTTTTACTCCCTGTTGCGAAGGGCCTTTGCTCCCGGTTTCCCAACCGGGACTAAAAGTGCCTCCAGCCTAGCCACGTGGGCTGGCACCTTTAGTCACAGTTCGTATTACGAAGCGGAAGTAAATGCCTTTTTCGTTTTTTTTGGCTCATTTCAGCTTACTAATTCATATTTGATTTAGGGTTTACAATTGGTATTTGAATACGCAATCTACGCTAATGTTGTATGTATACACGTATCGAGCATATGTAAATAACACAAGTATAGTAGGAACCTATATATATCACATGTATGATTGAATATATGCATATTGTACATAATATATACACGTATTCGTCCATGTCCTTAACATAGAATTACAAGCCGAGAAAATTAATTCCCACCGCAGTAGTGCTCGCCATTGGGATTCAAGACTTGGTCATTAATAAAGCCTGCTATTGTCTCTTGGATGGCTTTGATGCGGTGCTGGTGTAGAACCTTTTCCTTCAACCAATGAGTCTTCAATTTGAGTTTAATTAAGAGGACAAATATTAGTATGCATATGATTAATCATGTATACCAAGAAATATGTTTTACAACTTACTTTGATCCTCTCTTCAGGAGCTCTATTAGAGTGCACCTTAAGGAACTCACACACGTAGTATCCACATAGGTTATTCCCCGGCTCCTGATGCAGACACCACTTTACGAGAAAAGAATCCTCTCGTCATTTAGTGATTTGAACCATGGTAAATGAAGATGTTGGACACTACATATAGCAAGGAAAAACTTACTATGGGTGTGAATATTTGCAGTGGCGCTTTGCACTCGGGACGATGTTTTCGAATGAATTCCGTCCAAACACTGCCCAATAGTCAAAAGAATGATTTCGATGTTAAGAGAGAGCAGGTATCTATCAACATATAGTGAGTTGTGGAAGACCAAAATTAGATTACCGCTGGATCATGTCTATCATTGGTTGGTATCGTTCAAGCTCCTTTTTCATCGAGTCAAAGATCCATAACTGATTCGTGGACAGCTTGATGACCATCAAGATCCAGTGATTGCTGCATACGAATGAATGATAACTCGATAAACTGGGGCCGTGTAAAAAAATCAAAATACGCACACGGTCGATATGATTGACATTATAATTAGTAACACTCACTCGCCGCCGTATGGGAAGAGAATCGTTGTCTTCTTGCTCTGTTTCTCTATCATCATCTTGAGATTCTCCTCCGCTTGAACTAGCCAATTAGGAATAACTGGGTCTTCGAATACGATATACGGATCAATGAAACCAATGGTATGATCTCTTCTATTTTTTATGGTCCCCATCTCATATCTGAATATATATTGAAGAACATATGTATACATAGATAGTGTGAGCTAGGATATATAATTATATAGACATTAATAGACAGAATATAATGACTTATAGACAATAGTAGCTCCAGGGAGACTTGTCGAGCGAGTCCTGGTGGCGTAGCTGGTGTAATTCATTGAATTCAATGTACATGATATCATCGCCACGGAAGAAATAATCGTCGTGAATTTTGACCGCTATGAAATTCTCTTTTCTGACACATGCCTCTAGCTACCACTTGTTTAACAGGTACATTTACGTACCCAGTTCTGAGTATCTCGCAGGGTTGTAGAGGGCCTTGCCATATTCATATTTCTTCCAAGTATCAACAACCGGCGCACTCTCGATTTGTCCACCTTGGAAGAGTTGGTGAATGTTAAGACCGGTAGCTCCAAAGAAGTCACCAAGTTGATCCAAATCGACATCTGCAGTACTCTTCGTTTGAACCATAATGATCTCTCACAACTAGGGGTTCGATTGGCTTCGAATGTTCCCTGAGTTGTGGAACATCTCTGCCTGCACTCTTCTTCTTCATCTTCTCATAGGATTTGATGAGAGTGCGGTCATAGTCTGATGGCGGCGACGGCTTATGAGCTTCGCGCAACATTCTCTGGTGATTTCCACCTTTTGCCTTAGTGCATTTGGATGTACGTAAAAGTACGGCTTCGGCGGATTTTCCTTAATTACTTGTCTTTGCTCTTTCAATTTTTCAAAGTAACTAGCCACTTCTTTTTTTGCCTCAGCAGCTTTCTGCTCTTCAGTCATGGCAGAAGGCAATTTCTGCGAGATAGGATTGCTGGAAGTTTTTGCCTTCTTCTTCTTTGGAGGGGACAAGGACTTCGTTTGTAGCCGCTTAGTGGCTATTTTTTGGACATTGGAGGGGGCGGAGCGGGCTGAGGCATCGGAGACCTCCTTGGAGGTGGCGGAGGGGGCTGAGGCGTCAGAGACCTCCATGGAGGTGGCGGAGGGGGCTGAGGTGTTGGAGACGGTCGTGCCGGTGTTGGAGACCGCTTTGGAGACGGTTGTGCCGGCGTCGGAGACATCCTTGGAGCACTGTGGTGGTCTTGGGAACGAATAATTGGACTTAGCTCTCCCTCCAATCTGTGTGATCAGTATAGTACATAAACGAATGTGAGAGTCTGACTAAATTGATACTTAAGTTAACAGAAAGTTAGTATGTGATTGTTTCTCATCTATATATACGTACCTCTGGTGAGAAAGCGGAGAACGAGACGCCTCAGGAATGATGATGTAGCGCTTGCGCCAAAGAATGAATGCATGCTCTGCCTCACCTAGAGTCTTCTCCCCATCACCTCCGGTAATGTCAAGAGGCAGATCGCTAAATCCGGAGCATACCCTATCCACCAACACCTTAGCATATCTAAGTGGTATTGGTTCCCCATGGATTACTGGTGTAGAGGCGACGGGGGAAACAACAGCTGTAGCCACCAGGACTGTGGCATTGTCCTTTGGAATGTGCAACTCACATGCTGTCATATGTTGTGTGACGTCATTCCACGGAGAAGCGAAGCCCTGCATCTCCTTGAACTGGCATGTCCGTGGATGCACAACTGCTTTTCATCTAATCTGAGGGGCTAAAGTTGACCCCCAGTGCCACCCCTGATGTAGACTGCCTTTGGGTGCTCAATGCTATCTGCACTTGTCGTCTGATTTCCTCCTGCATTTCTTTTTACAGTTTCTTTTCCCGTTCTTGTGACTGTACAACAAACTCCTCCAGGTTGTGGATTCTCTCGTTATCCTCATCCTTCTTTCTCTGGTGGCTTTTGTACGTTCCTCTATCCTTAGGAAAGCCATGCTCCCATGGGATAGCACCTTTGCCTCTTGTTCGCCCACCGTACTCAGCACTTTCGAGGGAATACATCAATTCATCTTTATCTCTGTCGGACTTGAACGCACCGCTAGCGGAAGCATCTACTGCAAAAAGCAATCTTTCTGCTGCCCTTTGGATTTTTTAGTCATACACTACCGCCCTTGTCTGCAGGTGTAACAACCCTAAAATCCAAAACACCAAAAAAAATCCCAACCAATTAAAATTTTTCATTTATTTATTATGAAAACCCATTTTTCTTGTGCAAGCATATAGGTTTCATTATAAATTTGGTAAATAAAGGAGTATAGCTTGCATTTTAATTCCATTCACATAGAATAATAGCTTATGCATCACATTTGGGATTTATTGCAATTTATGTTTGTATTTACTCAATATTTAAAATGGGTAATATATGTATTTATACCCTTAAGTGAAAATAGAAAAAGAAAAAGAAAAAGAAGAAGAGAGAAAAAGGAAGAGCAGAAATCGGCCCAACACCGCGCGCACGCGCGATGCCGACCGCACGCACGCGCGACCGTTTCATCCGCGCCACTCCCCCGCAGCCGCTGACCGCCCGACCCCACCCGTCAGCGTTTTTTCTCTCGCTACTGTTCTTCTTCTCACCTCGCGAAAGACGGTGGCCGACAGAGTCATGCAAATGGCGTGACCGACAGCGCCACGCATGGCAGAGCCCTGACCCCGCTGTCCCTCGCCTGTCCCCTGCCTTGCTCGCCAAGAAGCCCGCGCGCACCACCGGAACCCTAGCTCGCGCAAGCCACAGCCCTCCGATCGGCCCGAGCAGATCAGAGCCGCCCGCCATAGGTAGCCACCCGAGCTCCGCTATAAATTGGAGCACCTCACGGCGCCCTAGCCTCGTTCCACTCGCCGCCGCCACTGGTGGCACCAACCACGCCACAACACCACACCGTGTGAGAGAGGGAGAAGGAAGAAGGGCGGAGCAGAGAGAGGGGAGCACCGCCGAAGCGCCGCCGCCGCGGAGCACGCCGGAGCCGGGCACGGAGGAGAAGCCCGAGCTGCGGACGAGGAGCGGCACGGCACTACGATCGCTCTGCACAGCTCTGACTCGTCACTGCACCGCCATCCTAGCTTCACCGACACCACGGTGAGCCACCGCACGCCATGTCCGAACCTCGCCCTGCATTTGCCATGGCGTTCCGCCCACGGGACGCGCAGGCACGAGCCTTTACCGGCTTAGGAAGATCACCTGCACCATGCACTCATGCGACCGGCCGAAACCCCCGAACTACAAGCTTTGCTAGACCGAGAACGCAGCACGACGCATTCTCGGCGGAGCGCGCTCACCACCGACGCGTTCCGACGCCGAATCAACCGTTCCGAGCATTCCGACTAGCACCCGGATAGGTTAGAGCGTCGTGGAGCACCGCCACGACCCCCCCGAGCTAGCTACGCGGATCTAAGCGCTAGGGGAAGCCTCGTCCGCCCTGCTCGTGTGCGTCGCGACCTCACCGGAGCTCCGCCGTATGCCGTGGGAGAGAAGGAGGCCATACCACGACTCTAACCCGCCACCATCTGGTCGGACGACTGCCTGAGCACACCAATTGGGGAAAGCCAAGCCCTGTCTTGCCGAAATATGGTCATCGCCGCCCTGTCATCGTCCGCCGCACCGGAGAAACACCGCCGCCTTGAACAGACGCCCTGGAACCCTGCTAGCACCAAATTGAACGTCGGATCCCTGTCAACAGAGCTCGGGGTGACGGATTCACCACTCCTCAGACCTTGTCGCGCCTCGCCGGAGCCCTGCCGGCGCAACGGCCTCACCGCCGGCGATCGGAGCATCTCAATACCGCGACCAGGAACAAAAACCGACACCTTTTGGACTCTAGAACACACCACTAGCCCAACGGCGAACTGTGAGAACCACCCCCGACCACTAAGAACCACCCCCGACCACTGAGGACGCCCCCCGACCAACGTCGAGCTCGCCCGACCACCGCCGAGCTACGCCGACGCCCCCCGACCAACATCGAGCTCGCCCGACCACCGCCGAGCTGCGCCGACGCCCCCCGACCACCATCGAGCTCACCCGACCAACCGCCGAGCTACGCCGACGCCGGCGACTCTCTGGGAACCAGCATCGAACACCTGGTGGGCGACCATCGGGCCTGTGTTCTGTTGAGGCGCCACATGCTGCACTACTGGACCCGCGCGCCACGTGGACCAATCCCGAGCTGCCATCCCCTGATTAATCGGCCATTTTCCATTTTTAGAAAATAGGATAATCTTCGGAAATTCATAACTTATTCATACGATGTCCAAAAATTGCGCACCATATATGAAAATTCTCAGAAAAATGAGATCTACAATATAAGACTATGTTTGTGTGCATTTGGCTCTTTATTTTATTGGATTTTTCTGAAATACTCTATAGGAGTCGCTGACGCGACTATTTCGTGTTCGATTTCAGAGCCGGAGGAGGATCTGACTAAGGAAGACGACCACGAGTACTTTCAGGAGCTAGGAGACGACTACGAAGGTGCCACGTCCCACCAAATCCTTAGATCCTAATTACGCATTGCAAATGACATTATTGCTATCGCTTTATGATTATGTATGGATTGGTTGCATGATAGTGTATTTGAATTCCCTGCCTTGATAAGACTTTACCCTGCTGTCCGCTGCTAGGATAGCTGCTGCTTAATTTACTGTTACTCTTCCACTACTTACTACTTGCTATATGCTGTGTGGTGGAATTGGGACGGTGTATAACTGATTATAACCACTGGGAGAGAGTGTTGCGTGCGTCTTGGGTGCGTGGTAAGGGTTGATGTCGACCAAGTGGGATGTGAGACAAGCCCGTGGGGCAAGTCGTGCCGGGGGTGCAACCTGGGCATCCCCAAGCGAGATACCTGTGGCGGGTAAAGTTGTTGAGGAGGTTCCGAGTGGGATAGCCTTGGTGGTTTGAAGCCCGTGGACGGAGGTGCTGTGATGGCACGGGGAGAGTATCCCCTAAGAGAAGATGCCTGCTTGGTCAAACCTAGGACGGACTAGTTTCAGGTTCATGGGAATCCTTTTCTACTCACTCGCTTCTGATGGGCGGGAGACGGCTGGACTACTTGGTAGGACGGTGCCACTACTGCTAGGTTGAGAGGTGATAAGGGTGGGCGGAGACGGTCGATGGGTTCCCGTTCCGTTCTAGATGCGCAGTACCACTGGATGGGCCCGGTATTGTGTCTCCCAGTCTCAGCATAACGGTGTAGGATCCGGAATATCCCAGGGCTGAGTGGTAGGGTGGCATCGACCTAGGCAAGCAAGCACCCGGAATTCTGCGTAGGTGTTTGCGCAACACCTATGATGGCTAATCTTGTGGGTAGTGAAACCTCTGCAGAGTGTACGGTTGATCGATCGATACATATGCCAACCTGTTGGCTATGGACCTTTCCTGTGAAGCTTCTACTAGTGTAGTGAGTGTTCTCTTCTCCCCCTGGATGACATTTTCCGGCAGTGTACCCGCTGTGGTAGGGTGCCACTGAGATAGGCCCGAGAGGGAGTTGGGCCTGTCGAATGAGAGTGAGGTGTGGGTATGTGAGATGTGGTGATGGGAAAAGGGATGATGGTGTAATTGGAGATAAAACTTGACTAATTAAACATTGATTACAGCTGCATAGGAAAACCTTAGCCTATAGGTCTGCTTGTATAGCCTTGCATCCACTTTCCACAAAGCAAATGCTGCATAGGTGGGCTCCGTGGCCAGTACATATCGTACTGATAAATTTGCTGTCAGGTGACGAGAATGAGTACGACTTCGAGGAAGACGATGGCGAGGAATAGGGTCACGTGCTACACTCAAGTTGGCCGTGAAGGATAAAACGTTTCCGCATCTTCTAAAGCTTCTCTGAATGTTGATTCCGCCAATGTGGCGATGTAATAAATGTTTATGTATGACTTAATTACCGTTGTATGGATCCTGGTGTCAACTGAGATATAGGTAATTTCATGGATTGTCCCAAGCAATCTGTTGAATTACAATTCGAGCCTGTGGATTTCCCTTCGCGGAAATCGAGGTCGTTTCAGCAGGTCAAGCTTTCCACCATGTGCGAAAAATCAATTCTTGGCACATTCAGACCAATCGAGTGAAGCCGGCATGAGCCCCTTGGCAATTACGTCTGCTTCCATCTTCTCCCACTTGGGTACGGCACTCTTGTAGCCACCTGATCCCATGCTATGGTGGTATTCTTTCTGCCGGGCATTCTGTTGGTTCCTCCGCACCCGTTGTTCACCTTCTTCTGAGGTCTTGTACTGTACGAACTCATCCCAAAATGGCCTCAACTTTGAAATAGGGCCCGGAGCGCTGAAATCCAGCGTCAAGTTCTTCTTCACATAATCATTATATAGCTTTTTCTTCCAAGCCTGGAATTGTGTTGCTATCTTCTTCATAGCCCAATTCTTCACTAGCTTTCAAATCATCATCAGCTCCTTCAAGTGTCAAATGTGCAATGATATCATTCCAAATCAGATTCTTATCAAGATCGGAGACATAACAGCCTGTCCCTTACAAGGTAGCCACAATGATAAATAAACTTCTTTGCGTTCGGTGCAAGTGGTTCGCCTGTCTCTCTGTTGAAATCAGAGATTACATAGTGGCCCTCCAAGGCTTTGCGGGCCTCGTGCATTTCGACCCTTCGTCATTGTCGATCCAGAGGGCTATGGATTTAGAAACAAAAAGATTAATAAGTATTGCTCACCGATAATTTTATATATTTCATATATTTACATACATGTATACACATATTTCATATATTTATACCTCACCAACAATCTCTTACTCATTGTGAAGGTTTAAGTATTGTGACGCATCATCTGCCTGCTGGTTATTATCACCTTCATCAAATTGACCTCCAGAGTTGATAATATCCATCATGGCATCCTCCATGTTTCGATTAGGGTCGGCCATCGGGACTATATATGAAAAGATGTTTCGAGTTAGGTGTTTACTAATATCATTTGCGCCAAGAATATATATATGAAATTGAGATATATGAAAATAAGATACATATACATAAAATTAAAATTGATATATACCTAAACCCTAAACCCTAATCCATAATCCCTAATCCCTAAACTCTAAACCCTAAAAACTAAAACCCTAAACCCTAATCCCTAAACCCTAAACTCTAAAACCCTAATCCCTAAACCCTAAACCCTTAAACCCTAAACCCCTAAACCCTAAACTTATACATATCAATAAAATTGAGATATATATACATATGAAATTGAGATACATTATATATATATATATATATATATATATATATATATATATATATATATATATATATATATGAAATTGAGATAGATACATATACATGTGAAGAATATAAACATATATTTCAAATTAACATACACATATATCAATAATTAATTAACATATCATTTATATATATATATCAATTATTTCAATTATCTATATATAACATTATTTCAATTTTTTAACATTTCATACTCTCTCTCTCTCGCTCGGCCGGGCAACAGAGCAGAGGAGCTGGCCGGCGGCGCGCCTCACCTCGGCGGCGTGCAAATTGGCCGCGCGCGGTCGAGGGTGGGGCCGGGAGCGTCGAGGCCGGCGGCGTGGGGCTGGTGCACGCGCAGGCGGGCGCGTGGCAGCGGGCCATGGCTAGCGGAGGCACGCTCACGGAGAGCTAGGCGCGGAGGCACGCGCGGCCAGGAAAGGCGACTATGGTGGTGTGGAGGCGTGCGGTGGGGCGGCGGCGGTGGCCTCGGGTCGTCGGCGCACGGCGGTGGCGGAGGCGCGGAGCGGTGGCGACGATCTCGATCCCTGCTGCGAAGTGCGAAGTGTGAAAAGTGACGAGGAAGAAGGCGGTGCCTTTTATAGGGGGCACCTTTACTCCCAGCTGGTAGCACCAACCGGGAGTAAAAGTCCTTTACTCCTGGTTGGTAAACCCAACCGGGACTAAAGGTCCCTTCCCGCTCACCTGGGGTACTGTTTTGGGACCTTTAGTCCCGATTGGTATTACCAACCGAGAGTAAAGGTTGGACTTTTTGTTTCCCACCAGCTTCCATAATTTTGCTTTCCCATTTAGTTTCTTTTGTTATAAATGTTCAATAATTTCATAATTGCATAATAAATTATTTACTTAGAATATTTTTTAGTAAAAATGATCTTTATTTTTCTTTCGCATTACTGTACCTATGATAAATCTTAAATGTAAAAGTATTTTATTTTTTCTTATAGATGCCCATTTTTATTAGAAAATAATCACTATTTTATTAATGCAAAAATGTATTGTTCTTTCAAATATTTTGAAACTACTGGTTTTCGATAGGATATTTGTTTTCGCATTATTTCAACGTTCTTAATTTGGTTTTTCACTGCTTATTGTCCAAATCAGCCACGCACCAAACATATAAATTAAATTTCAACATATAGAAAATACGAAAACGCGATAGGAATTCTTGCATTCATAATTATTACATAACATACATTACACATTATTAAACATCACTATATTAAGCCGCAATAGCAGTGAAGACTTTCTTGAGGTATGTTCCTTGATTATGATCGCACCGTAACCATGGATTGTCTTCATTGTTTAGCGCGATGCTTGGGTCCTTATTCACTGTGAACGGCGGAATTTAGTCATCCTTTTCATAATCCTCTGATAGATCTGACTGATCCTCGTTTCCCACAATGTTTCTTTTCCCTAAAAGAATAATGTGACGCTTTGGCTCATTGATTGATTTGTCGTTTCTCCCTCTCTTTGGTTTCGTAGACATATCCTTGACATAGAACACCTGATTGACATCCTTGGCAAGGACAAATGGTTCATCTTTGTATCGAATATTGTTGAGATCCACAGTCGTCATTCTATACTCATTGTCGACTGTTACCCCGCCGCTGGTCCCTTTCACCCATTGACACCGAAACAAAGGTACCTTAAAACTAGGTCCATAGTCCAGTTTCCATATGTCCTCTATGCGGCCATAATATGTTTGTTTATTCCCATTCGGGTCTGTGGCATCTATGCGGACACCACTATTTTGGTTGGTGCTCCTTTTACCTTGGGCCACTGTGTAAAATGTATTTCCGTTTATCTCATACCCTTTGTAAGTGAGAATATGCTACGATGGTTCCCTAACCAACAAATACAGTTGTTCATCAAGACTCTCATCACCTTGACATTCTTTTTGCAACCAACCGCTGAAAGTTTTCATATGGTGACGTGTAATCCAAGCTTCAGTTTTCCCTGCAAACTCATTTCTTAGGATTTCCTTATGTGTCCCGATATACAGAGCCACTAAGGAAGAGTTTTGCAGAACCGTGTAGTGTGCTTTATTGAAATGATCATTCTCCGTACCGATATATGTTTTTGTCCCTATTGTTCCCTTACCACTTAGTCTCCCCTCGTATCGCGATTCAGAAACACCAATCGGGTCAAGGTCGGGAATGAAGTCAACACAGAACGCAATGACCTCCTCCGTTACGTAGCCCTTTGTTATGCTTCCGTCAGGTCGAGCACGATTGTGTACATATTTCTTCAGGGCTCCCATGAACCTTTCAAAGGGGAACATGTTGTGTAGGAACATAGGACCGAGAATACTAATCTCCTTGACCAGGTGAACTAGGAGGTGAGTCATGATATTAAAGAGAGATGGGGGAACACCAACTCAAAGCTGACAAGGCACTGAACCACATCATTCTGTAGCTTTGCTAGATCCACTGGATTGATTGCCTTCTGAGAAATTGCATTGAGGAATTCACATAGCTTCACGATGGCTAAACGTACATTTGGAGGTAGAATTCCTCTCAAAGCAACTGGAAGCAATTGTGTCATAAACACATGGCAGTCATGGGACTTCAAGTTTAGAAATTTCTTCTCTGCCACGTTGATTATACCCTTTACATTCAAGGAGAATCCAGATGGAACCTTGATGCTATCTAGACATTCGAAGATGTTTTCCTTCTCTTCTTTGCTAAGAGTGTAGCTAGCGGGTCTTAAGTAACAACGTCCGTCATCTGTCTTTTCTGGATGCAGATTTTCTCGTTCTTTCAAACACTGCTGGTCCTGCCATGCTTCAATTGTGTTCTTCGACTTCCCATACACACCCATGAAGCCAAGTAGAATTACACAAAGATTCTTCGTGAGATGCATGACGTCGATCAAACTGCGGACCTCAAAGAGTTGCCAATAAGGTAGCTCCCAAAATATGGACTTTTTCTTCCACATGGGTGCGCGCCCGGCAGCATCGTTCGGAACAGGTTCGCTGCCAGGTCCCTTTGCAAAGACTACTTTCACATCCTTGACCATATTGAGTACATCCTCTCCAGTTCGGTTGCGAGGCTTGGTTCGGGTGTCTGCCGTACCTTTAAAATGCTTGCCTTTCTTTCTTAGTGGGTGTGTCACAGGAAGAAATCAGCGATGACCAAGGTGTACGACCTTTCAACATTTTTTTAAATATATGTTGTTGATGTCCTCAAAACAGTGTGTGCAAGCATTATATCCCTTGTTTGTCTGTCCTGAAAGATTACTTAGAGCAGGCCAATCATTAATTGTTACGAACAATAATGCTCGCAGGTCAAAGTGTTCCTGCTTGTGCTCATCCCACACACGTACACCAGGTTTACTTCACATAATTAGAAGTTCGTCAACTAAAGGTCTCAGGTAGACATCAATGTCATTGCCGAGTTGCTTTGGACCTTAGATGAGCACCGGCATCATCATGAACTTTCGCTTCATGCACAACCATAGAGGAAGATTATAGATACATAGCGTAATAGGCCAAGGGCTATGACTGCTGCTCTGCTCCCCGAAAGGGTTCATGCCATCTGTACTTAAAGCAAATCTTAAGTTTCTTGCTTCCTCTGCGAACTCAGGGAATTCTCTGTCAATTGCTCTCCACCGAGACCCATCTACCGGGTGTCTTAACATATTGTCTACCTTACGGTCTTCTTTGTGCCATAGTAGCAACTTTGCATGGTCTTTGTTTCTGAATAAACGTTTCAAGCGTGGTATTATAGGAGCACTACATAACCTTGGCCGGGATTTTCTTCATGGGACGTTCTCCGTCGTCCTCGACATCACTAGGGTCATCTCTCTTTATCTTATAACGTGATGCATGGCATACCAGGCATGCGTCTAGATTCTCATAGTCCTCACCACGGTAGAGGATGCAGTCATTAGGACATGCATGTATCTTCTGGATTTCTAACCCCAAAGGACATACAACCTGTTTTGCTTCATATGTAGTGGAGGGCAATTTGTTATCCTTCGAAAGCATCCTCTTTTTGATCTGCAGTAACTGCCCAAATCCCTTATCGGATAAACCATTTTTTGCCTTCCATTACAACAACTCCAGTATGGTACCCAACTTTTTCTAGCCCACATCGCAGGTTGGGTAAAGCAATTTCTTGTGATCCACTAGCATGCAATCGAACTTGATGTTCTCTTTTTCACTATCGCATTCTCTCTGTGCATCACAGATAGCCTGGCTAAGATCATCAGCGGGCTCATCTTCTCCAGCTACGTCTTCTTCGGCTTCCCCCATTGCAATATCATGTGAGGGACTGTATTGGGTAAAAATATCGTCATCCCTTTCTTGTTCATCTTCGCACTCTTCCATTACAACCCCTTTTTCTCCATGTTTGGTTCAAAATATATAGTTTAACATGAAACCCGACTTAAATAAGTGTGAATGGAGAGTCCTTGAGTAAGCATACTCCTTGAAATTCTTACATACAGCACATGGACAACACATGAAACCATCACGCTTGTTTTTCTCGGTCACACTCAAGAAATAATACACGCCCGTAATGAATTCTCCGGAGCGGCGATCAGCGTTGTACATCCAGTGTCGGCTCATGTGCATTACATGACATACCGTATGAAAACCTTAAAGATAATTACTTAATTGCACAACACCAGTCATCATGTTCAATTAAAATGCTAGCCTACAGACACAAACTAATTACTTTATGATAGGCTCACTACAATGTACACAATCTCAACTAGCACTAAACAGACTATAAAACTAAAATGCACTTCAGCAGCATAAGGATCTGGTCACTAATCCCAACTAGAATAGACGGATCATTCGCTTCCTCTGCCTCCGCGGGCTGCTTGTGCTGGCTCACTGCCTCACCCGATTGATTGTTTTGCACGTGTTCAACATACTCCTGCCAGTACCATCCTTTACATCTGGTGCTGTCCCACTAAAATTAGAACAACAAATTAAGAACTTTAATCAAAGCCATGAAGAGAATGTAAAAAATAACCACAATCGTCAAATGGGATTCAATAACTCACATTACGATTCGGACACTTGTAGAAGATACGACCCTTATTGGGACACTCTTTCCTCACTCGAAACTTCATGACAATCTTCTGTTTACACTTGCCGCACGCAATGAGAGGGAGGTGCGGCCTAAGTCGCTTAGAGACCCGATGAGACTTCGAGGACCCAAAAGTAGTCGCCATAAATTGCTATAAATTTAAGCTTAAATAGCCACAAATTAAAAAAATACACTACATAAATTGCTATAAATTCCTTATTTTGTAAATTAATATATTCAAATAAACCACCAGTAATATATATTCATTTTTGTAAATTTTTATGAATATTCACTAATAATATAATTATTAAGCTATATATGAAAACAACTATAAGCTATATATGAAAACAAATAAAAGGTGCATACTAGTTGAAATAAACAACTATAAGTTTTCACCGTCCAAAAATACAAACTATCAAGTGAATACAAGTATAAATGCTCACAAATCATGAAATGCACTACAACCAAAGATGTGAAATTACCTAGATAACCTTTAAAATCAAGCATAAACGACCATAAAATGAGATATAGAAGTAATAAAGGTGTGAGAATGAAGTTAGTAACCACTAAAACCAAAGAATCGATGTGGAACACAGGAATAACACAAGCAAAGAGCAAGAACAGAGTTTGCTCGAGCTAGAGGTGGAAGAAGAAAAATTGGAGCTTATATAGATGGGGACTTTTAGTCCCAATTAGGATTACCAACAGGAAATAAAGGCCTGTTTTTAGACCCGGTTGGTGGCCCCAACCTGGATTAGACTTCTAGGGACTAAAGACAAACCTTTGCTCCCGGTTGGTAATCCTAACCGGGACTAAAAATTCCCTGACATACCTCCGTGCCAGTAGCCGTTGGGTAGAGACCTTTAGTCCCGATTGGTGTCTAGAAACGGGACTAAAGGTCCTTTTACTATGTCGGGACTAAAGCTCGTTACCGGGCTCGGATGAAAGATCCGTTCTCTACGGCAGGAAGCAGCAACCTCCGCGCCTGATTCCGCTCCCACGGCTCGCGCCCCGCTCCGACATCCTCCCTCGCGCATGCGCGCAAATAGGGATTGCCCAGCGCGCCTCCTTTTCTTTCCCCGCTCCCTCTCCGTTTCCCCTCGTGTAGAGCTGCACGCAAGCAGCAGCAACAGACGCCGCCACCATTGCTCGTCGTAGGCCGTCTTCCGACCGTCTTCATCGGTTTTAGGCGCCGCAGTAAGTTTCGCCACACCCGCAAGAAGTCTCCCAAAGCTGCCGTTTCCTTTTTCTCCCACTGCTGATCGCTGTCGTCATTCGCAGAGCGCGGCCGTTCGCCCCATTCCGTTGCCAGCCGCCCTCTGCCCATCTCCGACCAAATTAACGCTGCGGTGAGCTTCGCCTTGCCCTCCTTTTCCTTCCCGTTCCTTCAATTTCGCGATTCGTGTCCTCTAGGACCTTGGCCACGTGCGCCAGCGAGCTTCCCTCCGCTGGAGGATTTGGGATTTGGTCCGAAAGGCTCGAATTTCGGTGGGATTTGTCCAATTCGGCCTGGCCCCGGAAACTGTTAAATCGGACAAATTAACTCAGTCTAGTTTGAATTTTAGGCCTGGCCCAGGGCCCATTTCAACTTGCTGATATAAACCCTAGCGTTTTAATTTTCCTCCTCCTTTTCCTGTGGCCGGCGGCGGTGGCTCGCTGTGCCAGAGACAACGCTCGTGCCCAGCGATGCTTCCACCAGCATATGAAGGCCACGGCGGATCTTCCATTTTCCAGTCCACTCCTCCCCCTTCGTCTCCCCTTCCACTCCTCTCCTTCCTCCATTGCTGCTGTAGACCTGTGTAGTGCACATCCACGCCAAGTTCAAGCCAAGTCCTGCCGCCCGCGCCGCTCATCCTCCTGCTTGATCGAGGAGACTGAAAGGTGGCTGCAGCATGTGTGTTTGAAAGATATTTGAGTACTTATTGTTCTTATTAAGCCAAGATCTGGTGTAATACATATTGTTTGATCGTTTGTAGTTGATTTCTCTGTTGTCTTTTTTTAATAAAAATTTCGGACCAAATTTGTCAAAATTCGGTCAAATTTCGATTAAAATTCGGAAAAATACGAAATATTTTACTGGTCAACTTCATTGAAAACCGGCCCAAAATTTCCGAAATTCGTCCATTTCGGTGACCATCGAAATTTTTCGCGTTTTGAATCCCAGAACCTTGCGCTGGACATGGCGGCCGCCTCACCTCGCCTTCTTCCCGAACACGTTTAGGGCATAGGAGAGCTCGCGATTGCGTCCTCGTTCTCCCAGTGACCTTGGTTCGTCAAACCGTGGACCGGAGGGCTGTTTCCTCGCGCTCCGGCGAGCACCTTGCCGGAATTCATGGCGACGCCGCTGCGGACAACTCTGTTCAGGCCAGCAGCCATCCCTCTCCCTCGTTCTTTAAATCAGGGCCATCAATCTTCTGATCAACGGTCCTCAACAGAAGATACCCCTTCGCGGGCAATCTTTCTAAAGAGACCCTGATTCTATTTCTTTTAGAATAGAACCCGCAGTCCCTAAGCTCTCCCAGCTGTTTAGGTATTCGAGTTTTGAAAGCGTATTGTAGTTCGGTTTATTTACAAAAGTGCCGCTGTTTTGTTTTATGCATAGAATCCACGTTTTAGCCCCGATTTGATCCGTTCAAATTGCGTTGAATTCGTAATATAATAATCTAGATATTAATACAACTGTTACTTATGTTAGTAACTTTTAATTTTCATGGCTAGGTTTAATTAATTAAATTGCTTTAGAAAATCCCGTTAATTTCATAATTCACGTTTTTGCTCTGATTTTCATCATCTTCGCGTCTATATGATCTTAGAGAGATGTAGAATCTTTTTATAAACAATTTATTTTGTTTTATCACTGTTAGTGTACTGTTCCTAATTATAATCTTGTTTTCTCGTGCATGAATGCCTATGGATGTCTGTATGTGATGTGTGATCTATCGAGTAGATGGTGAGCTTTTTGACAGTGATCAAGATCAACACTTTGGTAACCAGTAGGACCAGCAAGAGTTCATGAAACAAGGCAAGTACAGCATGGGACCCTCCTTGTTACCTATTCATTTTAATATCATTACTAATCATGTGCATGTGTCTAATACTGTTAATCCTAAGGACATCCTAAAGACTGATACTCTGATTCTTGGTTCCTCTGGGTTAATTCAATAAGGGTAGAGATGCCAGTGCTTAACTTAATGATACATGATAAAAAAAATAAATAATTATCTGGAACAATGGTGAAGATTGTGATGAATAAATGGACTATAGGGCGAGAGAGCTCATGGTTCTGGACATAATGCCCTTAGCCCTCCATAAGGACTTATCTGTCGGCAAAAGCTGAGACTTACAGTACAACCGTGAGGGTTATATGGCTCTATTTTTAGTCAAGTATGGTGACCTTTTCTAGCCTGTTAGTGGTTACCGAAAGGCGCATAAAGAAAGCCTCGGTTGCAGAATAGCTACTTGTCTCCCAGATTGCGTACGGTGAACGTGCCACTCTGTTAGAGGGCCTCCATTCACCTAGCTGCTTAAAGTTGGCGGCTACTGACTTGTTAGAGAGAGTCGTTTGAAAGACTTCATAGTGAACCCCGTCAACCTTCCTTAGAGTGGGTAAGAGGTTGGCCGCCTCGGGCAAAGGGGTAAATCACGACTCACGGTGAAAGTGTACAACCTCTGCATAGTGTAAAACTGGTATATTAGCCGTGCTCACGGTCATGAGCGGCCCAAAAAACTGTACGGAATAGATGGTTACTGATGATATGGACTTATGATGATGATAATGATGATGATGATGATGATGATGGTTATATGGCTTAATAGAATTCTTTATATGATCATGTGGGTATAACTTGGGGCTTAAGCACAATATGATACAATCTAATGCTAAAACTTGATCTACCAAAAATGCTAACTGCAGTAAACCAGTGTCAGCCATTTGAGCTTCATAACCCCATGTTATGCTTGTTGAGTACGTGGAGTACTCACGCTTGCTTTACTTTTCATTTTTGGATAAAAATCCTGGATGGGTACCAGATTGTCAGAGTCCGAAGGAGTTTAGGCTTGTGATCAACCAGTCAATTGTCCCTGTGGAATTGGAGTATTCGCCTGAAGAACGGAGCGTTCCCGTTGTCTGCTATTTAAGGTTGTATTTCTTTATAATAATACGTTATGTATTAAACATTGTCATTTGATTTTGATCCACATTTGTGACTATATGAGAGATTTGACTTTCTGGGCTCTCATATAGTGTACATTCGGTTTTGCCCTTAAAATCGGGTGTGATAGTGGAACCCAGGGTAAGTGACTCAACACTTTGGCGCCGCGACCTATTGCATTGCGCTGCTGAATAAGTATCTGTCACAGCTTTTTATCACACACAAAAGTGCAATTTTTACACTGAACAGATTATAGACGCAAAAAGGAAAGAAAGAAACAAAGATGATTAGGCACTATGATGCCTCAACTTCAGCGTGTAGTGGTGGAGACACGTAGAAAGTGAGGTGCGCCCCCCACGCCACATTGTCTTCGGAGGGGGGGGGGGTGCGCCCCCCGTGCCGCGCCTCCCCAGAATAGGGGCTGCACCGCCGTAGGAGGCCGTGAGGAGAGAGGGAGGTCACGAGGAAAGGATGGGCACTACAGCTGTAGCAGGCTTTTTACCTCTGGCCAACCCCTTATGTTGTTTTTTAATAAGGGAATAAAAGTTTCAGCCTCTATCATCCGTTGATGGTACACAGCTGTGGTACAAGCGTTCGGCTAAGCCATAAGATTTAAAAAAAAAAGAAGACACAATAACGATAACGATAACACCAAGACTCCAAAAAAAAAGACTTAATGACTAAGCATCAATCTGCATCCGCGCTCTCCGTCCGAACTTCGCAAAAGTCGCCATAACAAAGGTCTCCAGAATCCGACAACCATCCCAGAGCATCCGCCGATCACTCTCCTCAGACAGCTGGGACCATAGCCGGATCCAGTACTTCATCCTGAATAATACCTGCACAAAAGTATTAGATTTTGCGCTGTTGAACACCATTTCATTTCTATTCAACCATAAGCACCATAACAGAGCTGCCACTCCAATCAAAATTTGGGACTTAAGCCTGGACGATGTACCATCCAGCCAAGACCCAAATAACAAATGAGAGTTAGAGGGAGGTTGAATTCCAAAAACTATGTGAACAACATTCCAAAGGAATCTCGCAAAATGGCAGTCAAAAAAAAGTGTTGTATAGTTTCATTCTGGCTGCAGAAGCAACATTTCACGCTTCCATGCCAGTTTCTTTTTGCCAGGTTATCCTTGGTAAGCGTCACTCCTATTCTATGGAACCAGAGGAAAATTTTAATCTTCAGTGGTACCTTTAATTTCCAGAAGAAATTCCTTTCGCGTAACATCCCCTGCTAATCAACTGATTATATATCGATGCTACTGAAAATATACCTTTCTGACTAGCGTTCCGGTGAAAACCATCCGCACCGTCGGATAACCGGAAAGACAACACCTTGGAGACTAGCTCCAACCAGGAAGTCAAGTTATTGTCAACAAGGCCTCTCCTAAACGAAATGTTTAGAGGAGTTGTTTGTAAAACATTGGCCACTGTATCATGTTTCCGTCTAACAATTCTATACAGATTCGGAAACAAAACATTAAAGGGTTTGTCACCCATCCAAACATCTTCCCAAAATCTTGTGTCCTATCCATTCCTAACCCTGAAGCACCCCCTGAAAAAAAATCATCCTTGACCTTCATAAGGCCATTCCAGAAGTGCGAGTCACCCGGCCAATATGTCGCATGAGAAAGCGTTCCTTTTGACAAGTATTTTCGTCTAATTAATCCCTGCCACGACCCATCGTCATTCATCAATTTGAACAGCCACTTACTAAGTAAGCATTTGTTCTGAATATCCAGGTTAAGGATTCCTAACCCACCTAAATCCTTTGGTGTGCATAGCACTCCCCACCTTGCTAGGCGATATTTCTTCTTATGGTCATCACATTGCCAGAAAAATCGTGACCGAAAGTAGTCCAGTCTTCTCAAGACCCCTCTAGGGATCTCAAAGAAGGACAACATAAAAAGAGTTAAACTGGACAGGACAGAAATAATTAAGACCAGCCTACCCCCATAGGAAAGTAGTTTGCCCTTCCAACTACAAAGCTTCTTCTGAAATTTCTCCTCTATTCCCCTCCAATCATTGTTTGTTAACTTCTTATGATGCATCGGGATCCCTAAGTACCTAAAAGTCGCTTTCCCCAATTTACAACCAAAAAGATTAGTATAATCACTCTCACACTACTTAGCAGCCCCATAACAGAAAAGTTCACTCTTGTGAAAATTAATTTTAAGGCCTGACAGTTGTTCGAAAGTATTAAGAACCAATTTTAGCTCTCTAGCCTCAACAACGTTGTGATCTAAAAATAAGATGGTGTCATCCGCATACTGCAAGATAGATAGACCACCCTCCACCAAATGGGGAACCACACCTTTGAAACTACCATTGGACTTAGCCCTGGAGATCAAAGTTGCCAGCATATCCGCAACGATGTTAAATAAAATGGGGGAAAGAGGGTCACCCTGTCTCAGTCCCCGCTTGGTTTGAAAAAACCGCCCCATCTCGCCATTTAATTTAACCCCAACACTTCCTCCTCTTACTATTTGGTCGATCCACTGGCACCATTTTGGGGAGAAACCCTTCATTCTCAAGGTCTGTTGTAAAAACGACCATTTCACCTTATCGTATCCTTTTTCGAAGTCTAGCTTTAAAATTACCCCATCTAACTTTTTTCCTGTGCAACTCATGAATGGTCTCGTGCAGAACCACAACACCCTCCAGGATAAACCTTCCTTTCATGAAAGCCGACTGAGAAGGTTGAATAACCTTTTGCACTACTAGAGCCAGTCGGTTCGTCATTATCTTCGTAAAAATTTTGAAACTGACATTCAACATACATATTGGCCGGAATTGTTGAATACGCGTCGCCTCACTCTGCTTTGGCAATAAGGTGATAATCCCGAAGTTTAGACTAAAAAGTGGGAGCCTTCCCTTATGGAACTGTAAAAATAGAGGTAGAAGGTCTGCCTTAATAACGTCCCAGAAAACTTGGTAAAATTCAGCCGGGAATCCATCTGGACCTGGAGATTTATTATGCTCCATTTGAAAAATAGCCTCTCTAATCTCTTTTTCCGAAAACTCCATCTCTAGTATGGAGTTTTCAGCCTGGGAGACTTGAGCTATATCACCTATATTGGATTCGACCATAGAGAAACAGCTTCTCTCTGGCTCTCCAAAAAGCCCCTTATAATAATTGGTAATGAATTTCTTAAGATTTTCATACCCAACAATCGTTCCCTCTTCCTGCTCCAAATGGAAAATTCATGTTCTATGTTTTCCATTCGCCACTAAGTGAAAATATTTAGTATTACAGTCACCCTCCACCAACCTCTTGGTCTTATCCCGTTGGTACCACTTGACTTCCTCCTCTCGTAAGAGAGTGGCTAGTCTCTCTTTATAATAATTTTTTAGGTCAATCTCTCTATCCGAAAGAGCATGAGATTCAGCCTTAAGGTCTAAATCGCCTGCCTTCCTGATTAATTCGGCCTTTTCTATCTTATAATTAACACTCATATTCTTAACCCAACCCCTTAAGAATTGTCTAAGCCTCTGGATTTTGTGTTGCCACTTTTGGAGCGGAGATTTCCCTCTCGATTCGGACTTCCATGTCTTAGTTACTAAGTCATAGAAATCCTCTCTCAACAACCAGCCAAGCTCGAAACTGAAGTTTTGCTGTTTGTTCCCATGTGTGCCACTTCCCGTGTCTAGAAGCAAAGGGGTGTGATCCGAGATCTCCCTCGTTAAAGCTTGAACCGTCGCCATAGGAAATTTAGACTCCTACTTAGTGGAGACTAATATTCGATCAAGCTTTTCAAACGTGGGAATTACTCTAGAATTAGCCCACGTGAATTTTCTGTTCGATAATTCTAGTTCCCGAAGATCGAGACTATCAATTATCGCATTAAAAAGGAAGGGCCACCGATCATCATATCTGTCCTTATTTTTCTCAAGAGAATTCCTAATGATATTAAAGTCGCCTCCCACAATTATGGGACCCGATTCTTTAGAACAAGTTTGGACTAATTTCGTGAGAAACGCTTCCTTATGCTCAGCTTGAGCGGCCCCATACACCGCAACAAGTGTCCACAAGAAACCGTCCTCTTTGTTCCGAACTCTGAATTTGACATAAAAATCACCAATATCAATGCTCCCTATGTCAAAGACCTCAAGATTAATACCCAACAGAATCCCTCCAGATCTGCCATGGGGTTCGGACCAGTGCCAAATGTATTCCTGCCCCCCACAGATGTTAGCTAGCACAGTCTTGGAGAAATCTTTCTTGCCTGTCTCAAGAAGGGCAATAAAGTCTAGCTTTTGCTCGTTCGACAGTTCCGAAAGGAATCGATATTTAGCCAAGTCACTAAGACCTCTGCTGTTCCAAAAGACTCCCTTCATCGAAAACCCGTTTTATGTTTAATAATCACTTTCACCTTCGGCTTTTTCTTTGCTCTAGTCAAAGAATGAGCCTTGTATTTTTTAAAAACCGTTTTAAAATCACAACTTAGGTGATCCACGTCGTCCACACAGAAATCATCCAGAAGTTCCTCACAAAGCTGATCCAGCGAACAATTACCGTGCTCATCAATCAAAGCACAATCCTCGTCAAAATCAGAATCCTCTACTTCCGGCAAGGAACCAAACCGAGACAAAACCCCCTCAGCCTCCTCAAAAACTCTAACAGAATTGGCCACCTCCTGCGGCCCGTTGCCTAAAGAGACCCCCAAAGCGGCAACACTAGCAGATACATTTTCAAAAGAGAACGGTGAAGAAAATGGTTTCGAACATGTACCTGCACCGAAGTCCAGATTCTTCCTGGCAACCTGCTTCTTCGCCCTCGACAAGGAGTCCACCTCGCCAGCCTTGGCTAGCCATGGGCTCGCCCGCTTCGGGCCCACCTTTGCCTCCTGGATGGCTGCTGCAGCAAACAGCCGAGACGCGTCCTCCCGAGCAGCCCGCACCGGGCGGCCATCACTGCCCCCAGCAGGCAGCTGAATGCCGCCAGGAGCCTGCAGCCGTTCAGCCACCTCGCCAGCAGCTTGCAGCAAAGCAGCAGCCGGTGCCTGCTAGAGTCCAGGCTCCCCGGCCGCGACCACAGGTGTGACCAGCGGAGGGCCAGAAACCACCTCCTGCGCCGCAGCCGACGCCACCACGACCTCCTGCGAAACCACCTCAGCCCCGACACCATCCACCTCCATATCCAACAAGTCATAGTTGTCATCCGAGTTCACATCCCCCACCTCGCCTACCACCTCATTAGGCGTCTTCTCCGACAAAACAGCCCCCGCACTTTCAAGCAGCACATCATTTACCACCCAATCAATGATATCGCTAGCTCTAGCCTTGAGACTTTGATCGGTCACCGGATTCATCACCCCACCCCCGGAAAGACCATCCCCACCCTTTGAGGGGCTTCCTGCCTCCTCCATGAACTCATCCACCTTCCCACCACTCCCATCACCACCTAGCTTGTCCTCCAAGCCCCGATCCCCACCATCCTCCTCCTCAAAGAACCATTCCACCTCCTCACCATTCTCATCGAAACCCCTCCTCTCCTTCACGATCTCGAGCTCAAAGTAATGATCCCCGATGACCACATCCATTTCCGAAGGAATCAAAGTCGGGTCAAGAACAGCGACCAAAACCCTCCCAAAGTCATTCTTCCTCGTGGTGACCATATCCACCAACTGCGTGGATCCAAACATAGTGCCGATAGCCCATAACACATGGTACTCCCTCAGATTATCATGAATGCCAGAAATCCACAGCCACACCTTAGGCAAAAGAAACCCCTCTCCCTTCGCCTGCCACTCCTGAAAAACAAGACGGGACCCCGTCACCACCCCATTCACCCTCACATCAGCCCCTCCATAAGCAATGGATCTTTGCAACTTAGCCTTGGAAGGAAACTGCACCACAAAAGAAGAATCATCATGCCTCACCGGTGCCCACTTCCACTTCCCAGGCACAAGCCTCTGAAGCTGCAAGACCAACTGCTCACAAGAGATAGAACCACCTTCCACCAGCACCAAAGCACACTTGAACTCCCTCTTCCTCGGGAGAGGAGCATGAGGAATATGGAAGAACCCCAGGCCCTCAACCGAATACCCCACCGCATGAGCCACAGACTTTGGTGCCATCAACAGCGGGCAGCGGTGATTCACATGATCATGGCCATCACAGATAAAGCAATACACCTCCACCGTGCAATCAGCCGCCACATGCCCCTTTTGCGTGCACCTCGTGCAGAAAAGCGCCCCTCCAGGCATGCTGCCCCTACCTGCACCATCCACTGGACCAGCCCCTGCCTCCAACAGCCGCGCGCCAACATCAACACCCACCTGCAGCGCCTTTCCCTGCGACCCTCTGGCATCAACAATGCGGTTATCCCCGCGGCCCCGACCAGCCGCTCCCAACTGACCAGACGGAGGGGCCTTCACCGCAGCAGCGAACGACGCCCGCGAAGAGGAAACGTTCCGGCGACGCCCTGCGCGAGAGAAGAAAATACCCAGGCCACTGGGGAAAGAAGCCTGGGCCGCTAACCTCATCCGGCCCAGCAAAACGGTCTGTGCCGCGACCCGTCAGCCCAGCAGCCCCGAAATAGGGATAGGGCAACCACCATCCGCAACCTGCCCCGCCGGCGCCGCCGCCATCGCCGCCACCGAGGGCGACCCGTCCCTGCACACCTCCTCCCGGCCAAAATCCATCTTGGACAGAACGTCCCCCAGCGTTAAGCTAGGAGAGACGCGACGTCGCGGTAGAGGACCCTTCCATGGCTTACGACCGCCATAGGAGACCTGGGAAGCAACGTCGTCAACCAACCTGCTAGCCAGCCGCCGGCATCTCTTCCCAGCACCCACGGGGCCCGAACGTACCTCCGGCGATGACACCTTCACCGACGAGAGCTGTTCCTCCGCCATGAGAACCTAACCAGCCGACAGAGCCCCATGGACAAACTCCCGAGTAGAAACGTCCGCACCAGCGCCGCCGTCGCCCGCTCCCTCATCAGAGCTACCTTCGCCGGCCAAAGCCCAAAACCTGGAGCCGACACACCCCCGGGCAAAGTCTAGCTTTGAATTCTCGGGGCCCGTCTTCGCCGGCGCCGAGTGCCTCTCCGACCACACCTCCGCCTCACTCATTCAGAGCGAGGGCCAAATCAAAAGGATGGCGTTACCTGCCCGGGACAAAGCTTCGAGACACAGTGCTTGATGTCTATGCGTACTACAAGGTGTAGTCTACCACCAACATATGAGCGGATTGTATTGGGAGGTAGCATGTGTGTTTGCGTATGGCATGTGCTACTATCTCGGAAAAAAACGAAATAATAACACCCAGAAAAAGGTGTGATTAAAAAACTTGTGGACGGACGAGCAACCCCTTGTTGTACTACGGTATAAATAAACGCTGCTCTCTACTCGTTTGGCTTCTTCGCCTGGCCTAGCCCCCCACTGGCCCCACACCTCTGCTCCCTTTCCCCTACAATTGCGCCCACTGCTCCGATCCATGGCCGCCCCGTCTTCCTCCGCCGCCGCTAGACAGCGGCAGGCTTGGCCTGCTCACGAGACGACCGAGTTCTGGGAGGTTATGCACACAATCAACGCGCTATATCGATCGAGCCTAGGCAATATTTTTGAGGAAGAATTCTGGCTAGAGGTGTCCAGGTAATTACAAATCTGCACGTTTGCTTCCGTGTCAATCAGACCCTTGATGAGTGCCATAGTTACTTTAACCAGCTACTTGCTCGGCTCGCGCCAGCAGTGTGATCTCTGGCAAGTCCTGCGCCAGGCGGGACTCCAACTCCAGCACCAATGAAACGGCCGACGAATTCACGCATGGAGGGTTCCAAGGTGAAGACCATCCGCCATGGTGTTGCAGTGGCGACGAGCGCAGCGATCACCGCCAACACGCTGGCGGCCATCGATGTCTGCATGCACCACATGGTGGCTGCTATGGCCATGCATAACGCATTGGACACCCTGCTCCGGAACATAGGACTTGTGTATCAGCAGCAGAGTAGCGTCCAGCCGGAGAACGTTGTTTCACTGGAGTAGTTTCCTGAGCTCGACGCCTCACTGTGTATGTTGGTTTCCTGAATAGGTTCAAGTCGGATTTGTACAGGTTTCGTGAACAGGACTGGATGTTGAGTGGCAAATCCACGGGGGGCTTTTGGGGGGGGGGGGGGGGGGGGGGGGGGCGGGGGGGCTCCAGCCCCCCTACAGCTGGTGCATCAAAGGAAATATGGAGAGGGTGGGGGAAAGGAGGTAGAGGAAAGAAGAAAATTGGCGAGACAGAGGAAGAAGAAGAAGAGACCAACCCTCCTTCGATCTTGTTCTGCATTCGTCGCTAGTCACATTTGTGGGTGAAACAAGTGCACGCAAGCACCTCTACCGGCTACCGCCGTGTCATCACACCCCACAGCAGGGGCCGGATTCTGCACGGGCCGTCCTAAAATAAAACAGGACGAATGGCGAACGAGGATACTAGAACATGAACGAGGATATCCCTACAGTCTACTACCATTAGTCCTCATCAATCACAAGTATTATTTAAATTAATTTTTGTTCCATGACTCATATTTTGTTGCCAAAGATTCCTAAGCATTTATGTATTTATGTTTTTCCATTAACCTGACTTTCTAGGCGGTGCTATCAGTAAAGGATTCCTTTGCAGTAAGCGCAATCCCAACGCTAGAAACCACATACAGTTTCTATCCCTATTAATTTCTATAGACTCTACATATACAAACCATGATGTCAATGGATAGCTTGAGAGGATTAAGAAAGAAAGAGCCGAGGAGAAGCTTAGAAAGGTTTTGCTATCTTTGCATATGTGTAATGAATTCTAATGATTTGTAAACGATATTTTTCCATAGGTTTGGAAACATAATGGGATTTGTTTGATTGCAGGAGCGGCAACAAGCAGAAGAGGAGGCCAAGATGAAGGAGGCTGAGCTGATGCGGGGAAACCCTTTGATCAACATCAACAATCCTGTCTCCTTCAGTGTTAAGAGATGTTTGCCGCGAGCTTGTTGTGATCTACAGTACTCACATTTGATTCAATCCGAAAGTGGCTTATAGTGAGCCTAATCTCTTGTTGGGCTTATGGTTTGCAGGTGGGACGATGACGTGGTGTTAAAGAACCAGGCACGTGGGGAGACCAAGACACCAAAACGGTTCATCAACGACACGATCAAAAGCGATTTCCACCACAAATTTTTGCAGAGGTACATGAAGTGAGCTAGCCCAGGTTGTGCCCTGTATGACTTGTCTGTGTCGTGATGTTTGTGTACGAGTGAAAGATCACAATTGCGCTGCTGCTGTATGAAACTCTGAAGCAAGAGTTTAAGCATCTGCCGTTGTCTCAAGTCTGAAATGATACATAAAGAGATGGGTAATGCATGGAAAGTAAAAGGGAAACTGACAGGAATACGCTTAATTTGTGACAAATAAAAGTTGCAGAAAACCTTTTCAAGCATATGTAAACTTGATGCCTGATGCTAACACATCTCAAAGCGAAATGAAACACCCTCACTGAAATGAAACTTTGATTGTCTTGGAAACAAACAGCGAGAAAAACCCAAGCAGTTTCTTTCTAGAAACCAAGTCTGGCAGTCAAACGACGACGACGGCTGCCTCGTACCTTAATGTGACCTTGCCCACTTGCGGATAGCTGGGAGGCCGAAGATTATCATGTAGGACCAGAAGTGGTCTAATACATAAATGACACATCGTAACACAGCTTCGTATTCTGGCCGTATCGGGAGTCTTCCAATAATAAACATAGAACTGATTCCCTCCGAATCCTTGACGAACGGGATTGCGTTGATAGCCATCAAGACAACGACCGCAATGGCAATGGTGCGGGCAACGGGAAGCAGCACGATGTAGAGCCCGAGGCCAAATGCGGCCACCAAGCTTCTTCCAGCATGCCACATCAGGGTGTATGCAAGATTAATGTTGCTGAAGCGTCCCTCGAGGGTCCCAGCAGGCACCCCGGCATAGAGCAGGATAGAGGTGGCCAAGAGAGAGCACATAAATGCCAGAGTGTCAGAAAGAACAAACGCATCAAAAGCGTAGCTTCGCCCGGCGAGCACGGGTGTGCCTGCGACACCACCAGCGTCGCCGGCTGATCGGTAGCCTCCGGGCAGCGTAAAAGCCGATGCAAATGTCACGGTTGTGATGAGCACGGAGAAGAGACACAGGACTTGTGCTGACGCTGTTAGATCCGCCGACATTTTTTCCTCGTCTTGTTTGGAGAGGATGTGTCTTTGGTGGAAGCGGTCGCCCCGATTTTCACCATAGGGAGCTCCCACTCTTAGCAGGTACCGTTGTATGTGTAGGCTTGGATCCTGCAACAAGGAATGTATATGTAAAAGAGATTTAAACAATATCAAAACAGTAGTTATTTAGTTAGTTAGTGTGTTTGTTTACCGTTTCCAAATACTACTATATTGTAGTACAGTATATCAGAGAGGAAGGAAAGGGATACGATATGATATACTGGGTAATTAATTAAGGAGTTAGCTTAATGATGTAGTAGTTATAAAAGTTGGGAGTGTCTACGACTATGTGTCGGTATACTGTAAGATTTTTTTTTATATGCGATCCGAATAGTTGTAGTACAAATCCTAAAGTACAATTGAACCTATAGAAATCTCGGACAGATTTAGTACCAATAAAATAAATAGCAAAAGTCGTTACCCATGCATAGTAATTACTTAAAGGCATCTTGCTCCATGAAACATCAATAGGTCTCATGCCCTTGTCATTCTGCACGTCCAGGCGTGCCCGCAGATTGCGAACAAGGCAGAAGAAGATTCTCCTGTTCCCAGCATGGACAGCGCGGTGCAGCGGAGTGTCTCCGTTGATGTCCTGCGCATTCAGGATGGAGGACAAGAGCCCTGCAGCAGCAACAGGGTTCTGCTTCCTCTGCCTCCGGCAGCACACATACCTGGCCACGCAATTCACAATGGAGGCCAAGAGCAGTACAACAGAAAGGTTCTCCGGCGGCCTCCTCTGTCTCTGGTCGCACACATAGCTGACCACGCTGTAGTGACCCTCCTCCACAGCGATGTGGAGGAACGTCCTTCCCTTGGCGTCTCGCAGGATTGCACATTCCGGGCACCTCTTCAGCAGGGCACGAACCACGCGGAGGCTGCCGGCACCCGCAGCGACGTGTATGGGGTACCGCCCTCCCTTGTCCGGCTCGTACACCATCGACTCGTTAGCCTTCAGAAGCAGCCTCGCTGGTGACCCTGACCATCCCCAAAAGTGAGGATGTGTTTTGTACATAAAAGATGGCGACGGCAAGCCAGGCAGGGATGCAGCCAAGTGAAGAGGGGTGCTCCCGTTCTCTTCCTCCCTCTGGCTAGTCAGCTGCTGTTGCTTGTCGGCTGACGACGCACTGAGCCATCCCAAAACCATACGCAGCGCTTCCTCTGCATCCATCATAGGCAGCACAGCAATTGGGATCATCTCTCCTTTCATTTCGTCCGTTGCATTAGTATTACACACAAACAAAAGAACAACTACGTTTATTTAGTTAAACAGTATATATTCTGTATACACACTGGTTACTGAATATTATTCAATACCCAAGCCAAACCCGTCCACAGTACACCCACAACCTGGTTAAACGGTATATATTCTATATACCACACTGGGTACTGAATATTATTCAATACCCAAGCCAAACCCATCCACAGTACGCCCCACGGTATTTCCTCCCCGCCACTCGCACAAGCTAGCCTCGAGCTGTAAGAGCGGCGAGCTAAGGCTAACTCCCGCCCCCACTCTCGCCGCTCGAGGCTAGCTCGCTGCCGCCCCCTCTCACCTGCCGCACGATCTTAAGTGTTGTGTTGCAAGGTGAAACGATTGTTTGTGCCACTATAGTAACAAAATAGTGAAGTATAGGGCCTAAAATCTATCTTTTTAATAAAAATAAAGAATAATAATTTCAATAAAAGATACAAAAAGCACTAGAGTGGATTAAAAATTATAAAATCAATTAGCTAATGATTCATGATGTAATAGAGGTGTCAACAAGAGATGTTATAACTATGCTTTAATTAGATTTCAACTAAATATACACATTGAAGACTCATACAAGTGCAATGCAAAGGATGGAAATACACGTAGAGAGTAACTAATCGTAAATTTGTCACAATGGGATAGAGAATATATAATCTAATAAATGAGTATCGTGTTACGAAATAAATAGAGATAGGTAAAGATAATCCATTTTGATTAGTTATTATACGTCCTAAATTTGTGCTAGAGCATTAATTTGTTGATAGGCTAGTTAAGACAAAACTTGTTGTGGGTATAGATGAATATAGATCCAAGCCCCAACAGAGCGAACTGCATTTTTTTTTTAGAATGGAGGGATTAATACCTTGGGCTCGAGAAACCGCTGCGTGAAGGACGTTTCGTCCATCTGGTCCGGAGTAGGACAGGTTGCCCTTGCTCTTGGCATACAGATGCCGTGCAATCTCCATGTCACCTAAGGTAATGGCCAAGTACATTGGGGAAGCACCCTCGTATGGGATGAAGGCCAGCTCCGAATCCACTGCCAAGAGGTAGTCGATGCAGGCCGCCTTGTTGTCGATAGCACGGACCGCCTGGTGCAACGCGGTCTCTCCACAGTCGTTCTGCGTTCTCACCAACACCTCCTTCACTGCCGCATCGTTGTTGGCGATGAGATCGACGAGGCAGGAGATCATGTTGGCGTTCCCGGCAGCGGCCGCACAGTGCAAGGGCGTGTCGCCCTTGCGGTTGCGTGCTTCCAGTGCTCGGCGCATCGCAGCAACGCCGCCGTGCTTATGCTTGTCGTCGACGATCATCTTGGCGCACTTGAGGAACTCCTCGTCATCTCCGCACGCCGCAACCACGTGGAGCAGGGTGTCCCACTCCAAGGTCACCCCATCCACAAGTGGCGGGGACGCTGAGGTGGGTGGCGGTGGCAGCGACGGCGTCGGCGTCGGCGTCGGCGCAGCAGCCGCCGGAGCAGGAGAACGGCGACGACGAGGGACGACGTCCACGACGATGACTGCCTCTGATGATGCTGCTGCCGCCGCCGCCTCCACCATGCTGCCATCCTCGTGCTTCATCTTCGGCTGCAGCAGCTCCTTGAGCAGATCGCTGTCGCCGCGGCGAGCAGCCATCAACACCTGGGGATCTAGCCGTGGCCTTGCATTATCATTATCACTTGCAGCAGCTGCTGCTGCTTGCGTGGTTTCGTTTTCAGCCATCATATTTCACTGGTAGCTAGTACGTGGTAGGCGTCACGTATGGTTGCTTGCTTTAGTTAGTTTGTTGGCTGATAGCTGTGGGTGCGTTACCAGCTACTAGCTGTATATATAGTACAGTGCGCACGTCCTCCATGCATCCACATCGCTGCAGTACATATTCTATGGCGGCCAGCAGCACGCAAAGGCTGCATTATGCATGCATGCACGCATGCATATGGCAAAGAGAATTTAGTAAAGTTCAAAGGTGCACGTGCGGACAAGTCACGATTTTGTTCTGGCATGAGAAGGCACAAAGCTCCTCTTTTATATTTACCACCAAATACCAAAAGTTACGTCACATCAATGTTTAGACACATACATGAAGTATTAAATATTGATGAAAACTGAAACTAATTTGATAGCTTCGCAAAATATTGTGAGACGAATCTTTTGAGCCTACTTAAACCATGATTGAACACTTATTGCAAAGTTAGCATGTTGCTACAGTAAAAAAAATTTATAAAATGAGCAATCTAAACAGGCCCAAAGTCCAACCATTTTGGTTATTGTATATATATGAACCGTGAACGGTAATTTTACAAGTTTTTGCCGCAGTTCAAAAAATGTCAAATTTTTGAGTGTGTCAAGGATCGATCGATAAATAAAAAAAAAAGGGAAATTGTACCAAGACCCTAAATGGCAATTTTTTTTTTGTTGCCTGTAATTGCAATGTTGCGGTTCTATTGTCATGCATACTAACCTTATACTCTATAGCCGGCCGTCCAGTCCATCGCCGGAGCGCTTGAGTATATTCTTTAATAATTTGCGTCGGCCAGCACGCAAATTAAAGAATATATAACGATGCATGCATGACAAGCGTACGCAATCAAAGATGCATGCATATGGCAAGAGCGAAAGTTCAGGTCCTTGTTAATCACGATTTTATTCAACTTTTGTGATGACAAAGGTATGATGAGAGAATAATTTAACTTTTGTGAAGGGAAATCCAACTGACCAAACCATCGTTTAAAATAGCGAGCTACATGCATTTAGCAATGTACAGGGTACTCTGAAGGGCTAATATCGGATTATGCTAGTCTAAAAAAGCTACATTCAACCTGAATACAAATGGCAGCGGTACGACATTCCAAATTATAAGACTCTGGCTTTTCTAGATACATGGCTTTTACTATGTACTTAGTTAGATATATAGCAAAAGCAATATACCTAAAATAGTCAAAAACATCTTGTAGTTTAGAATTAAGCAAGTACTTTGGAATGAACCCACGCTCGAGGCAGCAGAGCAATAAAAAATCTCAGCTCCATCTAATTCGTATCCTCACACCACTCAGGGTTATATGAATGTGAGCAAAAAGAGGGACCGATTGTCGATACAGGACCCCAGAGGTTCCCTATCGGGTCCACTCATGCTGGTGGGCCCTAGCCTGAAGGACACGAAGCAAGGTGGTGTGGACTCCAAGCTCTCAAGGACGTGACCGACCTAGTCAGCTTACATGGAAATCTAGACTCTGTAATAGAACTACGGCTCCTTATTGTAATCGATTAGGACTAGATGCGCACCCCTCGCCCTCTGGACTATATAAAGAGAGGCAGTGTGCACCCCTTGTACAGACACATCTACTCAAAGCAATCCAACGCAAGGCAACACGTCTAACTGGACATAGGGTAGTATTACGCTTCCGAGTGGCCTAAACCAATATAAATCGCCTATCTCTTGCGTTATCGTCGAGATCCTGAGTTCATCGACTACAGAACAATCGTCCAGGGTAACCCCGTGACGAGTTGCTGGTCGTCAAACGCCGACACCGACCTTAGTTTAGCAAGTTAAGGCTGACCTTATACGCCCAATCTCAGTGAAAATTTCATGAGAGTTTCATGTTATTAAATAAGCTGGTGTGACATAGTATTTATGAGGATATATAGAGGTAATGAAAGTTTCATGAAAATGAAACTTATCTAAACTATTTCTAACACTTGGGAAACATGAAATTTGCATTGAAACTGACCTACTAGACTAGATAATAAGCCAGGTCAGATTGGGTTCAGGTAACGAGACACAATGTTTTTTTCTTAGCCCACACTCAGCCTAACCCAATGCTTAGAAATCACGACGACCTGAGTCGATCCGCCTGTCGCTTGGCCCGATGGTCCTTGAGTCAGCCCATTTAGGGCCCGACAACACAGCACTGGCCAGCCAAGGCAACTCGTCGGATGAGAAGTTAGCAGTGGGACAAAAGCAACCGTATTCAGTTTTTTACAGTCTGTTTTTGTTTTTTCTAGTACGAAAACAAAGACTGAAAACGGAACGGATTGTACCAAGACCGAGATAAAAAATGGTAAACGTTTGTGAAAGGTGATTAGTCTCCCCAGACTCCAGCTGTGTGAGCAGTGAAAACCCGCCGACTCCCTGTGTCCCCGGACGCGTCCAACACCGGAGGCCTGGGGCGTGAGGGAGCACTCCTGGGCGACGGCCTCATCCGAGGCAGGCCGCACATTTGCTGTGGAGGTGCTCAGGCAACAAAGAAGGAAGGAGGTGGGAGGAGAAGGAATCCAGGGGCAGCATAGTCATTTAGCACGCGACTGCTAACTCGGATGTAGCCCGGAGTGAGGACCTGGCGTGCCACACGAGCAAAAATGATAAATATGTATCGTTTTTCTCTCTCAGATGCTAAAAACGTGGCACCAATCCTAAAACTGGTATCTTAGGAGTGGTCATCCGTTATAATGGTAAAAAGTTAAATCTCCCGTACCAAGACCGAGATAAAAAATGGTAAACGTTTGAGGTGAAAATCCGCAGACTCCCCGTGTCCCCGAATGCATCCAACACCAGAGCCGGAGCCGGAGCAACAAGACGATGGGAACTACTGCAACTTATCTCGCCGCCTAGGGTTTCCAGATGAGACGGTGGTGCAGGCCCACCTGGGCGCCGGCCAAGGGCGGCAACGAGCAGGGGGGCACGTGCCTCTTCGGCCCCTCCCAGAAGTACTCCTCCCGTGACCTCGCCGCGCACACCTCCCTCAAGCCCAGGTATTCTCTTCCTCTTCCCTTCATCCACCCCTTCTACCCGTCTCTCCATCGGCCGATTTCATCACTCTTTCCTCTCCTGTCCGGAGATCTCATAGAGTTAGCCGTCGTTGTTTCTTGTTTTGTTTTCCCCTACCTAATTTTGCGCCTGCGCCGCCACCAAACCCTAGAACCCAAGCTACCAACAATCCCACCGATTCTCACAGCCAAATCTTCTGGATTAGGAAGGATCTAGTTGAGTTGAGGAAGTTCAGTGTGCAGGATCTATTCTGAGTCAGTCGCTCCGATCGGATTGTGAAGCAGCCAGTACGAGTGAGGTTCGCAGACGTGTGGGGCGAGCAAGAGGGAAGGAAGTCCTACGCTCAAGTGGTCAGGAAATCCATGGAGGAAGGTCATTGGGTCTGGCAGCCTGAGCACCCTCAGCGTACGCAGAGGCCTCAACAGACAAATCGGGCAAGGAATCCTCCGCCGCCAGACCATCAGAGGGGGTGGCAAGGCCAGAGGCAGCCGGTTCAGCAGGGAGAGCCTCTGCCTCCTCATCATCAACCAGTTCCTCCACATCAACAGGGGCCACCACCCCCGCCGCCGCGTCAACCAGCTCCACCCCTTCCACCACGCCAACACCCACCTCCAGTGAGGAATCAAGGGCAACAGGGGAAGAGGGATGGAGCTGAGACTCAGGAGAATCTCCCATTCTTTATAGATCCAAGGTACAGAAAGCTAATCTGCTTTAATTGTGGAGAACCTGGTCATTTTGTGGGGAATTGCAAAAAACCCAAGGTGTGTTCCATCTGTGCTGTGTCGGGTCACCATACGAATGAGTGCTCGGCTTGGAAGTTTGATCACCCTGCAGCAGCCTATATGGGTAGTGCTAGTCAAGGGTTAGGGTTATATCATTTGGAGGTTCCTGGTGAGAATGATACTAGGTGGCTGAATATGGTTAACTGCAGGATTGTGAAAGTGAAAACGGGGTCGATTACTCTAGAAGAATTAGAAAAGGAATTGGCTGAGATATACTGCAAAGAGTGGCCCTGGAAGATTAGAGAGTTGGAACCAGATCAATTTTTGGTCAGATTTCCTTCACACAAAAAGGTGGCCGATATAAAAAATTACCCATCATTCAGTTTGAGGAAGGAGGGTGTTCAAGTTGAAGTGCTAGAATGGAAAGGGGAATTGACCCCATACAGTGTCTTGCAGGAAGTCTGGATTCAAATGACTGGGATTCCACCTAAGTGGTGCCATTGGAGAGTGTTTGCACAAATTGCATCTAGCTTTGGCTTGCTGTTGGAAGTAGATTGGTCATCCATCTTCAAATCATTTTATGGCATGGTTAGGGTGAAAATTGCTTGCAAGGACATCCTGAAATTACCTTCTGAGAGACTGTTTGAGATGGATCAGAAGATCTTTGTTGTTTCTTTCAAGGTGGAAGGAAGGATAAAGGAGGGGAAGACAAGTAAGGATACTTATAATGGTGATGGTGGGGATGATAATGGCAATATGGATGATGATGAAGCTAATGACCTAGATGAGGATAATGATGGTGTGGAGAAGCCTCCGATTCAAGATTTTCAGATTGGTGGTGATGGGGTTTTGAAAACTCCAAATGCTAAGAAAAGCAGTAACAGTGGTTATAAGACCATATACATGTACCCTGAGGAAGGAATTAATCAAGACAAGCTACTAGCTTCTTTTATGGGAAGGGAGATGGACAAGCTGCTAACAGCCAGTCTCTGTGAGGACTTAGAGATTTCAGGGGGTGCTAAGGAGATATGGAGGAGAAAATAGAAGAGGTGGAGTTAGAGGGAGGTGGATGTGAACTAAAAGAGAAAAGTTTGGCTACAACAGTGATAAATTCAAGTATGGCTGATAATCCTTGTGTAATATCAGGACATATGAGCAGTTTTGTCTCTGGAAGTAACACTACACAAGTTTTGCAGCTTGAAGAAACTAATTCAGTGGGGAACAAAGACATGGTTTATGAGGATGAATCAAACCATTCCAGATGGGAGAAATTCAGGAAATTTGCTAGTAAGGATGGAGCAACTGAGGAATGTTCTAACTTGCTCAAGAGAATGGAATTGGAAGAGTCTGAGGATGAACAAGAGGAGGATGAAATTGATGAGATGAATTTAGTGGAAGCTGGTTTGATGAAGGAAAAGAATATAGAAGATATGTACCTAGAAAAAGAAGAAGAGAAGAAAGATCAGAAAAGAAAGAAGGTGTGGGGGCCTATTTAGAGGGTGCCTAGAATGGGAAAACTATAATGCAGAAGGCGCAGGAGCTGAAAAAGGAGAGGAACTTGGAAAAAGGTAACAAACAGTCATATTCCTTTGCTTTTTAAAGCAATGCTACTTTGATTAATACTGCTTCTGCTGTTGGTATTGATTTAGGAAAGAATGAGATAGAGATAGACAATACCATTAATGGTATGAAACAAAGAGAGTTGGTTAATTTGGAAAATTTTAAAGAAGCTAATCTAGAAATTAATTTACCTAGTGATTTGGTCGTAGAAAATGTGGTGGAGCAATTTCCTCCTTTAAGTGCTAATGGGATCCCACCTTTAAGGGAGGGATCTAATAAAAATGAGTTGTCATGGGCAAATGTTGTCTCTAAAGATAGGAAAGGATGCAATTTAAACAGTGTTATAAATGAAGGGTGCTTTTTGGAATGTGAGTGGCCTTAGCAACGAAGGTCGGTTGCAGTGCATAACTGATTTTGTAGTGGATAACAAATTAGATTTTGTGGGTCTTCAAGAAACCAAGAAAGAAACTTTTGATGACGTATACCTTACCTACATAAATAGAGACTTTAGTTGGAATTATTTACCAGCTAATGGTACCGCATGGGGTATACTTGTTGGTATTAATACCAATAAGTTTGAGGTCTTATCTTGGCAAATAGGATCTTATAGTGTGGCAACTTTAGTCAAAAACAATTGGGATAAGTTTGTGTGGAGGCTGATTGTTGTTTATGGCTCCCCTTACGAGGAGGGTAAATAAGAGTTCATTAATGAACTTGAAGATCTTTTAGTTAATTGGGAAGGACCTACAGTAATGGCAATATCAATCATAGATGGGCTGATTTATTCAAAGATTGGGTCCACAAATATGGCTTACTAGAACTTAAGAACTCTACCAGGTCTTTCACTTGGACAAATAATCAGGAGAATCCTGTCATGGCGGCACTCGATAAAATTCTCTGTAAACCTCTTTTGAGCATAAGTTTCCTTTAGTCTTTGTATCTACTAGAGCCAGGGCTACTAGTGATCATATTCCTTTAATCCTGGATTTGGGCATTAAAGTGGCTAGGAACCCAGGCCTGTTTAGGTTTGAAAAATAGTGGTTAGAACAACCTGATTTTAAGGATTTTGTTACTAAAACTTGGGCTACCCCTTGTGCATTTACTGATGCTGTGGATATTTGGCAGTTTAAAGTCAGAATTATTAGGAAAAAGGTTAAGGGTTTGGCTATTAATGTTAATGCCAGTATAAAAAAGAAGAAAAGAGAGCTCCTTGAGGAGTTCCAGATTTTAGATTCCCAAGCAGAGAGGAGGACTCTAAGTCTAAAAGAGAGAAATAGGATGGATAAATTAATGGAGAGTTAGAAGCCATTTGGAAAATGGAGGAAATAAAGGGCAGGCAAAGGTCTAGAGATAGACAAATTAAAGACGGGGATAGAAATGCTGCTTACTTTATGGCAGTAGCTAATCAGAGGCATAGAAAAAAAAGAATTGAGGGGCTAGAAGGCCCAGATGGTTGGATAGAGGACAACAAAAGCATGCATGAGCATGCTGTAAATTTTTACAAAAGTTTGTTTTGAAAAGAAAAAGAGAGTAATGTGAATCTTGGCAGGAATTTCTAGGAAGATTGGGAGAGAGTTACCAGCATGGAAAATGAGCTGCTTGAGGCTCACTTTTCTGAAGAAGAAGTTAGAGAGGCAGTCTTTGGCTCTTATGCTGAAGGTGCACTGGGCCGGATGGGCTATCTTTTATTTTTTTATCAAGTATTTTGGAATGTAATTAAAGACAATCTTATGAGGTTGGTTAGATCTTTTGAGAAAGGTGAGCTAGACTTGGATAGATTGAATTTTGATATGATAACTCTCATCCTAAAAGAACCAGTGGCAAAAAATCTTAAAAAATTTTGGCCTATAAGCTTGCTGAATTGTAGCTTCAAGATTTTTGGTAAGCTCATGAATAATAGACTGATTGCAGTGGTGAATAGATTAATAGCTTCTGACCAGACAACTTTTATTAAAGGTAGATATATTTTGGAAAGTGTTTTGGCAGCCCATGAAATTATTCATGAGGTGCATAGAAACAAGGAGGCGGGAATTATCCTCAAACTAGACTATGAGAAGGCATATGACCGGGTGAGCTGGGATTTTCTTAAGGAAATGCTTGATTCTAGGGGCTTTGGTCTAAGCTGGATTGGTTGGATTAGGAAGCTAGTTGAGGGAGGTTCTATTTGTATTAGGATAAATGATGAAAATAATTGTTTTTTTTAAACCCGGTAAGGGTCTCAGGCAAAGAGATCCTCTCTCTCTCCCTTGCTGTTTAATTTGGTAGCTGATGAGTTTTCTAGAATGCCGATGAAGGCAGCTAAACACGGACTGATCTCTAGACTTTTACCACAGATTGGGGAGCGTGGGGTTATTAGTCTTCAAAATGCGGATGATACCTTACTCTTCCTAGATAATGATTTGGATAAAGCTAGCAATTTGAAGTGGATTCTGGTTTGCTTTGAGCAAAATGTCAGGTATGAAAATTAATTATGATAAGAGTGACCTTATCACAATCGGAGTTAGTGAGGATAGGTCAAATGAGTTCGCTAAAATGTTTTGCTGTAAGCAAAGTGATTTCCCTATTAGGTATTTGAGTGTTCCCCTCCACTATTCTAAACTGAGAAGAGTGGATTTATAGCCTATCATCGATAAAATCATTAAAAGAATAGCAGGATGGAGAGGGAGGCTGTTGTCTTATGCTGGTAGGCTAACTTTACTTAGAGCCTGTTTGGCTAGCATTCCTATTTATCTTTTGTCTATCATCAAGTTTCCTAAATGGGCTATTAATATGATTAACTCCCATATGGGGCATTTCCTTTGGGATGACAGTGATTACAAACATAGATATCATCTAGCTAATTGGTCTCTTGTGGCCCAGAAAAAGGATTATGGTGGCTTAGGAATCCCTAATTTGAGGAGCCTTAATCTTGCTTTGCTTAGTGCTTGGATTTTTCGCTATCAACTCAATAAGGAGGCTATTTGGACTCAGATTGTGAACTATAAATATAAAACTGATAGTCCTAATATCATCTGCTGCCTGGTGATTGGGGCCTCTCCTTTTTGGAAGGGAGTGCTGTGGACCATGCAGGCCGCCAAGATGGGAATCCATTGGAAGTTAGGTAATGGGAAGAAAATTAGATTTTGGGAGGATCAGTGGATAGGCAATTCTAGCTTAGCTATAATGTACTGGCCTTTATATATTATCAATGAGAAACAAGGATGTTTAGTGTTTGATGTTGGGGATGGGACAGATCTGAAGCTCACCTTTAGGAGAGCTGTGTCTGAAAGTTTAATGAATATGTGGTGGGAGCTAGTTGAATTAGTTAACACAAATAATTTTTCCGAAGATGAAGATAATATGATTTGGAGTTTTAATACTTCTGGCAAGTATACAGTCCAGTCTCTTCATGTTGTTATCAGTTTTAGTGGGGTTATCCCAATTTTTGTTAGCTCGGTGTGGAAACTTCAAATTCCCCTGAGAGAGAAATTTTTTTTCTGGCTCTTAACGAAGAATAAACTTTTAACTAGAGATAACCTGGCTAGGAGAAGAGAAGTTAGTGACCCTTCCTGCTTGTTCTGTACTGAGTTGGAATCGGTCAAGCATCTGTTCTTTGACTGTAGCATTGTGAATTTGATTTGGCAGGAACTCTCTGAAATCCTGGACTTGAGTTTGGCGCAAGATTTTGAGTCTGTTGCTCGTTTTTGGATAGCCAACAAGAAGCATGTTGTTACAAATATTGTGTCGTCTGCTGTCTTATGGTCACTTTGGAAATTTCGAAATGAAATGTGTTTTCAGGGTCGAGTATGGCTGGGAATGAAGGAGATACTGTTCAAGATCTCAAAAATGTTGAAAAGATGGATCCCAATGTTGAAGGTAGAGGTGGGAGAAGCAATCGAACAAGTGGTGAACAAGCTGGAACTAAAAGCTGCATTGCCGCCTCGACTAAAGTGGATCATGCTGGAGGAGTCGTAATCAGGGTTGGATCGATCGGGTGTTCTGCTTTTGGGCTGTACCGCTGCAACTCCACACCTTAGTGATAATGGAAATCTTGCTGTCCAGAGCTCAGTAGTGAACAGTTCTATGTCGTTCAAAAATGTTACAAGTCATGTGACTAGAATGTAAGGCAAACCTGCCACAACTCTGAACCTTGAATGTTTGGCTTTTTGAAATATAAAAGCAGGGGCAACCTCTTTTTCTAAAAAATTTTGCGCCTGCACCTAGCTCCATGGACAGACGATCCATTACGGGAAACCGTTAGGGTCCGTTTGCTCCTCGATTTGGGGAGATTTTCGATTCGATTTGGGCTCCGTCAGTTCGATCCTACCACTACCACGGGAAAATCGCCATGGTGTGGCTGTCTCCTACGCCGGCGCCCAACCCTAACCTTCCAAAGTTTGCGCTTAATTTGGTTTGATTAGCCTTTCTGTGTACCACGGTAATGTGTAGTTGCAACTTTAAATTTTGAATTACCCAATGAATGCCTGCATTAGCATTTCAGAATCATTTTATTGTAAGCGCCAAAAACACATATATTCAAATCAAATGTTAAGATGGTGTGTTTTTCTTTCTTCCAGCATCACTTTCTTTTTGTATTATACTTTAGTCCAGAGTTGCTTGACGTGCTAGTACAACAGCAACCACTACTTCAGTAGATGATGATGGTTCTTTTGAGTGGAGATCAACATCTACCACCACTATCCGCTGTTGCTGAGTTCATACGACAGCTCATTTCACTTTAGATGTAACTATTAGTATGCCTATTCGGTGGTTGGGACTGCCAGGGTTTTCAGTTCATCAAGACCCCCTCCCGTTACAAAAACGACATTCTGAAATATTAATCAGTTCATCTTTGTAAGTACAACATTAAGAAGGTGGCTGCAGAGTCTACCAAAAACCAGAGCAGATGCATGCCTGCTGTTGTTCAATTGCCATGATCATCCAGATATTGCAAGTTTGCAACCGACATTCTTCAGGAGCGCGCCTAGGTACCCGCCTGCAACCCCCCACCCCCCCACACTTAGGGCCAGGATGCGGCGCCCCGTCGCCCAGCGCATAAGCGCGCCTAGGCGAGCACGGAACGGTGCCTTTTCGAACACTGATTTGTAGTGTGAAATCAAGCTTACATGTGTGAAAATTAATTGTAGTGTGAAAACCAGCTTGCATGTAGTGATGCAGTGTGACCATTTTAATACTTACGTGTGCACCCATGAATATTATATTGACCATGTTTATTTGTCGTCGAGACATATATTTGAGTTTTCAAATTGACTGTGTTTAGTTGTGTAATTTCAAAAGACTACATAGATACATGGCACATTAGATCACAACATCATGGTACGTTAACTACTGCAACTTGTTTTGGAGACAGTAAAATGAAAATCCTCCACCCAGAAGTAGTTTCATTCTTCAAACAATGTCTGCATAGCTCACATGACATTTTTGGAAATTGGGAAATGAAACCCTCAATTGAAACTGGCCTAATACACGCGCACGCACAGACTACTGCTACATAGTATAGTACTGATCGAACTGATGAATGTTAGAGTACATGGTCATGGATGGATACTGTATTCTACTCTCTACCTCATACCTTACGGTAAGCTTGCCCACTTGCGAATAGCTGGGAGGCCGAAGATTATTATGCACGACCAGAAGTGGTCTAACACATAAATAACCCCTCCTAACACAACATTACATGCTGTCAGTATTGGGATTCCTCTAATCACAATCACAGAATCGATGGCCTCCGAAGACATGAAGAACGCGATTGCAATGATAACCATCAAGACAGCGACCGCAATGGCAATGGTGCGGGCAACTGGAAGCAACACGACGTAGAGGCCTAGGGCAAAAGCGGCCAGCAAGCTTCTTCCAGCATGCCACAGCAGGGTGTACGCAAGATTAATATTGCTGAAGCGGTCGTTGAGTGTCCCATAAGGCACCCCGGCATAGACCAGGACGGAGGTGGCGTAGAGGGAGAAGATAAATGCCAGAGCATCGGAGAGGACAAATGCATCGAAAACGTAGCTCCTCCCTGCAAGCACCGGTGTGCCGGCGACACCACCACCGTCGTCGCCGGCTGATCGGTAGCCACCAGGCAACGTAAAAGCCGATGCAAATGTCACCGTTGTAATGAGGACGGAGAAAATGCACAGGACTTGTGCTGCATCTGTTAGATTCTTCGACATCTTGTCCTCGTCTTGTTTGGGGAGAATATGCTTGTGGCCGAAGAGGTCGCCCCGACTTTCACCATAGGGAGCTCCCACTCTTAGTAAATACTTCCGTATATGTATTTTTGAATCCTGCGTGAACGAATATATAGATATATTATAATTATAAATAAACTAAATAAATAATACATCCAAACTATACTACTGCTGGTTGTCGTTTTAGAGGTGGCCGGAAACCATTCGTAGAGATGGCTATTTGATGACCCACTTCTAGCTCTCCACATGTCCATGCGTCTCTAGAAACCAATGATGTCAGACTTTTCGCACATGTGCGACCGTGGGGATCGAACTCGGCCTCACTTGTTACTTGCTTACCATTATTCCTGAAAGTCACTTATGATTAAATGGCTCATATATTCCTTTTGTATCCACTTCGGTCAACGTTGTAATGAATATCTGACACCCTTAACGAACTCAAATAAAAAAAATTAAAATAGAAAGTTTTAGATCTCGTCAAGTAATACAACTTTGGTTTAGGTGGGCATTTCTTCGTTTGAGGTCATTTGAAAAATTAAAAAAAAGAAATTTAAAATCATTAATCTTAAAACAGAACTTCTCGGCCCTAAATGATTCAAAATGAAAGGGTCATCAACTATAAAGTTGCATATCTCTCAGTACAACAACTTTAGTTTAGTTCATTCTGCTTCCGAGTACTTTAAAAATTCCAAAACATGAATTTCAAAATCTTAAAACTTCAAACAAAATTTGCGACAACTAAATAATTTCAAACGAAAAAGTAGTCAACTACTCCAACCTTTTTAAATTGGAAGTCATTCTGGCTCTACAATCCAGATATAACGTATATGTAAGTGCGTAACAAAAACTATGTATGTAGAAAACCACAATGACTTATAATTTGGTATGGAGAGAGTTGCATATCCGTTTAAGTACTATAACTTTAGGTTAGGTCATTTGTCCATCGGAGGTCATTTCAAAAAAGTTTAAAATATTGAACTTCAAATTATGAAGAGTTAAAGCAAAACTTTGGTGCCTTAAATGATTCAAATGAAAAAGCTGTCAACCACAAGTAGATGTCTTCAAGTGCTACAATTTTTGATATAAAGTTTATCTTCATCCAACTCGATTTGAAAAAAATCTATAAATTTTAGTGGACCTATTTTTAGAGGCGGGCTAAAGTGCCAACCACCTCTAGATGGAAAATGGGACATGAAACCCCACTGAGACTGGCATTATAGGGGCTTCATGTCCTAGTTTCCAAAATTTTCATGTCCTGGAAACAACATAGACTAATTTCATCTGCATCAGCATATTTTATGTTCATGAAACCTCCACCGCTGAGATTGGCCTAATGAGTTGAATATATCGTACGAGTACACAAGGGAAGAGATATGCAATAATAATAATAATAATAATAATAATGGTAATAAGGGGCTTAATGTATATATGATTAGGATTAGAATCTCTTACCCATGCGTAGTAAACCCTCAGAGGCATGGTGCTCCATGAAACATCAATAGGTCTCATGCCCTTGTTATTTTGCACATCCAGGCGTACCCGCGGATTGCGAACAAGCCACAAGAAGATTCTCGAGTTCCCAGCATAGACAGCGCGGTGTAGCGGAGTGTCCCCATTCACGTCCTGCGCATTCAGGATGGAGGAGTAGTAGTTGGAAAAACGTGGTGTCTGGCTACACACATATGCTACCACCCGGGAGCGACCCTCGTCCACAGCGACGTGGAGGAACGTCCTTCCCTTGGCATCCCGCAGGATTGCGCATTCCGGGCACTTCCCTAGCAGGGTCTTCACCACGTGGACGCTGCCGGCACCCGCAGCGACGTGTATGGGGTACAATCCTCTCTTGTCCGGCTGGTACGCCATCGACTCGTTAGCCTCCAGCAGCAGCCTCGCTGGTGACCCTGACCATCCCCAAGAGTATGGATGCATTCTGTGGACCAATTTTGCCGAAGGCAAGCCACCCCATGATGCAGCCGCAGCCAGGTTAAGAGGGGTGCTCTCGTCCTCCTTGTCCAACTGGCTAATCAAAAAGCCACCCCATGATGCAGCCAGGTGAAGAGGGGTGCTCCCGTTCTCCTTGTCCCTCTGGCTAGTCAAATGCCATAGGAGATCAGCGTGCCCTTGGCCTTCTTCTTGCTGCTGCGGCATGTCGTCGTCCTCCGTCGCCTTCGAATCCTTCTTGAGCCAATCCAAAACCATAGGCAGCGCTGCCGCTGCATCATATATATATATATACACACACATGCACACACTTTGCATTATTTGATTATGCATTCTCATCTTACTATTATTAATTAGAGGCACCAACGTAAGCACCACATTAATCTTCATCTAGGAAAAACCGATAAATCTCAGTATTGCTTCTTTTTAGAAACAAATCTTATTTATTACTAATAAGAGGCACGAGCGAAGACAACACGTTATTTCTGATCAAACATGATAGGAAAAATATAAATTTTACAAATTCTCATAATAATCTGAAACATCTGGCGTTAAATTTGGTAGACTCTAATCATCATCGCTGATAATAGCCATTGGATCTATTGTAATTTACCAAAAAAAAAAAATTATCCACCCCTACCATTATGAAAAATACATAAAAATAACACACTAGTTTTGCATCTAAACTACCCAGCTTTGCCATTATGAAAAAATACTTCAAAGTAACCCCATAAATTTGTATTTAAATTACCCACATATATAATTATAATAATGAAATAAAAAATACCCCCCATTTGCATCTAAATTACCCACTTTGCCATTATGAAACATAATTCAAAAAAAAATCCTCTCACATTGCATCTAAATTACCACCTCTGTAACTATAAAACATAATTTAAAATAACCATCTAACTTTATATCTAGATTACTCAAATATGTCATTTCCGAAAGATAATTTCAAATATAGCATAATAATTCTATAGATTACCCACCTTTATAATTATGAAAGATATTGCAAAATAACCTCCTAAATTTACACTCAACCCACCCATATATGTTGTTATCAAAAGATAATATAATGTATTGCCTTCATATTTGTATCTATCTCGGCCATTATAAAAAATAAACAATAATATCTCCCAAATCTACAAGTAAATACTAATATATGATATTACAAAAAATAAATTGATATCCATAAAGTATAAGACATATATTTCTAAATTATAAACTCTACAACCGTGAAATTAAATAACCGTAATGCTATGTTTGACCATGTATACCAACTAAACATATACATTAGGATAAAATATTTATTTTAATAACTTATGAAGCATGGGAAAATATATTGTTGGGATGCCGACACACTGGTAGCGAAGGCTGGCCACAGGCACAAGTCGGATCAGCTGGGCTAACACTTAACCGATATTTATGTCTACTGGACAGGGACTTACAGGGAAGCCTTAGCATGGCCCCTCCGGGGAGAGCGAAGACTCCGACCATGCAGGAGGCACGTGGCAAAGGCGACACAAGGTGAAGGTTGTGCAAGAGGAGGCTGCTTCCGGCGCACCATCAAGGTCGCAAGGACCGAGGCAGGCGAGACAAGTTCGAGCGAAGGCTCACCTAGGGTAAAGCGAAGGCCGGACACGCGAAGCGGTCATCGTGCCTCAAGGGGCCCAGATGGGCCTCTCGTGGGCCTTCGTAGGGGCCCATGAAGCAAGGCGGTGGACGAGAGTTGTACAGGTATACACCCGGGATATGCATAGTAGGTAGTAGGGTATAATTGTAAAAGGCCTCATCTTTGTACAATGACCTATAAAAGGGGAGCTAATAGCCTCGTGTAAAAGGGGATGTATGAAACCCTAATTTGGCCACAGCTGTCTTGTTCTTTCATTTCCCGGATCCTTAGTCCTTGAGCGAAGGCCTGTTTTCTTCTCCTGCTCGAACCCTCTGCCCCAACATATTTAATTGACAAACCACATAGCAATAACATAACACAGATAATTCATTTATATATTAATAATATATGATAATTATTTTCATAAGTTGTTATTTTAAATTGGTGTATATACCTTAATTCAAAATTGTCATATTTGTACTGGTAATTTAATTTTAAGTACTCTATGATATAAAACTACACTAGTATACTGCACATATAATCCCATGATATAACAAATTCAACAAGTTAGGTGCAATCCGAGTTTCAACTTAATTAGCATGTGAAAAATAATATTAATAGGGCTAAACTCTTTTTAATAAAAAATAATTTTTGAATAAAAGATGAAAAACCACTAGAGTTTCTATCGACATGTAAAAAACGCATAACTCAATTAAAAGTTAAAAACTAGAATATGATTCATAGGCACAGATAGGGATGCAACAAGAGTTTATATTCTAATATTAGGTTTTAACTAAATACATATTACCTAGAAAAAGATAAATACTAGAAATTGTAAGTAGAGATCTCCAATGGAGAATCCAAGTTAATCCTCACGAGGATAAATCCTAGAAATTCTCACAAAAATCGAAAACATTTGCCTATCAATTCGGTATAATCTAATCATCAATGATAATAATAGTGGCTGGATCTATTCTATTTTCTAAATAATTACCCATCTAGATCTATGCTATTGCGTAAAACAACATAAAGTAACACATTACCCTATATTTAAACTATCCACATGTACCATTAAGAGACATGGTCTACTTAAATTTGCATCTAATTACCCACGTGCTCTTATTACGATTTGAAAAACTAAATATCCTCTCAAATCTTCATCTAAAAATTATCAACATTTTTTATTTAAAAAATTGTTTAAATAACCGTAGAGCATGTATATGTTTCTACATTACCCACTTCTATCAATATAATATGTAAAGATTTAAAAGGTAATTAAGCATACATGACGTATCAGCATGCATGAGCGATATCATAAAAAAAGATTCCAGTCAACCCATATACTAATGACACTACTAAATTATTTTAAACCATATATAATTTATATAGATTGTTACTTTAGATATTTTTATATGTATTGACTAAATGTTTGATGTCTATATTGATAGTATAACCATAATTGTACATATAATTCCTTGATAGGAAAGTTCAATCATCTTGAGAAGTGTGGGAGATAAATGGTGGTTATATTTCCCTGGCCTTTTAAGATTACAATGACAAATAAGTCGATCATTATGCAGTTTAAGTATTAAAATTCTCTTGAGGTTAGCATTGGTACCCGCAATCGAGATCTCACTTCAAGCTCTATCACTTACCTTAAATGATATGGTGCAGATTTCAAATGATTGCATATGCTATTGTATATTTAAGAACATGCTCTACGATCTAAAATCTTTATTTTTAAAAAGTGCAAAAAAATGAGAGTTAATAAAATATACAATAAACATAATAAAATATACAATAAACATAACAGTTTCAACTTGAGGCCATAAAAGAATTTATGTAGCCGTCAATAAGGATAAAATTTGAAAAATCAAAATTTAGATTAACGACTTCAGAAGATATGGGGTGTAGAAAGGGCCGCCATAGTTAATGGCAAGATTTCAATATACAGTAGTTTCATGCAAAATAAAATAAATAGACTATGAAGTAGCTACCAAGTTTATGATAGAGACTATGAAGTATCTATTATGTCAATTTTGTAGAAAATATACAATTCAAATTAACAATTTTTTATTAGTAAGATGTATTAAATATTATATTTTTCTAGCCTGTGTGAGAGCCCCGTTTCATAGTTTATATTAATTGGGGTCGATCGTTTCATCTCTGTCGTCGTCGTTTCTATTAGAAAGAAAGAGTGGGGAAAGACAGAGAGAGATTAAGCTGGTAGCCTAGTTTATAAGAATTAATTAATTTTGTTTTACCTTGGCCACGATGAACCGCTGCATGCAAGACGTTACGTCCATCTGGTCCGGAATAAGACACCTTGCCTTTACTCTTGCTATATAGACGCCGTGCAATCCCGAGTTCACCCAGTGAGATAGCCAAGTACAATGGGGATTCCTCCTGATGTGGGAATGGGATGCAGGCCAGCTCCGGATCCACGTCCATGAGCCGGTCGACGCAGGCCACCTTGTTGTCGTCAGCAGCAGGAGCGCGGACCGCCTGGTGCAACGCGGTCTCCCCACGCTTGTTCTGCCTTCTCACCAACTCCTTCATTGCCGCCGCCTCATCATCGGTTGTGCTTGCGATGAGATCAAGGAGGCAGGAGATCATCCTGGCGTTCCCGGCAGCCGCGGCGCGGTGCAAGGGCGTGTCGCCATTGCTGTTGCGTGCTTCCAGGACTAGGCGCATCGCAGCAGCGCCGCCCTTGTGCTTCTTGTCGCGGACGATCATCTTGGCGCAGTCGAGGCAGTCGTCACCCTCGCCGCATGACGCAACCACGTGCAGCAGGGAGTCCCCCTCCATGGTCACCCCATCGTCCTCAGGTGGTGGTGCTGCTGCTGCTGCACCGGCAGCGGCACCCGGAGCAGGAGGAGGAGGAGGAGGACGGCGAGGGGCGACATCCACTATGACGACGGTTTCGTCTGATGCTGGCGCCGCCCCCACCATGCCAATGCCAATGCCAATGCCATGCCCATGCGCGAGCAGTTCCTTGAGCCGCTTGCTGTCGCCGCAGTGAGCAGCCATCAACAGCTGGGGATCTAGTTGTTTCCCTTGCTGCTGTGCCCATGCGTTGTCACTCGTCATCGCACCAGCACCCCAAGCTTGGTCGGTTTCGTTTCGGGCTACGCGGTCCATCACCGGCCGGCAGCGATCGATGGGTCTGGCTGTTCCCTTGGCGCGCGCTAGCTTGCTGCTTGTTGCAATGTTGCGGTTCTACTTCTACCATGCATACTAACCTTATATATAGCCGTCCAGTTCCAGTCCATCGCCCGCGCTTGAATATATTCTTTAATTTGCAGCGGCCAGCACGCAAATTAAAGAATATGTAACGATGCATGCATGACAAGCGTACGCAACCAGAGATGCATTGCATGGCAAGAGCGAAAGGCCCGGTCCTTGTTAATCACGATTTTATTCAACTTTTGTGATGACAAAGATATGAGGAGAGAATAATTTAACTTTTGTGCAGGGAAATCCAACGGAACAAACCATTGTTTAAAATAGCGGGCTATAGACATTTACCAGCCTAAGGCTAAAATCGGATTATAGACAGTAGTCTAAAAAAAGCTAAATTCAACGTGAAGGCAAATAGCGTTACATTATAAGATGTTGGCTTTTCTAGATACATATTTTTTTAAGTATTTAGTTAGATATACACTATGCACACACGATAGCTCTAAGGGGAGCCCAGGGCTTCCTCAGCTTATAGGAAGCACCAGCCAGCCACCTCCCGCTCACCCCCAACTAACCTGTGGTCAGGTGACATGAGCACCAACCAGTTCCAGTGCGACACGTCGGCTCTCAAAAGATTTCGTCGTAACGCATACAAACCAGTTCGCGTAAGTATAAATATATTCATCGCGATGCATAGAAACATCTTTAATTACGAGACCTGACATACACTTGACGTATGCATGTATACATGCAGTCCATTCGAATCTCTTTCATTTTTTCACGATAATTCCTGAATGAAGCATTCGATTCAAAAATTAAAGAATATATAACGATGCATGCATGACAAGCGTACACAAACCAAAGATGCATTGCATGGCAAGAGCGAAAGGCCCGGTCCTTGTTAATGTGATGATGACAAAGATATGAGGAGAGAATAATTTAATTTTTGTGCAAGGAAATCTAACGGAACAAACCATTGTTTAAAATAGCGGGTTACAGGCATTTACCAGCCTAAGGCTAAAATCGGATTATAGTAGTCTAAAGAAGCTAAATTCAACGTGAATGCAAATAGCGTTACATTATAAATTATAAGATGTTGCTAGATACATATTTGTTTGCTAAGTATTTAATTAGATATACACACACACTCTCTCTCTCTCTATATACTATTTAGCTCCCAGGGCGCTAAATAATATTTAGCACACCGGCTGGGCACCATCCGTCTATGCCCTCAAATCACTGAGCCAGTCCTCAAAGCTGTAATAAATCGGAAAATACTGATATTTTTTTACTACGTACAGAAATGCGAGGAATAAACAAGCCTGCTGCCTAATTGTAGAGCGTTAATCACAGCATTCATTCCACATTCATTTGTGGAATATATAAATCGCTACAAACCTTTTTTCTTCATTTTTTCTCCCCCACTCTCATTGGCGTCCAGAACTCAGGCACGGTAGAACCGGCGGCGGCAAGTGCTTTGGAACGAACCCACGCTGGACGCAGCAGACCGATCAAGAATCCCTGCTCCATCTAAGCTTTTGTTTGGCACGGCTCAGCTTCACCAGTGAAAAATAGCTTCATGAGTAAACTGATTTAGAAAAAAAATATTTGGCAAAATAGTTTCACCAATAGGGTCATGCTTGGTTGCGAGATGAAAATGAGGGAGAGAGCTGTGATAAGCTATTTTTTCAGCTTTATCCCACTCATTCTCTCTGTAAGAGGAGAAAAAAAAAGTTTCACCCGTAAATATATTTTGAAAAATAGTGCTGGGCAAAAAACAATTCATGAAGCTGTTGGTGAATCTGTACCAAACATGCTCTAATTCATATTCTCACACCAATCAGGACATATAGGGGTTATTTGGATTATACCCCCAGGCAGCTCAACACCCAGGCAAGGCTCCTAGGCGTTCGATTTTGGACGCCTAGGGCCAGGCTCGGTTGCCTGGCAGGCATCTGCCTCCCAGGACGCTATCCAAACAAGCCCATAGAGTGCGAGTAAAAAGGGGGACCGACCTTAACTAAGCAAGTTAAGGCTGACCTTTATAGTCATGCTTAGAAATCACGACATGAGTCCGCCTGGCGCTTGGCCCGACGGTTCGTGAGTCGGCCCATTTAGGGCCTGGCAACACAGCACTGGTCACTGCCTCGTGTAGCTGCGTAGAGGATTGTCTCGGCGCCCTCATCCTTCGGTAGTTCGGTGCAGCACTGGCCACTGCCGCATCGGCGAGATGCAACATAGAGCTGAAGCGTCGTGTGTCCAGCTGCACCCGGTAGCTTCATCAGGTTCAAGGCCGTTGGATGCAAAGGAAGAGAGATGTGTCCACACTTCCCTACGTTTATGTGTTGTCATTTTGATATAAGACTAGCCGTGAAACGGTGTTTTTCTCTCATAACAAATCATTAACATCATCAGCAGCCGCCGCCGTCGAAAATCAGCTAGCCGAACAGGCCAGATTGTTTTCATGAGTCAACTTGCATTGCCACGGAATAGGGGCCTGCTAAGGGGTGAGAACATCATGATCAACTTGCACCACCGTGAAATTTTATAACTAATCTTTCTCCCTCGTGCTAACTCTAAATAATATCTTTTTTTCTTTTTTTTATAAAATCATGATCTACCAATTGACAGCATTTGCTTGGATACTAATTATTGTTTCTTAGTTCTTTAATGTTGCATATGGCTTGTTTTCCATTAATGTATATAGACAAAGCAGCTTGTGAAAGTACTATAAAGATTAGATTTTTTAACCATCGAAAGAAGTTGTAACTAATATCTCAGTGCAAACATATAGTAAATTTTAATACATAATTTGACTATCTCTATTTGAAGAGAGAGACGAACTGATTTCTGATAGGAAAGTACAGATATATGGGTGCTTAAGCCAGTCTTAGTGGGGAGTTTCATGTCCAAGTTTCTAAGACATATGTTGGAAACAGTGTACATGAGTTTCATCCTTATGAAACTCATTCCTCTCTCTCTTTATCTATTCTATGCTACGTTAGCACATTTAATATCACAAAACTCTCATGAAACTATCATTGAAACTGGCCTTTGTATATGCCTATGTTACTAGATCGGCTGGGCTCTTGCCGTCAGCACCTGTGGCCGAGCGAAGAGGCAACAATGACAGAGCGGGTGGAGCAATTGACTATTAGGTTGCCCAATATTACCTGGCCAATTAAGCCGCTATAATTCTCTTAGGGCACCTTCAGTGTTGGAGGGAACCATACGGTTTGGTTGTTCGACAGCCCTAGCGTGGACTAGACTGTTCGTTTGAACTGAAAATAAGCGTTGATTTTGAATGGTGCCGATTTGTTATGAGAGAAAAATACTGTTTCGTGGTTGAAAAAAAAGTGTTAATTTTAGCTGATACGCTCAGACAAAAATTGATTTATTGGGCCCATGTACGTACTCCCTCCATCCAAAAAGAATTGTTATTGTGACTTTTAGATTTCCTATTTGATCGGTTATCTTATTCAATTTTTTTATTTAGATAAAAAGATAAATAAATTACTATTTAAGAATGCATAACGATAAAAGAAATTATTACAAAATAAGTAATATTTATATAAATTTTTTGAATAAGACGAACGGTCAAATAGAAGGTCTAAAGGTAAAAAGCAATGGCCTTTTTGGACTGAGGAAGTAGGAAAAATTTATCGTTCTGTCTCTCGTGACCAGAGGCCATGTCCACGCAAGAAACATTATTTAACTCTCTTGATTTGGCGTGTCTGTGATTCCTCTGGTTTTCGTGGTTCGAGTTCCTTCGATTTCCATCCACACTAGAGCTCCTCTTATACACCTACGTCAGTTGGCTGGCGTTATCACAGTAGAGTTTGAAATGATTTTTCTGCGATCTTCCCGTTTCTTGTTTCCAGATGTTCCACGTTCTAGAATGCTCCCAAGAAAAAAAAAGAATGCTAATGTCTGGACCCAAATTGTTTCGTCTCGCAATCCAAACCGCCTAAGAACCCCCCAAGTCCACCAATACGTGCGGCCCATTTGCAATTTTGCATCCAGAAACAACTAAGGCCTCCTTTGGATGGTAGGGTAGGGAGAGGATAGGAAAAGAAAAAAACATAGGATTGGTGGTGGCACGTTTGAGTAATCCTATAGGAATCCTACCCACGCAAAAATACGCCAGGCGAGCCTTTGGCACCACACGTGAACCTGCCTTTCGTCTGTACTTCTCTCGCCGTCTCGCATCTCTCTCTCCAACGCCCTGGTGGCTCTACGCCTCTCTCCCGGCGCCAGCGCAGGCCTGGGTGCGCGCACCCGCGCCCCCACCTCCCGCAGGCTCTCCATCTCTGCCTCTATCGGCGCTACGGCGGGCACGGTCGATGGCGGCGCCCCACACCCGCCCCTCCCCGGCATGGCCAGCAGCGCTACGGCGGTGCCCCACCTCCTCCTCGGCCCCACAGCGTGCTCTCTCTCTCCGTCAGCACTGGGCAGGCCCACGCGCCCTAGGTGTGGCCAGGCCTCCCTCCCGGCAGACGGCAGTGCCCCGCCTCCCCCTTTCCCGGGGTTCTCTCTCTCACTCCGTCGGCGCTGGGCAGGTCATCGGGACTGCCGGATCCGGCATCGGCGGGCCCGCCATACCGCGCGCGCACGCCCGCGATGTACAGCTGCTGCCGGTGCTAGTGAGAGCTGCGGCGGCCGGGTCTGGGGCGCGCGGCGGAATGCGTGGAGAAGACGAGCGGCCGACTTCGCGCGCTGCCTGATCCATGCCTCACCTTCCCCAGCAGGCCCAGCTCTCTCTCTCTCGCTCGCCGCGATAGGGCGGGCCCGGCTGCGTGCCCAGCACCGGTGGCTCTCTCTCTCTGTCGGCACGCGCTGTGTTTCTCGCCAGGATTTTTTCCATGAGGTTGGACCTCATGCTTTTTTTCCTATGAAAATGAGCGTAGGATTCGAATCCCATGGAATGTTTCCCTTACTTCACCTGCGATCCAAAGGTTAGGAAAGGAATTTTTCCTAGGAAATTACAATCCTACCAAATTCCTGTGAACCAAAGGGGGCCTAAGAAAAGAGAGAGAGAACCCTCCCTCCCCGCCGACTCCCCGAGTCCCGTCCAACACCGGAGCCGGAGCCGGAGCGACAAGACGATGGGAACTGCAGCTTACTAGATGACGACGGTGGCACGGCCCACCTGGGCACCGGCTAAGGGCGGCAAAGAGCAGGGGGGCACGCGCATCTTCGGCCCCTCCCAGAAGTACTCCACCCGCGACCTCGTCACGCACACCTCCCTCAAGCCCAGGTATTCTCTTCCTCTTCCCTTCACCCACCCCTTCTACCCGTCTCTCCATCGGTCCATTCATCACTTTCCTCTCCTGTCCGGAGATCTCATATAGTTAGCCGCCGCTGTTTCTTGTTTTGTTTTCCCTCACCTAAATTTTGCGCCTGCGCCTAGCTCCACGAACGGACGCTCCATTGCGGGAAACCGTTAGGGTCTCTTTGCTCCTCGATTTGGGGAGATTTTCGATTCGATTTGGGCGTTCGATCCTACCACTACCACGGGAAAATCACCACGGTCTGGCTGTCTCCTACGCTGGCGCCCAACCCTAACCTTCAATTGGTTTGATTAGCCTTTCTGGACCACGGTAATGTGTTGTTACAACTTGAAATTTTGAAGTACCCAATGAGTGCCTGCATTAGCATTTCAGAATCATTTTATTGTAAGCGCCAAAAACGCATATATTCAAATCAAATGTTAAGATGGTGTGTTTTTCTTTCTTCCAGCATCAGTTTCTTTTTCATTGTACTTTAGTCCAGAGTTGCTTGACGTGCTAGTACATTACAGCAACCACTACAGTAGATGATGATGGTTCTTTTCAGTAGAGATCAACATCACTATGGGAGAAGGCAGATTTACCGAGTGCCACATGGTTTGCCGAGTGCCAAAACACGGGCACTCGGCAAAGACATAGTTTGCCGAGTGTTGTACTCGGCAAAGGCAGGCACTCGGCAAACCAGGCCTTTGCCGAGTGCCACAGGGTTTATGGCACTCGGCAAAGAGCGACACTCGGTAAAGGGCTTCTTTGCCGAGTGCAACACTCGGCAAAGGCGGCCCTCGGCAAAAACAACATTAAGTGACGGCCGAGGCTACCCACGGCGTCAAACTTTGCCGAGTGTGGGGATTAGCACTCGGCAAAGAAGATCGATTTGCCGAGTGCCTCCACCTGGCACTCGGCAAAGAAGCTCGGTTTGCCGAGTGCCTTTTCCTGGCACTCGGCAAAGAGCCTGCTTTGCCGAGTGCCTCTTCCTGGCACTCGGCAAAGGTCCTCGACAAATAATTTGATTTTTTTTTAATTTTGATTTCAAATTTTTTCTACAGTCCTTATATATTATATACAAGCACATGTTTGAATTTGGGACTTTTTTTTGACATTTTACTGTATTTCATGAATTAATTTTATTTACTTGCATTTTTTTTCAAAAAGTAAATTTGAACTGCAGGTGCATAAAATAATGAAATCTAGCCATTCAAAAAATGATATTCATGGTGTAGAGTGTATTTTGAGGCCGTATCTAGGAACTCACCAAATATTTTGAGCGCCTTGTTCACGAAACATGGCCACCCGCTTGTGGTCGGAGTGTTTTAAAATTATATAAAATCCAAATGAAGTCTGAAAATTATGAAACCTGTCGAGGTGTCATGTTATCGCATGTTGAGGCCATGATAAAAAATTTGGAAGGTTTCGAGCAAGTTACGACGTTGAGTGTCTAAAACCCAGATATCTCTGCATGTTACCACATGTGATAACATGTGGAGATGTCTGGGTTTTGGACATCTGACATCGCAACTTACTTGAAACCTTCCAAATTTTTTATCATAGCCTCTACATGCGATAACATGACATCTCAACAAGTTTCATGATTTTCAAACTTCATTTGCATTTTATATAATTTTAAAACACTCCGACCACAAGCGGGTGGCCATGTTTCGTGAACAAGGCATTCAAAAATTTAGGTGAGTTTCTGGATACGGCCTCAAAATACACTCTACACCATGGATACTATTTTTTAAATGGTAAGATTTCATTATTTTATGCACCTACAGTTTAAATTTACTATTTCGAAAAAAATGCAAGTAAACAAAATTAATTCATGAAATATAGTAAAATATCACAAAAAAAAGTCTCAAATTAAGCATGTAGTTTGAAATAATTTAATAAGGCTTAAAAAAATTGGGAAAAAAATAAGTTTGCCGAGTGCCGAGGTACAGACACTCGGTGAAGAAAGGCCTTTGTCGAGTGCTTGTACACCAGCACTCGGCAAAACATTTTGAAAAAAAAAAAACCGGGGGCGGACAAAAGGCCTGGCCCACTCGGACAATCCCAGCGCAAACCCTAAGCCCCCTTGGCCCGAACCGCGAGCGCGCCTGCTGCCTCCACGCCGCCGCCGCCCGCCAGAGCGCCGCCGCCGCGCCCCCCGCCCCGGCCGCGCCCCCCAGCCGGAGCGCCGCCGCGCCCACAGGCCGGACGCGCCCGCCCAGGCCGCGCCACCCCAGGCCCGACCGCGGGCTCGGCCCGGCCGCCCTTCTTCCCGGCCGGCTGCGGCCAACCGCCGCGCCCTCCCTCCGCACCCTCCCCGGCCGGCCGCGCCCTCCCGCCGGAGCGCCGCCGCGCCCCGCCACCGGCCGCGCCCGACCCGGCCAGGCTGCGCCCCGGCCGCTCCCCTCTCTCTCCCGATAACAGCCACCATCACCACACCGCACCATCCTCCTCGCCGCTCTCCACCGCCGCCGTCGCGGCGTCAGACTCCCCGGACCCCAAGCCGGCGTCGTCCTCCCCAGCACCCCGCCGCCGGGGCCGCAAGATCCGCCGCATCCCGCACTCTGAATGAATGCCGCCCCCTCGCCGTCGCCTCCACCGCGGCCGGCCGGGGCCCAAGGGCGCGCCCAACGGCGGGGCGGAGGCTGCGGAGCCGTCTCGGCGGGAGCTGGCGAGGCAGGCGTGCGGCGGCGTGAACGGCGGCGTGCAAGCCACCGGCTTCAGTCCCTTGGCGTGGCAAGCCACCGGCGTAGGTCCCTGCCACGGCGAGCTGGCGAGGCAGGCGCTGCGGGCGCCGGCTCCCGGTACGGTGGCCCTGGTCCGACCACGTTTGTGGGTTGCTGCAGCGGCGGCGGCGAGAAAATCCAAGTGTGGGTTGACGTTGGGCTGCTGCTTCTTTGTCGGCGCTCCGCCAAGGGTGACCTCCTGTAGCGTCACGGATGAACGAGGCGGCGCCGTAATATTGTGCTGATGCTGCCTCGACAAGCTCTCCTGGATGCCGAGACGCACATCCACCACCAGCAGCTCTTTGCTGCCGACCTCCCCTGCTCACAGACTAACTGCCCACATTCTGTTTGACAGAATGCGCCACATGCAGGCTGTGACTTCCCAGACATCCTTTTGCGTACAGCTACAGCAATACAAGGTACTGTGGATCTCAACCAAGATTGATTAATCATCTATTGCCTACCTACATATAAACTTCATACATTTGGACTTTGGAGTATGACTAAGATATACGAAGCTAAGTAATAGCTTTAAAGAGATTGACTTGCTACACAGAAAATCTTTTCCATAACCTTTTACTGAAGCCAAAATTTACCTGTTATTTTTGGTATACAAAGTGGAACTGCATTTCTCATCTGAGCAGCCTTTTTTTTTTAGCTTTTCAAGTTATAGAAAAATTGCTCACGAGATTACTGAAGCACTTCACGCACTGAACTAAGTTAATAACCCTGAATCCCATGCCAGCAATGAGATGGTGGCGTTGGTCGTGTGAGTTCTCCTCCCTGTCCACTGATTGAAGAAACCAGTGTTTTTCACCAACATTATGCATCTTTTTTTCACCAACAGCAAAAGGCCAACAAAGAACAAAATCTCAGGAGACAGAGAAAGACAAGAAGAGCACTTCGTTCTTTTTTTCTGTTCCTTTCTGGCTGGTTATTAAGATTGCACTATACACAAGTTAGCAGGAACATGACATGGGAATAATAAGTTGAGATTCAGATGCTGTTATGTGGCTTTTATTTGTTGCTTTTATTTTAATTTTTACTACATGGATTTCATCCCATTATCCTAGAATTTAGGCTTTGTATATTTCTTCCTCTGTTCGATGGAATTTCCATGGCCTAATTGCTCAAGCAACTGATGATGATTTGTTTGTCAGTTTTGTGCTACATGCCAAAGAAGTGGAATCAGTGAAGGGGCAGGCCAATGATGCAGAGGAACATAGCTCACCTTCATCGTTGCTCTGTTGAAGGTTGATCAATTTCCTACCTATATATTAGAGTTGGATAAAGTGATAGACTGCATTCTCAACCTACACTGCCTCTTTATATTTTGCATCGCTAAGTAAACATAGAAAACTACACTGCTTCTTTATCTTTTGCATCGCTAAATAAAGATAGAAATGTATATACACCTTTTTTTTTCTTTATTTCTATCTAATGAATACACAGTTCTTCCTATATATCTGATAAACGGGCATAACAGCTTCTCACACCACTTCTTTCTATCTATTAAGGGGCACATTGGTTTCCTACACCAATAGTCTCAAATATTACTGGCTAGCCCAGCACAAATAGTTGCGCGGCGTTGCCGCGCTTGTTTCTAGTATATATTCGTTTGTGAACGTGTCTAGTCCTTTATTGAATGGCTACTTGGCTAGTAAGTTTAGATTATGGAAATAATATCTCTGATATTAATGTCCAACACCAAGTTCTAACTAGTTTTCTGTGTTGACTATCTTTGGACATTAGCTAGTAGGCCTTGTATTGTTAGTGTACTGAATTTCTTATTTTCAGAGAAGGGTATAATCTTCTCTGTACCTATTGCTAGGTGATCAATTTTAGCATGGTAGTATTGTCTAAGCATGTCACATATATTCATCAATTTCGGCATTCCATGCTTTTAGCATTACTAGTCTCTGTTGCTGATTTGAATAGCAGTTTGCTAGTCTCTGCCCTACTGATTTCAATATTTGGATTAAGGTAGTGTGGCTACAAATAATTGAGTTACTCATTGTCTACTCACATCATTTTGGAGAAGAGGTTTTTACATGTACATATGTCGTTATTTCTTAAGATGAACCTTACTCTGCTAGATTTTCATATGATAATTGAGGTTTTTCTAGTCACACATGGAAAAGGAAAAACAAAAAATAAAATAAAATTTAGAGATGGCTTTGCTGAGTGCATTGACCATGGCACTCGGCAAAGAGGATTTTTTTTAAAAAAAAGAAAAAAATCTTTGCCGAGTGTTGCACTCGTCAAAGAATTTTTTTCTTTTTTTTTTTTAAAAAAACGGCGTGACCGTGTGACGGACGGCGTCAAATATTTGCCGAGAGCCCGCACGGCACTCGGCAAAGCCTTTGCCAAGTGCACGTGCTTCGGCTCTCGGCAAAGAGGCCCTTTACTGTGAAGCTCTTTGACGGTGGGTCTTTGTCGAGTGTTGCACTCGACAAAGGCTTTGCCGAGTGCAAATGTGCCTTTGCCAAGTGCATTAGGCACTCGGCAAACCGCCCAGATCCTGTAGTGCATCTACCACCCACCACGATCCGCTATTGTCGAGTTCATTTGACAACTCATTTCACTTTACATATAACTATTAGACCACCTGCACTGCGGTCCGGGACATCTTCCTGGAGGAAAAAATACAGGAGTGAGGAGCTGCACCGGGTACTCTAAAATGCCAGCTAAGCATAGGAGACAGCAGCAGTTCGGCTATTTTGAGCGGAGTAGAGAAGGTCCGCTAAAGTTGCCAGCGCATGCGACTGCTGCTGTTTGGCGCCAGAGAGTGGGGCCAGTCTGCTGTTCGGCTACTGTTGGGCATGGGAGACGGTGCATGTGCGGGCCCCATGCTGTTAACTAAAAAAAATAGTATAACTCAAACCAAAAACCCAAATTAAATTTCGAGTACACCATTGAATTCATTTCAATAAAGCCTTCAAAATAAGATCTCATATGGATATATTTAGATAAAATTTATTTATAAACATGTGAGCCCCACTTGATATAGAGTAGAGATATAGAGGATGAATGAGCGCGGAAGAAAATGATATAAATGAGAGAATCTTGATGACTAGGACATTATATTCCTTTTAGAGGATGGATATAGAGGATGAAGAGTGCGGATAGCCTTAGTATGTTTATTCGGTGGTTGGGAGTACCAGGGTTTTCAGTTCATCAAGACCCCTCCTCCCCTTACAAAAGACATTCTGAAATATTAATTAGTTCATCTTTGTAAGTACAACATTAACAAGGTGGCTGCAGAGTCTACCAAAAACCAGAGCAGATGCATGCCTTCTGTTGTTCAATTGCCATGATCATCTGGATATTGCAAGTTTGCAACCGACATCCTTCAGGAGCTCTTGCTTCCACAGCCTCCACTTTTATCAGCAATAAGATCATAAGCCCAAAGATCAAAGAAGTAGTTGGAGAATTGCTGGAAGTAAAACCTGACAGAAAGTCCATTAATCCTAATCCAAACTCTGTACAAACACAAGGCAAATCATTTTAGGGATCCTGACTTGCAACAACATAGCCTACGTGGAAAAGTATTTGAACTTTAATCTGAACTCCCAACCACTGGTACACAGCTTTCATAGTTAGCTGGCAAGATGCAGGATATGCAGCAGTTCCTGGCTGGTATTTAGAAAGGACAGATATAGCATGGTGCACTTGAAGACATGTTCCTTTTTTTTTTTTGTTTTGTTTTTTGGAGAACCTCGTTTTAATATTCTGCTACATGTAGGTAGCTGTTCATTTTTTAGAGGATCTGGTAACTCATGCATTTTTACTACACCGATATGGTATGTGTCTCTTTGGGGGAATGATACAATTCTTAATCATGTTTGATTAGCCTTTCTGCACCACCTGACTGGTTGCAAAAACGAAATGCATTTGCTTTTGCTCCACCAAAGACGATCATTATGACTACCATCATGTATGTAATTTGGATTACATATACAAATCGAAAAAGGGGCAGCTTGCTTATGCAAGGTTGAATAGTTGTTAATATCCAGCTAGTAAATCTTGTCTAGGAAAATGAGGCATAAAACATAGACTTGGTTACATTTCTTGTCCACTGAACAATGTATTATTATTTTTTTTTACTTTGGCGAGGTGATAATTCTGTCAATGTCAACTGTAGGCATTTACAAATCTTAATCACTGCCTTTGTTTTGTCAAGGCAAAGAAAATTTCAGCTCTACCAACTTATTGCTTACAAAGATGTATGTTCCGTATTAGTTTCTGGGAATCCACCTATGTAGCACCGATATAGATACGTGTATCGGTATCGGAAGGATACAGATGCGGATACGGCAATTTTCTAGGAAACACGATACGAGGATGCGTTTAACTATTTTTAATAAATAAATAATAATAATACAAATTAAAATTTTGAAAATATAAAACTTGAGTAATAATCACTGATAATTAGTTCAGTACATACAATCATACTTGATACATCACTAGATCACCTTGTAGGTTAGGCCCTGTTTAGATCCACTGTAAATTGTATTTGCAACTAGTCACATTAACGTTGCGGTACCTGCATGGACCATTAAATGTAGACGAAATGTTTGCATGTTTGTACTTTTTGCATGTACATCACGAGACGAATCTTTAAAGTCTACTTGGGCCATGATTGAACAAAAGTTGTCAAATATAAATGAACGTGCTGCAGTGCAGAATTGCAACTGCAACCGGGATCTAAACGGAGCCTTACTTGTTTCACAGAAGATCCAAGTCCAACCATGTATACTGGAACACTGGGTGAATGCGCAATTGCTAATAAAAGTCTAAAATAGGAAGTCACGACTCATAAACAGGAGAGCCCTAAGTTCGGTTTTCTGTTATGTTTTCCTCTTTGTAGAGTAGATCAAGAATGGGGAAGGGGATGTACATGTGGAAGCAGAGTAGACAGCTTGCTTTGCTGCTGAATCATCGTCTCACTTGCATCCCTAAGACCACGTCTGTAGCGAACTGGTGGGTGCTCGCACAGGGGCCTGGAGGAGAAATCAATTGATGGCACGAAGAGGGTGGAGGCTTGGCGACGGCGGCCAGCAAGTGGTTGCACGTCCCGTGCGCAGGGGGCAGTGGATGTGTACGCAGGAGGCAGTGCGCGGAACTGGAGGCTCGTCGCCGGCAGCCAGCAAGCGGAGGCGGAGGCTCATCAATGGCGAGCGGCAAGCAAGGACGAGGCGCCTGTGTGCGCATTCGCTGGAGGCGGCGCGCGTTGAGGACAGGGAGAGATAAGAGAACATTGTTTGTTGGGCTGGGCTGTATCCAATGCACAGGTACGTATCCACAAACGTACTCAAAATTCACGAAATTAGTAAAAAAAAATTAGATACTGCGCCAATACGTATCGGCTGCGTATCGACCATTTATCGGTATCGGATATGTATCCGGTACACGAAACGCTCCCTCACTGACGTATCCGTGTAACGTAGGGAATCACAACCAACCCCCTCAGAGATGGCTAAGATATTCGTTATAATTATTCTCACTGATTGTCTCTGTCAAAGCCGTTGGCTGTATTTTCATTGCCAATATGTGAGGCTATGGTTTGTTCCTCCGTGACTCACTATATTTGCCCTTGTGTACAGAAAAGACGGCCAACAGACCCAAGAGGAGTTACAGAAGAGGAATCTTCGGGAAGAAAGAGCCGAGAAGAAGCTTAGAAAGATTGTGCTATATTTGCATATGTGTAATGAATTCTAATGATTTGTAAACAATATTTCTTAATAGGTTTTGGAAACATAACGGAAATTGTTTGTTTGCAGGAGCGACAACAAGCTGAAGAGGAGGCGACACTAGTAGAGAATAGACTTTTCGTCCAACATTTTTTTTTTCGGGACTAAAGGGGTCTTCAGTTCCGGTTCTATGCACCAATCGGGACTAAAGGTCCCTGGCCAACGGCTACTGGCACGCGCTGTTGTGTCAGGAGACCTTTAGTCCTGGTTGGTGTATAGAACCGGAACTAAAGGTCGGTCTTTTATCCCGGTTGGCGCCCCCAATCGGGACTAAAGGTTCAATCCTGGTTTGAGACACTGGCCGGGACAAAAACCTGGCGTTTAGTCCCGGTGGGTAAGCCCAACCGGAACTAAAACTCCACTGCGTATAAAAGCTGCAAGCTCCCTTCTTCCTCCTGCAGCCCGAGATAGCTCTGTTCTTCCACTCCCTTGTTCTTGCTTTGTTCTTTGGCTCTACATGGAGTTCTTGCGGCTCTACATCGATTTTTTGGTTTTGAAAGTAACTAACTTTATTCTCACACCTCCATCACTACTCTATGTCATTGTATTTTCTAGAAATGACCAAGAATGTAACATATTGTCTTTTGTGGTACATTTCTTGATTTATTGCCATTTAACCTTATATTCACTTGATAGTTTGTATTTTTGGATGGAGAAAGCTTATACTTGTTTATTTTATCTAGAATGCACCTTTTATTAGTTTGTATATATAACTTATTTAATGATTTTGAGAAATAGAGAAATTTAGTGGTTTTTTAAAATATCTTTGCACCTTTTATTGAGGGCCTCAATCGGCGTAGCTCGGCGACCCAGTGATGGCGGACTTCAATCGCTCGTACATGACAATCTTTGACGCACGTGAGGTCAACTTCAATAATCCTGATTTTTTATGCCGCTTCATACTTGTCAAGGTCCCTATGCAAGCATAACCTGAAGTGCACCGTATTTAGCAGTGTGAGATTTGGTCCCGATAGGCAATATCTCGCATTATCTTAGGGATTACTTGGTGCTAGCTCCATCTATTTCTGATTCAATTGCCATCATGAGGACATCATATCTCAATGTTGGTGGTTATCAGCTTGTCATCCTTCCATGCACACCCGACTATGGTACCACTGCAATTGGCTTCGATTCACCTTACCCACCTCCATGGTACCAGTAGCAGAGCTAGGACCACCAGGATATTACGAACCACTCAAACTTGACATTTATGTAATGCCACCGCATCTTTTTGTGCAGCCCTTCATAGTACCCAGAATGTTCGCGACATCCAGTACAATAGACATGATCTCATAATCCACATGCGAACATATGCACGGAGTTCAACTATACCTAGGGTTATACATATAGGCATCCGCACACAAATACCTTCAGGTGATTTCCTCCTGCACATATGACCAATTTGGATTACTATACAAACACAACCATCGGGTGATCAACAGGCGCTCCTTCGTCCCATGGCTGGTAGGTGCACTTACAACAGAACCATATATGTCACGTGTATGTTACACTGTTCCCTCTAACAATTGTCACTCTTACTGCAGAACGGCCTAACTTTCAAGTCCGATACACACTGTACGATCAACGCTTGGTCACCACGGTGCGGGGCCTTCTGGATATGGAGGTGCACAAGGATCAGGACATCGGTAAGTAGGCACAGGTACAAGCAATCTATACATCTCCATTACCTACATACTTGGGGTTTACATACAATCAAAAACTGAATTACGGGACGCACAGGTTACTCAATTGAAGGACCCGGCAATTCATCAGAAAAAGGTTCACCTAGACACGAGCCGGGAACTGGTTCTACGGAAGTACCGGAGACACCACTGGGACCCAACGATTTATCAGAAGATGGTTCTCTGCTTCTGAAGCAGGGAGCTGGTTCCGAGGAAGTACCGCCGGGTGACCTCGAAGGTTCGACCCAACCACTTTCGAGAGAATGGTACATTTAGTTCAACTACAATTGTTATTTATACAACTGGTAAATTATAACAATATAACTTGCACCTATATGTTTGGTAACTCATTTATAGGTACGACAAATACTGAATCCAAAGATAACGAGGCAAAGGAAGCGCGAACCACTCAAGAAAGCTATGCTTGATGTCACGACTATAATTTCATCCTCCGTTCAGTGTCATGAATTATGGTTGTGAAACTTGTGAACTTGCGGTGTAATTGAACTTGTTGTTGTGAACTTGTTATGAATTATGCTTGTATTATCTCCGTGAACTTGTAATTGAACTTGTTGTGAACTTGCGGTGTTTTATATATCATGTTTTATATGAAGAAACTGCCTTGTATTGCATGGGTGGAAAACGAAACTGCTACGAAGCAGAATTTTCATAGCGCGCCAAATTTGACGTTAGTCCCGGTTCCAGCTACCAACCGGGACTAAAAATAACCTTTAGTCCCGGTTTCAACTACCAGCCGGGACGAAAGATTACCTTTACTCCCAGTTCCAACTACCAACCGGGACTAAAGGTGACCTTTACTCCTAGTTCCAACTACCAACCAGGACTAATACCTCAGACGTATATATAGTGTCGGAACCCTCCCAATCTTTTCTGTTCGTTTCATTTCAACAACCGTCGCCCGCCACCGTCTCCGACCTCACGCGTCCTCGCCTCCGGCCACGACCTCGCTGCCGTCTCCGACCTCCGAGCTGTGTCCTCGCCCGCACCCCGCCGCAGCCTCAGACTCCGCCGCTCCCTTCTCAGACTCCGCCACCGCCTCGGACCTCGCCGCGCCTCTCTCTGACCCCGGCCGCCGTGCCCGTCTCCGAACAGCGCCCGTCTCCGCCCTCGGCCGCCGCGCCCGTCTCCGACCTCGCGCCGGTAACGAAATCTATGACAAGCTATTGGTTTGGATGCTAAATTGAGACCCTTCAGAACATATGTACATTTGCATTAATTGTTATCGCTTATATTAGTTTGGATGCCAAATTGAGGCCCTTCAGAACATATGTATGGTTGATATACTTATTTATAGATATAAACATCGATAGTATTTTCCATATAACTAATCGAACTTAAAAATATTTGACTCCTCGAGAATTTTGCAATATATGTAGTGTGTGTGTGTGTGTATGTGTGTGTGTGTGTGTGTGTATGAATTTTGATATAATGACTATAGTGATTAGAGATGGCTGGACGTCGTCTCCCTGAACCAGAAGTGATTGGCCACAGCGGCTATGTAAATGCCTTTGGATTTGATCCAGAGTTGGTTAAATCAAATTGGCCCTATCCAAACATTATAAGCAATTCTATAAGCTTGTATAATTATATTCTCTGATATATATATATATGTATATAATGTGAACATTAATTAACATCTTTCGTATGTAATTGATCCAATTGTTTGGCTGAAGCATACACTGTCAAAATTCGGTGTTCAGACAGTTGATATTGAAACCTTTCGAGTAGATAATGGCCAATTAACACAATGTCGGATTGGCTTTTCCATCACCGCCAGGCGTGGTAGAGGAGTTGAACAAATCTCTGAGGTCGGTCTAATGGCATCCCCAGTCGAGCGTTGCACAAAAATATGCTACCATGGCATGTGTAACTATGCTTGCGTACATTGGGTACACCTTTCCTACAGTATGCTCGTTGCTCATACAATCTTTGAATTCAAACATGAGTCATGATGTGAAGGGATTTTGTGCAAGGATCGCCACAGCCAATCGAAATGATTTGGTAAATTAAATTTAAACTCATACCTAGCTTATATATAGTATAGATGTGTTTACACCAAAATTTGGACTGGAAATAGATAGCCGATGCCAAGAGCAGAGACAGTCGATTTCCGGGAAGCAGAGCCTTTACACGAAAAGCTGAGAATAGCCGATCAGGTCCTGGATCGATTGTTGGGCCGAAGTGAAGACGGCGCGGTTGAAGACAAGAGTCGATTGATGACGTCGGCACGAGTCTCCAGCGCCGAGAAGCGATCACGTTCGGAGTCCATTTTAGAAAAGGAAGATTTGACTCTAAGTTACCTTTAGAATAGAAAAGTTCGTTAGTTTCCATATCTATTTTTGAGTTGTAATTCGATTAGGACTCTATCTTGTCAAGTCCAGGGTATAAATATAAACCCCCGGCCATTGTAATACGTACGTTCACATCAATACAACACATCTTTCGGCTCCGGCCAAACCCTTAGGAGTAGGAGTAAAGTAGATTCCGGCGAGTTTCCTCGAACGGGCTGAGTGCCATCCGGTGGACGCTGGCTTGCTTGTAAGTACCGTCATGCCTTGCTAAGCTTTGTCTTCTTAATGTCATCCTGTGGACATGGGAGCTTTGTAGATCAAGGTCGATTCTTGTTTGATATGAGTTTAGCGTCATCCGGTGGACATGGGCTTAGATCAAATAAGGATTAGTTATCGATTCATATTTGTTTGCTTGTTTAATCTATGTTTAGCGTCATCCGGTGGTCGAAGGCTTAGATTAAATTGTTAATGTGCATGGATTAGTTATCGGCTCTAACTAAAAGTGGCATCTTAGTTAGATTCATCAAGTTACTGGTGATGTTTGAGTTTATTTGTTTATTTACATGTATCACTCACCAAATTTGCCCAATCTTGATCTGTTTATATCGGCTTTTATCTTTAGATCTGTTTGTTCAATGAATGATAATTGTCACATGTTTATGCATTGATAAATAGAATATGCTTACTATAGCCGATAGATCTATATCTTGATTGTGTACGAGTTGTACTCAAGCAATAAGATGAATAATGTTTGGATTTGACGATTGATAGATTTAAATCATAGTTTACATTATGGCTGCCTCGATCCACTCGATCCCCACTATTGTAAACATTGAGTTAAACGTATTGGTTCGAGGATCTAAGTATTACTTGTCTTATCTACTCGTGTGTCGCTCGTATTTGCTGAATCGGCTATTTAGCCGGTTTCGCCCTGTTTTTACATTCAGACATCTGCCGAATCGGCTAATTAGCCATTCTCGATCTGTTTCTACATTTAGACATCTTTAACCAGATTAACTTGACATATGTGCATTAAATATGTTATATTTTATCTCATGCAAATCATTACTATTATTGATGCAAGAGAATCGGTTATTTCACGTCATTGTGCTTATCTCATGAAAATCGGTTCATGCCATCCGGATATCGACTCTTTAGTCGATAGCCTGCAAACATGGTCTGTAAGGCTAAAAATTTGGAACTATCTGGACACACCAGTGAGTTCCGCCTTGTTGTTACTGATCATATCTTTTTCCTTGTCAATTGCAGGTCAAATTGACTGGCATGCTTGGGAGTCATCGGCACTCTCAAACAGGGCCTGAAGCTAGCTGGATCTGCGAAAGCTCCGTTTGCTTTCAAGGGTCGTTCCGGCTTCGCTGGTGTGTTGAGCGCGAGAACCACTTTTTGTGCCAACACACTTTTTGGCACGCTCGGTGGGATAGTTTTCACTCATGGCCAAGAACAAGGGAGCTGCGGACACTCCAAGGGATGACAGCGTCATCAGGGTCAAGCGTGAAGAGATCGAGCCTGAAGAAGCTGTGATCATGTAGCAGCTCATTGAGGAATTTTCTGATGCCTGCCTGCTGTCATTCAGCAAGACCCGTGAGGGTCGAGTGGTGAAGAAGAATCCCTTTCCAAGGTGGATCCTGCATGGCCACAGCGACAAGGGTGAAGAAGAGTTCAAAGATTATCTTCTCAGCGCCATCTGGTCAGCCTCGCATCAGGCAGTCAGGCATCATCACAACGTTTTCCTGCAGACATTCTACAACATCATGAAGACAGCCATCAAGAGGCAGGATTGGGAATCATTGGGCCCAACGTACTTCAACATACCACCAGAAGATTCCAACTCAAATGCAGCGACCAGAACGTCTAATCCTCCGCCGTAACAGCCGAATCCGCCAAAGCCGCCTGTTCAACATCCCAATATGACGACGGATTCGGCTCCAAAAATAGCTACGCAGCCCAAGTTATACAGAGACTACACTCCTAAGCAGATCGCTACTTACATGAGTACAACTGGGAATGTGCCGGTCGGCAACGTGCCTCCAATAGCTCCAAATTATCACTTTGGGCACACTTATAGTGAGCTCACGTTGGCACCACACCCCGGTTATACCCAGTCGCCTCAAGATGAACTTTTGAACAAGATGAGTACAATGATCAGGGAGCAATTTGGCTTGCAGCCGAAGACAGGAGTCTCAATCAGATACAGACGCCCATATCCCGAGTGGTTCGAGCATGTGGCACTGCCTACTAGGTATCGCATGCCGGACTTCACCAAGTTCAGTGGGCAGGATGACGTGTCCACCTTGGAGCACATTAGCCGATATCTTACTCAGCTCGACGAGGCGTCATATGAGGACGCTCACAAGGTCCACTTCTTCTCCCTGTCATTGACTGGCCTGGCGTTCAGTTGGTTCACTACTCTGGAGCCGGAGTCGATTCAGAACTGGGCGGATTTAGAGAGCAAGTTCCAAAACTATTTCTTCTCCGGTACTGGGGAAAAGACTATCGTTAATCTGACCAGCATGCGCCAGAAGAGCAACGAGACTGGGTCGGCCTTCATCAAGCGTTTCCGTGAGACGAGGAACATGTGCTATTCATTGAACCTCACGGACAAGCAGCTCGCTCACCTGGTCATCGGTGGTTTGCTCCCACAGGTTCAAGAGAAACTGGTGGGCACTGACTTCGACACTATCAACCAGGTGATGCAAAGGGTGTCAGCACTGGAGTTACAAGCTCAAGCCTTCAGGAAAGGATGCGAAGTACAAGCACGCCACGTACGTCGGCAACTCTGATTCAGAAGATGAAGGTGAAGACGAGGTTGCTGCTGTCAAACTGAAGTGGGGCAAGAGGCCCATGGCTGTGCCTAAGAACTGGAGCATTGAAGATTAATATGACTTTGACACAAATAAGCTAGATAAGCTCTTCGACTTGCTGGTCAGCGCTGGGCAGATCACGTTCCTTACAGATTATGTCAAGCCCTCTCCTGAAGAATTGAAAGGGAAGCCATTTTCCCAGTACCACGGCCATGACACGCATGATACAAATGGGTGCTGTGCGTTCAGAACTCAGATCCAGAGAGCTATCTCTCGCGGCCTATTGAAATTTGATAGTCCTGCCAAAGGAAAGATGAAGATCGATAAATTCCCGTTCCCGAAAGGCCAGAACATAGTCGAGGTGACATCCCCTGCAGGCAAGGTAAGAGTCCTGACCTCTGATCAGGCGAAAAAGAATGCGTCGGTTGATCCAGGCATGCAGATAACAGCCGAAGAACTGGAGATGATTAAGAAAAGCCGGGAGCAAAGCGGGAACCGATTTGAGCAGGGGGAATCCAGCAAGACCAAGGTGACTTCTCACAACCTATTGAATAAATGGCAAAGGCAAAGGGAGAAGACTCACCAGAGATAGCTTGAAGAAGAAGAGTACCGGAGGTGGGCCCTTGATGAAGAGGAAGCACGCTATCAGGAAGAACTAGCCTACCACCGGGAGGAAGAAAAAGAGCACTGGTATTGCCTATTCTTTCGCCACTACTAGAACGAAGGTTTGCAACTGTCGACTATCCGCAATTGGCTGGAGTGTAGTGATCAGTACCGGGAGTACAGGCAGTCTCAAACCAACCGCCGGTCTGTGCATGAGAGGATTGGATGCCCGCGAGACATGCAGAATCGGTGCGAAAAAAGGGATGTGCATGATCGGCTTGATGCAGCGTTAGTCGATCGCGAGGAGCCGGCCTGGCAGGAAGGCTAGTGGCGCCCTGGGTACTTGACTAGGAGTCAGAGACGCCGTGTGCAGCGCCTCAGGAACAGAGAGCTCAAGGCAGTGGCCAAAGGCAAGTCTGGCGGGAGAAGCCCTCTCATGACAAGGGGAAGGCAATAGCCGATACACAGATGGTGTTCGTGCTTCCGGCTGAGTTCAGGGCGCCCAAGGCCAGGAAAGGTTATGTATCTTCTGATTCTGATGAGTCAGAGTCTGAGCAGGGCACTGCCAAGTTGATTTTCGCACAGCAAGCTACTTTCGACAAGCCGCCCAAGCATCGGCACCTGAAGGCCCTCTACCTCAAAGGATACGTTGATGGAATGTCGATGACCAATATGCTGGTAGATGGTGGTGCCACAGTCAATCTCATGCCATACACTACTTTCCACAAACTGGGCAAGGGCCCTGATGACTTGATCGAGACCGACATGAAGCTGAAGGACTTCGGGAACAACTCTTTCAATACCCGGGGGGCAATCAATGTCGAGTTGACAGTCGGGAAGAAGACGCTGCTCACTACCTTCTTCGTGATTGACAGCAAGGGCTCGTACAGTTTGCTGCTTGAACGTGATTGGATCCATGCCAATTGCTGTGTGCCGTCCACAATGCACCAATATGTGATCCAGTGGCATGGTGAGGAGGTTGAAGTGGTCCCGGCTGATGATTCGGTGAGTGTAGCTACGGCAGATGCCGCCTACTAGGAAGCCGGAGATCATGATTGTTTTTCTGGCAAGACTTTGGATGAAGGCTCCATCAAAGTCAACGATGAGAGCCAACTGCCGGTTCGGGCGATCGGCTCTGAGTCTTTTTATTAATGGAGAATCCAATCGATGGTACCGAGGGCAAGCTTGGGCAGGGCTTCACATCGGCCGATAAACTCGAAGAAGTGGATATTGGACCTGGTGACAGACCAAGGCCGATGTACATTGCCGCCAACCTTGACCCTGAGTTCAGGCAGGAGTTAATCGATCTGTTGAAAGAATAAAAAGATTGCTTCGCCTGGGAATATTATGAAATGCCTGGTTTGGACAAGTCAATTGTTGAGCACAGGCTGCCCATCAAGCCGGGATTTTAGCCATTCAAGCAACCTCCATGATGATTCAAGTTTGATGTATTACCAGACATCAAGGCCAAAATTGAGAGATTATTGGAAGCCAAGTTCATTCGAGCTTGCCGATACGCCGAATGGGTATCGAATATTGTCCCTATATATAAGAAGAATGACAAATTAAGAGTTTGTATTGATTTCAGGGATTTGAACAGAGCAACCCCGATGGACGGTTATCCGATGCCAATAGCCGATATATTGGTTGATTCGACAGCAGGGCATCAGGTCATTAGCTTCATGGACGGCAACACCGGGTACAGTCAGATTTTCATGGCTGACGAAGATATTCCCAAGACAGCTTTTAGGTGTCCCGGTGCAATCGGTCTGTTCGAGTGGGTTGTAATGACTTTCGGCTTGAAAATTGCCGGTGCAACTTATCAGAGGGCTATGAATTATATTTTTCATAAGTTTATCGGCAAGGTTGTTGAAATCTATATTGATGATGTGGTTGTGAAATCCAAGAGCTACAAAGATCATTTGGCCGATTTGAAGGCTACCCTGAAATGCACAAGAAAGCATGGGCTGAAGATGAATCCTAATAAGTGTGCCTTCGGAGTGTCGACTGGTGAATTTCTAGGTTTCATGGTTCATCGCAAGGGGATAGAGGTTGGTAGCAAGAGCCGGAAAGCCATTGATCAACTTGTGCCTCCAACCAACAAGAAGGAGTTGCAGTCTTTGCTTGGCAAGATTAATTTTGTCAGGAAATTTATTGCCAATCTGTCAGAGAAAGTGCTCCCATTCTCGCCATTGTTGAAGCTTAAAGACGATCAAGAATTCAGATGGGTGACGTACAGTAAAAGGCTTTTGACGAGATCAAAAAGTATATGAAATCTCCACCTATTTTGGTGCCACCACAGGTGGGAAAGCCTTTCAAGTTGTACGTGACAGCCGAAGACCATACGATTGGATCGGCCCTTTTTCAGGAGTTCGAAGAAAAAGAGAGAGCAGTTTTCTATCTGAGCAGGAGGCTCTTGGATCCTGAAACAAGATACACACTAACCGAGAAGTTGTGCCTATGTTTATTTTATTCATATACCAAGTTGAGGCACTACTTATTGTCAGCCGAGTGTGTGGTGGTGTCCAAGGTGGATGTGATCAAGCATATGTTATCAATGACAATCCTGAATGGGCGGATAGGAAAATGGATCCTGGTACTCTCTGAGTTTGACTTGAGGTTCGAATCGGTTAAAACAGTCAAAGGTTAGACAATAGCCGATTTCATTACCCAGCATCGCGGAGGCGCTGTCAGACTAGTCGATGTAACACCGTGGACTATGTTCTTCGATGGGTCATCTTGCAAGCAAGGTGGAGGTGCCGGAGTGGTGCTCATATCACCTCGGGGACAGCGTTTTGAGTTTGCTTTCCAGATTGAGCCTACTGTGACAAATAATCAAGCTGAATATGAGGCGATTTGGAAGGGGTTTCAGCTTCTGCATGAAGTAAAGGCCGATGTAGTTGAGGTTTTTGGAACAACTAGTCATCAACCAATTGCTCGGCCTATATGAGTGTAAAGATGACATACTCAGAGGCTATCATGATCAGTGCCAAGCTTTGATCAGGGGATTTATAGCAGTCTCGCTTCATCATATTCCCCGAACTCAGAATCAGGAGGCTAATCGATTGGCACAGAGCGCCTCAGGCTACAGGTCCATGCAGGAAATCTTCAACGCTGAGCAATCAGCTGATGACTGGCGGGGCGAGATAGCAAGTTACCTTGCAGATCCTTCTCAGAAAGTCAGTAGAAAGATGAGATACAAGGCTATCAAGTATGTGTTGCTGGATGGTCACTTGTACTATAAGACTGTTGAAGGGGTGCTGTTAAAATGACTTGGTGCAGAAGAGTCAGCAAAGCTGATGAGTGAGGTTCATGAAGGAGTCTGCGGTGCTCACCAATCGGCTCACAAAATGAAGTGGATCATCCGGAGGACTGGTTATTATTGGCCAACAATGCTCGAAAATTGTTTCAAATATTACAAGGGTTGCCAAGAGTGCCAGAAATTTGGGAATGTGCAGAAATCTCCTGTTTCAGCTATGAATTCTATCATCAAGCCATGGCCGTTCAGAGGTTGGGGAATCGATCTGATCGGCCAAATTTATCCACCATCGGGCAAAGGTCACAAGTGGATATTGGTTGCAACTGATTATTTTACTAAATGGGTGGAAGCTGTGCCTCTGAAGAATGCTACATCAGATGATATAAAAGAGTTCGTGAAGGAACACATTATTTACAAATTTGGTATACCTCAGATCATTACAACCGATCAAGGAACAATGTTCACTTCAGAGGAGTTTCTGACCTTTGCTGACGATATGGGCATCAAAATTTATAATTCTTCGCCTTATTATGCCCAAGCCAATGGTCAGGCTGAAGCTTCAAATCAGATAATCAAGGTCATCAAGAAGAAAATTGAGCAGACTCCCAGAAGATGGTACTTGATATTGAGCGAGGCTCTGTGGGCATATCGAATGGTGCAACATGGATCGATCAAGGCTACGCCCTATGAGTTAGTCTATGGACACGCTGCTGTCCTACCATGGGAGATTCAGTCTGAAACACGACGCGTCACATTGCAAAACAAGATTACAGTCGGTGAATATAGAGACATCATGATGGACAGTCTTGAAGATCTGCATTGTCATCGGCTCAAAGCTTTAGAGTGCATTGAGAAGAACAAGATAAGGGTAGCCAAATATTACCACACCAAAGTGAGAAGTAAGAGTTTTGTCGAATCGGAGCTGGTATGGAAAGTTATATTGCCTATTGGTACGAAGGACAGTCGATTCGGCAAATGGTCTCCAAATTGGGAAGGCCCGTATCGAATTTGTGGAGTGTGCGCCCGGCAATGCCTACATCCTTGTAGATTTGGAAGGGAGAAGATTTGCTAGGGTGATCAACGGAAAGTATTTAAAGAAATATTACCCTAGCATTCCAGTCGGGGGTTGATGGCCGATTTTTAGCGGAGGATCGCCTTCAGGATAAAAATAGAAGTCATGTAATAGCCGATTTCGTTTTAATGAATCGCCTTCAGCACAAAAATTGTAATGCCCTCGATGGGGTGTAACAGCCGATGTGATAAGCATCGCCTTTAGAGCAAAAATAAAAAAAATAAAAAGACATTGGAAGATCAGATTGCTGGTTCCCAACAAAGTTTTGATTACTGATTGTATTTACAATGCAGTTTGATACATTTTAGACATCATTGTTGGTGGCCCCAGCAATGACATCTTCGGCGTCGGTGACGACCGCGACCCCGTCGGCGTGGGGGAAGAAGGCCGCTAGTTGGGCACTGGCCTCTCCCATGTCCTGACCCTCCGGGAACCCAGGCTCGATAGCCTCCAGGGCGATGCCGGAGCGGAGTCGGGCAGCCACGAGAGCACCGGTGGCGCCGTGACGGACGCCAGCCATGGCCACCTGACGAACTCGGTGGTGGACATCCTGGAGCCTCTGCGCCAGCGTCTCGCTGTGGGCGTTGACGACATTGGCGGCGTCCTCGGTGGCCACGCGCAACTCTTGTAGCTTCGCGGTCAGGGCTGCAAGAAACATAGGAGTTAGTACAAGAATTTTCATCGACACATCACAAGGCGACTCCAGAAGGGTACCTGCCACCGTGGCATCCGACTCGGCAAGGTGGGCCTGCATGTTCGCCACCTCGGTCTCGGCGGCGACGAGCGCGGCTGCTTGGGCTTCGTTAGCGCCCTGTAGCCGGCCATTCTCCTTCGTAGCCTCTGAGTAGAGGTTACCGTATTCCACCATCTGGTGGTGGAAGCGGCGGCCGTCGTCGGCGGTGTAGGAGTTGGCCAAGCCTGAAGAAGGCCCAGACCTGGGCCCCTCCCTAGAGGCGGCACTGGAAGCCGGATCCTGTTGAGGGATCGGCTAAGGTACGGTGCGACGCACTCGCGAGCACTCGCCTATTGGCATGCCAGACGGCAGGTGGAGGACGCGCTGCTGGCTAAAAGAACGATGAAAGAACAAGAATGCCAGAGGTTGAGAGCCAGGAATTAACGCCATAGATCTTTTCAATCGGCTTACCTGCTGTAGATGGCCAACTGCCGACTCGTCGCCCAGCGCCTTGGCGCGCGAGATGAACCCGCAGTGTCACCCGCTGCAGGGGTGGCTCTGGCGGCCGCAGGAGTAGCGCCGCCAGACGCAGGAGCGGCTGGTGAAGCGGCGGCGGTTCCAGAAGCTCCGGCACCGGTGGCCGCCCGATTGCTGCACAAGATGACGGCAGTCAGATTAGGTTTGGGTAAACACATCAAGAAATGAACAGTGGCTCTACCTCAGATAGGTTTCTAACTGGCGAGCATGAAACCTGATGCGGCAGAGTCCTCTGGCCATCTCGTCGCTTTCGGCCGGTTCCGAGGCCGGGCGCTTGCCACGATCTCCATGGCCGGCCATTGGAGGATTTGCTCTAAAAGATGAACTAGGTCTGAAGACGAAGAGACAGAGAAGGATGGCCAAGTGGGCAAGGGCTAATGGCGTGTGCAGTTGCTCGTTCGGGCCTGACGGATATTTATAAGACGGAGGCGTCAAGGCGGTTTCCTCGGGAGACGAGACGACGCGGCAGACTTTATACTGAAGTTAAGTCACGTTTCTTGAATCCAGAACAGTTACCTCGATCGGTTGCTATTCGATCGATTATTTTGAATAGGCACCCCGGAATCGGCTGTTGGATCGGTTTCTCGCAAACAAAGGGTCTGGCTGTTTAACCGATTCTGAAGCAAACAGGTAAAAAAAGCCGATTTGCGACGTTTAAAGCAGGATGAAATTATCAGAGGCTACACACAGAGTAAATGTACATTGTACAAAGTAAGTTTTACAAGAAGGCATTACAAGGCTAGCATCAATCGAATGGATGAGATAATTTCAGCATGAAGGACTTGGCCAGCTTGTAACAATGCTTGATCTTCATCGGCCATCGTCCTCAGAAGAGTTAGGCGTTGGTGAATTGCCCTGCCATCAGCAACCATGACACTTACTTGCTTTCTTTTTTTGACTAATGTCGATGGTGTTGGTTGATAAAGTGATTTCACGTTGGGTGACGGCAGAATTAACTTCCTCAAGCTCCTTCATCAGTTGGTCACGCCTGTTTTCAGCGATTCTAACTCTGACTCGGCTGTACTGATTGAAGTTTTCAGCGATTTGACTTGGTTGGCTAATCCAGTTGCTTCTTGGTTGTTTGTCAGTTTGCTGTTCTTCAACTGTTCTAGCTCTGTCAGGTTGGCATGTGCAGGCATGATCCTTGGAGTTTCATTCTTGAGTTTAGTGAGCTGCTTCAAAGGGTTGAAGGGTACTGAATGTACTTGTTGCTGAAACAATTGGATAGCTTGATCGATTGGTTCAGGGTTCAGAGCAAGGTTGACCAAATTTTCTTCCAACCGAGGAAGGAGCTCGCTTAGCCGATTTTTGAAATCTGGCTTGGACAGTTTTAGAGATCTGGAACTTAACTCTTCCTCGTCGCAGCATTCTTCTGGATCGAAAGAGTAACTGGGTGATAAAACTTGTAGTGCCTGCATTTGATATGTAATTCTGTCAGGTGATGCATGTTAAGAGCAATCGGCTAATCTGGTAAGATCTTACCTTCCCAGTGTCTGGTGCAGTAGGAGCCGATGAGCTCTCTGGCTGTTTTGGTGTTTCTATGGCCATTTGCTTCCCAGCATCCAGCGTAGTATCAGCTGGTATCTCTGTGGCTGAAGTGGGAATGGCTGAATGGATTTCTACAAAATTAACAGTTAATAATATAAAGAAAACACAATGGTGTTAACAGCTGAATTGTCTTACCTAGAGATGGTGTCCTTTCTTTCTCGAGCTTGCCCCAGGTGTCTTCAGAGGAAGGACTGTTCAGCTGTATTTTTCAAATCAGGTAGTCAAGAACATGTGCTCAGTTCTAATCATTAACTGCAATAGTGTTTCCAGTTGTTACCTGAGTGGGGGGTGCTTCAAGAGCTTCTTGTTGAGTGCTTGAAGAACCCAAGCTGGTGTCTTGGGGGGCCAGTAGGTCCTGGTTGCCTTTCAATCTGAGGTTCCTCAGGCAGTGTTGGAATCGGCTGAACAGTCACCTGGTGATTAGCCGATTTTAGCTGAATGATTAATGGATGGTGCAGAAAATGTTTCTGAATATTCAGATACCTGGGCAGACTTCCTCTTGGACCTCTGTTTCTTGGTGGTCACCTTCTGAAGACTAGATGAGGCTTTCCTTTTTGAGCTGGAGCAGTCGTTATGGCAACAGGGGCCTTCATCGTCTTCTTCAGGGAGGGAGCTTGAGAGCCTAACCTTGTAATCGGGTAAAAAGGATAATACTTGATTTGCTCCGGTGGATTAGATTCTGGATCCTGCATTGGCAAAAATTAGATTACAGATGACCGGTTTAGGTGAGATCGGTTGATAGCACTTACTGCTAATTCAGAGTTGAAGCTGTTGTCCAGAGCCTTGCATTTGTCATGAATTGCCTGGCAAAATAGATGGGCATGCCATTGCTGCCACCAGTTGTCGAACCTCTTATGGGTGACTAAAATTTGATTCGACTGCTCCATTGAGTAGAGTGGCAGTTCTGCTCCCATTGTAAAAACTCAGTCAGCCTCTAGATTTTCAGTGATTTCTTCTTTAGGCTTCAGAAGGCGTAAGAATGGAAGCTTTAGGGGCAGCTGGCCAAAATCCAGTTGTCTTGCTGCAACATTGGGATGGTAGAATTCGTATGAAGGCCAGCTAAGCTCAGTGCGGCTTGCACTTCGAAGGTGTTTGAAGTTGACTGGCAGTATGCAGGGTTTCATGATCACATTAAGAATTTCAGTTGCCCCATTATCTGAACACCCTGTACTGAACTTGAAGGTATAAGGCATTGGGAATCCTGCATCATCTTCATAGGGGAACTAAGTTAATGCATCTGGTCCCGGGCCTCTATAGAATGCTTCAAGCATGTTGCCCCGGCTGACACCTATGGTTATAGCTGAGGCAGCTTCACCAAAGTTTTGGCAACCCCTAGTTATCTTGTTTTTCTCCTCCTCTGCATAGTTGATGGAGGGATAGTTAAGGTTGTGGATGTCTGGCCTAGCCATTTTGTGCAAATACAGGTTGAGGCATAACTGAATTAGCCACCAGGGGCCTGTTGTGCATTGAACCTCTTCACCTTTTAGCAGAAAGCCGACAACTTGGCTCATTAGCCTGTAAGCAGATCCCAGTAAAAGTTTACCTAAAGAGATTGAGTTTCCTTTGGTTAATCTCTCTGCAAGAGCCTTGAAAGGGTAGGCTAGTCTAAGAGAAGCACCACAGAAGACAAACTTCTCCAGCCACATGATCAAGGATGTTGTGTGCTCTTTCTCACTGATGCTTAGAGTTGTCAGATAATGAGTATTGACATTGTCGGTCTAGCCTTCATATTCATCCAGCTTTGAGAACTGCTTCTCGCCTGTGGAAAGGAGATTTCAATACGGGTAAATCCCGATGATCTGAAGGCCGGTGAGCATGTGAATGTCACCCAGGGTAATAGTCATCGGCCCATCTCCAAACACGAAGGCATTCAAAGAATTAGACCAGAAGTAGCTGGCAGCAATCAAAAGCAGTTCATTCTTCTCCATCTGACAGAGTGGGAGGTCGAGGCATTGGCTCAGATTGTGCAGCTCCCAATCTGTCCGTTTCTTCTCTGACACCCGCCGGAACCAGTTCCTCCATCCGGTGAGCATATTTGGCCAGTTCCGGAATGATTTCTTGGACCACGAAGATGCATCTACTAGTGGGCTTCTGAAGGGGATTTGGTTAGTCTCTTGACTGATGAACTCTGCTGGATTTGGATCGCCCATCGGACCCAAGTAATAAGCGGAAGGAACATCATTCAGTGGAATCAAGATCTCGTTTTTCAAATCCTGGATGATGAACAACATATGTGACCGATTGGGCGAGGGTTCGAAAATGAGACTACGGATTGATGAAATTCATACCTCAGGGATCTCAGAGGGAGTCGCCATCTGCTTGAGCTGATTGAAGGCGGCGGATCGAAACCTGAGGAGAAATGCGACGGGAGCCTTCTTGGTTAGGGTTTCGTTTTGGTGCGAAGCTTTGAAGTGCTGAGCGGGAGATTGCGGTTTCGGCTGCGTTTTGAGGATGGAGATCGATTAAGACTCAGTGCTAATTTTGAAACAAAGCAAGTTTATCCCAAAATTGGGGGCATGTCTTTACACCAAAATTTGGACTGGGAATAGATAGCCGATGGCAAGAGCAGAGACAGTCGATTTTCGGGAAGCAGAGCCTTTACACGAAAAGCTGAGAATAGTCGATCGGGTCTTAGATCGATTGTTGGGCCGAAGTGAAGACGGCGCGGTTGAAGACAAGAGTCAATTGATGACGTCAGCACGAGTCTCCAGCGCCGAGAAGCGATCACGTTCGGAGTCCGTTTTAGAAAGGGAAGATTGGACTCTAAGTTACCTTTAGAATAGGAAAGTTTGTTAGTTTCCATATCTATTTTTGAGTTGTAATTCGATTAGGACTCTATCTTGTCAAGCCTAGGGTATAAATATAAGCCCCCGGCCATTGTAATACGTACGTTCACATCAATACAACACATCTTTCGGCTCCGGCCAAACCCTTAGGAGTAGGAGTAAAGTAGATTCCGGCGAGTTTCCTCGAACGGGCTGAGTGCCATCCGGTGGACGCTGGCTTGCTTGTAAGTACCGTTATGCCTTGCTAAGCTTTGTCTCCTTAATGTCATCCAGTGGACATGGGAGCTTTGTAGATCAAGGTCGATTCTTGTTTGATATGAGTTTAGCGTCATCCGGTGGACGTGGGCTTAGATCAAATAAGGATTAGTTATCGATTCATGTTTGTTTGCCTGTTTAATCTATGTTTAGCGTCATCCGGTGGACGAAGACTTATATTAAATTGGTTAATGTGCACGGATTAGTTATCGGCTCTAACTAAAAGTGGCATCTTAGTTAGATTCATCAAGTTACCGGTGATGTTTGAGTTTATTTGTTTATTTACATGTATCACTCACCAAATTTACCCAATCTTGATCTGTTTATATCGGCTTTTATCTTTAGATCTGTTTGTTCAATGAATGATAATTGTCACATGTTTATGTATTGATAAATAGAATATGCTTACAATAGCCAATAGATCTAGATCTTGATTATGTACGAGTTGTACTCAAGCAATAAGATGAATAATGTTTGGATTCGACAATTGATAGATTTAAATCATAGTTTATATTATGGCTGCCTCGATCCACTCGATCTTCACTGTTGTAAACATTGAGTTAAATGTATTGGTTCGAGGATCTAAGTATTACTTGTCTTATCTACTCGTGTGTCGCTCGTATTTGCCGAATCGGCTATTTAGCCGATTTCGCCCTGTTTTTACATTCAGACATCTGCCAAATCGGCTAATTAGCCATTCTCGATCTGTTTCTGCATTTAGACATTTTTAACCAGATTAACTTGACATATGTGCATTAAATATGTTATATTTTGTCTCATGTAAGTCATTACTATTATTGATGCAAGAGAATCGGTTATTTCACGTCATAGTGCTTATCTCATGAAAATCGGTTCATGCCATCCGGATATCGAGTCTTTAGTCGATAGCCTGCAAACAGGGTCTGTAAGGCTAAAAATTTGGAACTATCTGGACACACCAGTGAGTTCCGCCTTGTTGTTACTGATCATATCTTTTTTCTTGTCAATTGTAGGTCAAATTAACTGGCACGCTTGGGAGTCATCAACACTCTCAGACTGGGCCTGAAGCTAGCTGGATCTGCGAAAGCTCCGTCTGCTTTCAAGGGTCGTTCCGGCTTCGCTGGTGTGTTGAGCGCGAGAACCACTTTTTGTGCCAACAAGATGTTTTATGATATAAAGCTTGGGTGTAATATATATTTTTTGTGGTAACAATTACAGGGTCGGGAGTATGACTTAACCAATGCAAGGTATAGTTTTGAAGCCATCCTAAACCCGACAATATATCAATTGGGTTATGATTGGCACTATGCTCATGTAAGGCCAACACGTACAACCAAAGGGTTTCAGGACAAGCTGGTTGCGACTAAGAGACCTGAAGGCCGTCCTGCTTGAGCACCGTTTACTGTGGTCAGTAGACCTTGTGCTCGTAGTTGTGAAGCAAGGGAGAGTGCACTGCTCAATGCTTTACTGTTTATCAATGATATATTCCAATACCGCATCGGCGACCTACACTTCACTCAGCTGCATAATGTATAGGTAGTAGTTATGTCATCGTATGTTTATTTGAGAGCACTTAAACATGTTATGTGTATAATGACTTTTAAATTGTTATATGGTTTATGTATGTCACGGTTTATTTGAACATGCTTTAAATTATATGTATATATAGTTTCATACTTTAATTGTGTTATTTGTGCTTTCAAACTTTACTTATCGCGTACATATTTATATATTAGCAGCATAGAACGTATTCAAAAACCTGATTTCAAAGACTATCGACACAAGAACAGAAAAGAACCAAAATATAATAAAGAAAAAAAGAAAACACTTTAGTCCTGGTCTACAATACAAACTAGGACTAAAGATGGCAGACCCGTGGCCTCAGCTGGGGAGTCTTTTAGTCCCGGTTGGGACTACGGACCGGGACTAAAGGCTCCTCTTTATTCCCGGTTGTTGAACCGGGACTAAAGGGGGAGCCTTTAGTCTCGCATTCGTCGTCCCGGTTGGGAAACCGGGAGTAAAGGGGTTTTCCAACCGGGACAAAATCCCTCCTCTGTACTAGTGCCAAGATGAAGGAGGCTGAACTGATGCATGGAAACCCTTTGATCAACATCAACAATCCTGGCTCCTTCATTATTAAGAGAAGGTAGGATGTTTCCGTGGGCTTTTTGTGATATACAGTAGGCACATTTGATTGAATCCGTAAGTGGCTTATAGTGAGCCAAATCTCTTGTAGGGCATATGGTTTTGCAGGTGGGACGATGACGTGGTGTTCAAGAACCAGGCACGTGGGGAGACCAAAAGACACCGAAACGGTTCATCAATGACACGATCAGAAGCAGATTTCCACCGCAAATTTTTGCACAGGTACATGGAATGCCCAGGATGTGCCGTGTACGACTTCTCTGTATTGTGATGTTGGTGTATGAGTGAAAGATCACAATTTCGCTACTGCTGTATGAAACTCTGAAGCAAGAGTTTATGCATCTCCCATTGTCTCAAGTCTGAAATGATACATGAAGAGATGCGGAATGCATGGAAAGTAAAATCATAGGAATGCGCTTAATTTGTCTAGCTGGTGTTGCTGATTTATGACAAATCAAAGTTGCAGAAAACCTTTTCAAGCATATGTGTACTTGATGCCTGATGCTAACACATCTTACAGCGAAATGAAACACCCTCACTGAAATGAAACTTGATTGTCTTGGAAACAAACAACGAAATGAAACACCCAAGCGGTTTCTTTCTTCAAACCAAGTCTGGCAATTAAATAACGACGACGACTGCCTCGTATACCTTAAGGTAACCTTGCCCACTCGCGGATAGCTGGGACGCCGAAGATTATCATGTAGGACCAAAAGTAGTCTAATAGAAACATGCCCACTCGTATCGCAGCTTCGCATGCTGGTGATACCGGGAGGCTTCCAATCACAAGCATAGAATTGATGCCCTCTGATGCCTTGAGGAACCAGAGTGCAATGATAGCCATCAAGACAGGGACCACAATGGCAATGGTGCGGGCAACTGGAAGCAGCACGATGTAGAGCCCGAGGCCAAATGCGGCCACCAAGCTTCTTCCAGCATGCCACATCAGGGTGTATGCAGCACTAAGATCGTCGAAGCGTCCCTCGAGGGTCCCACAAGGCACCCCAGCGTAGAGCAGGCGGGAGGTGGCGTAGAGAGAGCACATAAATGCCAGAGTGTCAGAAAGAACAAACGCATCAAAAGCGTAGCTCCGCCCGGCGAGCACGGGTGTGCCTGCGACACCACCAGCGTCGCCGGCTGATCGGTAGCCTCCGGGCAGCGTAAAAGCCGATGCAAACGTCACGGTTGTGATGAGCACAGAGAAGAGACACAGGACTTGTGCTGACGCTGTTAGATCCGCAGACATTTTTTCCTCGTCTTGTTTGGAGAGGATGTGTCTTTGGTGGAAGCGGTCGTCCCGATTTTCACCATAGGGAGCTCCCACTCTTAGCAGGTACCGTCGTATGTGTAGGCTTGGATCCTGCAACAAGGAATGTATATGTAAAAGAGATTTAAACAATATCAAAACAGTAGTTATTTAGTTAGTTAGTGTGTTTGTTTACCGTTTCCAAATACTACTATATTGTAGTACAGTATATCAGAGAAGAAGGAAAGGGATACGATATGATATACTGGGTAATTAATTAAGGAGTTAGCTTAATGATGTAGTAGTTATAAAAGTTGGGAGTGTCTACGACTATGTGTCGGTATACTGTTAGATTTTTTTTTTATATGCGATCCAGTAAATAGTTGTAGTACAAATCCTTTACGTATAGAAATCTCGGACAGATTTAGTACCAATAAAATAAATAGCAAAAGTCGTTACCCATGCATAGTAATTACTTAAAGGCATCTTGCTCCATGAAACATCAATAGGTCTCATGCCCTTGTTATTCTGCACGTCCAGGCGTGCCCGCAGATTGCGAACAAGGCAGAAGAAGATTCTCCTGTTCCCAGCATGGACAGCGCGGTGCAGCGGAGTGTCTCCATTGACGTCCTGCGCATTCAGGATGGAGGACAAGAGCCCTGCAGCAGCAACAGGGTTCTGCTTCCTCTGCCTCCGGCAGCACACATACCTGGCCACGCAATTCACGATGGAGGCCAAGAGCAGTACAACAGAAGGGTTCTCCGGCGGCCTCCTCTGTCTCTGGTCGCACACATACCTGACCACGCTGTAGCGACCTTCCTCCACAGCGATGTGGAGGAACGTCCTTCCCTTGGCGTCTCGCAGGATTGCACATTCCGGGCACCTCTCCAGCAGGGCACTAACCACGCGGAGGCTGCCGGCACCCGCAGCGACGTGTATCGGGTACAGCCCTTCCTTATCCGGCTCGTACGCCGTCGACTCGTTAGCCTCCAGAAGCAGCGTCGCTGGTGATCCTGACCATCCCCAAAAGTGAGGATGTGTTTTGTACATAAAAATAAAAGATGGCGACGGCAAGCCAGGCAGGGATGCAGCCAGGTGAAGAGGTGTGCTCCCGTTCTCGTCGTCCCTCTGGCTAGTCAGCTGCTGTTGCTTGTCGGCTGACGACGCACTGAGCCATCCCAAAACCATACGCAGCGCTTCCTCTGCATCCATCATACACACAGCACAGCACAGCAATTGGGATCATCTCTTCTCCCATTATTAAATTTGGAACGGGGGGTTTATCTACCAAAATTAATTACATACCTTGGCCACAAGAAACCGCTGCATGCAATACGTTTCTTCCGTCTGGTCCAGAGTAGGACAGCTTGCCTTCACTCTTGGTATATAGATGCTGTGCAATCTCGACTTCACCCAATGAGATAGCCAGGTACACTGGGGAAGCACCGTCCTCATCGTCACGTGGGATGCAGGCCAGCTCCGAATCCATGGGCATGAGCCGGTCGATGCAGCTGGTATCCTTGTTTTTGAAGGAACAGCTGGTATCCTTGTTGCTGGCACTGGCAGCGCGGACAGCCTGATGGAGTGCGGTCTCCCCAACCTCGTTCTGCATCCTCCAGAACGCCTTCTTCACCGCCTCGTCATCATCAGCGGCGTCGGCGACGAGATCAGTGACGCATGTGATCATGTCGGCGTTCCCAGCACCGGCGGCGCAGTGCAGGGGCGTGTCGCCCTTGTTGTTGCGCTCTTCCAGGGCTAGGCGCGCTGCACCTGCACCGCCCTTGCGCTTCTTGTGGCGAACGATCATCTTGGCGCAGTCGAGGTACTCTTGCGTGTCGCCGCTTGCCGCAACCACGTGCAGCAGGGAGTCCCCCTCCCTGGTCACCCCATCCTCATCAAGGGGCTCAACTGTCGTCGTCGTCGTCGGTGGCGGCGGCGCATCATCATCACGAGACGCCGACGATGGGGATGGACTTGATTGATCATCATCTAATACTTGGATTTCGTTGTCGCCAACTTGCAACAGCAGGTCCCCCTCATTGGTCCTCACTCCATTATTCGTCTCAAGGATCGCACCGCTCCGCACGGGATTCGTATCCTCTTCGCTGATGTGGAGCAGACCCTTGAGGAGCTTGCTGTCGCCGCGGAGAGCAGCCATCAGCAGCAGCGGATCGAGTAAGGCCCGCGGGAAGCAGCAGGCAGCAGGTGTTGGCGCACGAGCAGCAGCCTCATCACTTTCGCTAGCGGCTGCCACGGCGGCCATTGCTCGATCGGCTAGCTATAAGTCTAGCTACTCTGCTCGCGACTATCGGATGTGTGGCCTGTGGGGGATGGATCCTCCGGACACACATAGCTGTGTAGTTGGAACCTACACAAGTTGGAACCCACACACAACTTGGACTCGTTAATAATAACTAGTTGTGTATGCACCCTGTGGTGATTGGTTTGCCTCTGGAATCTATGAAGTGGGTGGGTACTGGGTAAAGCGCACCGCACATGATTGTTTGTTTCCTTGACATTGTTTTGACACACCGTCAAATCACGTCAAATAATATTAGGCCATGTTTGGATCAGTGAAATTGAATCCATTTTAAGAATAATAATTTACACACATATTAATTAACTTAATATGGCTGTATATTATAGATTATATATTTATATATTATTATTGGCTATACGAGAGAAATACTTATGTGTTGTATTTTAATCGCGTGGGAGCGAGTTGATCGAAAACTATGCTATAAATTGCAAAATAGAAATATAGCATGATGATCTATAGAATCAAATTCCACCTCTCACCCTATGAATTTGAGGTAGGCTAATTTGTGAAGTTTGAAAAGTGGTGGAATGATATATTCTAAGTGAAATAATACCCAATAAGTTGTTAACTAGATTTCAATTGCTCTAGATCTAGTTATTTGCGAATTGAGCACAAGTCCATCTGAGTTCAAGTCCAATTAATTTGGTATCTTATATGGATGCGTGATGCATTTTTCTATATGTCGTTTCATTCGTTGAACTTAAACTGATTTAATTTGACTTAAAAGTTGTCGTAAACTTTGCACCGGATGGAGTAGGTAGACAAGACAAGTGATCATGTTTCCCAACACAACCAATTTAGGATTTTCAATTGTTACTAGTAGTGTGGTGCTGGCTGAGCGTCTACTAGCCCAACTAACCGGTCATAGCTCAAAGCCCAATTTATATATATTTTTGAAAAAAAAGTTCTTCGCCTTAATTATTACATCTTCTTACTCAAAAGAAAGATATATATAGCATGCGTGGATCGTGTCCAAAAAGAATAACAACTAGACAAAGGTGTCTCGGGTCTTTCCGTTGGGTCTTTTTGTCTTGAGGTACCACACTGATAGAGACACCGCATGGAAGCGCATTTAGGCCCGTCTCAGTAGGTTTCATGTAACAATTTTTAACGCATCCATATTTTGTTTCGATTGGCACACCGTCAAAAATTAAATTAACGTGTCCCATCCGAGACGCGTCCAACAAAGAAATCAAGAGAGGTTGGCACATCGCCGTCGGTTCTCTTGCCTTGCTTGCATGCAATGCAACAGACAACAGACATGTGTTGAGATGAGGAAAGGTTACAGATCAACCTTAATAATTCACTTCATATTGTGTTGAGATGAGGGGAAGGTTGGCATATGTATGTATCTATAGCTGGATTATTGAATCGCGAAATAAAAGCTGGATTATTAGCCTTGTCAAGTATTGACCAAAGCGAACAGTAAAAAGCAAGTAGTTCTCAGTTTACTACTACAAACCTTGGGGGCTTAGCCCACAAGCCCGTGGCACATCGCCCTAAATTGCCTGAATCGTCCGATCTTTGATTCAATTGTCCAGATTTAATGAATCGGATTCCCTTGCTTTTTCTAGCCTTCGCCCACTTCTCTTGTGCTTCTCCGGTTTCTCGTCAGAATTCAGCCACAAAAATATATACTGGGGCTTCAACTTCTCATTCCTGATTCTTCTCTCTCGTCCTCTCTCTCGTCGCTCTATACCAATGCGGGCAGGGCCACGGCCACTGCCGTGTCGCCCACTCCTGGCGGATGCGCTGGCCATCCCCACAGTCTCCGCACTGGTGGCAGCGCCCCCAGCGCGAGCGGCACCAGCACATCGGGCCTCGACGGCAGTGGCCTGCTCCGCGGCGACGCCAACCTAGGGTTTCGCCGTCACTACAAGGCGCTCGCAGGTGGTCGTGGCTTCCCTTCCCCTGTTCACCATCGCCGCTAGAGCTGGCCTGGTTTGCTCTCTCTCTCTCTCTCTCTCTCTCTCTCTCTCTCTCTCTCTCTCTCTGCCACGCGGCCACCCCTGGCGGTTGCTCTAGCCATCCCCATGGGAACGGGACTGATAACGGGACGAAGTGCATCGAGACCAAGATCGAAAATGGTAGTGTTTTGTCCATCCGTATTGCCGGTATCCTATTTTGGACCGGGATATCCCATTTTCATCCAGGATTTAAAGAAAAACGAGATAGGTCTGCTAAGCTGACGAGACACAATTCATCAAGGCCTGTCAGCCCAACAGGCTAAGATACAAACCCTAAACTAGAGCACAACACCCGTGCGGTCACCCCCACCCGTGCCTCGGCACTTGACGACCGCTTGCTGGCAACACTTCGCGTCTGCATGCGCAACATTGGAACCGCGTGACTCCTCCCCTCGTGAATCGGCAACCGTTGACGCGGCCTCCCTGTTCGTCGTCCTCTTTTTCTTCCTCCAAATCCATTCCTCAGGACCTCTTCCTCCCCTCGTGATGAATTTTACAATTTTACGACATCGTGGAGGATGACAAGGAGGTGAAGAAGCAGTTCGACATGCCGGGGCTCGAGCGGGACGAGGTGAAGGTGATGGTGGAGGATGATACGCTGGTCATCCAATGGGAGCACAAGAAGGAGGAGGGCGGCGACGACGAGGCAGCGGCGGAGGGCGGCGATGGGTGGTGGAAGCAGCGCAGCGTGAGCTCCTACGACATGCGCCTGGCGCTACCGGATGAATGCGACAAAGGTGCGGACCGAGCTCACAAGAATGGTGTGCTCCTCGTCACCGTGCCCACTGCCCAAGACCGAGGGGGAGCGCAAGGTCATCGACATGCAGGTCCAGTAGACGAACCAACTGAGCTGTCAGACGCGGCACGCGCAAGTTCCATGGTTCCATCATTTTTGTGCTAGAGGTTGAAGAGGAAGCTGACGATTAGGCCCCACCTGGCAGTGAGAGGGAGAGAGGAGAAAGGAAGGGGCAGTTTTGCAGTGCGCCGCCAAGTTAGTACTGTGACGTGGCACGCTACGTACGTAAAAACGCCTATTTTTGGCAAACTTGTAAGATGTTTCTTTTAAGGATGGTAAAAATGTAGGAACCATTATAAGAGTGAGAATCCGATGAGAGCCACCATTATAATGGTAAAAATGTAAAATCCCTCCCCCCCCCCCCCCCACCCCCCGCGCGTGAGGCGGCGCCCCAGAGGCAGACGTAGGCAGTCATAGATGCGTGCGTGCAGCACATGCCAGCGACGACGGCAACGCACAATGCGCTCGAAGCACTGCTCCGAAACGCCCGAATGGTGTATCGGCATCAGCGGGAGCAGAGCAGTCTTCAGCACGTCGTGCCTCTTCAGCAGGAGCCGGATCCGGGAGATGTTCCGCTTCCGTTGGAGGACCCGGGAGATCTTGTTCCGGTGGACCAGTTCCCCGAGCTTGACGGCTACCTGGCAGGTCACAACCATGCAACGGACGTGTCCGGTGTCACCATCTGCACACTTTCAGAACATTATTGATTTGGACGACTGACATTCTTGATTATAGAATGTTTTTTAAGGACTCAGCAGTACTTGGCATGCAAGGTGAACCGAAAGACTTGATCGCTGACACTCGTTCTGCATTCTCACCAACGCCTCCATCGATGTCTACACGGCAAAGTTAGGATTTCATAGCTGCATATTCCATATATAAAAAAATCAATATAAAATACATAACTCTAGATTTTATTTAGGACAGATCCAGCGCATGGGACGAGGGGACTCATGCCCCCCTACCTCCGCTGATCTCATAGAGCCCCTCCACAGAATATTTGCCATAGCTACTTTGAATAAGAGAGGCGAGAGATTGAAGATGAACTTTCATCCTCTTAATTTTCATCCTAGATCCATCACTGAGTTTATTAATCATGATTGTTTTAATTTTTTTATAAAATAAAATAAATGAAATACGTATTTGAAAGCCTCCTGAAGTCTAGATTAAAAAATAAAATATGTATCTGAAACTCTACCGGATCAAAGCATCATCCGGTAGTGATACTCATGGCTATCACTGCCGGTTATGGCTTGAACCGGCAGTGAATGGTTGAGTGCCACTAGCGGTTAAATACCACGCCTTGCAGTAATTAATATAACACACCAGGGACTTTACAGTTATTATTATAAAACACAGGAAAATTCTCATATAGAATACATCATATATAACTAGAAAGCTCAAAGGTAGAAATAATGGCAGCTTTACAAAACAAAGATACTACTCTTTAGTTGCTGATGCAAACTTATTTTTTGTTGGTGCTTCTGACATGCTAATGGAAGCTTTGCAATAGAAGGCACTCACATGCCGGCCGCCAACACACGTCCAGTATAACTTGCAGGCGAACACTCTTCCAGGTTTTTGTGAGACGCTAATAACAGCTTTACAATACAAGGATACTACTATTTCTTTGCATAAGCAAACTTTTGCTCATGTCCTGCATCTTGAGTTATTCCTTCATGCAATAGCTATATTGATCTTATTATGTTTGTTTCTACCATTTTACCATCTTCACATCAGAAAGGAATTTAAATGGATCGTACAGAATGCGCAAAATTTGTAAATTGACATTTTAAAAAAAAACTCTACTATAATGGAAAACTTAAATTATGCTGGATCCACCCAAGAAAACAACTTAACAATATCTATTATTAAAATTTACCACTATTAGATTTCCTTCGGAGCACACCATTTAAGTATATTAGCACATGAATTAGTGCACTCTCTTGCCTCAAAAGAACGAACACACGGTTTACCATAAAATGAACAAACTGGAGGCATTGCAAATGGGCTAGAACCTACAACAAAATTCAAGGAACCATGCTGCAATCCTTCTGTCGTGAGCACATGGTCTCTTTCTCACACACTCTCTCTCACGCACACACACTCTACTCTCTCTAGAACAAAGAGCGTGCAGGAACAAGAAAAGAAAAGGAAGAGAATTAAGGAGAAGAATTGGAGAGATGAATCAAGCCCAGGATCATGCCAAGATGGAGAGAAGAAGGTGAAGCTCACCCCTCTCGATCAATCTCTCCCACCAGTGTAAACTCGATTCATCTCATGGATTCCATTTTCATGAACATCTCCCACCTCTCTAATCTCTATGTGAATGATCCGGTGGTGATGACCATGACAGTTTTTACGGCCGGATCATAGCCAAACCAATGGATAAAACAAATTTCACCATCGGTATTTCACCCACTGTGCCCTACCTGTCCTTAAATTGACAGTGAAACATGTTAGATTAAATGGATCGACGGTGCAGTAGATCGGGTGGGCAAATACCTTCTGTTCGATACACCCAATACCATCGAAACGGCGAGCCTCAGCGTCGTTGATGAAGCTCTGCTCTCAGGCAGCGATAGTCGGGGAAGAGAGTGTCGGTGCAGTCGTAGTCCGGCGCCGATGGACCGATGAAGTAGTGACGACATCGCCGGTGGCGCAGATGCGGCGGACGCTAGTGGTGCTTCCTGTCGCTGGCAACGCACCCTCTCAATCGGTGTAGGGTTTGGACGGTGGGGAGTGGCGGCTGTAGAGAACCTCGTGTCTTGTGCCCTGACTCCCACCTCCTCTTTATAGCGCTGCGCGACAGGGGCCCATCAGCCATCTACTGGGCTGGGCTCCCCCGATCAGGGAGCGAGGTCAAGGCCCAGAAGGCCGTTGGGCCAACTGGTGGGAGATAACCTAACATTCTCCCCCTTGATCTCAACTTACACTTTTAACTTTAAATTCTTTTGCTTTTCACTTTACTCGTTCCATCACAGATTAGTGCAAAGAGCAGTTTCATCGTCATGGTCAATCGCCGATAGATTTGACAGCTACAATACACGTCTCTGATCTGAAATAAATTGTTTAACTTTTGGGCCATTATTGTCTGGAAAAAAATTAGGCTTCTCCTTAAACCCATGTCGACTGCGAGTTCTCTTTACTCACTGGGTGGTAAGCCTTTGGTAAGCGGATCCGCTAACACTTGCTCAAAACTTTCTATCAATGCATACTTTTAGTATGATTCCGGACTATCCCCCTTACAACATATACCTTAATGTCAATGCGTTTGGCAACACACTTGACCCGTTGTCTCAGGAGTAAAATAATTAAATGGTTATTGCTGTTGACAACCATTTTCAATTCCGGGTATGAGTTTATTTTAACCAGCTTGCCTGTCCCTTAGCCTTATAACATGTTATACAATAGCTCTGCATCGTTGATGATATCATAACTGTTTCATTTGGAGCTTCTCCACAACAAAGCTCCAAATGTGAGTGTTGGCAACTGTTGTGGATTCTATATACGTTGTCAAACTCAACATTTGTATACTCACAACCATTTAAGAGTACTTGTTCTTTCTTACTTAGCATAAGGCCAACATTCTTTATTCCAATTCCAGTGATCTATATCTGGATTGGACTTTTGCCAAAACAACCCGGATACATGAACTAGGCCAGGGTAAAATCATGCTTTCCAACAGCTAAAGCATATGGATCCATATATATTCATCTGATCTATCATACATTTGTTCCTTGAACACCAATATTTTCAAAACTATTACCCTTGACCATGGGATCAGGCGCAGGCTTATTCGCATGCATACTTTATTTCTTTATAATATTTTCTGAGCATGCTTTTACAATAATCCTAATACCCCATTCTTTATTTCGGTGAGTTAGTACGGGCAACACTTCACCGAGTCTATTCTTATTGAATCTTTGAGGGCAAAATTTTCTTCTCTAATAGTACATTTACCATCACTACCATCCACATACACGATTAGGAAAACGAATTTCCCATTCATAAACTTTTGCACAAATGTAATTGCCCTCCTTATTCTCTTTAAAATCCAAACTTTCTCATTAACCATCAACTTTAATAATATTTGTTTAGAGACATGCTCTAATCCGTTAATGATTTCCTCAGGCGGTATCTCTAACGTTTCTTTTCTTTCATGACAAAGTCCCTTGGATTGTGCCATGTAAATATTTCACTAAAATTCCACTGAGAAATAGTCTATACATCCATATGATACTCAAATCATAATGTGCCATAAGCACCCATTGCAATCTATTCATTCTTTTGGCGTAAATCCTTCGCCTCAAATCGCATTTTATAGTTTTATGCATTCCCTTTGGAGTCACATTTCGTCTTGTAGACCCCTTACAGCCTACTGTTTTGGCTCCATTCGGAATTTCTTTTGAGTCCCAAACATCGTTGGAATTCTTCGATTTCATTTTATCTTAAGCGAGTCATCGCTTCTCATTACTTGCACTTTTCATTGCCAAGAGGTAATTGATTCTATGGATTTCATAACACAAGGATGGGTATGCAATCACACCTTTGTTCAAGTCTGGGGAATCTTAATACCATGCTCCCCCAGATTACTCCATCATCAAACTTTATTATTTGGGTTTATCCTCTCATGTGACGCTTTAAGCACCATCTTAGTATCTTTAAGAATTGTCCAGTATAAATACTGGCTGACTGTGCAATTTTTTTACATAGGGGTATCGTTATTATGGCCGTTGTACTCCCTCAGCGGTCACATTCATCTTGTATAGATCACTTTTCCTTAAATGTAAACTATACTTTAGCGGAAGAGGTTATCTTTCTCATGCCGTTATTAATATCACAATCCTCCCCCTCGAAATATGGCATTAACTTTATTGCCATTATTTCGAAACCATTCATAACTTGTGTGAATGAGAAAACTTTGATTACTTTACTTCACGCACATGATTACGTCATGCAAACATAATTATTTCTCAATTCGTATGGGAGTAATTTTCCTCATTCAACTTTAATGATTCAACATAATCCTTTCTTTTATCAGTACTTTTGCGAGTCATGCTCGCATCTCATTGCACATTAATTATCGAGAAATAATACTATACTGTTCTCTGAACAAAATTATCGAGGTTCATAAACAACTTTCCCATTTCATTGCATAATAGAAGCGCATGGACAATATTTCGATTTTCATTGCATAATAGAAGCGCATGGACAATATTTCGATAGCATAAGAGCTATCTCAAACTTTTCTCCCTGTGTGGGATGCACTGAACACATATGATTCATCATAAACCAGTCCTGACATGCAGGATGAGTACTGTGCTGAAACTTTTCCTGCCATGCGGGATAATTCTCTATATGGAACTTTATATACAATCATTTCGAATACTTTCTTACACACACACTTAATCCGGCGTTGGTCAAATAAAACATGCATATAGCTTTATTACATTTCTTTTCATTTATTCTCCTCCATGAAGAATACATTAAGACATTATTGGATCAATATCCATGATTTTTTTAAACCATTCTATAAAGAGAACGCAATCTCTGATGCAATGGTCTTCTTTTTTACAGAACTTTCCTTTATCATTTTCGGAGTCACTGGTACCCAGCTGACTTTTCCCACTGCTTTTGAAGAGTGAAAGCATGGAGATCTTTGTCCAAAGAAAAATATCAACAATAATCAACAATATTCTATATCACCGTTGGACAGAAATAGAATATGCATCATTAATTTCACATCACTGTTGGGCAGAAATAGAAATAACAAAAAAATATCATTCTCTTACATTAATTTCACATCACCGTTGGGTAGAAGTGAAATTAGCATAAAGACATCTCAATTAGCTCGAAACTCCTTAAAATTAAATTCTCCCGTTGGTTTGAATTTAATTAGAAGGTAATCAATATTCATCATCATTGCAGCGGAAACATGACAAATACATTTTCTATTTTTTAGGAGTATTTCTTTATCTTTACAGTTTTCTGAAAATTGATCACATTGATACAAAATTTATCAGAGATTGTAACTTTAAATGAAACTCATAGAGAAATAATATTGTTATCATCAACGTTGGTCAGAAAATAACAATACAATAATTTACAATGAAATATCTATGTTCTCAAAATTAAATTCTTCCGTTGGTTCGAATTTAATTAGGAGACGGTAATCATTAACTTTGCAGCGGAAATATTTAAACAATACTTATTCAGAAGCATCACTTTACTTTACTCATCAACTCTCTAGAAAACTATCCCAGTGGTTCAAATTTTCCAGAGATTTAAACATCAAAATATAGATTCAAATTCACTTCAAATGCTTCTGAAAAAGATAAGATTAAATTTATAATCATTACTGTTCATACGGCCCACTTTTCTGTCCATGTGCGGGGCCCAGCCGCTGCCAACCGTGGGCCTGGCAGGCGGCCCAGCCACAAGTTCTGCTGCGCACTGCGGGTGTGCCTCGGCCAAAAAGGACCGGCCCAGTTCTCTGAATCCGTTTTTTTTTTGTCATCTGTAGCAGCGCGGCCCAATCGGCCCATCTGCACATGCGGTGCGCCACTCGTCTCGCCCAGGCCGCAACCTGAGCCTGGGCCGGAAAAACACTTGCCCTCTTGGGCTCAAAGACAACCCGAGCAGCGATCACCGTCGATTTCAATCGGACGGCTCTCCTGTCTTCTCGGCTGAACAAAACCCGGTTGGCAGCCAGTACCCAAACCCTAGCTTCATTTTTCTTCACTCCTTTCTCTCTGTCACCGCCGCCACACACAGCAGCAGAGGCAGCCATGGCCGCCATGCTCAACCGTGTAACACCCGAAATTTTTGAATTTCTAAAATAGGGATAAATTGGCATTTGTTTGGCATTTAATAAAGCCGATAATATTTTTTTGGGAAATTAAAAGTAACCATAATTTAGAAACATGATGTGATGCATTCATGCTGCTCATAAGTTATTTTGTATTGTTTGCATTTTATTGGGTTGGCTAAATATTCAAAAGCTAAATTGGAAAACCTATTTGAAAATGAGTTGAAGAAAAAAAAGAAAGAAAACCAAACCCCCTCCTCTCTCAGGCCGAAGGCCTGCTGGCTGCTCTCCTTCACTCCCTCCCCTGCTGGCCCAGGTCGAGCCGGCCCAGCCCAGCTGCGCCTCTCTCTCTCTCTCTGATCCCCTCCCTCTTCCTTCCCCGCGTGGGCCGAGCCCAGCAGCAGCGCCGGCCCAGCTCTTGCGCGCGCTGCCTACTCCCCATCCCTTCTCCTCGCTTGGGCCGAGTCCAGCAGCAACCCCGGCCTGCTTGCACTGGAACCCGCTCCCCCTTCTGTGACCGACACGCGGGACCCACGAGTCATCTTCCTCCTCCTCCTGCTTGTGTTCGAAGTGGACACGACCGCGCCGTAACCACCCCGGCCTCCTCTCTTGGCGTGGCCGAGTCCATCCCGTGCATGCCTCCTCGCGCCCCTATAAAAGTCCCCGGTATCCCTGCCCTGCTCCCCACGAGCCAATTCCGCAACCGCTGCCCCAATCGAGCCCTAGCTCGCGCTGCCCGCACCGCCGCCGCGTAGAGAGCTCGCTGCCGCCGGCAATTCCGTGTCTCCGGTTCTTCCCCGCCTCAATTGAAACATCTCGGAGGTTCGCTATGAGTTCGTGAAGCCCCGGAACCTCTTCTTCTCCGATCTCGACGACCTCCGGCCGTTATCAGCAAGAACCGCCGTGCAGAGCTCCGCCATCGCCGTCGAGGTCCACTACCGGGACCTTCCCCATCCAATTCGACCACACCCGGAGCTTCGCAGCGAGATTAGGATCCTTCCCGACTCTTTTTCTCCCGTTTTCATGCACCATAGCTGCACCTGCCATCTCGCCGCCGCCTTGCTGCCGCCGCGGAGCTCGCTGCTCCCTCCCCGTGGTATTAAAATTTTCTCCGATGCCTTAGATTGATTCGCCTTAAGCTCCTTTAGCTCTAGCACCTTTTCCCGTGCCAAATGAGCTACCCTAGCCCTCAACCTATTTTTCCGGCTAGCCGCCAGCGATGGTGCCGCCGTCCCTGTGAAATCCGGCGGCCAGACCCCTCCTCAAGCCCCGCGATCTGATCTGATCATCCAGATCAGATCCGACGGCCACAGTTCACCGATACCCCTTCGTCGGCCATTTTTCAAAAAACCCCCTCGGCTTTTTAATGCTGTGACCCGTAGTCCTTGGCGTATTCAGTGAATTACGCTTTGACTTTCAGAAAATGTATTTTCTTTTATAAATTCAAAATACGCTTTCTAAATATTACAGATTTGCCCCTGGTTTTAATTTGCCCATAACTTCTTCGTTTTAGATCCGATTTGAACCATTCAAGTCTCGTTAGATTCGTAATTTCGTAATCTATCTAATGATACTACTGTTACTCATATTTATCACTTTTTAAATTCAAGATTAGATTTAATTTATTATTTTATTAAAGGAAATCTTGTTTATTTCATAACTTCTCCGTTTGAACTCCGATTTTCGTGATCTATATATCGTTGGAATCGTAGCGACGCGTAGATTATTTTTATAAACTTTTCAATCTATTTTTCTACTGTTGGTGTACTGTTTCTAATTTAAATCTTGTTTGCTTCGTGTATGATTGCCTCGATGATTGTGTGGTGATTTTATGATCAAGTTCAGACGGTGAGCAATACGTTGGTGATCAAGAGTACGTTGAGGATCCAAGTTCTCAAGAGCACTCTGATCAAGGCAAGTATAGCATGGATTATCCTTGTTACCTATTCACCTTAATCACTAAATTCATGATGCATGTGTCTACCTTGGTAACCCTAGCATTTATTCATAGTTTTGATGACTTGATCTTTGTTACCTATGAGATTGCATTTGAGTAGTGATGCTAGTGCTTTGATGGGTCATGATCTTATGAACTTGATTAATTAATTATGAAATAAAGATTAAAAGATGCTTTTTAGCAACATGGACTAAGGACTTATCTGTAAGTATGACACCGGGACTTACAGCGCAACCATGGGGGCTATATGGCTCTGGCTTTAGTCAAGTATGAAGTTACTTTCTATCATGTTGTTAATCTTGAAAGGTTCCTTGCCGAGCTGGTTGTTTTGCGACTCCTGTCCTTGTGTGTACTGCTGCGTGTGTGTGCCACTTGGAAGGAGGGCTCTACCGCCCCTTGCCATTGCGCCCGGATTGATTAGTAACTTGTTAGAGAGCCTTTTGAAAGACTTCATAGTGAGGCCCTGTTATGCACCTTGGCAGTGTAGTGTGGGCCTTGCAAACCCCTGACACATGGGAATCACGACTCATGGTGAAAGTGTGCAACCTCTGCAGAGTGTAAAACTGATATATCAGCCGTGCTCACGGTCACGAGCGGCCTTAGACGTCTTACAAGAACTTAACTAATTTAATATTGATTTATTTGAAGTTTCTATTGATGTTTATTCCATATTAATTATCATGTTTATATGATCATGCCAATCTTGTTCCTTGGTATATTCTATTGCTGCTAGTCAATTACTAAAATGTGATCAACTAAAAGCAACCGCTGTCAACCAGTGTCATACCTTATTTGAGCCTCATAAACCCGTACTATTCTTGTTGAATACGACATGTACTTACGCTTGTTTTATTTTTTATATTTGATAAAAATCCCGGATCGGTAACAGATAACTATGATGATTCTTCTGAGAATTATTAGGATTGTGTTTACCAGTCAACTATTCCCTGTAGATTGGAGTTTCCGCGAGAGAGTTATATATATTCCGCTGATATTTATGTAAAGACTCTGTGATATTATTCATTACGTATTATACCTTGTGATGGTACTATGTAATTTATCACTTATGTGTATGATTAATCTCTAAACACACATAGGTTGATTCATTCAATTTTACCCTTAAAATTTAAAATTGGGCGACAAACCGTCGGCACCGGTGAAGGAGCACAGCCGCCAAAGCAGACCCCACCCTCGCCGTTCTTTCATTTCTGGCCTTCTTCTCGCCTCTCTCTCTGTCAGGAGCACAGCCGCCAAAGCAGACCCCACCCTTGCCGTTCTTTCATTTCTGGCCTTCTTCTCGCCTCTCTCTCTCTCTCAGGTGCCGCCGCCGGCTCTGCCGTGGCCCTGCAGCCCGACGGTGGGCTCCTGTTTTCTCCTTTTTTTTATTAATTCTTTCTTTCCTGTTCTTTTCCTTTCTTCTCACGCACACACAGATGGTGGCAGTGGAGCAGTCTGCTGCCTTTCTTTTTTTTTTCTTCTGTTCTGCACCACCGCACAGCAGCAGTGCCTCTCTTTTTTTTTTCTTCTTCCGTTTTGTAGCATACAAGGCGGCTCCTTTGTTTCTTTCTATTTCTATCTGTTTTTTTTTCTTTTCCTTTGTTTGGCGCATGAGAACAGTTTCTTGTGCCGCGAGCAGCAGCTAAGTGGTGACCGCCGGCAGTGGGCAGGAAACCGGTGGCTCACCTTTCTTTCTGTTCTCTATTCTTTTCTCCTCAGCACAGTGGCCAAGAAAGACTATGGCACCGGCGTGGGCCCTCTCGCCAGAGCACGCGCTGCCCGTTGGGTAGAGCACTGTTCCGTCGAGCGGCCGCGCGTCGGCACCCTGCATGTGACGGATGAGTTCAACCCGATCCTTTTTTTTTCTCGATCCAATTTCTTCTATTCCCCTTCTAGGGTTGGGTTTCATTTTCTTTTCCCATTTAGGGTTCATCCGATCTGAAGATCGAATCTTTTCTACACTTTTCGTTTTAATTCTTACCCGATCTCAGCATTTAGGGTTTTATGGTACGCTGGAGATGATGGCGGTTCTGTAAGATAATTAGGCAATTTTCGTGTCATTTTAATTCTATAAATTAACATTATGATGATGACATATAAAAAGTTATTTATAAACGAGATCACAATATCAAACATGTTCATAACGACGATGAACATGTAAACAAGAAACATGTGAAGCATATATAAAACATGATCATATATAAAAGGAACATGAATTAAAACTGGGATGCATGTGAAACAACATATCAAAGCTACTGAAACAGATGAGCAGCAACATATGAAACAACATAACTGAACCATAAAACATACAGACATGGCATATATCTTATAACAAAAACAGACAGCAGAAAACTGACTAAACAGCATATCAAAACATACGAAACATACCTAGGACAGCATACGAAACAACAGGCAGGAACTACTGAAACATATAGGTTCTGGAAAGCGTAAAACAGGGAGAAGATGAACAGTTCATACCCTCCCATGCGTTCTGATGATCCCGATCCTTGTCCCGTCTCCAGCGTCATGTCATAGGAGATGATGAAGACGAACTCCTTCGGGAAGAAGATGAAGACGATGTCACCGGCGACTCGAGAAAGAATATGACAAACGGCGACGGCGGTGATTTGGGGAGTCGCGAAGACGCTTCCCAAAAACCTAATTGCCGATCCCCCGTGCAAGGTCTCGAACGGCAAGGGCTTCGGAGGCACCTGCCCTCTCGCTTCCCCGTGCGCGCGGAGTTACGAGATGGGGCCTGCCACGCCACGCCCACGCCCACGCCCACGGCCCGGCCCGGCCAGCCGCCGCCGCGGCGGCGGCGCGCGCGCGCGTGTGGCGCGCCTTGATCCCTCCTTAACTTCTCAAATTAAGTGGAATATTTCTCACCATATAAGTTAAGTTAAAGATCTTTGAAATTCCAATCCGGTATAATTAATAATACCCACTGTTACACACCATAGAGTTATTGATTTATTGAATATATAAATGGGCTTGGCCCATAATAAATCCAACAATCCCCACCAAACTCTAGGGTTTGTAACCGTGTAGTTTCAGAATCACAATTCTTTGATATACCAGTGTTTCGATGGAGACTGTTAAGTTGAACATCCATCTAGAGCAAGAGTTTCAATCAGTCACAACTGAACAATGGACTATGCCTTGAATTGACAGTTTTGTGTGAGGTGAGATTCACTCAAGTCCTTTGCTGATACTAGGCTGCAACAAGCATCCCCGCTGCTTGAAGCATATAAGTCACACTTCAGTGGCTTTCATGAGTATTTAGGGATTACCCACATCCCATAGACTGTGACCAGCAGTCTGACTATATAGGTATACTCCTCAAAAGATGTTATGTAGGACAACATCTCACCTTTATAAGACTTTTGGAATACATTAAGGTAAATACCATCCTGCCTTACAGATAGGAAAGATGTGCATCAGAGATGAGTCAAGAAAGGGATCTTTCCTCTCAATCTACTCTTAGCTTGTTTCACCACTCTACTTCACGGGATCTTCGATCACATAGAGCAGGTTACCACTATAGTAGATTTCACGTGGGTCTCATACCCATCTCTCTCGATGCACTTTCTATCACATTGCGTGACAGACCTTTAGTGAATTGATCTACAAGATTATTCGACGTGTGGACATAATCCACCGTTATAACTCCGGAGTTTCTCAGTTTTCTGACAGATTTTAAACGTCTCTTTACATGTCTCGAGAACTTCATGTTATCCTTAGAACTGTTAACCTTGGTGATCACAGTCTAGTCATCACACTTCATGGAAATAGCCGGTATCGGTTTTTCAACTACCGGTAAATCCAATAGGAAATCACGTAGCCACTCGGCCTCAGCCCCAGCAGTGTCTAATGCTGCAAGTTTTGCTTCCATTGTAGACTTCGTTAAGATAGTCTGCTTGCAAGACTTCCAGGAAACAGCGCCACCTCCAAGCAGAAATACATAACCACTCGTGGCATAAAGCTCATCAGCATCAGAGATCCAGTTGGCATCACTATAGCCTTCCAGCACTCTAGGGTTCCCAGTATAATGAATACCGTATGTCATAGTACCTTTAAAATAGCGCAACACTCTCTCAAGAGCACGCCAATGATCATCTCCCGGGTTTGACACAAACCGGCTCAATTTGCTCACATCATATGAGATGTTAGGTCTTGTTGCATGCAAGGTACATAAGTGAGCCTATGATCTGGGAGTATGTCAATTGATCTCTTACTATTCTCCGATTTTTCCTCAATAGCACACTAGAGTCATACGGTGTGGGAGCAGGATCACAGTCACTAAAACCAAAGCGACTTAACACCTTTTCCACGTAATGGGATTGTAACAAAGTTACTCTACCATCACCTTCTCTAATAAGCTTGACGTTTAGAATAACATCAGCTTCTCCCAAATCTTTCATTTCGAAATTGCTCGATAGAAGTTTCTTTACTTCCTCAATCACATTGAGATTTGGTCCAAAGATCAAAATGTCATCAACATATAGGCACAGCATAACAGCCTCACCCCCACCATACTGATAATACACACACGTATCTGCCTTATTCACAGCAAAACCAGCAGCTATAAGAGTTTTATCAAAATTTTCATGCCATTGCTTAGGTGCTTATTTTAGGCCATACAATGACTTCAACAATCTGCACACCTTGTTCTCTTGGCCATCCGCAATGAATCCTTCTGGCTGATCCATATAGATCTCCTCATCCAACTCTCCATTTAGGAAAGCTGTCTTAGCATCCATTTGATGAATGATAAGACCATACGAGGCTGCCACGGCAATCAACGTGCAAATTGTGGTCAATCGAGCAACTGGTGAGTAGGTGTCAAAGAAATCTTCCCCCTCTTTTTGGGTGTATCCTTTGGCCACAAGCCTTGCCTTGTACCTCTCAGTTGTACCATCAGGCCTAAGCTTTTTCTTGAAGATCGAGTGATCTCTTTATTCTTTGTTGGAACTCTGTTCAGAACATGACACGCTGTCAAAATCGCCTCACCCCACCATTCCTTGGATAATCCCGCTGCACTCAACATGGCATTCACCAAATCTGTTAGAGTGCGGTTTTTCCGTTCGGCAATCCCATTGGACTGTGGGGAGAATGGCGGTGTCCTCTCATGAACAATGCCATGTTCCACGCAGAACTCATCGAACACAGTAGAGAAATATTCTCCACCTCAATCGGACCTTAACCGTTTTATTTTCCTTTCAAGTTGGTTCTCAACTTCAGCTTTATAGGCCTTAAAACAATTAAACGCTTCATCTTTAGTTTTTAATAGATACACATAGCAAAATCTGGTGGAGTCATCTATGAAAGTGAGAAAGTATCTGAAACGACCTCGATTTCCTCGAAGGGAAATCCACAGGCTCGAATTGTAATTCAACAGATTGCTTGGGACAATCCATGAAACTACCCATATCTCAGTTGACACCAGGATCCATACAACGGTAATTAAGTCTTACATAAACATTTATTACATCGCCACACTGGCGGAATCAACAATCAGAGAAGCTTTAGAAGATGCGGAAACGATTCATCCTTCACGGCCAACTTGAGTGTAGCACGTGACCCTATTCCTCGTCATCATCTCCCTCGAAGTCGTACTCATTCTCGTCACCTGACAACAAATTTATCAGTACGATTTGTACTGGCCACGGAGCCCACCTATGCAGCATTTGCTTTGTGGAAAGTGGATGCAAGGCTATACAAGCAGACCTATAGGCTGAGGTTTTCCTATGCAGCTGTAATCAATGTTTATTTAGTCAAGTTTTATCACCAGTTAACACCATCATCCCTTTTCCCATCACCGCATCTCACTTACCCACACCTCGCTCTCATTCGACAGGCCCAACTCCCTCTCGGGCCTATCTCAGCGGCACACTACCACAACGGGTACACTGCCAGAAAAATGTCATCCAGGGGGAGAAGAGAACACTCACTACACTAGTAGAAGCTTCACAGGAAAGGTCCATAGCCAACAGGTTGGCATATGTATCGATCGATCAACCGTACACTCTGCAGAGGTTTCACTACCCACAAGATTAGCCATCATAGGTGTTGCGCAAACACCTAGGCAGAATTCCGGGTGCTTGCTTGCCTAGGTCGATGCCACCCTACCACTCAGCCCTGGGATATTCCGGATCCTACACCGTTATGCTGAGACTGGGAGACACAGTACCGGGCCCATCCAGTGGTACTGTGCATCTAGAACGGAACGGGAACCCATCGACCGTCTCCGCCCACCCTTATCACCTTTCAACCTAGCAGTAGTGGCACCGTCCTACCAAGTAGTCCAGCCGTCTCCCGCCCATCAGAAGCGAGTGAGTAGAAAAGGATTCCCATGAACCTGAAACTAGTCCATCCTAGGTTTGACCAAGCAGGCATCTTCACTTAGGGGATACTCTCCCCGTGCCATCACAGCACCACCGTCCACGGGCTTCAAACCACCAAGGCTATCCCACCCGGAACCTCCACAACAACTTTACCCGCCACAGGTACCTCGCTTGGGGATGCCCAGGTTGCACCCCCGGCACGACTTGCCCCATGGGCTCGTCTCACATTCCACTTGGTCGACATCAACCCTTACCACGCACCCAAGACGCACGCAGCACTCTCTCCCAGTGGTTATAATCAGTCATACACCGTCCCAATTCCACCACATAGCATATAGCAAGTAGAAAGTAGTGGAAGAGTAACAGTAAATTAAGCAGCAGCTAACCTAGCAGCGGACAGCAGGGTAAAGTCTTATCAAGGCAGGGAATTCAAATATACTACCATGCAACCAATCCATACGTAATCATAAAGCAATAGCAACAATGTCATTTGCAATGCGTAAATAGGATCTAAGGATTTGGTGGGACGTGGCACCTTCGTAGTTGTCTCCTAGCTCCTGAAAGTACTCGTGGTCGTCTTCCTTAGTCAGATCCTCCTCCGGCTCTGAAATCGAACACGAAATAGTCGCGTCAGCGACTCCTATAGAGTATTTCAGAAAAATCCAATAAAATAAAGAGCCAAATGTACACAAACACAGTCTTAGATTGTAGATCTCATTTTTCTGAGAATTTTGATATATGGTGCGTAATTTTTGGACTTCGTATGAATAAGTTATGAATTTCCGAAGATTATCCTATTTTCTGAAAATGGGAAATCTGGTCGGTTAATCAGGGGCAGCTCGGGATTGGTCCACGTGGCGCGTGGGTCCAGTAGTGCGGCAAGTGGCGTCTCAACAGAACACAGACCCGATGGTCGCCCACCAGGTGTTCGATGCTGGTTCCCAGAGAGTTGCCGGAGTTAGCGTAGCTCGGCGGTTGGTCGGGCGAGCTCGACGTTGGTCGGGGTTACGTGGGTCGTAGCTCGGCGGTGGTCGGGCGAGCTCGACGGTGGTCGGGGGTGGTTCTCAGAGGTCGGGGGGCGTCGGCGTAGCTCGGCGGAGCTCGGCGTTGGTCGGGGGTAGCTCGTCGGAGCTCGGCTGTGGTCGGGGGTAGCTCGGCGGAGCTCGGCATAGTTCGGCGGTGCTTGGCTTAGCTCGGCGGAGCTTGGTGTAGCTCGGCGAGGCTTGGCTTAGCTCGGCGGAGCTCGGCGTAGTTCGGTTTAGCTCGGCGGGGCTCGGGCGAATCGGAGATTCGGGGCGCCGAGGGTGCCGTTCTCCCGAGCTCTCCCGGGGAGGCTCGGGCGAATCGGAGATTTGGTGCGCCGAGGGTGCCGTTCTCCTGAGCTCTCCCGGGGAGGCTCGGGCGAATCGGAGATTTGGTGCGCCGAGGGTGCCGTTCTCCCGAGGTCTCCCGCGGAGGCTCGGGCGAATCGGACATTTGGGCGCCGAGGGGGCTGCTCTCCCGAGCTCTCCCGGTGAGGCTCGAGCGAATCGGAAATTTGGGCGCCCGAGGGTGCTGCTTTCCCGAGCTCTCCTGGGGAGGCTCGGGCGAATCAGAAATTTGGTGCTAGCAGGGTTGCAGGGCGTCTGTTCAAGGCGGCGGTGTCTCTCCGGTGCGGCGGACGATGACAGGGCGGCGATGACCATATTTCGGCAAGACAGGGCTCGGCTTTCCCCAATTGGCGTGCTCAGACAGTCGTCCGACCAGATGGTAGCGGGTTAGAGTCGTGGTACGGCCTCCTTCTCTCCCTCGGCATACGGTGGTTCTCCGACGAGGTGGAGGCGCACGTAGCTAAGGCGACAGACATGATTCGGGGCTCGGCTGTCTAGCGGCGGTGCCGAGGCAGACTTGGCGAACCTCGGCGGCCTTTCTCCGCAGCGCGAGGCGACCGGGGGTACTCGGAACGGATTTTAGGCGAGGCGGAACGTGTCGGCGGCGATGTCGCCGCGACTGTGAGGTTCCGGCGGGGCTAAGGGGGTCTTCTAGGAGATGTATACGCGTCCAGGGTTTATGGCGGTGGTATACCAACTACCAATTTTGGCTACCGAGCTTTCCAAGGTGCTCGGTTGTGGCGGCGGCGTGTCGCCGTCGACGGCGGAAGGCGGCATCGCGGCTACGACCAAGTATTGGTTCAATCGAATGCGGTCTTGTCAAATTGGTGAGGCCAGAGAAGCATACAACACTCTGGTGGCGAACTTTAGCCATGGCATGACCTTCTTTTGGCGACGGCTCGCGGCAGCGCTCCGGTAAGGTCGTGGCGCTCGCGGCCAAGGCGATTCAGGCTTCCTCTAGCGCTTAGATCCGCGTAGCTAGCTCGAGGGGGTCGTGGCGGTGCTCCACGATGCTCTAACCTATACGGGTGCTAGTCGGATTGCTCGGAACGGGTGATTCGGCGTCGGAACGCGTCGGTGGTGAACGCGCTCCGCCGAGAACGCGTCGTGCTGCGTTCTCGGTCTAGCAAGCTTGTAGTCCGGGGGTTTCGGCCGGTCGAATGAGTGCATGGTGCAGGTGATCTTCCCGAGCCGGTAAAGGCTCGTGCCTGCGCGTCCCGAGGGTGGAACGCCATGGCAAAAGCAGGGCAAGGTTCGGACATGGCGTGCGATGGCTCACCGTGGTGTCGGTGAAGCTAGGATGGCGGTGCAGTGGCAAGTCGGAGCCGTGCAGAGCGATCGCAGTGCCGTGCCGCTCCTCGTCCGCAGCTCGGACTTCTCCTCTGTGTCCGGCTCCGGCGTGCTTCGCGGCGGCAATGCTCCGGCAGCTCCTCCTCCTCTGCTCCGCCCTTCTCCCTCTCTCTCGGCTATGCGGTGGGGTGCGGTGGCTTGTGGAGCCGCAGCGTGGCGGCTGCGAGTGGGAATGGGCTAGGGCTCCTCGGGTGTTCCAATTTATAGGCGAGCTTGGCAGGTTCCCATGGCGGACGGCCGCGATTGATCTCGGTAGATCAGAGGGCTTCGGCCGCTCGACGCTAGGGCTTCAGGGTGCACGCGGGCTCGCTTGGCGGCCAAGAAAGGAGGGGACAGGAGGGGGACAGCGGGGTCAGGGCTCTGCCATGCTGTCGGCTGTGGGACCGGGGTCACGCCATTCGCGCGACACCCCCGGCAGGCGCGTCGCCTTCGTGAGGAAGAAGAACAGTGGGGGGGGGCGAGAGCGGCTGACAGGCGGGGCCGGGTTGGCAGCGAGCGCGAGCGTGTGTGTGCCGGTGAGGAGAGGAAGGTCGGGCTGGCTTGGGCTGGCTTAGCGATCCGGCTGGCCGAATGGCTGGCCTAACTCTCTTTCTCCTTTTCTATTTTCAATTTAGTGTATATATACATATATTGCCCATTTTAAATATTGAGTAAATACAAACATAAATTGCAATAAATCCCAAATGTGATGCATAAGTTATTATTCTATGTGAATGGAATTAAAATGCAAACTACACTCCTTTATTTACCAATTTCATAATGAAACCTATATGCTTGCACAAGAAAAATGGGTCTTCATAATAAATAAATGAAAAATTTTAATTTGTTGGGATTTTTAGGCTGTGTGGGTTTTTAGGGTTGTTACAGTCCTCCCCCCTCATTAGGATCTCGACCTCGAGATTCAGAGATAACGTACCCATCGAAGAGGTAAGGAAACATAATCCGCAAGTCCGATTCTTTCTCCCACGTAGCTTCCCTTTCAGTGTGATTGCTCCACTGTACCTTGCACATCGGAATGGTTTTGTTTCGCGTCTCTTTGGTATCCCGTGCCAAGATCTTGATCGGATGTTCCTTGTATTCAAGTGTGTCTTGCAGGTCTAATGCATCCGTAGGAACTTGCTCCTCGGGAAGCTTCAAACACTTCCTTAATTGCGAGACATGGAACACGGGGTGTACTCCAGATAATTCCTCCGGTAGTTCTAGCTTGTAAGCAAGCTTTTCAACCCTTTTACAGATCTTGTATGGCCCAACATATCTTAGTGCTAATTTCCCTTTTACGTGGAATCTGACGGTGCCACGAAGTGGAGATACCTTGAGGTAGACATAATTCCCAACCTCGAACTCAAGCTTTCTACGTCTTCTATCTGCATAGCTCTTTTGCCTACTCTGTGCAATCCTCAAATTCTCTCTTACTTGGGCAACACCTTCTTCTGCTTCCACAATCTTAGCAGGACCGAAGAATGTCCTCTCACCTGGTTCTGACCACATTAGCGGGGTTCTGCACGGTCTTCCATACAACGCTTCAAATGGAGACATCTTAATGCTTGTCTGATAACTGTTGTTGTATGAGAACTCAGCGTGGGGTAGACAGCTCTCCCATCCTTCCTTGTACCTCAATACGCAAGCACGTAACATGTCCTCGAGAATCTGGTTCACTCTTTCTGTTTGCCCATCCGTTTGCGGGTGGTATGCGGTGCTATAGTCGAGCTTGGTTCCGATGGACTTGTGCAAGGATTTCCAGAACTGTGATACGAACTGTGAGCCTCGGTCAGATATAATACTCAGAGGCGCCCCATGTAACTTCAAAATGTTTGATACGTACAGATCTGCTAGCTTTTCGACTCTATATTTCCTTTTGACCGGTATAAAATGTGCAACTTTGGTTAGACGGTCCACTATTACCCATATAGAATCATATCCATGCTCGGATCGGGGCAGTCCTATTATGAAGTCCATGGATATGCACTCCCACTTCCATTCTGGTATCTCAACTGGTTGTAGCAACCCTGCTGGTCTCTGATGTTCGGCCTTGATTCTATTGCATGTATCACATCGGGCTACATGCCCTGCAATGTCTGTTTTCATATTCTCCCACCAGAAGTGCTTCCTTAGATCATGGTACATCTTGGCTGACCCTGGGTGAATGCAATATTTGGAGTCATGCCCTTCTGACAGAATCTCTTCTCGTATCGCTGAATCCGTCGGTACACAGATTCTATCTTTGTACCATACAGTTCCCTGCTCATCTTCTCGGTATTCGGGGCCTCTTTCCAGCTTCATCAAACCACGGATATAGTCTATCTCAGGGCAGTTCTTTTGCGCTTCACGGATTCGTGAGGTGGGATTGTACTCGACGCGAAGCTCATTTAGCATGCCATAGGAGATTACGTCGAGCTGGAACGCGTCAAACTCTCTCCTGAGCTCAGGTGGCATAGAGTTGGTGATGAGGGTATGGCAGTAGCTTTTGCGGCTAAGTGCATCAGCGACAACATTGGCCTTTCCTGGGTGATAATGGATCTCAAGATCGTAGTCCTTGATGAGCTCTAGCCATCTGCGCTGCCTCATATTCAGATCTTCTTGTGTGAAGAAGTACTTCAGGCTCTTGTGGTCAGTGTAGATGTCACACTTGTTGCTTATCAGATAGTGTCTCCAAATCTTGAGTGCATGTACCACGGCTGCAAGTTCTAGGTCATGAGTCGGGTATCGCTGCTCATGTTCCTTCAACTGTCTTGAGGCATAAGCTATCACTCTTCCTTCTTGCATTAGTACACAGCCCAAACCTTGCCGAGAGGCGTCACAATATACAACAAAATCTTTGTGAATATCGGGTAGGGCTAGTACAGGTGTAGTAGTGAGCTTCTCCTTGAAGGTCTGAAAACTCTTCTCACATTCAGGAGTCCATATAAACTTGTTCTCTTTCTTCAGCAAGTTGGTCATGGGTCTTGCAATCTTGGAGAAGTTCTCAATAAATCTGCGATAGTATCCTGCAAGTCCCAAAAAGCTTCTGATTTCTGACACATTACGGGGTTGTTCCCACTCTTTCACAGCTTCAATCTTGGCTGGGTCTACTGCGACTCCTTCTCCTGACAGTACGTGTCCAACGAAAGCAACTTCCTCAAGCCAGAATTCGCACTTGGAGAATTTGGCGTATAGCTGGTTGCGAGACAACCTCTCCAATACGGTTCTCAGATGATGTTCATGTTCCTCTTTTGTGGCTGAATAAACCAATATATCATCAATGAATACCACCACAAACTTGTCTAGCTCATTCATGAAGATCTTGTTCATCATGTTCATGAAGTATGCTGGAGCATTAGTGAGTCCAAATGAGACTACTGTGCACTCATACTGTCCATATCTAGTGACAAATGCAGTCTTCGGGATATCCTCTTCCCTGATCTTCATCTGATGATACCCTGATCGGAGATCGATCTTTGAGAAGTACTTGGCCTTACTCAGTTGATCTAACAGATCATCGATGCGGGGCAATGGGTACTTATTCTTGACTGTAACCGCATTCAGATTCCGGTAGTCAATGCACATCCTCATCGTGCCATCCTTCTTCTTGACAAACAAAACGGGAGATCCCCAGGGTGAAGCACTAGGCCTAATGAAGCCCTTCTCTAGTAATTCTCCCAGCTGCTTCTTGAGTTCCTTCAACTCATCAGCCGACATTCTGTAGGGTCTTTTGGCAATCGGTGCAGTCCCTGGCATCAGCTCTATAACAAACTCCACATCTCTATCTGGTGGCATTCCCGGCAACTCCTCTGGAAATACGTCATTGAATTCACAGACTACTGGCACATCTCTGAATGTCAGCTCTGTCTTATCTGCTTTAGTCTCCAGGGCACATAGGAGGGCTTGGACTCTCTCGGTTTGGGGTACACATCGGACAGCTGTTCCCCAAGGGTGGGTTACCTGAACATATCTAGGTGAACAAGATATCACTCCCCGGTGTTTGGTTAGCCAGTCCATGCCTAAGATGACATCTAAGCTATTGGAGGGTAGTAGGGTTAGATCAGCTCGAAAGTCAAGTCCCTCGATAGTGATTATCACTCCTCTACATATGTGAACGCTTCTGAAGGTTCCTAAGGGCGAGCTAGTTAGGATGGGGTTTGCTCTCGGGGTTACAGGTATGTTATGCTTACGTGCATATGCAGATGAAATGTATGAACATGTAGCTCCCGAATCGAATAGAACTGTAGCCATGTTACCCTGAACTAGGAACGTACCGTACACAGCATCAGGTGCAGCTTCAGCTTCCTCAGCGGTCATGTGGTTCAGTCTTCCTCGGGTAGCAGATCCCCGGTTTGGTGTGCCCTGTGCAGCTGCTGGTGCACGGTTGAGGTCGGGGCACACAGCCACACGGTGTCCAGGATTTCCGCATCCGAAGCAAGTGAAGGGCGCACTGCCTGCTGTAGCTGTCGCAGGAGCCTTCCAATTGCTTGTCCTTGGCGTGTTGGTAGCGGGGGCGGGTGTGTTCTGCACAGCTCGAGTCGGCGTAGGGTAGGTCTGAGCGGGGCGGTGATAGTTGCTGCTGTTGGTACCACCACGGCTCGTTCCCGTAGAGGGTCCCTGGCGAGTCCGGAAAGGCGGAGGTGCACCCGTTCGCTGTCTCTGGGGTGGAGCAGTGCGAGCGGGTCCCTCAGAGCGGCGCTTCTTTCCCTTGTTCTGGGCCTCGAATTCCAGTCGTGCTTCCATGCGATCCTTCTCGATCTCAATACAGCGGTCAATCAGCTCACGCAGAGTGTAGCTCTTGTTCCCTGACAGAGCCAACCTGATCTTGGTCTGAAGTCCCTTCCTGTAGTAGTACATCTTTTCCTTCTCGGAACTCACGCAAGACGCAGGTGCGTAGCGAAGCAAGCAGTTGAAGCGGGTGGTGTACTCGTGGATCCGGTCAGCTCCCTGGGAGATGTTGCAAAACTCGTTCTCCTTGGCCTCCATGACTCCCTCAGGAATGTGGTGGTCACGGAAAGCCTCGGTGAACTCATCCCAGTCAATGCGGGCTGGGTCCTCGTGAGCGCTGGTGTAGTTGTCCCACCATGCTCGTGCAGCACCGGTCAGCTGGTGGCTAGCAATCCCAACACACTCCTCGTCGGAGCAAGTGGTCAGGTCCAACTTCTTCTCCATCTCCTTAAGCCAATCGTCGGCAGCGAGAGGATCGCTGTCGGTCCCGTCGAAGGTAGGTGGCCTCAGCTTCAGGAAACCCTCCAGTTTCCTTTGGAAGTCATTCTGGGGTGGCCCGTGGTGCCTGTTCATCCCAGTAGCTATGGCATTCAGCAGCTGGGTCTGCTGAGCCATCACTTCCGCCAACGTCGGTGGCGGCGGCGGTGGCGGTGGCGGAGGCACGTTCTCGCCTTATGGTGGCGGATCGTTCACCGGCGGTGCATCCTCTGCCCGGCGCAGCTCTTCTTCCAGGTTAACTCCAGCACGTCTGCCAGCTGGGCGTCCACGGTTGCGACCACGCCCACGTCCTGGCGCAGGCGCGGGGAGGACTGGCGGTTCTCCAAACGCGCAGAACGTCTCATCGACATCTGAAATTATTAGGTACGTGCTTAGTGCAGTAATAATCTTGTAGTGGTTTAAGTAGGAGTTAGATGTTTTCAACGATTTAAATAAATTAAAACACTTTTCATGCTATCCTACACTCAACCAAAGAAGCATAAAGAACCATAAGAAGCATAAGATCCAAATGTCACTCATCACATGGTTATTATTACATAAAGGATGTTCCTAGCTGCTAAGAAGATCGTGCTATGCGCAGATAGCCAATGACATGATAACTCATGGTATCACTAGTCTAAGGGCCACGCAGGGTCCCATAAGCTACTGGTGCATAAGGTCAAGTACGGCGTCGGGTATGCGGCTGTCCTCTGCCTCGATCTCGTCGTCGGTCATGGTCAGGCGCTTGACATAGTCGAGTGCTACTGCTAGCTCTGGAGTGGCCTCAATCTCCTGCATCCTTTGAGACGGACACGCTCTCAGGTTGAGCGTAGTGGGTGGTACGCGGAAGTCTCCCTCCCGGGGCTTCACCATCTCCAGTGGGGGAAGCGAACTCTGTACCTTCCGGACCTCAATAGCTCTCCTGGCGTCGGACTGCTTCCAAGCTGTCTCTGTCCTCCGTAGCTTGTCCTTTAGGAACTCCACCATCTTCACGCGGTCGATCAGAATCCCTTGGTTGCGGGTGGACTTGTCCTCGGCTTTCTCCAACTGCTTTTCCAACTCCTTGATCCTGGAACGCAACGTGATCATCTCGACTACTCTGTCTCTGCTCCTCTGCTCCCTCTCAGCAAGTGCTCTCTCCTTGTCGTCCAGCCTCCTCTGTAATTCCAACACTCTGCTGTTCAGGTAGTCATTGCGAAGCCCAAAATCTCCGATCTTGTCTCGCAAGTCGGCGATCTCGGCTCGGTGTAACTCATCACGGCGCTGCATCTCCAACTGCAAGTCAGTGACTGCTCTGCTCAAACTCTCCAGGGTCTGAGTCCCTTTCTGCAAACTGTCCTCGACCTCTGCCATGCGTGCTCGGTCATGCCGCCTCCTTTGCTCCAATGAGCTGATGAACTCGTCCTGCTCCTGGAGGTGGTGTGCCACTGTGCGTAGGCAAGGGTCAGTCTCGGCCTGAACGATCTGGCTGGTGTACAGAATCCTCTGGATGGGGTCAGGGTGCAGCTCCAAGGCCTGAGGTAGCAGACGGAAGTGGGTCCCCTTAAGGTACTCGTATGCTGTGTACACAACTGCGCGTAGTACCTTGCGGGAGACAGACTGTACTCCGTCCTCCACAGTCTCTCCAGCAGTGTAGTCAGTAAAAACCGGCATTCCTGGAAGGGTCAGGCTGACGGGTGTCTCAACTCTGGTAGTGACAGGTCCTTCAAACCTCTCAGCCTCGACAAACTTCCCTCGGCTGAAGTACTGGATCTAGTCAGACGGTGCTCCCAGCTCCTCCAGCACCTGGCGTAGTACCATGGCAAATCCGCCGTGGTTCCTCCCATTGATCGGGATCTCAATAGTGCCGTCGTGCAGTGGACGAAGTGGTGGTCCAAGGCTGGTCATCTGCAAATTTTTCAAGAAACGGATTAGCAGGTCCTTGTATTAGATAAGCCATTGCATAAAAAGTGAATGCAAGGTCGGTAATATAATCGAAAAAGAGTCTGGTCTCCTATTCTAACGTCCATTTTCTATGGGTCTCGTCCTACAGTCAAGTATGGCTTTGATACCAACTGAAACGACCTCGATTTCCTCGAAGGGAAATCCACAGGCTCGAATTGTAATTCAACAGATTGCTTGGGACAATCCATGAAATTACCCATATCTCAGTTGACACCAGGATCCATACAACGGTAATTAAGTCTTACATAAACATTTATTACATCGCCACACTGGCGGAATCAACAATCAGAGAAGCTTTAGAAGATGCGGAAACGATTCATCCTTCACGGCCAACTTGAGTGTAGCACGTGACCCTATTCCTCATCATCATCTCCCTCGAAGTCATACTCATTCTCGTCACCTGACAGCAAATTTATCAGTACGATTTGTACTGGCCACGGAGCCCACCTATGCAGCATTTGCTTTGTGGAAAGTGGATGCAAGGCTATACAAGCAGACCTATAGGCTGAGGTTTTCCTATGCAGCTGTAATCAATGTTTATTTAGTCAAGTTTTATCACCAGTTAACACCATCATCCCTTTTCCCATCACCGCATCTCACTTACCCACACCTCGCTCTCATTCGACAGGCCCAACTCCCTCTCGGGCCTATCTCAGCGGCACACTACCACAACGGGTACACTGCCAAAAAAATGTCATCCAGGGGGAGAAGAGAACACTCACTACACTAGTAGAAGCTTCACAGGAAAGGTCCATAGCCAACAGGTTGGCATATGTATCGATCGATCAACCGTACACTCTGCAGAGGTTTCACTACCCACAAGATTAGCCATCATAGGTGTTGCGCAAACACCTAGGCAGAATTCCGGGTGCTTGCTTGCCTAGGTCGATGCCACCCTACCACTCAGCCCTGGGATATTCCGGATCCTACACCGTTATGCTGAGACTGGGAGACACAGTACCGGGCCCATCCAGTGGTACTGTGCATCTAGAACGGAACGGGAACCCATCGACCGTCTCCGCCCACCCTTATCACCTTTCAACCTAGCAGTAGTGGCACCGTCCTACCAAGTAGTCCAGCCGTCTCCCGCCCATCAGAAGCGAGTGAGTAGAAAAGGATTCCCATGAACCTGAAACTAGTCCATCCTAGGTTTGACCAAGCAGGCATCTTCACTTAGGGGATACTCTCCCCGTGCCATCACAGCACCACCGTCCACGGGCTTCAAACCACCAAGGCTATCCCACCCGGAACCTCCTCAACAACTTTACCCGCCACAGGTACCTCGCTTGGGGATGCCCAGGTTGCACCCCCGGCACGACTTGCCCCATGGGCTCGTCTCACATCCCACTTGGTCGACATCAACCCTTACCACGCACCCAAGACGCACGCAGCACTCTCTCCCAGTGGTTATAATCAGTCATACACCGTCCCAATTCCACCACATAGCATATAGCAAGTAGAAAGTAGTGGAAGAGTAACAGTAAATTAAGCAGCAGCTAACCTAGCAGCGGACAGCAGGGTAAAGTCTTATCAAGGCAGGGAATTCAAATATACTACCATGCAACCAATCCATACGTAATCATAAAGCAATAGCAACAATGTCATTTGCAATGCGTAAATAGGATCTAAGGATTTGGTGGGACGTGGCACCTTCGTAGTTGTCTCCTAGCTCCTGAAAGTACTCATGGTCGTCTTCCTTAGTCAGATCCTCCTCCGGCTCTGAAATCGAACACGAAATAGTCGCGTCAGCGACTCCTATAGAGTATTTCAGAAAAATCCAATAAAATAAAGAGCCAAATGCACACAAACACAGTCTTAGATTGTAGATCTCATTTTTCTGAGAATTTTGATATATGGTGCGCAATTTTTGGACTTCGTATGAATAAGTTATGAATTTCCGAAGATTATCCTATTTTCTGAAAATGGGAAATCTGGTCGGTTAATCAGGGGCAGCTCGGGATTGGTCCACGTGGCGCGTGGGTCCAGTAGTGCGGCAAGTGGCGCCTCAACAGAACACAGACCCGATGGTCGCCCACCAGGTGTTCGATGCTGGTTCCCAGAGAGTTGCCGGAGTTAGCGTAGCTCGGCGGTTGGTCGGGCGAGCTCGACGTTGGTCGGGGTTACGTGGGTCGTAGCTCGGCGGTGGTCGGGCGAGCTCGACGGTGGTCGGGGGTGGTTCTCAGAGGTCGGGGGGCGTCGGCGTAGCTCGGCGGAGCTCGGCGTTGGTCGGGGGTAGCTCGTCGGAGCTCGGCTGTGGTCGGGGGTAGCTCGGCGGAGCTCGGCATAGTTCGGCGGTGCTTGGCTTAGCTCGGCGGAGCTTGGCGTAGCTCGGCGAGGCTTGGCTTAGCTCGGCGGAGCTCGGCGTAGTTCGGTTTAGCTCGGCGGGGCTCGGGCGAATCGGAGATTCGGGGCGCCGAGGGTGCCGTTCTCCCGAGCTCTCCCGGGGAGGCTCGGGCGAATCGGAGATTTGGTGCGCCGAGGGTGCCGTTCTCCCGAGCTCTCCCGGGGAGGCTCGGGCGAATCGGAGATTTGGTGCGCCGAGGGTGCCGTTCTCCCGAGGTCTCCCGCGGAGGCTCGGGCGAATCGGACATTTGGGCGCCGAGGGGGCTGCTCTCCCGAGCTCTCCCGGTGAGGCTCGGGCGAATCGGAAATTTGGGCGCCCGAGGGTGCTGCTTTCCCGAGCTCTCCTGGGGAGGCTCGGGCGAATCGGAAATTTGGTGCTAGCAGGGTTGCAGGGCGTCTGTTCAAGGCGGCGGTGTCTCTCCGGTGCGGCGGACGATGACAGGGCGGCGATGACCATATTTCGGCAAGACAGGGCTCGGCTTTCCCCAATTGGCGTGCTCAGACAGTCGTCCGACCAGATGGTAGCGGGTTAGAGTCGTGGTACGGCCTCCTTCTCTCCCTCGGCATACGGCGGTTCTCCGATGAGGTGGAGGCGCACGTAGCTAAGGCGACAGACATGATTCGGGGCTCGGCTGTCTAGCGGCGGTGCCGAGGCAGACTTGGCGAACCTCGGCGGCCTTTCTCCGCAGCGCGAGGCGACCGGGGGTACTCGGAACGGATTTTAGGCGAGGCGGAACGTGTCGGCGGCGATGTCGCCGCGACTGTGAGGTTCCGGCGGGGCTAAGGGGGTCTTCTAGGAGATGTATACGCGTCCAGGGTTTATGGCGGTGGTATACCAACTACCAATTTTGGCTACCGAGCTTTCCAAGGTGCTCGGTTGTGGCGGCGGCGTGTCGCCGTCGACGGCGGAAGGCGGCATCGCGGCTACGACCAAGTATTGGTTCAATCGAATGCGGTCTTGTCAAATTGGTGAGGCCAGAGAAGCATACAACACTCTGGTGGCGAACTTTAGCCATGGCATGACCTTCTTTTGGTGACGGCTCGCGGCGGCGCTCCGGTAAGGTCGCGGCGCTCGCGGCCAAGGCGATTCAGGCTTCCTCTAGCGCTTAGATCCGCGTAGCTAGCTCGAGGGGGTCGTGGCGGTGCTCCACGACGCTCTAACCTATACGGGTGCTAGTCGGATTGCTCGGAACGGGTGATTCGGCGTCGGAACGCGTCGGTGGTGAACGCGCTCCGCCGAGAACGCGTCGTGCTGCGTTCTCGGTTTAGCAAGCTTGTAGTCCGGGGGTTTCGGCCGGTCGAATGAGTGCATGGTGCAGGTGATCTTCCCGAGCCGGTAAAGGCTCGTGCCTGCGCGTCCTGAGGGTAGAACGCCATGGCAAAAGCAGGGCAAGGTTCGGACATGGCGTGCGATGGCTCACCGTGGTGTCGGTGAAGCTAGGATGGCGGTGCAGTGGCAAGTCGGAGCCGTGCAGAGCGATCGCAGTGCCGTGCCGCTCCTCGTCCGCAGCTCGGACTTCTCCTCCGTGTCCGGCTCCGGCGTGCTTCGCGGCGGCAATGCTCCGGCAGCTCCTCCTCCTCTGCTCCGCCCTTCTCCCTCTCTCTCGGCTATGCGGTGGGGTGCGGTGGCTTGTGGAGCCGCAGCGTGGCGGCTGCGAGTGGGAATGGGCTAGGGCTCCTCGGGTGTTCCAATTTATAGGCGAGCTTGGCAGGTTCCCATGGCGGACGGCCGCGATTGATCTCGGTAGATCAGAGGGCTTCGGCCGCTCGACGCTAGGGCTTCAGGGTGCACGCGGGCTCGCTTGGCGGCCAAGAAAGGATGGAACAGGAGGGGGACAGCGGGGTCAGGGCTCTGCCATGCTGTCGGCTGTGGGACCGGGGTCACGCCATTCGCGCGACACCCCCGGCAGGCGCATCGCCTTCGTGAGGAAGAAGAACAGTGGGGGGGGCGAGAGAGGCTGACAGGCGGGGCCGGGTTGGCAGCGAGCACGAGCGTGTGTGTGCCGGTCGCGCGCGCGCTGCCGAGCCGCAACGTGGGCCGCGCGCGGGTGAGGTGAGGAGAGGAAGGTCGGGCTGGCTTGGGCTGGCTTAGCGATCCGGCTGGCCGAATGGCTGGCCTAACTCTCTTTCTCCTTTTCTATTTTCAATTTAGTGTATATATACATATATTGCCCATTTTAAATATTGAGTAAATACAAACATAAATTGCAATAAATCCCAAATGTGATGCATAAGTTATTATTCTATGTGAATGGAATTAAAATGCAAACTACACTCCTTTATTTACCAATTTCATAATGAAACCTATATGCTTGCACAAGAAAAATGGGTCTTCATAATAAATAAATGAAAAATTTTAATTGGTTGAGATTTTTAGGCTGTGTGGGTTTTTAGGGTTGTTACAGTATCTTTTACAGCCTTTGGTCAAAATTCCATTCATCTCGCACAGATCAGAATGAACAAGTTCTAGAGGTGCCAGATTTCTCGCCTCAGCAGCCTTGTGTGGCTTGCATGGTTGTTTTGATTCAACACATACATGGCACTTAGACTTTTTGACCAAGTTAAATTTAGAAATTAAATTCAGATTTGCTAACCGCATAAGACAGCCAAAACTTGCATAACAAAAGCGTGAATGCCATAAATCCGACTCATCAGAAATATTCACAGAATTCACCATCTTATTACACACATCATGCAGTGATAAGCGTAACAAGCCTCCGCAATCATATCCTTTGCCAACAAAGGTACCATGTTTCGACACAACACATTTATTTGACTCAAGAACAACTTTGTAGCCATCTCGACATGGCATGGAAGCACTAACAAGATTTTTCTTGATAGAGGGCACATGCTGCACGCTCTTCAATGGCACCATCTTCCCCGAAGTAAACTTCAGAATGACTGTACCAACACCAAGAACATGAGCACGCGACCCATTTCCCATCAACAAGGCACCAGACCTCCCAACCTGGTAGGAAGAAAACAAAGAAACATCAGCACACACATGTATATTTGCACCACTGTCCATCCACCACTCAGGTGAATTACAAACTGAAAGAACAAATGGTAAAGAATTACCATACCCAGATGTTCCTTCTCCAGTTTCAATAGTAACAACAATAGCTGATTTCTTTTCCTGTTTGAACTTGCGATCAGGACACTCACTTGCACAGTGCTGTTCACTGCAACAAACAAAGCAGCTTCCATTTCTCTTGTTGTTATTATTGCTCTTCTTTTAAACTGTGCTGTTTGAACAGGTTTATTTGTGTTCTCTTGCTTGTTCTGGTTTTTCTTCTTGTTAAACTTGCAGATATTTCTCTTCTGCACCAAATTAGCAGTAGAGGTTTCAACACTCTTTCCATTGTCCTTTGCTCTTGCCCTTTCCTCTACATCAAGAGTACTAATGAGCTCTTCCACATTGAACTCCTGTCTCTTATGTTTGAGGGAGGTGGCAAAGTCCTTCCAAGAAGGTGGTAACTTGGTGATTATACCGCCAGCCACAAACTTGTTAGGCAAAGGACAAGGAAAAAGCTCAAGTTCCTAAGCTAGTGCCTGAAACTCATGAGCCTGTTCCACTACAGATCGGTTCTCAACTATCTTGTAGTCATACAGCTACTCCATGAGATACAGCTCGCTACCAGCATCAGTAACTCCAAACTTTCCCACAAGTGCATCCCACAGCTCTTTCCCTGTAGGAAGAATGATGTAGCTTTTCTGGAATTTAGCATCAAGTGCGCTAATCACTGCACCTCGAAAGAGGTTATCATCAGCCTTAAACTTAGCCTCACTCTCAGGAGGTAAGTTAGCAGGCTTGCCCTCAGAGGCATAAAAACATGACATTGCAGTGAGTCAGAGTTCCATCTTAGCTTTTCAAATAAAGAAGTTTTTACCATCAAAAGGATCAGGCTTTAACACAGCAGCAAAACCTCTGACAGAAAAATGCTTAAGATTAGGTTTTTGGATTGTTAGATAAGTAGGCAATTTCCATGTCATTTTAATTCCATAAATTAACATTATGATGATGACATATAAAAAGTTATTTATAAACGAGATCATAATATCAAACATCTTCATAACGACGATGAACATGTAAACAAGAAACATGTGAAGCATATATAAAACATGATCATATATAAATGGAACATGAATCAAAACTGGGATGCATGTGAAACAACATATCAAAGCTACTAAAACAGATGAGCAGCAACATATGAAACAATGTAACTGAACCACAGAAACATACAGACATGGCATATATCTTATAACAAAAATAGACAGCAGAAAACTGACGAAACAGCATATCAAAACATACGAAACATACCTAGGACAGCATACGAAACAGCAGGCAGGAACTACTAGAACATGTAGGTTCTGGAAAGGCTAAAACAGGGAGAAGATGAACAGTTCATACCCTCCCATGCGCTCTGATGATCCCGATCCTTGTCCGGTCTCCAGCGTCATGTCGTAGGAGATGATGAAGACGAACTCCTTCGGGAAGAAGATGAAGAACTCCACCCGCGAGGAAGATGAAGATGATGTCACCGGCGACTCGAGGAAGAATATGACGAACGGCGGCGGCGATGATTTGGGGAGTCGCGAAGATGCTCCCCAAAAACCTAATTGCCGATCCCCCGTGCAAGGTCTCAAACGGCAAGGGCTTCGGAGGCACCTGCCCTCTCGCTTCCCCGTGCGCGCGGAGTTACGAGATGGGGATCACTTTCTTTGCAGTGGAATTGTGTTTTTAGTGTTTGTCTTGTATCTGTACCGAAGGGTCAAGGAGTCCCCTATATCCCGCCGGCGCACAGTAGAGTGGAGAGGAGGAGAAAGGTCTCGAGCAATCCAACAGTCAGGCATATGGAGAGATCAGTTTAAGGTTGTAACTCCCGTGGTTAGTGAGTGCTAAAAATTTAACACGCACGCACGCACGCCTCGCCCGCCTGCCTGCCTCGCCACGCCACGCCACGCCCACGCCCACGCCCACGCCCAGGGCCCGGCCCGGCTCGGTCGGCGGCGCGCGCGAGCGCGTGTGGCGCGCCTTGGTCCCTCCTTAACTTCTCAAATTAAGTGGAATATTTCTCACCATATAAGTTAAGTTAAAGACCTTTGGAATTCCAATCCGGTACAATTAATAGTACCCACTGTTACACACCATAGAGTTATTGATTTATTGAATATATAAATGGGCTTGGCCCATAATAAATCCAACAGGTTCGCAAAACACAGCCAAGCGCACGGGAGGTGGCGACGGCGACTCGCAGGACGGCCTCCTTGTCACCTCGAAGACCGACGAGGTCGACGACACCGGTGAGCTCTTGGTCCCTTCCTCGCCGCCTTTATGCTGAGCATCCCTCTGCGGTTCCTTACTCTGGTGCTGTGCGCCATTCGACGGGGCACACCAAAGGTGGCACCGAGGATCCAGGCGCGAAAGGGGAATCCCCGCTTGAAATCCGGAATGATAATATTGTGAGATTGAATCACATTCCCATTGAGTTTTGCTGGCCGATCAATGGCAGCACGGGTACTGAATTGCGAATTGACTCGGATTCAGAGGTGGTTGGGCGCGAAGGGAGGTGGTTCCGGTCACCACCCAAGGTGAAAATTGTTGCTGGGATCCTGGGGCCGAGACCTGTCTCTCCTACACGCGTCAACAATCTAGAGGAAGGTGACAATAAGGTTTATGGTGAGCCTGAATCAGGTCACTGCGAACCCTTAATCTCATCCTCCCTGATTCCGTCACTTTGTGAGTCATCCCTTGTCCAACTTCCAAACCCTAAGCCTCTTTTCCCCAACCTGAGGAGATTCGTCGGCCACCTATGGAAGGGGCATCCAACTAAATCCTTCTGTGAAGCTGTGAGATCCGAGCGAGCCCCTACAGTCCTTGTGGAGATGAATCATAGTGGGGGCGGATGGAGAGGTTATGGGAGAGATGGATTCGGTGCGGGACGTCAAGGACGCGGCACTGGCCGCACTGCAGCTCGTGAATCTGTTTGGAGGCGGACATCCACAGAAGGGAAACAGGAGAACGAGGAACCAGATCATACTCAAGACCCTCGAATGGGCGAGACTGAAGCTGGTGATGAGAAGTGGGACAGATTTGTTCAAGGGGATGAAAGATCCAAGGATATCTGGAAAAAAGATCAAGCTGGAAATACAAGCAAAGATGGAAACAAGCAGGGTGCCAGTACTCATGGTGAGACAAAACCTTCTTCTCATACTAGTGGTACCACGCTATCTGGTAAATCGGATTCTATGAATGTGTCAAGATGTGAAAATTGTGGTTTGACAAATCATTTGACTAAGGACTGCCGTAGAGATATGCATGGGCATGGGTGTGAAATTTGTGGGCTTAACAATCATTCAACTTACCACTGTAGAAAGTGCGTTCCCTAGAATGTTGGGCCTGAATTGTGTGCCACCCAAGTTGAAGATTGTTTACACCAAAATCTGGACTGGGTGCAGATAGTCGATGCCGAGTGCAGATAGCCGATTTTCGGGCAGAGGCCCAGACAGATAGTCGATCGGGTCCCGGAATCGATTGTTGGGCTGAAGCGCAGGCGGTGTAGTTGAAGGAAATAGCTGATTGATGACGTCAGCACAGGTCTCCGGTGCCAAGGAACGATCATGTTCGGAGTCCGATAAAGAAAGGAAAGATTGGACTCCAAGTTACCTTTAATTTAGGAAAGTTTGTTAGTTTCCGTATTTATCTTGAGTTGTAATTCGAGTAGGACTCTATCAAAGCCCTGGATATAAATATAAGCCCCGACTATTGTAACAAAAGACACACATCAATACAACACATCTTTCAGCCCTAGCCAAAACTTAGGAGTAGGAGTAACGTAGATCTCGGCGAGTTCTTCAATCGGGCTGAGTGTCATCCGGTGGACGCAGGCTTGCTTGTAAGTTCCATCATGCCTCACTAAGCTTTGTCTCTTTAATGTCATCCGGTGGACATGGGAGCATCGTAGATCGAGGTTGATTCTTATTTGATATGAGTTTAGCGTCATCCGGTGGACGTGAGCTTAGATCAAATAAGGGTTAGTTATCGATTCATGTTCGTTTTCCTGTTTAATCTATGTTTAACGTCGTTCGGTGGACGAGGGCTTAGGTTGAGCTTGATTATGTGCATGGATTAGTTATCGGCTCTAACTAATTTGGCATCTTTGTTAGATTCATTAAGTTATCAAGATGTTATTTGTCATTTATTGTTTATTTATTAATATGACATCTTTCTGCCCGATGAAGATTGCATAGTGTTGGCCTTAGATATACATGAAAAATGCCATTTATGTCTCGTTCATGTTTATGCTTTATTATGATATTCACTCGATTCGGCCAGTGCTATCGTAATCTTGTTCGTACGTGATGAGAGAGCTTAGCAAGAGTCGATCTGAATGAATATAGAGCTGCCGGCCTTCTAGACCGGCTTTGTATTTTTTTAGATCTACTTGTGATTATTTTTGGGAATAAATCTAAATTGGTACAAAGCCGTAGGCCTTCTAGACCAGCTTCGTGTCAATTTTAGGTTTATACTTGGAACTAGTCACCGTTAAGTTTTCTGCTTCACGGACCCTGGATCGGCTAACTAGATGCAGTTGTGCTTCACGAGAAAAATTAGTTAACCGATTGTTCCCTGCCAAATCGGCTAAATAGCCGATTTCTGTCTGTTTGACGTTCAGACAGTCTGAACTGAATTATTCGACATGTTAACACTAATCGATTGTGCTTTAATCTTTTACAACTATCTGCATAGACTTGTTTAATGTAGATTGTTCTATCTGATCATACATATCAATCGATTATGCATCAATTCAGTATCCATTTCCATGGCAAAACATGCATACATGCCAGAATCGACTCTTTAGTCGATTTCCGATTAAATCGGCTCTCAGAGCCACATAGTTGAAACTACCTGGACACACCGGTTAGTTCCACCCTGTGATTACTGATTACTATCTTTTCCTTGTCAATTGCAGGTCAAATTGACTGGCACGCCTGAGGGTTATCGGCACTCTCTGTTCGGGTTTGAAGCTAGCTGGATCTTGGAAGCTCTGACGCTCTTGAGATCATATCCGGCTTCGCTGGTGTGTTGTGACGTAAGAACCACATTTTGTGCCAACACACTTTTTGGCACACCCGGTGGGACAGTTTCACTCATGACTAAGGGAAAGGCTCCGGAGACCGTGGCTCCCAAGGATGACGGCGTCATCAGAGTCAAGTGTAAGGAGATCGGCCTGAAGATGCTTTGGTGCTAGATCAGATCATCGAAGAGTTCACTAATGCCTGCCTGTTGTCATTTGCTAAGCATCGCGATGGCCGCGTGTTCAAGAAGAACCCCTACTCAAGGTGGGTCATGCCTGGCCACACTGACAAGGAGGAGCAAGAGTTCAAATAGTTCATTCTGAGCACCATCTGGAGTGCCTCGCATCAGGCGGTCGGGCACCATCACAACGTGTTCCTGCAGACATTCTACAATATCATGAAGGCCGTCATCAAGAAGCAAGATTGGGAATCATTGGGCCTGGCGTACTTCAATATTTCTCCAGAAGATACCAACTCAGATGCAACGGCCGGAACGTCCAATCTTCCACCACAACAGCCAAAACCGTCAAAGTCGTCTGATCAACCTCCCAATATGACGACGGATTCGGCTCCAAAAATAGCTCCACAGCCTAAGTTATATAGAGACTACTCTCCTGACCAGATTGCCGCTTATATGCGTACAACTGGGAACATGCCGGCTGGGAACGTGCAAATTGGAAATGTGACTTCATCGACTCTAAACTATCACATTGGGCACACCTATGATGAGCTCACGTCGGCACCTCTGTTAACACCAAATTTTGGGCTGGGAGCCGATAGCCGATGCCAGAGGGAGATAGCCGATACCGGAGGAAGATAGCCGATCTCGGAAGCAGATTCCGTCCAGCGGAAGGAAGAAAAATAGCCGATTGCACGGTGAATCGGTTATCGGGCGAAGGTGACAGGAGGCGTGCAGCGTCGGTATTGATGACGTCATCCAGAGTCCACGTCGCCAAGATGCGATCACGATCGGAGTCCGTTATGAAAGGGAAGGTGGGACTCCAAGTTACCTTAGATATATGATAGTTTGTTAGTTTCCTTATCTATTGATGAGTTGTAATTCGACTAGGACTCTATCTACGCTCAGGGTATAAATATAAGCCCTCAGCCATTGTAAAAAACAACAATAACAACGTCAATACAACACAACTTTCGGCTCCGACCAACAAACCCTAGAGTCAGTCGAGTCCGGTGAGTTACTTCATCCAGGCTGGGTGTCATCCGGTGGACGCAGGCTTGCTTGTAAGTATCGTCAACACCGTATTAAACTATGTCTTTTTAGCGTCATCCGGTGGACGTGGAAGCATGGCGGACCAGGGTCCTTGCTAAGCTCTGTTTCTTTGGCGTCATCTGGTGGACGTGGGAAGCACAGTGAGTCAAGGATGATTCACGCTGGTTTACCCGATCAATCTGTGTTAACCGTCATCCGGTGGACGAGATGCAGATTAGGACGGTTTTCACGCGCGGATTAGTTATCGATTCGTGTTTGTTTGCTTGATTAATCTATTAGTTAATGTCATCCGGTAGACAGGTTATAGATTGAGACAGTTTGCATGCATGGATTAGTTATCGGCTCTAGTTAAATTTGGCAGTTTAGCTGGATTCACTAAGTTACCGATGTTGCTTATGTTTATTGTTTATTATTGAAAGCAATCATCAATTTGCCCGTCTTGATCCATATGCGTCGGCTTATATCTAATAGATCTATATGTTCAATGAATTATGCTTGCCATTTGTTTTATATTGATAAGATAGAATGCTTTGCACCAGCCGGTTGTATTTTGGATCTAGATTAGATACGGGTCGCACTCAAGTAATAAAATAAACATTGTCTAGATTCAAAGGTTAACGGATTTAAGTTGCAACTTCATCATGACTGCCTCGATCCGCTCGATCTCCACTGTTGCAAGATTGTGATTTAGATCTATTAGCCGAAGAGTTGAAACATTGTCTACTTTATAGGCTTGTATGTTGCCCGTATACACTGAATCGGCTGAAGTAGCCGATTTCATCTTGTTTTACATTGAGACATCTTATGATCATGTTAGCTTACTGTGACTACATCTTTTATAGCATATTTCTGTCTAATGCAAGTATATGTCATTGAATTCATGTCTGAATCGGTTAACTTGAGTTATAATGCATGTTTCGCTACAATCGGTTCATAACATGACGGAATCGGCTTTCTAGTCGATCTCCCATTACATCGGCTCTTCGAGCCATACAGTTGGAACTACCTGGATACACCGGTTAGTTCCGCCCTATGAATACTGATTACTATCTTTTCCTTGTCAATTGTAGGTCAAATTGACTGGCACGCTTGGGTGTTACCGATATTCTCAGACCGGGTCCGAAGCTAGCTGGATCTGCGAGAGCTTTACTGCCTCAAGGGTCATTTGCGGCTTCGCTGGTGTGTTGGGCTTAGGGAACCACCATTTGCGCCAACACACTTTTTGGCACGCCCGGTGGGACCATTCACTAAAGACCATGGCAAAAGGGAAGACTGCGGCAGACGGATCCTCCAGGGATGACGGTGTCCTCAGGGTCAGGGTCGAAGATCTCAGTGAGGAGGACGCGACAGTGCTGAACAAGATCGTTGAAGAATTCGCTGATGCCTGCCTGCTTTCATTCAGCAAGCAGCGTGATGGCTCTATGGTGAAGAAGAATGCATTCCCAAGGTGGATCATGGACGGCCATTCTGATAAATCTGAAGAGGAGTGCAAGGCCGACCTCAAACAGATGCTGGAAGAAGCGACCTGGGAGGCCGCCTATTCAGCAGTCGGCCATCACCATAAATCCTTCCTGCAGACATTCTATAACATCATGAAGACCGTTCTCAAGCGACAGGATTGGGAGTCTTTGGGTCCAGTTTACTTCAACATACCCGCAGAAGACGCGGATCCAAAAGCAGCGGCAGGGACCTCTAATTCCTCACCGCAACAGCCGAGCCAGCCGAAAATGCCAGTGCAAGGTGCCACTGCGGCTGGTTCGGCTTAAAAAATAGCAGCTTCTCCCAGATTATACAAGGATCATACTCCAGAGGAGCTCGCAGCTTTCATGCAGGCCACTGGGCAGACGGTAAACTCGATGAACTCATCAGCGGTGAACCCGACGGTTAGAAATACACCGGCGGCAGACACGGCCAACCCAACTCCTGGATACCATGAGGGGATCACATATCAAGACCTTCAGGCAGCGCCGCATCTGGGGTACGCCCAGATGCCCAACAATCAGCTGCTGGAGCAGATGAGTGCCATGCTCCGTGATACATTCGGTTTGCAGCCGAAGACCGGGACTGGAATCAAGTATAGACGTCCTTACCCCGAGTGGTACGATCGAGTGACGTTGCCGCCCAGGTATCGCTTACCCGACTTCTCCAAGTTCAGTGGACAGGACGACATCACCACCATGGAACACATTAGCCGCTATCTGACCCAGCTCGGCGAAGCTTCATATGAGGTAGCTCACAGGGTCCGGCTCTTTCCACTATCACTGACAGGGCCGGCGTTTAGCTGGTTCGCGTCCATAGAGTCTGGCTCAATTCAAGGTTGGAAAGATCTGGAGACCAAGTTCCATAACTACTTCTTCTCTGGCACTGGGGAGAAAGACATCACAGATCTCACCAACATGCGCCAAAAGCCGAATGAACTTGGATCGGCTTTCATCAGACGATTCAGGGAAACCAGGAACATGTGCCATTCTTTGAACCTGAACGACAAACAGCTCGCCAAGATAGTGGTCAGTGGGCTGCTCCCACACGTCCAAGAGAAGCTAGTGGGCACCAACTTCAACAGCATCAGCGAGATGATGCAGAGGGTGGCCGCATTAGAACACCAGGCCCAAAGCTTTAAGAAAGAATCAAAATACAAGCAGTCGGCCTACGTCTGTAATTCTGACTCAGAGGATGGGGAGAATGAAGAAGTGGCTGCTGTTGAGCTCAAATGGGGTACAAAGCCAATGGCCGTGCCAAAGGGTTGGAGCGCGGAAGATCAATACGACTTTGACACACGCAAGCTGGACAAGCTCTTCGACCTGTTAGTCAGTGCGGGCCACATCACCTTCCCGGCTGATTACGTCAAGCCGTCTCATGAGGATTTGCAGGGGAAACCGTTCTGCCAGTACCACGGCCTCACCTCACACTCCACAAACAACTGCCGCAATTTCAAAGCAGCAATCCCGAATGCTATTAGGCGCGGCCTGTTGAAATTTGAGGCCCCTCCCAAGGGAAAGATGAAGATCGACAAATTCCTATTCCCGAAGGGGCAGAACATGGTCCAGATCGCAAACCCTCCGACCAAGGTAAAGATGTTAACCTCAGAACGGGCCAGGAAGAACTCTTCAGTTGATACCGATGCACAGATCACAGCTGAGGAGCTAGTGCTGATCAAAGGAAGGAGGGAGCAGAACCAGAGGCAGCTGGAGCAGGGAGAGTCCAGGGGCACCAAGAGCAGGACGCCCACGCACCAGCACCTTCTGAATAAGTGGCGGCGACAGAAAGAGAAAGATCATCAGAGGCAGCTGCAGCGCGAAGAAGAGGAGTACCGCAGGTGGCTCCGCGAGGAAGAAGAGGTGCGCTATCACGAAGAAATGGCTCGCCACCGGGAAGGTGAGGAGGATCACTGGTATTGCCCATTCTTCCGACACTGCTGGAACGAAGGCCTGAGATTGCCAACGCTGCGCAACTGTCCAGAATGCAGCGATCAGTACCGAGAGTACAGGCAGTCCCAAGTCAACCGCCGGTCCATGCACCAGAGGCTGGGGAGCCCCCATAGCCCGCGGGATCGGCGTGAAAAAAGGGACCTGCGCAATCGGCTTGATGAGGCGGTAGTTGAACGCCGACAGCCGGTTTGGCAAGAGAACCAGTGGTGCCCGGGGGATCTGACTAGAAGCCAAAGGCGCCGGGTGCAGCGGCTCAGGAACAGGGAGCTCCAGGCTGAGGGGCGCGCCAAACAGGTGTGGCGCGAAAAGCCTTCACAAAATAATGGAAAGGCTGTAGCCGATGCACAGATGGTGTTTGTGCTACCTGCAGAGTTCAGAGCCAAGAAGTACGATACCGATTCCGACTCAGACGATTCGGGATCAGAAGAAAGAGTGGCCAAGTTAGTGCTCGCACAGCAAGCTACTTTTGATAAGCCGGCCAAGAATCGACATCTGAAGGCCCTCTATCTCAAAGGTTAGGTCGACGGCATGCCCATGACGAAGATGCTGGTGGACGGCGGCGCCACCATCAATCTCATGCCCTACACTACATTCCGCAAGCTAGGCAAGGGTCCCGATGATCTAATAGAAACTGATCTGATGCTCAAGGATTTCGGGGGCAATTCTTCCAACACTCGGGGGGCAATCAACGTCGAGCTGACAGTGGGGAAGAAGACACTGCTTACTACCTTTTTCGTGATCGACAGTAAAGGTGCCTACAGCTTGCTGCTCGGACGCGACTGGATTCATGCCAACTGCTGCGTGCCATCCACCATGCATCAGTGCCTCATTCAGTGGCATGGCGATGAGGTCGAAGTGGTCCCGGCCGATGACTCGGTCAGCGTGGCGACGGCGGATGCCACATACTGGGAAGCTGGGGATCATGATTGTTTCTCTGGCAAGGCTTGGGAAGGAGGCTCCATCAAGGTCAGCGACGAGAGTCAACAGCCGATCAGGGCAATCGGCTGAGTCTTTTTATTGAATGGAGAATCCGATCGACGGCACATAGGGTAAGTTGGGGCAAGGATTCACGTCGGCCGACAAGCTCGAAGAAGTAGATGTTGGATCCGGCGACAAGCCAAGGCCGACGTTTATTGCCGCCAACTTAGACCCGGAGTTCAGGCAGGAGCTGATTCAACTGCTGAAGGAGTACAAAGATTGCTTCGCCTGGGAATATTATGAGATGCCTGGATTGGACAAATCTATTGTTGAGCACAGGCTACCTATCAAGCCAGGGTTTCGGCCATACAAGCAGCCTCCACGTCATTTTAGAGAGGACGCTCTACCCGACATTAAGGCCGAAATCACGAGGCTGTTAGAAGCCAAGTTCATTCGAGCTTGCCGATATGCCGAGTGGATATCGAACATCGTCCCCGTGTATAAGAAAAATGGTAAATTGCGAGTCTGTATTGACTTCAGGGATTTAAATAGAGCTACACCGATGGATGGCTACCCTATGCCAATAGCCGATATGTTGGTAGACTCGGCTGCTGGGCACCAGGTTATTAGCTTCATGGATGGCAATGCTGGTTATAATCAAATTTTTATGGCTGATAAAGACATCCCGAAAGCTGCTTTCAGGTGCCCTGGTGCGCTTGGTTTGTTTGAATGGGTGGTCATGACGTTTGGTTCGAAGAATGCCGGTGCAACCTATCAGAGAGCTATGAATTATATATTTCACAAGTTGATCGGCAAAATCATTGAAATCTATATAGATGACGTGGTGGTGAAATCCAAGAGCAATAAAGATCACCTGGCCGATCTGAGGGCCACTCTGGAATGCACAAGGAGACATGGTTTGAAGATGAATCCTAACAAGTGTGCGTTCGGTGTGTCGGCTGGCGAATTTCTGGGATTCATGGTCCACCGCAAAGGGATAGAGATCGGCAGCAAGAGCAAGAAGGCGATTGATGAACTTGCACCTCCAACCAACAAGAAGGAATTGCAATCTTTGCTTGGTAAGATTAACTTTATCAGAAGGTTCATCGCCAACTTATCAGAGAAGGTGCTGCCGTTCTCGTCATTGTTGAAGCTCAAGAATGATCAAGAGTTCAAATGGGGTGACGTGCAACAGAAGGCTTTTGACGAAATCAGAGAATACATGAAGACTCCCCCTGTCTTAGTACCGCCACGGACAGGGAGGCCTTTTAAATTGTACGTGACAGCCGAAAGCCATACTATTGGATCGGCCCTTTTTCAAGAGTTTGAAGGGAAAGAGAGAGCAGTTTTCTACCTGAGCAGGCGGCTCCTTGACCCTGAGACAAGATACACACCGACCGAGAAGTTGTGCTTGTGCCTATTCTACTCATGCACCAAGTTGAGGCACTACCTGCTTGCCTCGGAGTGTGTGGTGGTGTCCAAGGAGGATGTCATCAAGCACATGCTTTCGATGCCTATTTTAAATGGTCGGATCGGCAAATGAATCCTGGCGCTCTCAGAATTTGACTTGAGGTTCGAATCGGCTAAGGCAGGCAAAGGCCAGGCGATAGCCGATTTCATCACGCAACATCACGGAGGATCGGCTAATGTAGCGGATATAGCGCCATGGACTATGTTATTAGACGGCTCTTCGTGTAAGCAAGGTGGTGGCGTCGGAGTAGTGCTCATCTCACCGCGGGGTGTGCGCTTTGAGTATGCTTTCCGGATTGGGCCATTGTCACAAACAATCAGGCTGAATATGAAGCCGCGTGGAAAGATTTTCAGCTTCTGCATGAAGCAAAAGCCGATGCAGTTGAAGTATTTGGCGATTCACAACTAGTCATCAACCAATTGCTCGGCTTGTATGAGTGTAAAGATGAGATACTCAGAGGCTACTATGATCAGTGCCAGGCTCTCATCAAGAAGTTCATGACGGTATCTCTCTGTCACATCCCCAGGGCCCAGAACCAGGAAGCTAATCGGCTGGCGCAGAACGCGTCGGGTTATCGGCCGATGCAGGAGATTTGTAACAGTGAGCAATCTGCTGATGACTGGAGGGGCGAGATAGCAGGTTACCTGGAAAATCCTTCACAACGGGTCAACAGAAAGCTAAGGTACAAAGCCACCAAGTATGTGTTGCTGGATGGTCAGTTGTATTACAAGACTGTTGAAGGAGTGCTGCTCAAATGCCTGAGGACAAAGGAATCAGTAAAGCTGATGAGCGAAGTACACGATGGAGTCTGCGGTGCACATCAATCAGCTCACAAGATGAAGTGGATCATCAGGAGGACTGGTTACTATTGGCCTACGATGCTGAAAGATTGTTTCAAATATTATAAAGGGTGTCAAGAATGCCAAAAGTTCGGAAATATACAAAAGTCTCCAGCCTCTGCTATGAATCCTATAATCAAGCCATGGCCTTTTAGAGGATGGGGTATCGATCTAATAGGCCAAATCTATCCACCATCGAGCAAGGGTCACAAATGGATCCTGGTGGCGACTGATTACTTCACCAAGTGGGTAGAAGCCATTCCTTTGAGGAACGCCACTTCAGCTGACGTGATCGAATTTGTAAAGGAGCACATTATTTACAGGTTTGGCATACCTCAGACGATCACAACCGATCAGGGGACAATGTTCATTTCAGAGGAGTTTATGACCTTTGCCGACGACATGGGCATCAAGATTTATAATTCATCGCCGTATTATGCCCAAGCCAACGGACAAGCAGAAGCCTCCAATAAAATTTTGATCAAGGTCATCAAGAAAAAGATTGAGCAGAACCCCAGAAAATGGTATTTGCATCTGAGCGAGGCGCTATGGGCATATCGCATGGCACAGCATGGATCGATCAAGGCTTCACCTTATGAGCTAGTCTATGGACACGTTGCCGTCTTGCCATGGGAGATTCAGTCTGAGACACGGCGTGTCACGTTGCAAAACAAGCTTACAGCCGGTGAATACAAAGACATTATGATGGACAGTTTAGAAGATTTGCACTGTCATCGGCTTAGGGCTTTGGAATATATTGAAAAGAACAAGGTACGGGTGACCAAGTATTACAACACTAAGGTAAGAAGCAAGAGCTCCACCGAATTAGAGCTAGTATGGAAAGTCATTCTGCCTATTGGTACAAAAGATAGCCGATTCGGTAAATGGTCGCCAAACTGGGAAGGCCCGTATCGTGTGATGGAATGCGCCCCGGGTAATGCTTACATCCTTGAAGACTTGGAAGGACAGAGACTCGCCAGAGCCATCAACGGGAAGCATCTGAAGAAATACTACCCTACCATCCCAGTTGGGGGATAATAGCCGATTCATGTGAATCTGGCTCTAACAGCTGATGCTGTGCAAGCGGGTCGCCTTCAGGACAAAAATGGCCGACATCGTAGTAACGAGTCGCCCTTAGCACAAAAATGAAATACCCTCGATGGGGTGTAACAGCCGATGCGATAAGCATCGCCTTTAGAGAAAAAATAAATAAAAAAATAATAAAAGCAAAGTATACAGTCTTGCAAATTGGATTGTTTTGAGCATAATGAGTTCAGAAGTATCATATACATCAGAATGCCTAATACAATCTAGTTTGGATTATTGACGCCGTCCCAGATCACGTCCTCGGCGTCGACGGACACGGAGAGACCGTCGGCATGAGGGGCGAAAGCGGCCATCAGCGTGCCGAACTCCTCCATGTCTTGGCCTGCCCGGATCCCCGGTTCGACGTTCTCCAGCACGATGCCGGAGTTGATCTGGGCGGCGGCCAGAGCTCCCGCGACACCGTGACGGACGCCGCTCATCGCCACCTGGCGGATGCGGTGGTGCACGTCTGCAAGCTGTTCCACCTGCGTTTGCCCCCGCGCGCGGAGGACGTCGGTGACGCTCGCCGCAGCCACGCACAGTTCGTGCAGCTGCGCCGTCAGGGCTGCATAAACAAGGAAGGTCAGTGTTGGAAACGCGCCATGCACACAGTTGGACAAAGCGAGAGATTACCTGCCACGGCGGCCTGCGACTCCGCGAGGTTGGCCCGCGCCTCCGCCAAATCGATGCTGGCGGCAACGAGCGCGACGGCCTGGTCCTCGTTCTCCTTATCCAGCACCATCTCATGATGCAAGTGGCGGCCGTCGGTGGCGGTGTAGGAGTCGCGGGAACTCGAAGATGACCCCGAGTTCAATTCCGCTCTGGAGGTGGTGCTGCGAGCTGGAGCGTGAGGGAGGTTCGGTTGTGGCGCCGTGCGACGCACCGAGGAACTGGCGCCGATCGGTGCGCCGGAAGGAAGATGGAGCAAAGATCCCAGAAGTCATATGATCCAGTGATCTGAAGCCCGGTGAGTATATGGATATCACCCAGGGTAATGGTTTTTGGACCATCTCCGAATACAAAAGCATTCAAGGAGTTGGACAAAAAATGACTGGCAGCAATCAGGAGCGGCTCATTCCTTGCCGTCTCTGATAGTGATAGGTCAAGACATTGGCTCAGATGGCGCATCTTCCAGTCCGCGCGCTTCTTCGCCGCGACACGACGGAACCAGTTCCTCCACCCAGCAGGTGCGCTTGGCCAGTTTCTGAAAAATTTTGCCCAAGAAGAGGCGCCCATCATGGAGCTTCAGAATGGGAACTGGTTGGTTTCTTGAATGATGAAGTCTTTGGGGATCGGATCACCCATCGGGCCCAGATAGTAGGTATCGGGGATGTCCTTCAGTGGAATCAGAATATCATCCCTCAGCACCTGGATTTGAAACTCGTACTCGGTGAGGTTGAAGAGGGATTCACGAATCAGGGGGCGGATCGATGAAATTGATACCTCAGGGACCTCGGAAGGAGTCGCCATTAGCTCGGGGGTGATTTGACGGCGGCGAATCGAAGCTGGCGGCGGTGAATCGAAGCTGACGGCGGCGGATTGAAGCCCGTGGCGGAAGTTGCGACGGTTTAGGGTTTCGTTTTGGTGCGAAAGTTTGAAGCGCCGAGAGGGAAGCTGCGGTTTGGCTATTTGAAGGCTCAAGCGCTAATTTCGGAATAAACCAGTTTATTCCAAAATTGGGGGGCATGTGTTAACACCAAATTTTGGGCTGGGAGCCGATAGCCGATGCCAGATGGAGATAGCCGATACCGGAGGAAGATAGCCGATCTCGGAAGCAGATTCCGTCTAGCGAAAGGAAGGAAAATAGCCGATTGCACGGTGAATCGGTTATCGGGCGAAGGTGACAGGAGGCGTGCAGCGTCGGTATTGATGACGTCATCCAGAGTCCGCGTCGCCAAGATGCGATCACGATCGGAGTCCGTTATGAAAGGGAAGGTGGGACTCCAAGTTACCTTAGATATATGATAGTTTGTTAGTTTCCTTATCTATTGATGAGTTGTAATTCGACTAGGACTCTATCTACGCTCAGGGTATAAATATAAGCCCTCAGCCATTGTAAAAAACAACAACAACAACGTCAATACAACACAACTTTCGGCTCCGACCAACAAACCCTAGAGTCAGTCGAGTCCGGCGAGTTACTTCATCCAGGCTGGGTGTCATCCGGTGGACGCAGGCTTGCTTGTAAGTATCGTCAACCCCCTATTAAACTATGTCTTTTTAGCGTCATCCGGTGGACGTGGAAGCATGGCGGACCAGGGTCCTTGCTAAGCTCTGTTTCTTTGGCGTCATCCGGTGGACGTGGGAAGCACAGTGAGTCAAGGATGATTCACGCTGGTTTACCCGATCAATCTGTGTTAACCGTCATCCGGTGGACGAGATGCAGATTAGGACGGTTTTCACGCGCGGATTAGTTATCGATTCATGTTTGTTTGCTTGATTAATCTATTAGTTAATGTCATCCGGTAGGAAGGCTATAGATTGAGATAGTTTGCATGTATGGATTAGTTATCGGCTCTAGTTAAATTTGACAGTTTAGCTGGATTCACTAAGTTACAGATGTTGCTTATGTTTATTGTTTATTATTTAAAGCAATCATCAATTTGCCCGTCTTGATCCATATGCGTCGGCTTATATCTAATAGATCTATATGTTCAACGAATTATGCTTGCCATTTGTTTTATATTGATAAGATAGAATGCTTTGCACCAGCCGGTTGTATTTTGGATCTAGATTAGATACGGGTCGCACTCAAGTAATAAAATAAACATTGTCTAGATTCAAAGGTTAACGGATTTAAGTTGCAACTTCATCATGACTGCCTCGATCCGCTCGATCTCCACTGTTGCAAGATTGTGATTTAGATCTATTAGCCGGAGAGTTGAAACATTGTCTACTTTATAGGCTTGTATGTTGCCTGTATACACTGAATCGGCTGAAGTAGCCGATTTCATCTTGTTTTACATTGAGACATCTTATGATCATGTTAGCTTGCTGTGACTACATCTTTTATAGCATATTTCTGTCTAATGCAAGTATATGTCATTGAATTCATGTCTGAATCGGTTAACTTGAGTTATAATGCATGTTTCGCTACAATCGGTTCATAACATGACGGAATCGGCTTTCTAGTCGATCTCCCATTACATCGGCTCATCGAGCCATACAGTTGGAACTATCTGGATACACCGGTTAGTTCCGCCCAGTGATTACTGATTACTATCTTTTCCTTGTCAATTGCAGGTCAAATTGACTGGCACGCTTGGGTGTTACCGACATTCTCACACCGGGTCCGAAGCTAGCTGGATCTGCGAGAGCTTTACTGCCTCAAGGGTCGTTTCCTCCTTCGCTGGTGTGTTGGGCTTAGGGAACCACTTTTTGCGCCAACAGCCTCATCCTGGTTATAAGCAATCGCCTCAAGACGAGTTAGTAGACAAGATGAGCGCAATGCTTAGGGACCAGTTCGGCTTGCAGCCGAAGGCAGGCGTGTCGATCAGATACAGGCGCCCCTACCCTGAATGGTTTGATCGTGTGGCGTTACCGCCAATATATCACATGCCAGATTTCACCATGTTCAGCGGTCAAGACGACATATCTACCATAGAGCACATCAGCCGCTACCTGACTCAGCTTGGTGAGGTGTCTTATGAGGATGCTCACAAGGTCCGTTTCTTCTCATTATCCTTGACAGGGCCGGCTTTCAGCTGGTTCACTACTCTGGAGCCCGGGTCGATCCAAAATTGGGCAGAACTGGAAAGCAAGTTTCACATCTATTTCTTCTCTGGCACTGGGGAGAAAACTATTGTTGATTTGACCAACATGCGCATGAAGAGTAGCGAGACTGGATCGGCTTTCATCAAGCGCTTCAGGGAAATGAAGAACATGTGCTATTCCCTGAACCTACCTGACAAGCAGCTTGCTTACTTAGTCATTGGTGGGATGCTCCCGCATATCTAGAAAAAGCTCATGGGCATTGACTTTGACAACATTAGCCAGGTGTTGCAGCGAGTGACAGCTCTGGAGCTCCAAGCTCAGACCTTCCATAAGGAGGGGAGGTACAAACAGACGGCGTTCGTCTGTAATTCAGACTCGGAAGATGAGGATGAAGATGAAATCGCCGCTGTCGAGTTGAGATGGGGCAAGAAGCCCATGGCTGTGCCTAAAAATTAGAGCTCAGAGGACCAGTATGACTTCGATACAAATAAGCTGGACAAATTATTTGATCTGCTGGTCAGTGCTGGGCAGATTACCTTCCCTGCCGATTATGTAAGGCCCTCTCCTGAAGACTTGAAAGGGAAGACTTTCTGCCAGTACCATGGCGTCACCTCACGCGACACCAACGGATGCCGCGCATTCAAGACTCAGATACAGAGGGCTATCTCCTGCGGCTTGTTGAAGTTTGAAAGCCCTGTTAAGGGGAAAATGAAGATTGATAAATTCCCATTCCCCAAGTGAAAGGTCCTTGTTTGGTTTTGGTAATTGAGTGACAGCTTAGGTGGACTAATATGTGTCTAAGTGTTGATTACACAGGTGATTAGTCCACAGGTACATGTGTGTGAGCAACTATGCCATGGAGGTGGATATGGCGTGTTGAGTGTTGCTTAGCTCACACATATGGAGATGAAGGAGCTAAACGCATGAGACATGACATGGAGTCATGTGGCTAGGTGGAGAAGATCAAGACGAGGCTTCGCGTCGACGGACCGGTTGCAAGTGTGAAGGGCAAGTCGGGTGATGGCTTGGCGCCGATGGACCAATGCAACGGTGAAGAGCAAGCAAGTCAAGGATCGATGAACCAAAAAGCCACGTGATGATATGAAGTGGATCATATCATTCATGAGGTGTTGGTGCATGTGTTGCATTGGCATCGATTGTGTCGGAGACGGTGATGAAGACGGTGATCGAAATGGAAAGCGCAAGGCAAAGGTATAACCTAGGGCATTTCCATTTCACCGGTCTAAGGTTGAGTAGAGAAGTGCTTGACCGGTTTTAGGATAGATGGCCGTACTATCAAGAGGGGTAAACTTGTTTGCATATCGGTCATCTAGTGCCACTTGAATGATCTAACTTGCATATGTTGTTAGGATCGAGTGGCGAGGCGAAAAGAGAGAAAATCCTTTGTGAAAATGTTTGTAAAAAGCTAACACACTTGCACTTAAGGTTGAACACTTGTGGTGTTAGCACATTTGCAAAGGTGAAAGGTGGTTTAGATCTCTCTTTCTCCTGCCGAGCTTGCGAGGCAGGATTCAGAGGTTTTTGGCAAAGTAAAAGGAGCGTCGGACTGTGTGGAGGGGTAGCGTCGGACCATTGAATAGAGTCCGACGCCTAACCCTAGTTCTGGCCAATAGCGAGCGTCGGACGCTCGGTTAACGAGCGTCGGACCATTGCCCGCTTCGGTCCGACGGTGGCGAGCAGTGTCGGCGTGACGCGTGGCGTTCAGGAAAGCGTCGGACGCTAGAGATTCGTCCGACGGCGAGCGTCGGACTGGAGTCCGACGGTTTTGAGCGCTCGGGGAGCTCTCTGGAAGCGTTGGACCATGGTGATCATTGGTCCGACGGCTAACCGCGCGAGAGTCCGACGGTGGCCGAGCTGTGGCCCGTCTGTGAGAGTCGGACGGTCCGACGCCTGGAGCTGTGCGCGCGTCGGACCATCGGCTTGAGCGTCCAACGGTTGGAAAAACGGCGCGAGAAATAGCCGTTGAGATCCAGCGGCTACGGTTGAATCGAGCTGACACGTGGTGGCCATCGAGAGCGTCGGACCGTGGGCTTTGGTCCGACGGTGGCGCGCTGGTTCGGTCCGACGGTCGGTCCGACGGCCGTTTTCAGTTGGCAACGGCTCTTTTGAGCTGAGGGCTATAAATAGAGGGTTGTGGCCGGCTGTTGGAGGTGTCTTGCACCTTGGGAATGTGTCTCCCTTGTTTGTGCATGGCTTAGTGCTCTCCAACTCACTTGTGTTCATAGAATTCACATTCGAGGAGTGAGTGATCGATCGATAGTGCGTTGCATTGAGAGATTGCATCGTGTGGCACTAGGTGATCGAGTTGCAAGCCGGTGGTGCTTGTTACTCTTGGAGGTCACCACCTCCTAGACGGTTTGGTGGCGAGAGGCTCCGTGGAAGCGAGCAAGAAGATTGTGCTTGGCTCCGGAGCAAGCTTGTGAGAGGTTGGAGCTCACCTCGCGGGAGATCACGAAGAGCATCGCTAGTAGAGCGAGACGTGAAGAGCGACAAGTGGTCCGGCCGAGTCAAGTGCTAGAGCTTGTGGTAAGCACTCCACGTGGGAGAGTGTGACTTGCGGGTCACCACTAGCAAGAGGACCGGCGGCAACCTTGGAGCTTGTCTCAACGGAGGACGTAGCTTGTGGCGACAAGTGAACCTCCGGGAAATAAATCACCGTGTCAACATCTTCCCATCCTTCGTGGTGGTTTGCTCCCTTCTACACAAGTTATTTATTTTGTGCATTACTTTACTTGTGTAGTTGTAGCTGCTCTTGTGAGACCGGTTAGCTTGTGTAGCTTGCCACTCACCTTCTTAGCTTGTGTAGCTTAGAAGTAGTTCACACTTAGTTTGTGTAGCTAAGTGAGTTGCGCTCCTTGATTTGGATTGTGTATCCTTGTCATTGAGCAAGTAATGAGCTTAGGTGCTTAGTGCGCTTTTGCTTACTAGTTGATAGGAGTTTCCCCGGTGCTTAAAGTACTAGTGCTTAGGTTTGTGTGACCTTGTGCTAGAACGGTTTAGGGAAGCTCAAGCTAGGCTTGCACCTTTGTTTTTGCTAGGATCTTTTACAAGGTGCATAGAGTTATAGTTAGAGGGGTGAATCGTTGCTAGAACCGAATAGTTTTTATTCCGCTACGATTAGTTGTTAAAAAGGACTATTCACCCCCCCTCTAGTCCGCCATCTCGACCCTACACCAAGGATCAGAAAATGGTTGAAGTGTTGGCCCCAACAGGAAAAATGAAAGTTCTAACCTCCAATCAAGCTAGAAGGAATGCGTCAGTCGATCCCGATATGCATATATCGGCTGAGGAGCTGGCGATGATCAAGAAGAGGCGGGAGCAAAATCAGAGCCAATACGAAAAGGGGGAGTCCAGTGGCACCAAGAAGACCAGGCCCACGTCCCGCGATCTTCTGAACAAATGGCGTCGGGAGAAGGAGAAGACCCACCGGAGGCAGCTCGAGGAAGAAGAATACCGGAGGTGGGCTCGTGATGAAGAAGAAGCCCGTTACCAGGAAGAGATGGCTCGCCGCCGGGAGGAAGAAGAAAGCCACTGGCATTGCCCATTCTTTAGACATTGCTGGAACGAAGGTCTGAGATTGCCTACTCTCCGCAACTGTCCGGAGTGCAGCGATCAATACCGAGAGTACAGGCACTCTCAGACCAACCGCCGGTCCATGCATGAGAGGCTCGGACACCCACACGACATGCGGGATCGGCGCGAAAAAAGGGACATACGTGATCGGCTCGACGAGGCAGCAGTTGATCACCAAGAGCCGGTCTGGCAGGAGAATCAATGGTGCCCTGGGAACTTGACCAGGAGCCAGAGGCGCCGTGTGCAATGCCTCAGGAATAGGGAACTCAAAGCAGAAGGCTGCTCGAAGCAGATCTGGCGAGAGAAGCTTCCTCAGGACAAAGGAAAGGCAATAGCCGATGCACAGATGGTGTTTGTGCTTCCGGCTGAATTCAGGGCGTCTCGGGCCAGGAAGACTGAAGTTGTCTCTGATTCTGATGAGTCGGAGTCTGAGCAGGCCACCGCCAGGCTGGTTTTTGCGCAGTAGGCTGGCTTTGACAAGCCACCCAAGCACCGACACCTGAAAGCCTTGTATATCAAGGGATATGTCGATGGGATGCCCATGACCAAAATGCTAGTCGATGGTGGTGCCACTGTCAATCTCATGCCTTACACCACCTTCCGCAAGTTGGGCAAGGGCCCTGATGATTTAATTGAGACCGACATGATGCTCAAAGATTTCGGGGGGAACTCTTAAAATACCCGGGGGGCAATCAATGTCGAGCTAACAATTGGGAAGAAGACGCTGCTCACCACTTTCTTCGTAATTGACAGCAAGGGTTCTTACAGTCTGTTACTTGGGCATGACTGGATACATGCCAACTGCTGCGTGCCATCAACCATGCACCAATGTGTGATGCAGTGGCATGGTGAAGAAGTTGAGGTGGTCCCAGCCGATGATTCAGTAAGCATAGCCACGGCAGATGCGGCCTACTGGGAAGCTGGGGATCACGATTGTTTCTTTGGCAAGATTTGGGAGGAAGGCTCCATCAGGGTCAGTGATGAGAGTCAACAGCCAGTCAGGGCAATCGGCTCTGAGTCTTTTTATTAATGGATAATCCGATCGATGGCACCGAGGGCAAGCTTGGACAGGGCTTTACGTCGGCCGATAAACTTGAAGAAGTGGACATCGGATCCAGTGACAGACCAAGGCTGACGTACATTGCTGCCAATCTTGACCCTGAGTTCAGGCGGGAGTTGATTGACTTATTGAAAGAATACAGAGACTGCTTCGCCTGGGAATATTACGAGATGCCTGGTTTGGACAAATCGATTGTCGAGCACAGATTGCCTATCAAGCCTGGATTTCGGCCGTTCAAGCAGCCACCACGACGATTCAAACAGGATTCATGACCTGACATTAAGACCGAGATTGAGAGGTTGCTGGAAGCCAAGTTCATTCGAGCTTGCCGATACGCCGAGTGGGTATGGAATATCGTCCCTGTGTACAAGAAAAATGGCAAGTTGCGGGTCTGCATCGATTTCAGAGACCTGAATAGAGCTACCCCGATGGACGGCTACCTGATGCCAATAGCCGATATGTTAGTCGATTCGGCTGCGGGGCACCGGGTCATCAGCTTCATGGATGGTAATGCTGGCTACAATCAAATTTTTATGGCCGATGAAGATATTCCTAAGACTGCTTTCAGATGTCCTGGTGCTATATGTTTGTTTGAGTGGGTTGTAATGACGTTTGGTTTGAAAAATGCCGGTGCAACTTATCAAAGGGCTATGAATTATATTTTTCATAAGTTGATCGGCAAGATTGTAGAAATTTACATTGATGATGTAGTTGTGAAGTCCAAAAGCTACAAGGAGCATTTAGCCGATATGAAGGCTACGCTGGAATGTACTCAGAAGCATGGCTTGAAGATGAATCCTAATAAATGTGCTTTCGGATTGTCAGCAGGCGAGTTTCTGGGTTTCATGGTACATCGCAAGGGAATTGAGGTCGGCAGCAAGAGTAGGAAGGCCATCGATCAGCTTGTGCCGCCAACTAACAAGAAGGAGTTGCAGTTCTTACTTGGCAAGATCAATTTCATCAGAAGATTCATTGCTAATCTGTCAGAGAAGGTGCTGCCGTTCTCAACATTATTGAAGTTGAAGGACACTCAGGAGTTTAAATGGGGTGACGTACAACAAAAGGCTTTTGATGAAATCAAGGAATATATGAAGTCTCCACCTGTTCTGGTACCGCCACAGGCAGGTAAGCCATTCAAGCTGTACATGACAGCCGAAGACCATACAATTGGATTGGCCCTTTTTCAAAAATTTAAAGGAAAAGAGAGGGCAGTTTTCTATCTAAGCAGAAGGCATTTGGATCCCGAGACCAGATACACTCCAACTGAGAAGCTATGCTTATGCTTATTCTACTCGTGCACCAAGCTAGGCCATTATTTGCTATCGGCTGAATGTGTGGTAGTTTCCAAGGCTGATGTGATCAAACATATGTTATCAATGCCTATCCTGAACGGATGGATCGGGAAGTGGATCTTGGCTCTCTCTGAGTTTGACCTGAGGTTCGAATCGGCTAAGGCTATCAAAGGTCAGGCAATAGCCGATTTCATCACCCAGCATCGTGAGAGCGCCATCAGTATAGTTGATGTGGCGCCGTGGACTATGTTCTTTGACGGATCGTCTTGCAAGCAAGGTGGAGGTGCTAGGGTTATATTAATATCACCTCGAGGTATACGGTTTGAGTATGCTTTCCAGATCGGACCGACAGTGACAAATAACCAGGCTGAATATGAGGTGATTTAGAAGGGATTTCAGCTTCTGCATGAAGCAAAGGCTGACGTAGTTGAAGTTTTTGGAGATTCACAACTAGTCATCAACCAATTACTCGGTCTATTTGAATGGAAAGATGACATACTCAGAGGCTACTATGATCAGTTCCAAGCTTTGATCAGAGGATTCTTAACAGTTTCCCTGTATAATATTCCCAGAGCCCAGAATCAAGAAGCAAACCGACTAGCACAAAGTGCTTCAGGTTATAGATCGATGCAGGAAATTCTCAGCGCCGAGCAATCAGCTGATGACTGGCGGGGCGAGATAGCAAGATACCTTGCAAATCCTTCACAGAAAGTTAGTAGAAAGCTGAGGTACAAAGCTATCAAGTACGTGCTGTTGGACGGTCAGTTGTATTATAAGACTGTCGAAGGGGTGCTTTTAAGATGTCTCGGGGTAGAAGAGTCGATGAAGCTGATGGGTGAAGTTCATGAAGAAGTCTGCGGTGCTCACCAATCGGCTCATAAGATGAGATGGATTATCAGAAGGACTGGTTATTATTGGCCAACTATTCTCAAAGATTGTTTCAAGTATTACAAGGGTTGCCAAGAGTGCCAGAAGTTCAGGAATGTGCAGAAGTCTCCTGCCTCAGCTATGAATCCTATCATCAAACCATGGCCGTTCAGAGGTTAGAGAATCGATCTGATTGGCCAAATCTATCCACCATCTAGTAAAGGTCACAAATGGATTTTGGTTGCAACGGATTACATTACTAAGTGGGTGGAAGCTATTCCTTTGAAGAATGCCACATCTGGAGACATAGTCGAATTTTTAAAGGAGCATATCATTTACAGATTTGGTATACCACAGACTATCACAACAGATCAAGGGATGATGTTCACTTCAGATGAGTTTTTGACCTTTGCTGACGACATGGGCATTAAATTTTATAATTCATCACCCTATTATGCCGAAGCCAACGGTCAGGCTGAGGCGTCAAATCAAATTTTAATCAAAATTATCAAGAAGAAGATCGAGCAAACTCCCAGAAGGTGGTACTTGACGCTGAGTGAAGCTCTGTGGGCATACCGGATGGCTCAGCATGGATCAACTAAGGATACACCGTATGAGTTGGTCTATGGACATGCTGCTATTCTTCCTTGGGAAATTCAGTCCGAGACGCAGCGTGTGAAGTTACAGAACGAGCCCACAGCCGGTGAGTACAAGGATATCATGATGGACAATCTTGAAGATCTACATTGCCATCGGCTCAAGGCCCTGGAGTGCATCGAAGCTAATAAGATACGGGTAGCTAAGTATTACAACAATAAAGTGAGAGGGAAGAACTTTCCCGAATCAGAGCTGGTATGGAAGACTATCCTGCATATCGGTTGACGAAAGTTGCTCATTTCTTGCCTGTGAATACTAAGTATGATGGTCCAAAGTTGGCAAACCTTTACATGGAAAGGATAGTATGTCTTCATGGAGTGCCTAAGAAGATTGTGTCTGATAGGGGATCTCAGTTTACTTCTCATTTCTGGAAACAAGTACATGAAGCTTTGGGAACTAAATTGAACTTCAGCACCGCTTATCATCCTCAGACAGATGGGCAGACAGAAAGAACCAATCAGATTCTCGAGGATATGCTGAGAGCTTGTGCCTTACAGCATGGTTCTAGTTGGGACAAGAGTCTACCTTATGCAGAGTTCTCTTACAATAATAGCTATCAGAAAAGTCTTGCAAATGGCACCATTTGAAGCATTATATGGGCGTAAGTGTAGAACACCCTTATACTGGAATCAAACGGGTGAGTCACAGTTGTTTGGACCTGATGTTATAAAGGCTGCTGAAGAACAAGTCAGTAAGATAAGGGAGAACTTAAGGATAGCTCAATCTCGACAAAAGAGTTATGCGGATAAGCGAAGAAGAGACTTGAGTTTTGAAGTAGGTGATTATGTGTATCTCAAGGTATCACCGATGAGAAAGGTGAGAAGGTTTAATATGAAGGGAAAGCTAGCACCAAGGTATGTTGGTCCCTTCAAGATTATAAAGAGACGTGGAGAAGTTGCATATCAATTAGAGTTGCCTGAGCATCTATCAGCTGTTCATGACGTGTTCCATGTGTCTCAACTTAAGAAATGTTTGCGTATACCTGAGGAACAAATACCCATGGATGAACTTCAAGTTAAAGATGATTTGACTTATGAAGAGTACCCTGTGAGGATATTGGAGACAGCTGAAAGGGTCACTCGAAGTAGAGTGATCAGAATGTGCAAGGTTCAGTGGAATAGGCACTCAGAGGAAGAAGCAACTTGGGAAAGAGAAGAGGACTTGAGAAAAGAGTATTCCCATTTGTTTGAGTAAGCATTCAATCTCGAGGACGAGATTTTCTTTAAGGGGGGTAGAATTGTAACACCTAAAATTTTGCAACATTTCAAAAGGGGGAATTTATTTAATTGTGCAATTAATGTCCATGCAAATGTAGGGAAAATAGAATTTTTGGAGAAATAAAAATAAAACCTAGGTCAAACCATGTTTGATGCACTCATGCTGTTGCATATCAGTTTTGTATTGCTTGATTTATTTGTTGGCTTTTCCATTTTCAAATCCCTTTTTGAAACTCCATTTGAAATTGTGTTTGAAATTATAATGGAAAATAGAAAGGAGTAGAAGGCCTCCTTCCCTTCCTCCCTCTGATCTAGCCCAGCTCGGCCACCCGGCCCAACCGGCGCCCCTCTCCTTTTTCCCCGGCCTGCTCGGCCTTTGCCTTCTCCCTCTCCCTCTTGGGCCGCAGCCCAGCTGAGCCGGCCCAGCGAGTAGCAGCAGCGCGCGCGCCCGCTCCCTCTCTGTCTCGCTGCCTCGCCAGCCCCACGCGTCAGTGGCTCCTCCCTACCTTCCTTCTTCCTCCCGTCCCTTTCCTTTCTAGTGCCGGCGGTGATGCCGCCATGGAATCCGCGGCGGATTTGCTCCCTTTCCAAATTGGAGCCGGCCATGACCGTCTTAAGCCACGCCGCACCTGTTTGTGCCCTTTCCGAACCCTAGCCGCCTCCGGTGCCCACGCAGCAGAGCTTACCGAGCCGCCGCCGCCGAGCTTGCCGCCGCCGTGAGAAATTCGACAAGCTCGTCGCTCGTCTCGTCCCAGTAAGCCTTCCAGAGCCTCTAATCCATCTCCCGAACCCGTGCAGCTGTTTTTCCTTTCAATTTGGGCACTAACCGACCCCCTTCACCGTGCACAGGGGCCTCCCGTCCGCCACCGCTCGTCGCCGACCGTCTCCGTGCCGCATCTGGCCTTCCCGAAGCCCTTGGTGAGATCCCTGAGCCTCTACCTCACTTCCCGTACCTTTACCGTGAAGTTTGGTGCACCCTAGCGCCGTTTCCGTGCGTGCCGGTCATCCTCCGGCCATGGCGCCGCCGTAGGCCGTCGGCCGCCGGCGAACAGAGCCGCCTTTTCCCCTCCATCTCTAATCTGGGCCACCGATCCCAGATCCGACGGCCAACGCGTGCCCATACCGGTTCGGTCCACCTGTGCGGGATGGACTAGGTCCACCGTTCCTGTCCACCGCGCGGTGCACCCGGTCCACCGCCTTCGTCCAATCGGAGCCCGCCGCGTGGCGGTCAACCGGTCAGCGGTCAGCGATCCTTGGCGCCTTTCTGGGAATACGCCATCCAACTGTGAAAACGTATTTTTGCTCGGTTTTAATAAAAATCAGAAAAACCCTATTTACAGTTTTGCACTATCTTTAATCACTTATAAAATGCGCGTTTTAGCTCCGATTGAGGTGATTCCAATTGCATTGGATTCATAATTTTATCCTCTTTCCAGTGATATAATTTTTATCTATGTTAATGATAATTTATTTTTCAGTATTATTTAATCCCTAAAATCGCTTGGAAACTTCGGAAAATCATATCTTTCGCGTTTTAGATCCGTTTTCGGTGATCTTTATATCGATGTGATCGTATCAGCGAGTAGAATAGTTTTATAAATCTTTTATTTGGTTTTCTCACTGTTGGTGTACTTTTCTAATTTATGTCCTTGTTTGCTATGCATGAATGCTCCTGTATGCATGTGTGTTGGTGATTAATCGAGTATAGACGGTGAGCAATTCGACGGTGCTTACGACCCGCTTTTCGAGGACCAGCAAGACCAGCAAGACTTTCCTGAGCAAGGCAAGTAATTCATGGGATTATCCTTGTTACCTATTTATGAAAGTTTTACTAAATATCATATGCATGCAATCCCTTGATAAACATAGATGATTTCCCTAGAATTGTCCCTGTACCTTGATACCTACGATTTATGCACATAAATGATTTGGCAATGCTATTATTATCATGATCATGTGTTGATTAATGGGAAGTAATGAACTTTAATAGATGACATTATCCGTAAGTGACCCTCCGGGAAAACCGCGCAACTATGAGTGCTAATGGGCTCTGGTTTTAGTTCAGTAAATTGCTCTTGTCTAGCTTGTTAGTGGTTACCGAAAGGCGCAAGTGGGGTGGGATAAAGCCGGGATGGCTTATAGTTTGGCCCCTGTCTGCAATGATGTGTATAGGCTGCGGTTATGTGCCATCAGGCAGAGGACTTATTATAAGAACAGGCACAGAATCCATAGCGGCCCTAACTTGTTAGACATGACTTTTGAAAGACTTCATAGTGATACCCTGCTCACTCACCTTGGTAGTGTTTTTGGGAGTAATTAACCCGAGCAAATGGGAGTCACGGCTCATAGTGAAAGTGTGCAACCTCTGCAGAGTGTAAAACTGGTATACTAGCCGTACCCGCGGTTATGGGTGGTCTGGAATCCTCATGGGCAGAAAATATTGTCATTGTTTACTTGTTTATGCTTACTGTTCATCTTACATTGATCATGTACCTTGGAATTTATGCAACACCATTGATGCTATTTATAGTATTACTATTACTTTGATTTTAAAGGCTATTGCAACATAACCACATAAAGCTATTTGAGCCTCATGAACCCTGTGTATTACTTGCTGAGTACGATATGTGCTCACTCTTGCTATTACCACCACCACAGATGAAGATTGGAGTTATGACTACCGCAACGAGTTCTAGACTTGTTGTCAACCAGTCAACGTCCCTGCGTTGGAGCTACCACGAGAGATTTTAATTTCCGCTGAGATGTTGTAATAAAGTACTATGTTTAAATATTGTTCGTTATGTATTAAACTCTGCAATGGTACTTAATGAATTTGTCTAGCATGTGTGGACTTGATCCTTGGCACACATGTGAGCTTTTATACATCCTGGTGTTGTTTTTAATATCGGGGTGTGACAAATTGGTATCAGAGCTTTGTTGACTGTAGGACGCAAGCCTAGATAGTAAAAATCACATAGGTTTATTTTTGCACTTAAATTTCAGCCTTGACTATTTTATTACAATTTTGTTTTATGCTATACTTCCTTATTCTATTGCAAAAAGTTTGACTCTAGCTTCTCTTTTCTGATTTTGTAGATGGTTCTCACTCGTTCCGCCGCTCGCCGCTCTGCTGCTGAGGCTGTTTCTCCTCGTGGCGTCGCCTCCTACGTCGCCCAGCTCTCTCCCAGCGCACCGCCGGTGAAGCCCGAGGTCGTGGTCCTCTCCGACGATGAGGAGGACCCCACTGAGGTCCTCATGTTCGATGACGACGTGGAGGAGGAGATCGTGCCAGTCACTCCGACGACGCCAGCTCCTACACCGACGCCTGCACCTGCACCGACTCCCCCTGCACCTGAGCCAGTGATGGAGTGGTTCCGTGTTACCACCATCAAGGACCCGGCGCCGAACGCGTATCAACACTCCCTGCTGCAAGAAGTGTTGACTACGTACTACAGTGACAAGCACCCGGTCATCGAGTACCTCTGCTCGAGGTACACCCACCCTGAGGAGGCGACCTACTACAAGACCCTGTTGGCAGTCATCTACTGGGAGCCTGGACAGCCGAAGCCGGCTCCTCATCAGGTCTTCTTTTCGCCTGCTAGGAGGACTTCAGCTCACGCCAGCATGGAGGATGCTGCGCAAGTGGCGTACGCATTCTACCATGGTCTTCGCTATGAGCTCATGGAGGAGGATCGCTTTCGCCACCTGCCCCGCTTTGAGCCCTGGGCTGGACGAGCTGTGGTGACCCAGGCTGATCCCCTGCATCCGACGTTGAACACCACCGCTCTGCACGTCAATGCCTTGACGGAGCAAGTGGTGGGGCTCCAGGGAGAGCTGAAGGGAGCACACTCAGCGTCACGGCGTCTCCAGAAAGAGAATGATTGTCTGCGGGCTATGCTCAAGAAGTCCCCCCGCTACACGAAGAAAGAAGACTTCACGCTTCACGTTAATAAGTTCTAGGTTACCCTTGGGATTCATGTAATAAACCGTTAGCTGCGTCTAGTGAGTCTTGGTGTGCTTGTAAGATTGGTGTGAGAACATGATTTATTATTATGCACTTGTGTGATTTGGATCTTGGTTATGAGTGTTGGAGTGCTGTAGACTTGTCTACGGTACTTCTTGAACAAGTAAAAATTAAGTTGAGGTCTTTTTATATATTGTTGGGTTGGTTTATATTCTCGTTACCCTTGCTGTTTTCTGGAGTTACCTGAGGTATTTTGGTTATAACTGGAGATCTGATAATGCAAGTGTCATGAAATTTTTATGAGATAAACCAGACTTCAGTGCCTTTCCAGCGCCGTATCAATCACCTTCATATCTATTATGGACTAAGAGTTTTCAGTCAGTCCGATTGTCCTGAGAGCATCTGGCATTGATTTGATACTGGGCCTGGACTGGATGAAAGAACATACGGTCAACATCAAATGCAAAGAGAAGGTTGTGGAAATGAATGGACCTAAGGGAGACAGAGTTTCAGTTAATGTTGTAGTGAAGCAACCTCCAGCTGCTGTCATCAATATGATAGAAGATGGTGGAAAATCTGAGGACCGTGTTGTGGGAGAATTTCTGGATGTCTTCCCCGAGGATTTGCCAGGTATGCCACCTGATCGAGACATTGAATTCATTATTGAATTATTACCTGGTACTGCACCCATAGCTAAGCGTCCATATAGAATGGGGGTAAATGAGTTAGAAGAACTTAAAAAGCAACTTAAGGAGTTATTAGATAAAGGTTTTATTCGCCCTAGTTCTTCTCCATGGGGTGCACCGGTTATCTTTGTTGACAAGAAGGATGGTACTCAAAGGATGTGCATTGATTACCGATCATTAAATGAAGTGACCATCAAAAATAAGTACCCTTTGCCTAGAATTGATGATTTGTTTGATCAATTGAGAGGTGCATGTGTGTTTTCCAAGATTGATTTACGGTCTGGTTATCACCAATTGAAGATTAGAAACCAAGATATACCGAAGACAGCATTCACTACCAGATATGGGCTATATGAATACACAGTTATGTCTTTTGGTCTTACCAATGCACCTGCCTACTTCATGTATTTGATGAATAAGGTGTTCATGGAATATCTTGATAAGTTTGTGGTGGTATTCATTGATGATATTCTGGTGTTCTCCAAGACGGAAGAAGAGCATGAAGAACACTTGAGATTGGTCTTGCAGAAATTGAGAGAGCATAGGTTGTATGCAAAAAGGAGTAAGTGTGAGTTTTGGCTAAAGGAAGTGGCTTTCTTAGGCCACATTGTCTCAAATGGTGGAATTGCTGTAGATCCTAGCAAAGTGAGGGATGTGCTGGATTGGAAGCCACCTACTGATGTTAAGGAAATTTGCAGTTTCCTTGGTTTGGCTGGTTACTATAGGAGGTTCATTGAAGGGTTCTCCAAGCTCGCTAAGCCTATGACTGCATTGTTAGAGAAGAATGCCAAGTTCATGTGGTCCGAACAGTGCCAAGCTAATTTTGATGAGTTGAAGAAGAGGTTGACTTCTGCCCCAGTGCTGATATTGCCTGATCTAAGTAAGAGTTTTTTCTATCTACTGTGATGCATCTAGACAAGGTTTGGGATGTGTACTTATGCAAGAAGGTAGGGTTGTTGCCTATGCGTCTAGACAGTTGAGAAAGCATGAGTTGAACTACCCTACTCACGATCTTGAGTTAGCAGCGGTTGTTCATGCCTTGAAGATCTGGAGGCATTACCTGATGGGGCATAAAACTGACATATATACGGATCATAAGAGCTTGAAATACATCTTTACCCAGTCGGATCTGAACTTGAGGCAACGTCGATGGTTAGAATTGATTAAGGACTATGATCTAGAAGTGCATTACCATCCTGGGAAGGCCAATGTGGTGGCCGATGCACTTAGCAGAAAAAGTTATGATAGTGAAGTTCAGGAAACAATGATGCCTGAGGAGTTAAGTGCAGAGTTGCAACGTCTGAACTTGTGTTTGGTTAACAATATCGTGGAGATTGAGATAACGCCTACCTTGGAAGAAGAAATACGCAAAGGTCAGATGGAGGATGAAGAACTCAAAGAGATAGCTGAAAATGTGGTTGTTGGAAAAGCACCCGGATTCAGGCTTGATGAGAATGGCACATTGTGGTTGGGAAAAAGGATATGTGTGCCAGCAATGAAGGCTATCCGAGATACAATTCTTCGGGAAGCTCATGAGTCTGCCTACTCTATTCACCCCGGAAGTACCAAGATGTATCAAGATCTCAAGGAGAAGTATTGGTGGAAAGAAATGAGACGAGCTGTAGCTGAGTATGTAGCCCTGTGTGACACTTGTTCAAGAGTCAAGGCCGAACATCAGAGGCCTGCTGGATTGCTACAACCCATGAAGATACCGGAATGGAAATGGGATGAAGTTGGTATGGATTTTATAGTGGGACTACCTCGGACATCCACAGGTTATGATTCAATATGGGTGATTGTCGATCGGTTGACGAAAGTTGCTCATTTCTTGCCTGTGAATACTAAGTATGATGGTCCAAAGTTGGCAAACCTTTACATGGAAAGGATAGTATGTCTTCATGGAGTGCCTAAGAAGATTGTGTCTGATAGGGGATCTCAGTTTACTTCTCATTTCTGGAAACAAGTACATGAAGCTTTGGGAACTAAATTGAACTTCAGCACCGCTTATCATCCTCAGACAGATGGGCAGACAGAAAGAACCAATCAGATTCTCGAGGATATGCTGAGAGCTTGTGCCTTACAGCATGGTTCTAGTTGGGACAAGAGTCTACCTTATGCAGAGTTCTCTTACAATAATAGCTATCAGAAAAGTCTTGGAATGGCACCATTTGAAGCATTATATGGGCGTAAGTGTAGAACACCCTTATACTGGAATCAAACGGGTGAGTCACAGTTGTTTGGACCTGATGTTATAAAGGCTGCTGAAGAACAAGTCAGTAAGATAAGGGAGAACTTAAGGATAGCTCAATCTCGACAAAAGAGTTATGCGGATAAGCGAAGAAGAGACTTGAGTTTTGAAGTAGGTGATTATGTGTATCTCAAGGTATCACCGATGAGAAAGGTGAGAAGGTTTAATATGAAGGGAAAGCTAGCACCAAGGTATGTTGGTCCCTTCAAGATTATAAAGAGACGTGGAGAAGTTGCATATCAATTAGAGTTGCCTGAGCATCTATCAGCTGTTCATGACGTGTTCCATGTGTCTCAACTTAAGAAATGTTTGCGTATACCTGAGGAACAAATACCCATGGATGAACTTCAAGTTAAAGATGATTTGACTTATGAAGAGTACCCTGTGAGGATATTGGAGACAGCTGAAAGGGTCACTCGAAGTAGAGTGATCAGAATGTGCAAGGTTCAGTGGAATAGGCACTCAGAGGAAGAAGCAACTTGGGAAAGAGAAGAGGACTTGAGAAAAGAGTATTCCCATTTGTTTGAGTAAGCATTCAATCTCGAGGACGAGATTTTCTTTAAGGGGGGTAGAATTGTAACACCTAAAATTTTGCAACATTTCAAAAGGGGGAATTTATTTAATTGTGCAATTAATGTCCATGCAAATGTAGGGAAAATAGAATTTTTGGAGAAATAAAAATAAAACCTAGGTCAAACCATGTTTGATGCACTCATGCTGTTGCATATCAGTTTTGTATTGCTTGATTTATTTGTTGGCTTTTCCATTTTCAAATCCCTTTTTGAAACTCCATTTGAAATTGTGTTTGAAATTATAATGGAAAATAGAAAGGAGTAGAAGGCCTCCTTCCCTTCCTCCCTCTGATCTAGCCCAGCTCGGCCACCCGGCCCAACCGGCGCCCCTCTCCTTTTTCCCCGGCCTGCTCGGCCTTTGCCTTCTCCCTCTCCCTCTTGGGCCGCAGCCCAGCTGAGCCGGCCCAGCGAGTAGCAGCAGCGCGCGCGCCCGCTCCCTCTCTGTCTCGCTGCCTCGCCAGCCCCACGCGTCAGTGGCTCCTCCCTACCTTCCTTCTTCCTCCCGTCCCTTTCCTTTCTAGTGCCGGCGGTGATGCCGCCATGGAATCCGCGGCGGATTTGCTCCCTTTCCAAATTGGAGCCGGCCGTGACCGTCTTAAGCCACGCCGCACCTGTTTGTGCCCTTTCCGAACCCTAGCCGCCTCCGGTGCCCACGCAGCAGAGCTTACCGAGCCGCCGCCGCCGAGCTTGCCGCCGCCGTGAGAAATTCGACAAGCTCGTCGCTCGTCTCGTCCCAGTAAGCCTTCCAGAGCCTCTAATCCATCTCCCGAACCCGTGCAGCTGTTTTTCCTTTCAATTTGGGCACTAACCGACCCCCTTCACCGTGCACAGGGGCCTCCCGTCCGCCACCGCTCGTCGCCGACCGTCTCCGTGCCGCATCTGACCTTCCCGAAGCCCTTGGTGAGATCCCTGAGCCTCTACCTCACTTCCCGTACCTTTACCGTGAAGTTTGGTGCACCCTAGCGCCGTTTCCGTGCGTGCCGGTCATCCTCCGGCCATGGCGCCGCCGTAGGCCGTCGGCCGCCGGCGAACAGAGCCGCCTTTTCCCCTCCATCTCTAATCTGGGCCACCGATCCCAGATCCGACGGCCAACGCGTGCCCATACCGGTTCGGTCCACCTGTGCGGGATGGACTAGGTCCACCGTTCCTGTCCACCGCGCGGTGCACCCGGTCCACCGCCTTCGTCCAATCGGAGCCCGCCGCGTGGCGGTCAACCGGTCAGCGGTCAGCGATCCTTGGCGCCTTTCTGGGAATACGCCATCCAACTGTGAAAACGTATTTTTGCTCGGTTTTAATAAAAATCAGAAAAACCCTATTTACAGTTTTGCACTATCTTTAATCACTTATAAAATGCGCGTTTTAGCTCCGATTGAGGTGATTCCAATTGCATTGGATTCATAATTTTATCCTCTTTCCAGTGATATAATTTTTATCTATGTTAATGATAATTTATTTTTCAGTATTATTTAATCCCTAAAATCGCTTGGAAACTTCGGAAAATCATATCTTTCGCGTTTTAGATCCGTTTTCGGTGATCTTTATATCGATGTGATCGTATCAGCGAGTAGAATAGTTTTATAAATCTTTTATTTGGTTTTCTCACTGTTGGTGTACTTTTATAATTTATGTCCTTGTTTGCTATGCATGAATGCTCCTGTATGCATGTGTGTTGGTGATTAATCGAGTATAGACGGTGAGCAATTCGACGGTGCTTACGACCCGCTTTTCGAGGACCAGCAAGACCAGCAAGACTTTCCTGAGCAAGGCAAGTAATTCATGGGATTATCCTTGTTACCTATTTATGAAAGTTTTACTAAATATCATATGCATGCAATCCCTTGATAAACATAGATGATTTCCCTAGAATTGTCCCTGTACCTTGATACCTACGATTTATGCACATAAATGATTTGGCAATGCTATTATTATCATGATCATGTGTTGATTAATGGGAAGTAATGAACTTTAATAGATGACATTATCCGTAAGTGACCCTCCGGGAAAACCGCGCAACTATGAGTGCTAATGGGCTCTGGTTTTAGTTCAGTAAATTGCTCTTGTCTAGCTTGTTAGTGGTTACCGAAAGGCGCAAGTGGGGTGGGATAAAGCCGGGATGGCTTATAGTTTGGCCCCTGTCTGCAATGATGTGTATAGGCTGCGGTTATGTGCCATCAGGCAGAGGACTTATTATAAGAACAGGCACAGAATCCATAGCGGCCCTAACTTGTTAGACATGACTTTTGAAAGACTTCATAGTGATACCCTGCTCACTCACCTTGGTAGTGTTTTTGGGAGTAATTAACCCGAGCAAATGGGAGTCACGGCTCATAGTGAAAGTGTGCAACCTCTGCAGAGTGTAAAACTGGTATACTAGCCGTACCCGCGGTTATGGGTGGTCTGGAATCCTCATGGGCAGAAAATATTGTCATTGTTTACTTGTTTATGCTTACTGTTCATCTTACATTGATCATGTACCTTGGAATTTATGCAACACCATTGATGCTATTTATAGTATTACTATTACTTTGATTTTAAAGGCTATTGCAACATAACCACATAAAGCTATTTGAGCCTCATGAACCCTGTGTATTACTTGCTGAGTACGATATGTGCTCACTCTTGCTATTACCACCACCACAGATGAAGATTGGAGTTATGACTACCGCAACGAGTTCTAGACTTGTTGTCAACCAGTCAACGTCCCTGCGTTGGAGCTACCACGAGAGATTTTAATTTCCGCTGAGATGTTGTAATAAAGTACTATGTTTAAATATTGTTCGTTATGTATTAAACTCTGCAATGGTACTTAATGAATTTGTCTAGCATGTGTGGACTTGATCCTTGGCACACATGTGAGCTTTTATACATCCTGGTGTTGTTTTTAATATCGGGGTGTGACAGACGGCCTCCAGGGCAATGCCGGAGCGGAGTCGCGCGGCTGTGAGAGCCCCGGTGGCGCCATGGCCACCTGGGAGACGTGGTGGTGAACATCCAGGAGCCGCTCCGCCTGCGTGTTGCCACGGGCATTGACGGCGTTGGCAGCGGTCTCGGCGGCCACACGCAACTCTTCAAGCTGCGCGGTCAGGGCTGCAAGAGGAAAGAAGGGTCAGCATGAAGATGATCATCAGCGCGTCACAATAAGGACTTCGAGGTATTACTTGCCACCGCGGCGTCCGATTCGGCGAGTTGGGCTTGCACCTTGGCCACCTTGATTTTGGCGGCCTTTAAGGCAGCGGCTTGGCCTTCGTTGACGCCCTACAGCCGGCCATTCTTCTTCGTAGCCTCTTAATAGAGGTTACGGTACTCCACCATCTGGTGGTGGAATCGGCGACCGTCGGCGGCGGGGTAGGACCCGTCGGAAGACCCCGAATCTTATCCAGCGCTCGGGGCCAGATCTTGAGGGGGTCCTGAGGAGGCGCAGTTCGGCGGAGCCAGGTGTCCATACCAATCGGTGCCCCTGGCGGGAAACGAATCAGACGGGCCTAACTGGAGATTGACAAAGAAGCAGATATATAAGAATCGAAAGAGATCAATGCCATGGATACAAAATGTGGTTTACCTTTTGTAAATGGCCAACTGCCAGGACGATACCTAGCGACGACGGCCGTGAGATGGGCCAGCGGTGGCACCCGCATCAGGGGTGGCTCCAGCGGCCGTAGGGGCGGCCTGAGACGGCCCGGCGCCAGTTCCCGAGTCTCCGGCATCGGTGGTTCCCGTATCACTGCGCAAGATGGCGATGGTCAGATTAGATCGGATCGATGTATCAAGAAGTGAACAGTAGCCTTACCCTAACCAGGCTCGCAGGCGGTGCCTCCGTTCACCCACGGCCCGCAGGCTCCGGCTGAAGTTGTCGCCTTCGGCGGAACCCGAAGCCGGCCGCTTGCCGTGGTCTCCATCGCCGGCCATGGATTTGGTTTTGGAGGTTTGTTTTATCTGTTCTGAGGAGAGGAGGCAGAAGAGCAAAGGCCGGGTGAGCAAAGGCTTTGATGTTTGCGGTTGCTCGCTCAGGCCGGACGTATATTTATAAAGATGAGGGCACCGAGACGGTCTCTTCCTCTGGAGGCGTGCGACGCGGCGGATTTTATATTGGAGTTTACCCACGTTTCTTGAATCCAGAACCGACGCCGCGCCTGGGAAGCGAAATGTTTTGATCGGTTATCTCGGTCGGTTGCCTAGAATCGGTTAATCAAGGATCGGCTAAGTAGGTCGGCTACTGGGATCGACTAAATAGCCGATTTTCTGCGAATTGTGGTAAATGCTAAGGATCTGACTGAATAGCCGATTCGGATGCAGAGCAAGAAGAAGGCCGATTTCAGTCTGGCCAATATACTTGACATGGTTTACATAAAAGTTGAATATAAGTTACAAGCCCAACAAGGACCGAATAGAAGAGATACATTCGACATGAACAACATGGCCGGTCTGCACAGATTCTTGGTCTTCATCGGCTATTGAATTGAGGATGTTCAGGCGTTGATTTATCTGTCTGCCTTTGATCACTATGGTGCTGACTTGTTTTCTCTTCTCGATCATATCAACAGTGTTTGTCGACAAAGAAATTTCATGTTAGGTGATGGCTGAGTTTACTTCTTCAAGTTCCTTCATCAGCTGTTCACGCCTAATCTTCAGGAGGTTCAGCTCTGACTCGGCTAAGGTGATGTTGTTCTTCAGCAACTTGACCTGATCTGCTAGCACGTGGTCCTATTGCTTCTTAATCGTTCTGTTGTTTCTCAGTTGCTCAAGCTCGGCCAGGTTTGTGTGGGCAGTGTTGATTCTTGGAGTGGCACTTTTGAGCTTGACAAGTTGCTTCAAGAGGCTAAGAGTTGCCGGGTTTGTGTGCTGTTGGATCAGCTCAATTGCCTGATCGATTGTTTCAGGTCGTCGGGTTAGATCAAAAAGATCTGTTTCCAACCGAGGCAAGAGCTCATTTAGCCGATTCTTAAAATCTGGCTCTGGCAGCATTGTGGATTTGGAGCTCAATTCACCTTCATCACAACATTCTTCCAAATCAAAAGAATAGCTGGGAGTTGAAGGCTGCAGTGCCTGCATTCAAGATGTTAGGAGATGATGGCATGGATAATTTGATCAGTTAAGGGACATGTGCTCTACCTGAATGGAGATCGAAGGAACTGGAGCTGATGAAGTGCCTGGTTGATCTGTCGTGGCAGTTTTCTTTTCAGCCGTGGGAATGGCCTCAGTATATGTTCCTGTGATCAATTGAAGCTCTACAGTAATAAAATGAGTAAGCAATAGAGCAAGCACGATAAGTGTTAACAGCCGAAGAGCCTTGCCTGAATGTTCAGGGGATGGTGTTCTCTCTTCTTCAAGCTCGTTCCATGAAGGCGGGCTGTTCGGCTGCATTTTTAAGGGTGATCAGAAAATGTTAGGTAAGGAAGGATTGTGTGTTGGCAGATCTGATTGATACCTGAGTTTCTTCTCCTTCTTGCTGGATAGCAATATTTTTGTCCATTTCCAGCAAGCTTTCAGTCGTGCCTCGATGGCCTATTGTTTCTGGGGGGGCTTCGGCTTGAATATTTTCAGAGGGTGCCTGAATCGGCTGAATGCTTGCCTATTATATAGCCGATTCAGTCAGGTAAACTGAGTAAATGGTGCAGGAAATAATTCAGGACCATCCAAATACCTAGGCATGCTTCCTCTTAGTTCTTTTCTTCTTGGTGGTCGTCTGCTGAAGACTCGATGAAGCCTTTCTTTTTTAAGATGGAGCAGTTGTCACACTGGCAGGGGCCTTCATCATCTTCTTCAAGGATGGGGCCTGAGAGCCTAGCCTGACAGTTGGGCAAGAAGGATAATAGTTGTTCTACTCTAGTGGATTTGATTCTGGGTCCTGCATTAGTAGGAGTTAAAACACAATTTACAGCCGGTTCAAATGAAATCGGTTAGTGTACTTACTGCCAAGGTAGAGTTAAAGCTTGGGTCCAGGGCTCTGCATCTATCATGGATCCCTTGGCAGAAGAGATGAGCATGTCATTGCTGCCACCAGTGATCAAAAGTCTCATGGGACAATGATATGAGGCTCCAATGCTCTACAGTGTAAGTTGGCAAGTCTGTTCCCAATGAGAAGATTCTGTCGGCTTCCAGCATCTCAGTGATTTCACTTCTGGGCCTCAGAAGATGTAGGAATGGAAGCTTGGGGAGCAGTTGGCCGAAACCCAGTTGTCTTGCTGTAACATTGGGATAATAGAATTCATATGAAGGCCAGCTGGGCTCATTACTGCTAGTACCCCGAAGGTGCTTGAAATCAACTGGCAGTGTGCAGGGCTTTATGATAATGTTGAAAATTTCAGTGGCTCCGGCATCAGAGCATCCTGTACTGAATTTGAAGGTGTAGGGCATTGGAAAATCATTATCATCTTCATAGGGGAACCAAATCTAGGTGTCTGGTCCCAAGCCTCTGTAGAGTTTCTCAAGCAAGATTCCTCGATTCATATTGATGTTGATGGCTGAGGTAGCTTCTCCAAAATTCTGACAGCCCCTGGTGGTTTAGTTGCTGTCTTCTTCTGCATAGCTGATGGAGGGGTAATTGAGGTTGTTGAGGTTCGGTCTGACCATCCTGTGCAGATATAAGTTGAGCCATAATTGAATCAACCACCAGGGACCTGTTATGCACCGAACTTCTTCCCCTTTTAGCAGATAGCCGGCAATTCGGTTCATCAATCTGTAAGCAGACCCCAGCAAAATTTTACCTAAGGGGATTGAATTGTCTTGAGCTAATTTTTCTGCAAGGGCCTTGAAGGGATAGGCCAGTCCCAAGGAAGCGCCGCAAAAAATGAATCTTTCCAGCCAGAAGATCAAGAAGGCTATGTATTCCTTATCACTGATGCTGGAGGTTGTTTGCTGAAGGGTTTTGATGTAGCCGGTCCAGCCCTTGTACCCGTGCAGCTTGGGGAACTTCTTTTCGCCACCTGAGAGAAGATCCCACAGTTGGAAAGACCCGATGATTTGAAGGCCAGTCGGCATATGGATATCGCCTAAGGTGATGCTCATTGGCCCATCTCCAAATACAAAGGCGTTCAGAGAATTGGACCAGAAGTAACTTGCAGTAATCAAGAGGGGTTCATTTTTCTTCGTGTCACATAGGGAGAGGTCAAGGCACTGGCTCAGATTGCGTAGCTCCCAGTCTCCTCTTTGCTTTTCTGAGACACGGCGGAACCAGTTTCTCCATCCATTGGGCATGCTAGGCCAATTCTGAAAGGGCCGCCTGGACCATGAAGATGCATCCACCAACGGACCTCTTGAAACGACCTCGATTTCCGCGAAGGGAAATCCACAGGCTCAAATTGTAATTCAACAGATTGCTTGGGACAATCCATGAAATTACCCATACCTCAGTTGACACCAGGATCCATACAACGGTAATTAAGTCTTACATAAACACTTATTACATCGCCACACTGGCGGAATCAACAATCAGAGAAGCTTTAGAAGATGCGGAAACGATTCATCCTTCACGGCCAACTTGAGTGTAGCACGTAACCCTATTCCTCGCCATCGTCTTCCTCGAAGTCGTACTCATTCTCGTCACCTGATAGCAAATTTATCAGTACGATTTGTACTGGCCACGGAGCCCACCTATGCAGCATTTGCTTTGTGGAAAGTGGATGCAAGACTATACAAGCAGACCTATAGGCTGAGGTTTCCTATGCAGCTGTAATCAATGTTTAATTAGTCAAGTTTTATCTCCAGTTAACATCATCATCCCTTTTCCCATCACCACATCTCACTTACCCACACCTCGCTCTCATTCGACAGGCCCAACTCCCTCTCGGGCCTATCTCAGCGGCACACTACCACAACGGGTACACTGCCAGAAAAATGTCATCCAGGGGGAGAAGAGAACACTCACTACACTAGTAGAAGCTTCACAGGAAAGGTCCATAGCCAACAAGTTGGCATATGTATCGATCGATCAACCGTACACTCTGCAGAGGTTTCACTACCCACAAGATTAGCCATCATAGGTGTTGCGCAACACCTAGGCAGAATTCCGGGTGCTTGCTTGCCTAGGTCGAAGCCACCCTACCACTCAGCCCTGGGATATTTCGGATCCTACACCGTTATGCTGAGACTGGGAGACACAGTACCGGGCCCATCCAGTGGTACTGCGCATCTAGAACGGAACGGGAACCCATCGACCGTCTCCGCCCACCCTTATCACCTCTCAACCTAGCAGTAGTGGCACCGTCCTACCAAGTAGTTCAGCCGTCTCCCGCCCATCAGAAGCGAGTGAGTAGAAAAAGGATTCCCATGAACCTGAAACTAGTCCGTCCTAGGATTGACCAAGCAGGCATCTTCACTTAGGGGATACTCTCCCCGTGCCATCACAGCACCTCCGTCCACGGGCTTCAAACCACCAAGGCTATCCCACCCGGAACCTCCTCAACAACTTTACCCGCCACAGGTATCTCGCTTGGGGATGCCCAGGTTGCACCCCCGGCACGACTTGCCCCATGGGCTTGTCTCACATCCCACTTGGTCGACATCAACCCTTACCACGCACCCAAGACGCACGCAGCACTCTCTCCCAGTGGTTATAATCAGTTATACACCGTCCCAATTCCACCACATAGCATATAGCAAGTAGAAAGTAGTGGAAGAGTAACAGTAAATTAAGCAGCAGCGGACAGCAGGGTAAAGTCTTATCAAGGCAGGGAATTCAAATATACTACCATGCAACCAATCCATACATAATTATAAAGCAATAGCAACAATGTCATTTGCAATGCGTAAATAGGATCTAAGCATTTGGTAGGACGTGGCACCTTCGTAGTCGTCTCCTAGCTCCTGAAAGTACTCGTGGTCGTCCTCCTTAGTCAGATCCTCCTCCGGCTCTGAAATCGAACACGAAATAGTCGCGTCAGCGACTACTATAGAGTATTTCAGAAAAATCCAATAAAATAAAGAGCCAAATGCACACAAACATAGTCTTAGATTGTAGATCTCATTTTTCTGAGAATTTTGATATATGGTGCGCAATTTTTGAACATCGTATGAATAAGTTATGAATTTCCGAAGATTATCCTATTTTCTGAAAATGGAAAATGGTCGATTAATCGGCAGCTCGGGATTGGTCCACGTGGCGCGCGGGTCTAGTAGTGCGGCATGTGGCGCCTCATCAGAACACAGACCCGATGGTCGCCCACCAGGTGTTCGATGCTGGTTCCCAGAGAGTCGCCGGCGTCGGCGTAGCTCGGCGGGTGGTCGGGCGAGCTCGACGTTGGTCGGGGGGCGTCGGCGTAGCTCGGCGGTGGTCGGGCGAGCTCGACGGTGGTCGGGGGTGGTTCTCAGAGGTCGGGGGGCGGTTCTCAGTGGTCGGGGGGCGTCGGCGTAGCTCGACGTAGCTCGGCGGAGCTCGGCGTAGCGGCGTAGCTCGGGCGAATCGGAGATTCGGGGCGCCGAGGGTGCTGCTCTCCCGAGCTCTCCCGGGGAGGCTCGGGCGAATCGGACATTTGGGCGCCGAGGGTGCCGCTCTCCCGAGCTCTCCCGGGGAGGCTCGGGCGAATCGGAGATTTGGTGCGCCGAGGGTGCCGCTCTCCCGAGCTCTCCCGGGGAGGCTCGGGCGAATCGGAGATTTGGTGCGCCGAGGGTGCCGCTCTCTCGAGGGTTGGCTGTCATTAGTGAAATGATGTCGTGGGCCTCCTTCTCTCCCTCGGCATACGACGGTTCTTCGACGAGGTGGAGGCGCACGTAGCCAAGGCGACAGACATGATTCGGGGCTCGGCTATCTACACGGCGGTGCCGAGGTAGACTTGGCGAACCTCGTCGGCCTTTCTCCGCAGCGCGAGGCGATCGGGGGTACTCGGAACGGATTTTAGGCGAGGCGGAACGTGTCGGCGGCGATCACGTTTCCCCGAGAACGCACCTCTCGGTGTTCCGGGCTATGGAGGTTCGATCTTCCGCAACTAAGCTTGTCCGAGGTGGTCGGTGAGTTGGTGGTCACGCTAGCGGGTCGCGTCGGCGGTTTCACGGCTTGTGCGCGGGAACGCCGCCGAGGTGGCGGTGCTCCGAGCACATGTGACGGCGATGCCCGTCGGAAGTGGCCTGACGTCCATAGCCGATGTCCAGTGGTTTGATGGCCGGTCTTGTGCGCGTGTTGTGCTCGTGATGCCGAGCGCCATGACCGGTAGCACGGCGAGATCGTATGAGGTGCATGGAGCAGGTGATCTTCCTGAGCCGGTAAAGGCTCGTGCCTGCGCGTCCCGTGGGTGGAACGCCATGGCAAAAGCAGGGCGAGGTTCGGATATGGCGTGCGGTGGCTCACCGTGGGGCTGGTGAGGTAAGGATGGCGGTGCAGTGACGAGGTGACGCTGTGCAGAGTGATCGCAGTGCCGTGCCGAACCGCGACGGGGCTCCGGCTTCTCCTCCGTGTCCGGCTCGGCGTGCTCCGCGGCGGCGGCGCTCCGGCAGCTTCTCCTCCTCTGCTCCGCCCTTCTCCCTTCTCCCTCTCCCTCTATTGTGCGGTGTGGTGTAGTGGTTGTGCCGCAGCGCGGCGGCGGCGAGGGGAAATGAGGGTAGGGCTTCGGGGTGAGCTCCTTTTTATAGGCGAGCTTGGCCAGCTCCAATGGCGAACGGTCCTGATCGCGCTCGACCGATCGAAGGGCCGTGGCTCGAGTGGATCTAGGGCTCCGGATGGGCGCGGGTTCGCTTGGCGGCCAAGGAAGGAGGGGACAGGAGGGGGACAACTCTGCGGGGCGTGGTGCTGTCGGCCGTGGGTCCGGGGTCACGCCATTCGCGTGACACCCCCGGCAGGCGCGTCGCCTTCGTGAGGAAGAGAAACAGTGGAAGGGGAAGGCGGCTGACATGCGGGCCCGGGTTGGCAGCCAGCGCGAGCACGAGCGCGAGCGCGTGTGTGCCGGTCGCGCAAGCGTTGTCGGGCCGCAACGTGGGCCGACAGGCTGGCTTCCTTCTTCCTCTCTTCTCTTTTCTTTTTCCTTTTCTATTTTCACTTAAGTGTATAAATACATATATTACCCATTTTAAGTATTTAGTAAATACAAACATAAATTGCAATAAATCCCAAATGTGATGCATAAGCTATTATTCTATGTGAATGGAATTAAAATGCAAGCTATACTCCTTTATTTACCAAATTCATAATGAAACCTATATGCTTGCACAAGAAAAATGGGTTTTCACAATAAATAAATCAAAAAATTTATTTGGTTGGGATTTTTAGGTTGTGTGGACTTTTAGGGTTGTTACAGTCCTCCCCCCTCATTAGGATCTCGACCTCGAGATTCAGAGATAACGTACCCATCAAAGAGGTAAGGAAACATAATCCGCAAGTCCGATTCTTTCTCCCACGTAGCTTCTCTTTCAGTGTGATTGCTCCACTGTACCTTGCACATCGGAATAGTCTTGTTCCGCGTCTCCTTGATATCCCGTGCCAAGATCTTGATCGGATGTTCCTTGTATTCAAGTGTGTCTTGCAGGTCTAGTGCATCCGTAGGAACTTTGTAACAGAACCGCCTTAATAATATGGCCCACAGGCACCTATCAAAGTCACTAATGACTTCTGACAGTTGGACCCATGTTCCAAATGATTAAAGCAGCTCTGCCGGGCTACATCAGTACCCGTATTCCGACAGGATCTCCATTGCGATGCCATTACAGAGTTACAACATTTCGTAATAAAATACATCAGAGTAAATGCGGAAGATTTAATAGAACTTAGATTACAAAACGAGTTCAAATAGTAATTAAGTGCAGTTATTACAGACCATCTTGAAGTAATAGCAGTAGCATGGAACAACGGTACAACATAAATAGATAAATAGATATGCGAACCCAGCCCACGGATTCTGTCTTTACTCCTCACCACTCTCCTCCTGGATCACGGTGGCACAACAAGGACCAAGGCAGACTTCGGGCTGCGACCCTCCTGCAACGGGGTTAACAAACCCTGAGTACGGGGTACTCCGCAAGACTTACCCGACAAAGTAAAAATATTTGACTCTTGGAATGCAAGGTTATAGGTAAGGCTAGCAGAGATAGGGATTTAGCAGAAAAGCATTACTAATCTATCATAATATTTTATTTTACTTAAATTCAATATTATCATAATTCATTCTTTATCCTCTCTCTAAACATTGATTCTTTATTCTCAAACATCCTACTCTTAGAACCACTTTTCGGTGTAGGGGTGAGGATCATGTCTCCATAACCGAGGAGCACGTCGATTCGAATCAAGTAAAGTAGACCCAGCTGGGGTTCCTATCCACACTGTATATGCAGCACGCCGGCATACATATACCAACCCGTCATCTCAGCTTTTCTATCCCGGAACCGGTCCTGCGCCACCCGAGAAAACGGTACACCTCCAATCCGGGACTCTAACCCACGAGGGTACTCACTATTCTCGCCATCTCTCCACTCCCAGTGCGTGGTTGTCGGTTCCAGCAATAGAGCGACTGGACTCTAGGCTTTCCGTAATGGTATGTGGCTAGTCTGTTCATCATGATCACAACAGGCCGACAACGAACGGTCCCTACTGCTTTCCGCCGGAAACCATGCATTGGGACTCTAACCCAATACCCTGGAGTCCGCTCGGTTTTCAAATCCCTTTTCCGTTGGTGACGAAAGTTGGGACTCTAACCCAAACAATTGGCCAACCACCCGGAAAACCCATCCATAATGATGATCGTGAACCGGCCAAAGTACCCCAATCATCATACATGGACATATATACCCTTCACTTGATATTTCTTCATAATGATTCTCAAGTTAAAATAATATTTTGCAATTCTATTATTTAAGCATGACTAAGCATTTTGCAATACATTTGAAAATCATTAGGTCATCTTGGTAATGGTAGTCAAGGGTGATAAATGCATCAATTGTTTTCTTCACACAACTCCTACCAACTTAATGCAATAGTTTAACTCAAGTGATAAAGCATTTGTAAATAGAGGGTTAAATGCACCGGGGCTTGCCTTGCAGAGCAAACAGAACTGGGGCAGGAGTGGCACAGGCTTCAGGCTCAGGAGCTCCTTCCACTGCCTCCTCTTCAGACACCTCGAGCTTCACCTCCTCAGATACGGGAACTACACGGGTGCAATATTGCATGTATGAATGCGATGCAAAAAGTAAACATGTGCGAAAAGGAAGCTAACCTTAGCACAACACATCATGACTTCACAATGGTGTCCTAGGTCTTAAATGGGTTGACCTAGAACCACATTTAATCCAAAATTACTTAACACCCCTAAATTCAAATTCTAATTGAATTTTTATTATTTAATAAACCAACATAATTCAATTACAGAAGCAAACTAATTTATTTTGGGACCAAACTTTGCCAACAGTTAGATCTTTACTAGTAACAGTACCAATTAAATTTTTGTGATTTTTGGAATTACCTAGAATTAATTAAAAATGTGCAAAGACCCACTTTCCATTTTATTTATTGATTTTTAACCACTACAGAATGTACCCAAACATGATAAACAATATTTTTATAAAATTCTACACTACATATATAGCATGTGTAAATTATTTCACAATTTTTGGTTGCACAGAATTAATCATGCAAAAATAATAAAACAGGCTACTATTCAAACCAAATTAAAATAGAAAAGCATCCAAAATTCACCGGAAAATAGACAAACCCATTCGGCCCACTCGGCCCACAGACCGGCAGGCCGGCCCAGCAACACCCGGGCTTCCCTTCTCTTCTTCCCCGGACGCTGACAGGCGGGGCCGGCCTGTCAGGTCCTTCTTCCTCCTCCGGCCGAGCGCGCCGCGCGCGAGGCGCACGCGGGCCGGCACGACCCTCGCCGCCGGCGAGCCGACGGCAACGCGGACACGACCTACGGCTACCCTACGACCTAGCGGTCACCCTAGTACACCTATCCCCGATCCTAGCCGCCTCCGACGGGGTCTATCCCGTCCATGGCGGACGCCAAAGCTCGGCGAGCATGCGCCGGCCACCCGAGACCGGTAAAAGACGAAAGGAGGGCATGGGGAGGATCGGTAGCTCACCCCGGGGCTATTGACGTCTATGGTTGGAGCTGAAACGGGCTAAAGAGGTGAGGTTGACGGCGGCGGCGGACGAAGTGGCTCGGCTCCGGCGGTGACGGCTCGTTCCGACGAACCTAGACCACCACAAGGCCAACCGACGCGCACATGAGAACTAGAACATCACCAAGAAGCTGTAACACGAGGATTTAGGGGCTAAAGCTCACCCGAGAAGCTTGGCCCGCGATCGACCTAGAGGCGGCGCTCCGGCGAACGCACGCGCGCGGCGATGACCACCCTGGAACACCCAGCGCGTTAGAGAGAGCCCCGAGGGCACCAAAGGATGCGCAAGGAACCACTCTACTAACCGGCGAGTTGGAGAGGATGAAGGCCAACGGAGGGCGACGAATTTCTCCGTGAACCGCGGCGAACTCGACGGCGACCGGCGGAGAGAACTGAGTTGGGAGAGGGGGCTCGGGGGGTTAAATAGCGGGGAAAAGCGGTCGGACGCGACGTGGGAGGGTCCGGCGACGTGCTGCGCTCGCAAGGAACAGTGCCCCGGCCCCGGCGCACGCGCTGCGCTGCCGCGCACGCCGGCGACGTGCGCGCCGCGCGGGTACGCTGAAGGTGGCAGATGAACAGTACTCGGGTACAGTACCTGTTGCAATGTAATTCGTCCAAATTGATCCTGAAGATGGCCGAATCTGAGGGAGTGGTCAAAAGGAGATTTGTAGATCTTTAAGTACTGAACAACTTTTGTTTTGGTACCAATTCAAAATTCGGTCAGGATTTGAAAATATTCAAAAGGGGGTAAAAGGTGGTTTTAAATTTCAAACTGTAATTTCAAAATTACTTTTGATTTTTCTGAAGAACTTGAAAATTGGTCAAAATAGAAGTTGTACATCTCATTGAGACCAACAACTTTTATTTAGGAAGTTTTGTCATATTCTCAATAATTTTTGAAATATAGTTTTAAATTCAAATTTTGAAACACTGTTTTGAGCTTAATTCAATTATTTTCAACATAACTTCAAAATCACCCAAAATAGAAGTTGTTCTACATTAAAAACTCTACAACTTTTATTAAGGGACCTACCTCAGATTTGATCAAATTTTAAAAGTACACTTAAGGGCCTTTAATTAGGGTTTTTGGAAAAATTTAAAATCAACAAGAAATAACAACTCAATTAGGGTTCCTTCAAGCACACACAAGAGTTAAACAAGCTAATCACACTATTAGCCCTAATGACAAGCAAATGCACATGATGATATGATGACATGTCATTTTAGTTAACAGTAATACCAGGGTATTACAGCCTTCCCCCCTAAAAGAAATCTCGTCCCGAGATTAGGTAGACAACATTGTTTTTACACAAAGTAGAGGAAAAGAAAATGTAACAGCACATTCAATACACACCCAGAGGCACAAACAAAACACTAGGCGGGGAGAAGTTGCATTTACAGGGTAGCATAGAACTCAGGGAACTTTTCTGCCAGAAAATCCTCTGACTCCCAGGTGGCTTCATCCTCAGATTGCTGACTCCACTGTACTTTGTACCACCTGGTTGAGGTCCTGCGGGTAACACGATCTTTGATGTCAAGGATTCGGACTGGGTACTCTGAGGTTGTCATATCTGGCTCTAACTGAACCCCTTCCACTTCAACTACTTGATCTGGTACTCGCAGACACTGTTTCAACTGTGACACATGGAACACGTTGTGCACTTCTGACATATGCTCTGGCAGCTGTAACCTGTAGGCTACTTTCCCCACACGTTCGATGATCTCAAAGGGTCCAACGAAACGTGGGGATAGCTTGCCTTTAACTCCAAAACGGCTCACTCCTTTCATTGGTGACACTTTTAGGTACACAAAATCTCCCACTTTAAACTCTAGCGGTCGTCGCCGCTTATCAGCGTAACTTTTCTGCCTAGACTATGCTATCTTTAAGTTCTCTTGTATCACTCGAACTTTGTCTTCAGCCTCTTTTACCAGATCTACCCCATAGTACCATCTTTCTCCTGGTTCGGACCAATTCAAAGGTGTGCGACATCTTCTACCATACACGACCTCGAATGGAGCCATTTGGATGCTTTCTTGATAGCTGTTGTTATATGAGAATTCGGCCAAGGCCAAACACTCGTCCCACTTGTCCGGGTAATTCAACGCGCAAGCTCTCAACATATCTTCCAATACTTGATTGACTCTCTCAGTCTGCCCATCGGTTTGCGGATGATACGCAGTACTATGCAACAGTTTGGTACCCATTGACTTATGAAAGGCTTGCCAGAAATTTGATAGGAACTGGGTTCCTCTGTCGGAAACAATGGTCCTTGGTACACCATGCAACTTCATAAAATTCTCAATGTAGAGCTTTGCATACATAGATGCCCTGTACTTTTTCTTGACAGGCAGAAAATGAGCTTGTTTTGTCAGACGATCCACAATGACCCAGATGGAATCAAAGCCTCGAGCTGTATTGGGCAATCCCACAATGAAATCCATACTGATATCTTCCCACTTCCATGCTGGTACTGGCAGTGGTTGGAGTTCTCCACCAGGTCTCATGTGAATGGCTTTAACTTTCTGACATGTGTCACACCTTGCCACATACTGAGCAATTTCAATCTTCATCTTGGTCCACCAGAATTTTTGCCTCAAGTCCTGATACATCTTATTGCTCCCTGGATGAATAGAGAATTTTGTGGAGTGGGCTTCATCGAGGATCGCTTGACGTAAATCAGGAATCTTGGGGACAACCAATCGATCCTTGAACCATACCACACCATCGTCATCAACCCTGAAACAGTCGGCCTTGCCGGCTTGGATCTTTTCTTTGATATGCCTGATCCCTTTACTTTTCTTCTGAGCGGCAATGATCTGTTCTCGGATCGAAGTTTCAATTCTAATGTTGGCTATGCTGCCCTGTGGCACCATCTCAATACCCAATTCTTCCAACTCATGACATAAGGTCAGCGCATATGACTTTACATTTAAACAATTGCAGTGAACCTTGCGACTGAGTGCATCGGCGACTACATTTGCCTTGCCAGGGTGGTAGTGTACCTCAATGTCATAGTCTTTGATCAACTCGAGCCATCTTCTTTGCCTCATATTTAGTTCTTCTTGAGTGAAAATATACTTCAGACTTTTGTGATCAGTGTAAATGTTGCAGGTACTTCCCAACAAATAATGACGCCATATCTTTAGTGCATGAACAACGGCTGCCAACTCTAGGTCATGGGTGGGGTAATTTTCTTCATGACGCTTGAGCTGCCGCGAAGCATAGGCGATGACACGGCCCTCTTGCATCAGCACACAGCCAAGACCAGTTCCCGAAGCATCACAATACACATCAAACGGCTTCTCTATATCTGGCTGAGCTAACACCGGTGCAGTAGTCAACAACTCTTTCAACTTTTGGAAAGCTTCTTCACATTCTGGCGACCAGACAAACTTCACTTGATTCTTTAGCAAGTTGGTTATCGGCTTAGATATCCGGGAGAAATCCGGGATAAAGCGACGATAGTAACCTGCCATGCCCATGAAACTGCGGACCTGATGTACCGTAGTGGGTGGCTTCCAGTTCAGAATTTCTTCAACTTTGCTTGGATCCACGGACACTCCCTCAGCAGACAGAATGTGACCAAGGAATGGAACTCGGTCCAACCAAAACTCACACTTGCTAAACTTGGCATAAAGTTGGTGCTCTCTTAGGCGGGTTAGGACAATACGGAGGTGGTTAGCATGTTCCTCGGGGGTTTTGGAGTAGACAAGGATATCGTCAATGAAAACGACTACAAATTTGTCAAGCTCAGGCATGAACACGGAGTTCATTAGGTACATGAAGTAGGCAGGTGCATTGGTTAGGCCAAAAGACATTACTAGGTATTCGTATAGGCCATATCTGGTGGTGAAAGCTGTTTTAGGAATATCTTGCGGACGGATTTTTATTTGGTGGTATCCCGATCGAAGATCAATCTTTGAAAAGACCTTAGCCCCAGATAACTGGTCAAATAGAAGGTCGATGCGGGGTAATGGGTATTTATTTTTGATGGTGACCTCGTTAAGAGGACGATAATCAATGCACAGCCTGAGAGACTTATCCTTCTTTTTCACGAAAATAGCAGGACAACCCCAAGGTGATGAGCTAGGTCTGATAAAACCCTTGTCCAACAATTCTTGCAACTGAACTTTCAACTCTGCCAGTTCCTTTGGTGGCATCCGGTACGCCCTACGAGATATAGGAGCCGTACCAGGCTTAAGCTCTATGGCAAACTCAACATCACGGTCCGGAGGTAACCCAGGTAACTCCTCTGGAAAGACATCCGGAAACTCACAAACCACTGGAATGTTATGGATTTCCAGGACTGAGGTGGCATTAACTTGCTTCACATTTCTCAAAGGTAAGGGAAGTTGGATGAGAAGTTTGGACTGACTATCAGGTATGTTAACTTTGATTGTCCTATTCAGCACATCAATCACAGCCTTGTGCTGATACATCCAATTCATCCCCAAAATGGCATCTATGTCCTGATTCTCTAGCACTATCATAGTGGTCGGGAACTTTTGCCCTCCCAATTCTATGGGTACCCGAAATATCACTTCCTTAGTACTGATACGCCCTCCGGGCGATTGTATGATAAAATTTTCATTAACCTCCCCAATTTGAATGTCATGCTTGACGACAAAATTACGGTTGATGAATGAATGTGATGCACCAGAATCAAAGAGTGTAATTGCAGGGTTACCAGCGATAGGGAACCTACCGAGCATGACGGGCTCTCCTTCCGGGATATCAGCGACCTGGGTGTAATACACCTGGCCAGCCTTCTTGACCACCTTGCCCTTCTGGGCCTGCTGCTGCTGTCCACGGTGCTGTCCCTGCTGCTGCTGCTGCTGTCCACCAGCGCCCTTCTGTGCATTCTGATTGGACTGTTTGGGGAAAGGGCAATTGCGGGACCAGTGTCCCATCTGGCCACAGTTGTAGCATGGTTGATTGTAGGCGAACTGCGGTGAGGTGACACGAACGCCAGGGGCATTCGGCTGAGTGGTGTTTTGCTGGTTTGAGGTGTGGGAGGTAGCGGCGGTACGCACAACTACCTGCTGCTGTGGGTACTGTGGGCGGTTGTGGTGGGTGGGATGGTAGATGATTTTCTGGCGCTTTTGGCTGCCAGAGAAAACAGCTTTCTTCTTCTTCTTCTCTCCCTGAAGTTGGCGGTCACTTTCTTCAAAAGCGAGCGTGCTATCAACAGCTTCATGATAGGTACAGTGGCGGTTGTTGGATAAGCTGTGCTGGATCTTGTAGTTCAAGCCTCTGACAAAGCAGCTCCTCTTCTTACCATCAGTATTCACATACTCTGGGGCATACAGAGACAATTGGTTGAACTTGGTCACGTACTCCATCACAGTGGAGTCTCCCTGCCGCAATGCCAGAAACTGGTCAAGCTTCATTCTCATTATCCCTTCAGGGATGTAGTGGGCACGGAATGCAGTGCGAAACTCTGCCCAGGTAAGCTGGTGTCCTGCGGGCTGTGCTGCCAGGAGATTAGCATACCAGGCACTTGCGGGTCCACGCAGCTGCTGTGCTGCGAACTGTGGCTTCTGGATTTCGGTGCAATGGATCAAACCAAACTTCTGCTCCATGGTACGGAGCCAGTCATCCGCCTCAAGCGGCTCATCCGCCTTGGTGAACACCGGTGGACGGGTGTCGGTGAAGTCCACATAGGTAGTTTCCTGGTTCCCATTATTGCGCCCACGGCGCTCTCCACGCTGACCCTGATTCTGAGCGAAAGCATTCGCCGCATTAGCAAGTGCGATAATGGCATCAGCGAGGCTTGGTGGTACGGGTGGTGCCTCTGGAAGACCGTCTTCTCCCTGGTTGCTGGACTGACCACGGGTCTGAACCATCTGTGATTTGCACACTTAACTCAGAACTTGGGCTTGACTTTACTAAATAGAAACGGAGTAACAGCACAACTAAAAAAAATTATTACAACACAAGAAACATAGTCTTAGCGACATACAGCACATAAATCCCCAACCACAACTAAAGCTCTAAGGCTCATAAACTACGACATAGAGATACAAGCAACTGCCAACGCTGCAGCACGGGCAACTAGTCGTCGATGACCACGATCTCCTCCTCGACGTCGTCCTCCACCATCTGGTCCTCGGGCTCTGCTGGGTCCTCGGCGAGTGGCACGGGCTCGAAGTAGCCCAACTCCTCGGACTCGCTCTCCTCGTCCTCAGGCCCGACAACCACGCCACCCTCCGGGTCCTCCTCACGGGGAACCAAGATAGGGTTAAGCAGGTTGTTAAGCCTGTGCACCTCTTCATGCAGGGTGTTGATGTACGCCTGCATGTTGCCATTGTGGGCTTCCACCCACTCCACACGCCCAAGGGCGGCCTGCTCGCGCCCCAAAGCCTCGTCCCTCTGCTGGACTGCTACCTGCTCACGCTCCAGCGCTGCCGCCTCCCGCTCCATGGCCGCTTGCGCCTCGGCCTCGACCTGGTGAATCTCTCGGTGCAGGTCGCGGTTGGTGCGCACATCCCGGTAGTGGTTGCGCACAGCTCGGTCAAAGTCCTCCTCCATCAACCTCGCCTCGGCCTTGAGTGCCCTGATCTCCTCTTTGAGTTCCCTGCGGCTGCGACGACGGCTGCCTGAGCCCTCGCCCTCCTCATGGCTAGGAGCGAGCTGGTGACGAGGAATGCCACGCGGTCCCACCATCTTGCGTGCGGTCAGCTTCGTGCGAGCCAGCTGGACAAATAGAGGGTAAGACAAGATAGAACAGGCTAGCATGAACAGGTTGGTAAATCCTATCCCAAAACCCAAAATTAGGGAGGAAGTTATTAACATGTGAATCAACATGATGCATGATTCGTTCTTACGCAAATTTTAAATCAATGCAGGTAAATAAATATTAATAACATACTTCAGACATAGGGCTTAACAATAATAATAGTAATAACATTGTTCCACATGCCACCCTACTCCTAGTACAGAGTAAGACAAGAAAGGCAGTTTGGACTCAAAATAGTTAACTTAAATTTTAGATCCAAAATATTTTGAAGTTTTCGAAAACAACTCCGTAATGATTTAGCAATAGATCGCTCCGATACCACTTGTAACAGAACCGCCTTAATAATATGGCCCACAGGCACCTATCAAAGTCACTAATGACTTCTGACAGTTGGACCCATGTTCCAAATGATTAAAGCAGCTCTGCCGGGCTACATCAGTACCCGTATTCCGACAGGATCTCCATTGCGATGCCATTACAGAGTTACAACATTTCGTAATAAAATACATCAGAGTAAATGCGGAAGATTTAATAGAACTTAGATTACAAAACGAGTTCAAATAGTAATTAAGTGCAGTTATTACAGACCATCTTGAAGTAATAGCAGTAGCATGGAACAACGGTACAACATAAATAGATAAATAGATATGCGAACCCAGCCCACGGATTCTGTCTTTACTCCTCACCACTCTCCTCCTGGATCACGGTGGCACAACAAGGACCAAGGCAGACTTCGGGCTGCGACCCTCCTGCAACGGGGTTAACAAACCCTGAGTACGGGGTACTCCGCAAGACTTACCCGACAAAGTAAAAATATTTGACTCTTGGAATGCAAGGTTATAGGTAAGGCTAGCAGAGATAGGGATTTAGCAGAAAAGCATTACTAATCTATCATAATATTTTATTTTACTTAAATTCAATATTATCATAATTCATTCTTTATCCTCTCTCTAAACATTGATTCTTTATTCTCAAACATCCTACTCTTAGAACCACTTTTCGGTGTAGGGGTGAGGATCATGTCTCCATAACCGAGGAGCACGTCGATTCGAATCAAGTAAAGTAGACCCAGCTGGGGTTCCTATCCACACTGTATATGCAGCACGCCGGCATACATATACCAACCCGTCATCTCAGCTTTTCTATCCCGGAACCGGTCCTGCGCCACCCGAGAAAACGGTACACCTCCAATCCGGGACTCTAACCCACGAGGGTACTCACTATTCTCGCCATCTCTCCACTCCCAGTGCGTGGTTGTCGGTTCCAGCAATAGAGCGACTGGACTCTAGGCTTTCCGTAATGGTATGTGGCTAGTCTGTTCATCATGATCACAACAGGCCGACAACGAACGGTCCCTACTGCTTTCCGCCGGAAACCATGCATTGGGACTCTAACCCAATACCCTGGAGTCCGCTCGGTTTTCAAATCCCTTTTCCGTTGGTGACGAAAGTTGGGACTCTAACCCAAACAATTGGCCAACCACCCGGAAAACCCATCCATAATGATGATCGTGAACCGGCCAAAGTACCCCAATCATCATACATGGACATATATACCCTTCACTTGATATTTCTTCATAATGATTCTCAAGTTAAAATAATATTTTGCAATTCTATTATTTAAGCATGACTAAGCATTTTGCAATACATTTGAAAATCATTAGGTCATCTTGGTAATGGTAGTCAAGGGTGATAAATGCATCAATTGTTTTCTTCACACAACTCCTACCAACTTAATGCAATAGTTTAACTCAAGTGATAAAGCATTTGTAAATAGAGGGTTAAATGCACCGGGGCTTGCCTTGCAGAGCAAACAGAACTGGGGCAGGAGTGGCACAGGCTTCAGGCTCAGGAGCTCCTTCCACTGCCTCCTCTTCAGACACCTCGAGCTTCACCTCCTCAGATACGGGAACTACACGGGTGCAATATTGCATGTATGAATGCGATGCAAAAAGTAAACATGTGCGAAAAGGAAGCTAACCTTAGCACAACACATCATGACTTCACAATGGTGTCCTAGGTCTTAAATGGGTTGACCTAGAACCACATTTAATCCAAAATTACTTAACACCCCTAAATTCAAATTCTAATTGAATTTTTATTATTTAATAAACCAACATAATTCAATTACAGAAGCAAACTAATTTATTTTGGGACCAAACTTTGCCAACAGTTAGATCTTTACTAGTAACAGTACCAATTAAATTTTTGTGATTTTTGGAATTACCTAGAATTAATTAAAAATGTGCAAAGACCCACTTTCCATTTTATTTATTGATTTTTAACCACTACAGAATGTACCCAAACATGATAAACAATATTTTTATAAAATTCTACACTACATATATAGCATGTGTAAATTATTTCACAATTTTTGGTTGCACAGAATTAATCATGCAAAAATAATAAAACAGGCTACTATTCAAACCAAATTAAAATAGAAAAGCATCCAAAATTCACCGAAAAATAGACAAACCCATTCGGCCCACTCGGCCCACAGACCGGCAGGCCGGCCCAGCAACACCCGGGCTTCCCTTCTCTTCTTCCCCGGACGCTGACAGGCGGGGCCGGCCTGTCAGGTCCTTCTTCCTCCTCCGGCCGAGCGCGCCGCGCGCGAGGCGCACGCGGGCCGGCACGACCCTCGCCGCCGGCGAGCCGACGGCAACGCGGACACGACCTACGGCTACCCTACGACCTAGCGGTCACCCTAGTACACCTATCCCCGATCCTAGCCGCCTCCGACGGGGTCTATCCCGTCCATGGCGGACGCCAAAGCTCGGCGAGCATGCGCCGGCCACCCGAGACCGGTAAAAGACGAAAGGAGGGCATGGGGAGGATCGGTAGCTCACCCCGGGGCTATTGACGTCTATGGTTGGAGCTGAAACGGGCTAAAGAGGTGAGGTTGACGGCGGCGGCGGACGAAGTGGCTCGGCTCCGGCGGTGACGGCTCGTTCCGACGAACCTAGACCACCACAAGGCCAACCGACGCGCACATGAGAACTAGAACATCACCAAGAAGCTGTAACACGAGGATTTAGGGGCTAAAGCTCACCCGAGAAGCTTGGCCCGCGATCGACCTAGCGGCGGCGCTCCGGCGAACGCACGCGCGCGGCGATGACCACCCTGGAACACCCAGCGCGTTAGAGAGAGCCCCGAGGGCACCAAAGGATGCGCAAGGAACCACTCTACTAACCGGCGAGTTGGAGAGGATGAAGGCCAACGGAGGGCGACGAATTTCTCCGCGAACCGCGGCGAACTCGACGGCGACCGGCGGAGAGAACTGAGTTGGGAGAGGGGGCTCGGGGGGTTAAATAGCGGGGAAAAGCGGTCGGACGCGACGTGGGAGGGTCCGGCGACGTGCTGCGCTCGCAAGGAACAGTGCCCCGGCCCCGGCGCACGCGCTGCGCTGCCGCGCACGCCGGCGACGTGCGCGCCGCGCGGGTACGCTGAAGGTGGCAGATGAACAGTACTCGGGTACAGTACCTGTTGCAATGTAATTCGTCCAAATTGATCCTGAAGATGGCCGAATCTGAGGGAGTGGTCAAAAGGAGATTTGTAGATCTTTAAGTACTGAACAACTTTTGTTTTGGTACCAATTCAAAATTCGGTCAGGATTTGAAAATATTCAAAAGGGGGTAAAAGGTGGTTTTAAATTTCAAACTGTAATTTCAAAATTACTTTTGATTTTTCTGAAGAACTTGAAAATTGGTCAAAATAGAAGTTGTACATCTCATTGAGACCAACAACTTTTATTTAGGAAGTTTTGTCATATTCTCAATAATTTTTGAAATATAGTTTTAAATTCAAATTTTGAAACACTGTTTTGAGCTTAATTCAATTATTTTCAACATAACTTCAAAATCACCCAAAATAGAAGTTGTTCTACATTAAAAACTCTACAACTTTTATTAAGGGACCTACCTCAGATTTGATCAAATTTTAAAAGTACACTTAAGGGCCTTTAATTAGGGTTTTTGGAAAAATTTAAAATCAACAAGAAATAACAACTCAATTAGGGTTCTTTCAAGCACACACAAGAGTTAAACAAGCTAATCACACTATTAGCCCTAATGACAAGCAAATGCACATGATGATATGATGACATGTCATTTTAGTTAACAGTAATACCAGGGTATTACAAACTTGCTCCTCGGGAAGCTTCAGACACTTTCTTAATTGCGAGACTTGGAACACGGGGTGTACTCCAGATAATTCCTCTGATAGTTCCAGCTTGTAAGCAAGCTTTCCAACCCTTTTACAGATCTTGTATGGCCCAACATATCTTGGTGCCAATTTCCCTTTTACGTGGAATCTGACGGTGCCACGAAGTGGAGATACCTTGAGGTAGACATAATCCCCAACCTTGAACTCAAGCTCTCTACGTCTTCTATCTGCATAGCTCTTTTGCCTACTTTGTGCAATCCTCAAATTCTCTCTTACTTAGGCAACACCTTCTTCTGCTTCCACAATCTTAGCAGGACCGAAGAATGTCCTTTCACCTGGTTCTGACCACATTAGCGGGGTTCTGCACGGTCTTCCATACAACGCTTCAAATGGAGACATCTTAATGCTCGTCTGGTAACCGTTGTTGTATGAGAACTCGGCGTGGGGTAGACAGCTCTCCCATCCTTCCTTGTACCTCAATACGCAAGCACGTAACATGTCCTCGAGAATCTGGTTCACTCTTTCTATTTGCCCATCCGTTTGCGGGTGGTATGCGGTGCTATACTCGAGCTTGGTCCCGATGGACTTGTGCAAGGATTTCCAGAACTGTGATACGAACTGTGAGCCTTGGTCAGATATAATACTCAGAGGCGCCCCATGTAACTTCAAAATGTTTGATACGTACAGATCTGCTAGCTTTTCAGCTCTATACTTCCTTTTGACCGGTATAAAATGTGCAACTTTGGTTAGACGGTCCACTATTACCCATATAGAATCATATCCATGCTCGGATCGGGGCAGTCCTATTATGAAGTCCATGGATATGCACTCCCACTTCCATTCTGGTATCTCAACTGGTTGTAGCAACCCTACTGGTCTCTGATGTTCGGCCTTGATTCTATTGCATGTATCACATCGGGCTACATGCCCTGCAATGTCTGTCTTCATATTCTCCCACCAGAAGTGCTTCCTTAGATCATGGTACATCTTGGCTGACCCTGGTGAATGCAATATTTGGAGTCATGCCCTTCCGACAGGATCTCTTCTCGTATCGCTGAATCCGTCGGTACGCAGATTCTATCTTTGTACCATACAGTTCCCTGCTCATCTTCTCGGTATTCGGGGCCTCTCCCCAGTTTCATCAAACCACGGATATAGTCTATCTCAGGACAGTTCCTTTGTGCTTCACGGATCCATGAGGTGAGATTGTACTCAACGCGAAGCTCATTTAGCATGCCATAGGAGACTACCTCGAGCTGGAATGCGTCGAACTCTCTCCTGAGCTCAGGCGGCATAGAGTTGGTGATGAGGGTATGGCAGTAGCTTTTGCGGCTAAGGGCATCAGCGACAACATTAGCCTTTCTTGGGTGATAATGGATCTCAAGATCATAGTCCTTGATGAGTTCTAGCCATCTGCGCTGCCTCATATTCAGATCTTCTTGTGTGAAGAAGTACTTCAGGCTCTTGTGGTTAGTGTAGATGTCACACTTGTTGCTTATTAGATAGTGTCTCCAAATCTTGAGTGCATGTACCACGGCTGCAAGTTCTAGGTCATGAGTCGGGTATCGCTGCTCATGTTCCTTCAACTGTCTTGAGGCATAAGCTATCACCCTTCCTTCTTGCATTAGTACACAGCCCAAACCTTGCCGAGAGGCATCACAATATACAACAAAATCTTTGTGAATATCGGGCAGGGCTAGTACAGGTGTAGTAGTGAGCTTCTCCTTCAAGGTCTGAAAACTCTTCTCACATTCAGGAGTCCATATAAACTTGTTCTCTTTCTTCAGCAAGTTGGTCATGGGTCTTGCAATCTTGGAGAAGTTCTCAATAAATCTGCGATAGTATCCTGCAAGTCCCAAAAAGCTTCTGATTTCTGACACATTACGGGGTTGTTCCCACTCTTTCACAGCTTCAATCTTGGCAGGGTCTACTGCGACTCCTTCTCCTGACAGTATGTGTCCAACGAAAGCAACTTCCTCAAGCCAGAATTCGCACTTGGAGAATTTGGCGTATAGCTGGTTGCGAGACAACCTCTCCAATACGGTCCTCAGATGATGTTCATGTTCCTCTTTTGTGGCTGAATAAACCAATATATCATCAATGAATACCACCACAAACTTGTCTAGCTCATTCATGAAGATCTTGTTCATTATGTTCATGAAGTATGCTGGAGCATTAGTGAGTCCAAATGAGACTACTGTGCACTCATACTGTCCATATCTAGTGACAAATGCAGTCTTCGGGATATCCTCTTCCCTGATCTTCATCTGATGATACCCTGATCGGAGATCGATCTTCGAGAAGTACTTGGCCTTACTCAGTTGATCTACCAGATCATCGATGCGGGGCAGTGGGTACTTATTCTTGACTGTGACCGCATTCAGATTCCGGTAGTCAATGCACATCCTCATCGTGCCATCCTTCTTCTTGACAAACAAAACGGGAGATCCCCAGGGCGAAGCACTAGGCCTAATGAAGCCCTTCTCCAGTAATTCTCCCAGCTGCTTCTTGAGTTCCTTCAACTCATCAGCCGACATTCTGTAGGGTCTTTTGGCAATCGGTGCAGTTCCTGGCATCAGCTCTATAACAAACTCCACATCTCTATCTGGTGGCATTCCTGGCAACTCCTCTGGAAATACGTCATTGAATTCACAGACTACTGGCACATCTCTGAATGTCAGCTCCATTTTATCTGCCTTAGTCTCCAGAGCACATAGGAGGGCTTGGATTCTCCTGGTTTGGGGTATACATCGGACGGCTGTTCCCCAAGGGTGGGTTACCTGAACATATCTAGGTGAACAAGATATCACTCCCCGGTGTTTGGTTAGCCAGTCCATGCCTAAGATGACATCTAAGCTATTGGAGGGTAGTAGGGTTAGGTCAGCTCGAAAGTCAAGTCCCTCGATTGTGATTATCACTCCTCTACATATGTGAACGCTTCTGAAGTTTCCTAAGGGCGAGCTAGTTAGGATGGGGTTTGCTCTCGGGTTACAGGTATGTTATGCTTACGTGCATATGCAGATGAAATGTATGAACATGTAGCTTCCGAATCGAACAGAACTGTAGCCATGTTACCCTGAACTAGGAACGTACCATACACAGCATCAGGTGCAGCTTCAGCTTCCTCAGCGGTCATGTGGTTCAGTCTTCCTTGGGTAGCAGATCCCCGGTTCGGTGTGCCCTGTGTAGCTGCTGGTGCACGGTTGAGGTCGGGGCACACAGCCACACGGTGTCCAGGCTTTCCGCATCCAAAGCAAGTGAAGGGCGCACTGCCTGCTGTGGCTGTCGCAGGAGCCTTCCAATTATTTGTCCTTGGCGTGTTGGTAGCGGGGGCGGGTGTGTTCTGCACAGCTCGAGTCGGCCCAGGGTAGGTCTGAGCGGGGCGGTGATAGTTGCTGCTGTTGGTACTACCACGGCTCGTTCCCGAAGAAGGTCCCTGGCGAGTTCGGAAAGGCGGGGGTGCACCTGTTCGCTGTCTCTGGGGTGGAGCAGTGCGAGCGGGTCCCTCAGAGCGGCGCTTCTTTCCCTTGTTCTGGGCCTCGAATTCTAGGCGTGCTTCCATGCGATCCTTCTCGATCTCAATACAGCGGTCAATCAGCTCACGCAGAGTGTAGCTCTTGTTCCCTGACAGAGCCAACCTGATCTTGGTCTGAAGTCCCTTCCTGTAGTAGTACATCTTTTCCTTCTCGGAACTCACGCAAGACGTAGGTGCGTAGCGGAGCAAGCAGTTGAAGCGGGTGGTGTACTCGTGGATCCGGTCAGCTCCCAGGGAGATGTTGCGAAACTCGTTCTCCTTGGCCTCCATGACTCCCTCAGGAATGTGGTGGTCACGGAAAGCCTCGGTGAACTCATCCCTGTCAATACGGGCTGGGTCCCTGTGAGCGCTGGTGTAGTTGTCCCACCATGCTCGTGCAGCACCGGTCAGCTGGTGGCTAGCAATCCCAACACACTCCTCGTCAGAGCAAGTGGTCAGGTCCAGCTTCTTCTCCATCTCTTTAAGCCAATCGTCGGCAGCGAGAGGATCGCTGTCGGTCCCGTCGAAGGTAGGTGGCCTCAGCTTCAGGAAACCCTCCAGTTTCCTTTGGAAGTCATTCTGGGGTGGCCCGTGGTGCCTGTTCATCCCAGTAGCTATGGCATTCAGCAGCTGGGTCTGCTGAGCCATCACTTCCGCCAACGTCGGTGGCGGCGGCGGTGGCGGTGGCGGAGGCACGTTCTCGCCTTGTGGTGGCGGATCGTTCACCGGCGGTGCATCCTCTGCCCAGCGCAGCTCTTCTTCCAGGTTAACTCCAACACGTCTGCCAGCTGGGCGTCCACGGTTGTGACCACGCCCACGTCCTGGCACAGGCGCGGGGGAGGGCTGGCGGTTCTCCAAACGCGCGGAACGTCTCATCGACATCTGAATTTATTAGGTACGTGCTCAGTGCAGTAATAATCTTGTAGTGGTTTAAGTAAGAGTTAGATGTTTTCAACGATTTAAATGAATTAAAACATTTTTCATGCTATCCTACACTCAACCAAAGAAGCATAGAGAACCATAAGAAGCATCAGATCCAAATGTCACTCATCACATGGTTATTATTACATAAAGGATGTTCCTAGCTGCTAAGAAGATCATGCTATGCGCAGATAGCCAATGACAGGACAACTCATGATATCACTAGTCTAAGGGCCACGCAGGGTCCCATAAGCTACTGGTGCATAAGGTCGAGTATGGCGTCAGGTATGCGGCTGTCCTCTGCCTCGATCTCGTCGTCGGTCATGGTCAGGCGCTTGACATAGTCGAGAGCTACAGCTAGCTCTGGGGTGGCCTCAATCTCCTGTATCCTTAGAGACGGACACTGCTCCCAGGTTGAGCGTAGTGGGTGGTATGCGGAAGTCTCCCTCCCGGGGCTTCACCATCTCTAGTGGGGGAAGCGAACTCTGTACCTTCCGGACCTCAATCGCTCTCTTGGCATCGGACTGCTTCCAAGCTGTCTCTATCCTCCGTAGCTTGTCCTTTAGGAACTCCACCATCTTCACGCGGTCGATCAGAATCCCTTGGTTGCGGGTGGACTTCTCCTCGGCTTTCTCCAATTGCTTCTCCAACTCCCTGATCCTGGAGCGCAACGTGCTCATCTCGACTCCTCTGTCTCTGCTCCTCTGCTCCCAATCAGCAAGCGCTCTCTCCTTGTCGTCCAGCCTCCTCTGTAATCCCAATACTCTGCTGTTCAGGTAGTCATTGCGTAACCCAAAATCTCCGATCTTGTCTCGCAAGTCGGCGATCTCGGCTCGGTGTAACTCATCACGGCGCTGCATCTCCAACTGCAAGTCAGTGACTGCTCTGCTCAAACTCTCCAGGGTCTGAGTCCCTTTCTGCAAACTGTCCTCGACCTCTGCCATGCGTGCTCGGTCACGCTGCCTCCTTTGCTCCAATGAGCTGATGAACTCGTCCTGCTCCTGGAGGTGGTGTGCCACTATGCGTAGGCAGGGGTCAGTCTCGGCCTGAACGATCTGGTTGGTGTACAGAATCCTCTGGATGGGGTCAGGGTGCAGCTCCAAGGCCTGAGGTAGCAGACGGAAGTGGGTCCCCTTAAGGTACTCGTATGCTGTGTACACAACTGCGTGTAGTACCTTGCGGGAGACGGACTGTACTCCGTCCTCCACAGTCTCTCCAGCAGTGTAGTCAGTAAAGACCGGCATTCCTGGAAGGGTCAGGCTGACGGGTGTCTCAACTCTGGTAGTGACAGGTCCTTCAAACCTCTCAGCCTCGACAAGCTTCCCTCGGCTGAAGTACTGGATCTGGTCTGACGGTGCTCCCAGCTCCTCCAATACCTGGCGTAGCACCATGGCAAATCCGCCGTGGTTCCTCCCATTGATCGGGATCTCAATAGTGCCATCGTGCAGTGGACGAAGTGGTGGTCCAAGGCTGGTCATCTGCGAATTTTTCAAGAAATGGATTAGCAGGTCCTTGTATTAGATAAGCCATTGCATAAAAAGTGAATGCAAGGTCGGTAATATAACCGAAAGAGAGTCTGGCTTCTCATTCTAACGTCCATTTTCTATGGGTCTCGTCCTACAGTCAAGTATGGCTTTGATACCAACTGAAACGACCTCGATTTCCGTGAAGGGAAATCCACAGGCTCGAATTGTAATTCAACAGATTGCTTGGGACAATCCATGAAATTACCCATATCTCAGTTGACACCAGGATCCATACAACGATAATTAAGTCTTACATAAACACTTATTACATCGCCACACTGGCGGAATCAACAATCAGAGAAGCTTTAGAAGATGCGGAAACGATTCATCCTTCACGGCCAACTTGAGTGTAGCACGTAACCCTATTCCTCGCCATCGTCTTCCTCGAAGTCGTACTCATTCTCGTCACCTGACAGCAAATTTATCAGTACGATTTGTACTGGCCACGGAGCCCACCTATGCAGCATTTGCTTTGTGGAAAGTGGATGCAAGGCTACACAAGCAGACCTATAGGCTGAGGTTTCCTATGCAGCTGTAATCAATGTTTAATTAGTCAAGTTTTATCTCCAGTTAGCATCATCATCCATTTTCCCATCACCACATCTCACTTACCCACACCTCGCTCTCATTCGACAGGCCCAACTCCCCCTCGGGCCTATCTCAGCGGCACACTACCACAACGGGTACACTGCCGGAAAAATGTCATCCAGGGGGAGAAGAGAACACTCACTACACTAGTAGAAGCTTCACAGGAAAGGTCCATAGCCAACAAGTTGGCATATGTATCGATCAATCAACTGTACACTCTGCAGAGGTTTCATTACCCACAAGATTAGCCATCATAGGTGTTGCGCAACACCTAGGCAGAATTCCAGGTGCTTGCTTGCCTAGGTCGATGCCACCCTACCACTCAGCCCTGGGATATTCTGGATCCTACACCGTTATGCTGAGACTGGAAGACACAGTACCGGGCCCATCCAGTGGTACTGCGCATCTAGAACGGAACGGGAACCCATCGACCGTCTCCGTCCACCCTTATCACCTCTCAACCTAGCAGTAGTGGCACCGTCCTACCAAGTAGTCCAGCCGTCTCCGGCCCATTAGAAGCGAGTGAGTAGAAAAAGGATTCCCATGAACCTGAAACTAGTCCGTCCTAGGTTTGACCAAGCAGGCATCTTCACTTAGGGGATACTCTCCCCGTGCCATCACAGCACCTCCGTCCACGGGCTTCAAACCACCAAGGCTATCCCACCCGAAACCTCCTCAACAACTTTACCCGCCACAGGTATCTCGCTTGGGGATGCCCAGGTTGCACCCCCGGCACGACTTGCCCTATGGGCTTGTCTCACATCCCACTTGGTCGACATCAACCCTTACCACGCACCCAAGACGCACGCAGCACTCTCTCCCAGTGGTTATAATCAGTTATACACCGTCCCAATTCCACCACATAGCATATAGCAAGTAGAAAGTAGTGGAAGAGTAACAGTAAATTAAGCAGCAGCTAACCTAGCAGCGGACATTAGGGTAAAGTCTTATCAAGGCAGGGAATTCAAATATACTACCATGCAACCAATCCATACATAATCATAAAGCAATAGCAACAATGTCATTTGCAATGCGTAAATAGGATCTAAGGATTTGGTGGGACGTGGCACCTTCGTAGTCATCTCCTAGCTCCTGAAACTACTCGTGGTCGTCCTCCTTAGTCAGATCCTCCTCCGGCTCTGAAATCGAACACGAAATAGTCGCGTCAGCGACTCCTATAGAGTATTTCAGAAAAATCCAATAAAATAAAGAGCCAAATGCACACAAACATAGTCTTAGATTGTAGATCTCATTTTTCTGAGAATTTTGATATATGGTGCGCAATTTTTGGACATCGTATGAATAAGTTATGAATTTCCGAAGATTATCCTATTTTCTGAAAATGGAAAATGGTCGATTAATCAGGGGCAGCTCGGGATTGGTCCACGTGGCGCGCGGGTCCAGTAGTGCGGCATGTGGCGCCTCATTAGAACACAAACCCGATGGTCGCCCACCGGATGTTCGATGCTGGTTCCCAGAGAGTCGCCGGCGTCGGCGTAGCTCGGCGGTTGGTCGGGCGAGCTCGACGTTGGTCGGGGGGCGTCGGCGTAGCTCGGCGGTGGTCGGGCGAGCTCGACAGTGGTCGGGGGTGGTTCTCAGAGGTCGGGGGTGGTTCTCAGTGGTCGGGGGTGGTTCTCAGTGGTCGGGGGGCGGTTCTCAGTGGTCGGGGGGCGTCGGCGTAGCTCGGCGTAGCTCGGGCGAATCGGAGATTCGGGGCGCCGAGGGTGCCGCTCTCCCGAGCTCTCCCGGGGAGGCTCGGGCGAATCGGACATTTGGGCGCCGAGGGTGCCGCTCTCCCGAGCTCTCCCGGGGAGGCTCGGGCGAATCGGAGATTTGGTGCGCCGAGGGTGCCGCTCTCCCGGGGAGGCTCGGGCGAATCGGAGATTTGGTGCGCCGAGGGTGCCGCTCTCCCGAGGGTTGGCTGTCATTAGTGAAATGATGTCGTGGGCCTCCTTCTCTCCCTCGGCATACGGCGGTTCTCCGACGAGGTGGAGGCGCACGTAGCCAAGGCGACAGACATGATTCGGGGCTCGGCTATCTACGCGGCGGTGCCGAGGCAGACTTGGCGAACCTCGTCGGCCTTTCTCCGCAGCGCGAGGCGATCGGGGGTACTCGGAATGGATTTTAGGCGAGGCGGAACGTGTCGGCGGCGATCACGTTTCCCCGAGAACGCACCTCTCGGTGTTTCGGGCTATGGAGGTTCGATCTTCCGCAACTAAGCTTGTCCGAGGTGGTCGGTGAGTTGGTGGTCACGCTAGCGGGCCGCGTCGGCGGTTTCACGGCTTGTGCGCGGGAACGCCGCCGAGGTGGCGGTGCTCCGAGCACATGTGACGGCAATGCCCGTCGGAAGTGGCCTGACGTCCATAGCCGATGTCCAGTGGTTTGATGGCCGGTCTTGTGCGCGTGTTGTGCTCATGATGCCGAGCGCCATGACCGGTAGCACGGCGAGATCGTATGAGGTGCATGGAGCAGGTGATCTTCCTGAGCTGGTAAAGGCTCGTGCCTGCGCGTCCCGTGGGTGGAACGCCATGGCAAAAGCAGGGCGAGGTTCGGATATGGCGTGCGGTGGCTCACCGTGGGGCTGGTGAGGTAAGGATGGCGGTGCAGTGACGAGGTGACGCTGTGCAGAGTGATCGCAGTGCCGTGCCGAACCGCGACGGGGCTCCGGCTTCTCCTCCGTGTCCGGCTCGGCGTACTCCGCGGCGGCGGCGCTCCGGCAGCTTCTCCTCCTCTGCTCCGCCCTTCTCCCTTCTCCCTCTCCCTCTATTGTGCGGTGTGGTGTAGTGGTTGTGCCGCAGCGCGGCGGCGGCGAGGGGAAATGAGGGTAGGGCTTCGGGGTGAGCTCCTTTTTATAGGCGAGCTTGGCCAGCTCTAATGGCGAACGGTCCTGATCGCGCTCGACCGATCGAAGGGCCGTGGCTCGAGTGGATCTAGGGCTCCGGATGGGCGCGGGTTCGCTTGGCGGCCAAGGAAGGAGGGGACAGGAGAGGGACAACTCTGCGGGGCGTGGTGCTGTCGGCCGTGGGTCCGGGGTCACGCCATTCGCGTGACACCCCCGGCAAGCGCGTCGCCTTCGTGAGGAAGAGAAACAGTGGAAGGGGAAGGCGGCTGACATGCGGGCCCGGGTTGGCAGCGAGCGCGAGCGCGTGTGTGCCGGTCGCGCGCGCGTTGCCGGGCCGCAACGTGGGCCGACAGGCTGGCTTCCTTCTTCCTCTCTTCTCTTTTCTTTTTCCTTTTCTATTTTCACTTAAGTGTATAAATACATATATTACCCATTTTAAGTATTGAGTAAATACAAACATAAATTGCAATAAATCCCAAATGTGATGCATAAGCTATTATTCTATGTGAATGGAATTAAAATGCAAGCTATACTCCTTTATTTACCAAATTCATAATGAAACCTATATGCTTGCACAAGAAAAATGGGTTTTCACAATAAATAAATCAAAAAATTTATTTGGTTGGGATTTTTAGGTTGTGTGGATTTTTAGGGTTGTTACACCTCTGAAGGGGATCTGGTTAGTCTCTTGATTGATAAACTCCACGGGGTTGGAGTCACCCATCGGACCCAGGAAGAAAGCGGTCGGAGCGTCCCTCAGCGGAATCAAGATATCATTTTTCGAGTCCTGAGGCAGAAGGGCGATAAATGTGACCGATCGAGTGGGGATTCATGATTGGGAGACAGATTTGTAAGATTCATACCTCGGGAATCTCAGAAGGAGTCGCCATTGCTTGTGGATTCTTGAAGGCAGCAGATCGAGGCTGGAGGAACAGCAGAGGATTTCTTGGCTAGGGTTTCGGTTTGCAGAACTTTGAAGTGCTGAGCGGGAGACTGCGTTTCGGTTACGTTTTGAGGGCGGAGATCGATTAAGGCTCAGTGCTAATTTTGGAATAAAACCAGTTTATCCCAAAATTGGGGGGGCATGTGTTTACACCAAAATCTGGACTGGGTGCAGATAGTCGATGCCGAGTGCAGATAGCCGATTTTCGGGCAGAGGCCCAGACAGATAGTCGATCGGGTCCCGGAATCGATTGTTGGGCTGAAGCGCAGGCGGTGCAGTTGAGGGAAATAGCCGATTGATGACGTCAGCACAGGTCTCCGGCGCCAAGGAACGATCATGTTCGGAGTCCGATAAAGAAAGGAAAGATTGGACTCCAAGTTACCTTTAATTTAGGAAAGTTTGTTAGTTTCCGTATTTATTTTGAGTTGTAATTCGAGTAGGACTCTATCAAAGCCCAGGGTATAAATATAAGCCCTGGCTATTGTAACAAAAGACACACATCAATACAACACATCTTTCGGCCCCAGCCAAAACTTAGGAGGAGTAACGTAGATCTCGGCGAGTTCTTCAATCGGGCCGAGTGTCATCCGGTGGACGCAGGCTTGCTTGTAAGTTCCGTCATGCCTCGCTAAGCTTTGTCTCTCTAATGTCATCCGGTGGACATGGGAGCATCGTAGATCGAGGTTGATTCTTATTTGATATGAGTTTAGCGTCATCCGGTGGACGTGAGTTTAGATCAAATAAGGGTTAGTTATCGATTCATGTTCGTTTCTCCTGTTTAATCTATGTTTAACGTCATCCGGTGGACGAGAGCTTAGGTTAAGCTTGATTATGTGCATGGATTAGTTATCGGCTCTAACTAATTTGGCATCTTAGTTAGATTCATTAAGTTATCAAGATGTAATTTGTCATTTATTGTTTATTTATTAATATGACATCTTTCTGCCCGATCAAGATTGCATAGTGTTGGCCTTAGATCTACATGAAAAATGCCATTTATGTCTCGTTCATGTTTATGCTTTATTATGATATTCACTCGATGCGGCCAGTGCTATCGTAATCTTGTTCGTACGTGATGAGAGAGCTTAACAAGAGTCGATCTGAATGAATAGAGAGCCGCCGGCCTTCTAGACCAGCTTTGTATTCTTTTAGATCTACTTGTGATTATTTTTGGGAATAAATCTAAATTGGTGCAAAGCCGCAGGCCTTCTAGACCAGCTTCGTGTCAATTTTAGGTTTATACTTGGAACTAGTCACCGTTAAGTTTTCTGCTTCACGAACCCTGGATCGGCTAACTAGATGCAGTTGTGCTTCACGAGAAAAACCAGTTAACTGATTGTTCCCTGCCAAATCGGCTAAATAGCCGATTTCTGTTTGTTTGACGTTCAGACAGTCTGAATTGAATTATTCGACATGTTAACACTAATCGATTGTGCTTTAATCTGTTACAACTATCTGCATAGACTTGTTTAATGTAGATTGTTCTATCTGATCATACATATCAATCGATTATGCATCAATTCAGTATCTATTTCCATGGTAAAACATGCATACATGCCAGAATCGACTCTTTAGTCGATTTCCGATTAAATCGGCTCTCAGAGCCACATAGTTGGAACTACCTGGACACACCGGTTAGTTCCGCCCTGTGATTACTGATTACTATCTTTTTCTTGTCAATTGCAGGTCAAATTGACTGGCACGCCTGAGGGTTATCGGCACTCTCTGTTCGGGTTTGAAGCTAGCTGGATCTTGAAAGCTCTGACGCTCTTGAGATCATATCCGGCTTCGCTGGTGTGTTGTGACGCAAGAACCACATTTTGTGCCAACAAAGATCAATCTTTCTTTTACATTGAAGAAAATATAGACTCCAGAACCACTAGAGAAAAAGAGAGTATGCTGTTATAACCATGGTTGACGGGGAAGCCAGCCATTGGCATGTTGAACAAGAATTTAGAAACATCCTAGGCTCTGACAAATGGAAATGGAAGGCCAAACCTGTTGGGGAGAAAAATATGTGATGAGATTTCCTGATCCTAGCATGATGAAGCAATGGAATTATTTTGATTTCTTAGTTATGAGAAGCACCTGTGCCAATATGAAAGTTGAAGTCTGGTCCCCTAGTATGGGTGCTAAAGGTATGCTCCAATCTGCTTGGTTCAGGGTAAATGGTATCCCATCTGATCAGAGGTCGGTGAGGACTTGTGGTAAGGTAGGAGGGCTTGTGGGCAAAGTGCTTGAAGTTGATGAATCTACTAGACTCCACTCTGAGTTTGTAAGACTTAGAATTGCTTGCAGAGATGTCCTAAAAGTACCAAAACTGCAGAAAGTACTTTAGGCATGTTTATACATGATTTTACCTTTGAGAGGGAGATTGATGAGGAGGAAAAGGGCAGGACCCTGAAGAGTGGAATCAAGGTGGGAGACGATAATCAGCCTCCTGCTAAAAAGTACAAAGGAGAGCAGTCAGGATCCAAAGCTGGGGATTCCGCCTCAAAAGGAAAAAGTTCTGGTAAATTTGACAGGGCTGGTGCTGGACTCTCCCAAAGCCAAAGTGAACAATGTGATGGTGAAGATATCATTATTATCTCTAAAGGAAAAATAAATCAAAAACTAGGAAAAGAAGACTCATATGAAGATGGTGATTGCTGTGGTGGCAGAATCCTTATCCCTGATAGCTTTGAAGGATCTGAATCTGATAATGATACCCTGAGTGAGAAGCTCAAAGAGATTGGCATGCTGAATGATGATCATCAAGTCTATCACATTGAGGATGCTATCCCATCACCTAAACAAATGGACATGGAAAGGGAAATGGAAAACAATACCCAAAGTGAGAAGATGGATACCAATGTCTCTCAATCCGAAGTGGCAGCTGGATCCAAACTCCCTGAGATCATTATTGGCATTGAATCTTCTGCTACTACAGATTCTGCCATTGATGATATTGCTATGAATACCCAAGGTAGTGTGAATCAGAGTAATGATAAAGAAAATACTAAAGAAGAGACTATTGCTCAAGATAACACTACCTGGGAGAGGGGTGACAAGCTAAAAAGAAATGAAGAAGGCCTTCCAGTTGAAAGGAGAAGAAGTGAGAGATTCAAAAAAGATATCACTCTCACCACCCAGGAGAAGGTGGAGATCATGTCTAAAAAGAGAAACTTGGAAGGTAACAACTCTCATACCACCTTTTCCACTTTGTCCAATACTTCCTTGCAAAATTTATCTAGTAAAATGGATATACTTGCTGAAAGTACTAGTAGTAACCCTTTCTCAATTTTGAAAGACCTAGAAACTGCTAGGATGGATTTGTTTAATAAGCAACAAAAAATGAAGCATGATATACAGATAGAGGAAAATAATGAATCACAACCTGATGATAAAATTTTACAATTAGAATGGCTTCAAGAGGAATCCTTTGAAGCTGAAGAATTTACTTTGGTTCAATCCGGAAAAAAAGAAGAGAGAATTGAAGAAATCTCTCAAGTCCACTCCAAACAAAAGAATTATTAAAAAAACTCAGGAAAATCCTGAGAGAGATAGGAAAAAAGAAAGAAAGAGAAAATGATTGACTTAAATGGGATATTCTGGAACTGCAGAGGTCTTAAGAAGAAAGGCCTCTCATGTTTTCTTAAGAACCTCATATATCAATATCATTTTGACTTCATATGCCTCCAAGAAACAATGGTTGAGAACTGGGAGGATTCTCTACTTACAAAATTTGATCCTCATCATGATTACCTTTGGCTATGGAATCCATCCAAAGGGAAATCTGGTGGGATTCTTGTGGGAATTAGAATTGAAAACTTTGATGTTGGGCCTTTCAAGCAATGAGATTATATGTTGCAAGTCAATATGTGGGACAAGAGGGCTAAGACCAAATGGAATCTGATTACTGTCTATGGTGCAGCTCATGAAGATGGGAAAATCCCATTTCTGGCTGAGATCTCTGGCTTTTGCTCTAATAACAAAGAACCATATATCATTGGAGGAGATTTTAACATTATCCGTTTTTCCAATGAAAGAAATACTTGCAGTGGTGTACATAGACACACGCCCACCTTTAACTCCTTCATAAATTTTTATGAGTTAAAAGAGTTAATCATGAATGGTGGTAGATTTACCTGGTCCAACAACCAAAACCCACCCATTCTTGAAAAGCTTGATAGAATCCTGGTTAGCAGGAGCTGGGATGACATCTTTCCGAAGGTGTTTGTCAAAAGACTACCCAAAGAGGTATCTGACCATAATCCTTTGATACTTTTCACTAACATGGTTCAAAAACCCCATCACATTCAGTTTAGATTTGAGTTGAGCTGGGTAAATAATCCTGACTTTATTGAGGGTGTTAAGAAGATTTGGAATAAAAATTGTAATGCCAAATCTGCTGTGGATAGAATTCAACAAAAAATCAAGCTCTGTAAACAATATTTCAAGGGGTGGGGATTTAATCTTCAAGGAGAAAATAGAAAAAAGAGACTGGCAATTCAAGATGAATTAGCCAAAATTGAAGAAATTGAGGAGACCACTGGTCTTTTACCTCATCAGATTGATGTTAAGATTGAGCTGTTGACTCAAAATATGGATTTACTCTATCAGGAAGAACTCTATTGGTATAACCGCAGTCATCAAAACTGGCTTATTAAAGGAGATGATAATACTAAATTCTTTCATAGCTGTGCTAATGGAAGGAAGAGAAAAAACACTATTTTCAGTATGAAAAATGATGGTGCCATCATTGAGGGGGATGATAACATTTTAAATCATGCTACTGAATATTATAAAGAGCTTTTTGGTCCATCTCCTTCTCATGATGTCAAGCTGGATCCTGAAATTTGGCATAATAGCTACACTCTAAGCATAGATGATAATGATCACTTATGCAGACCTTTCTCTGAGGAAGAAATTAAATCAGATTTATTTCAGATGGAAAAGAATAAGGCACCTGGACCTGACAAGATGCCCATTGAATTCTATCAAAGCTGCTGGCACATTGTTAAAAGTGATATTATTGATCTTTTCAATGATTTTCATGAAGGAAAAGTTAATATTAGCATAATCAATTATGGAACGATCACCCTTATTCCAAAAGTAACAGAGGCTTCCAAAATTCAACAATATAGACCTATCTGCCTTCTGAATTGCTTGTACAAGCTCATTACCAAAACCTTGACCATAAGGATTGAGTATTATGCTGAGAAATTGATTCATCCTATTCAAACGGCCTTTATGAAAGGCAGGAATATTACCTATGGCATTATGTGCCTTCATGAAATCATTCATGAAACTAAGAGAAGAAAAGAAGTTGGGATCCTATTTAAAATTGATTTTGAAAAAGCTTATGACAAAGTCAGCTGGGGCCTGTTATTTGAAACCCTCAAGGCTAGAGGCTTTAATGAACAATGGTGCAGATGGATCAAACAAGTTGTGGAGGGGGGACTGTGAATATTAAAGTGAATGACACTCTGGGTCCATATATCAAAAGCTACAAAGGTGTAAGACAGGGGGACCCTCTCTCTCCCATCTTATTCAATTTTGTAGCTGATTGCCTAACTAGAATGGTGCTAAAAGCCCAAGAGAATAATCTCATCCATGGATTAGCATCTCATATCATACCTAATGGAGTGGCCATTTTGCAATATGCTGATGACACTATTTTATGCCTGAAACATGATTATGAGGGGGCTGTCAATATGAAACTATTGCTTTATTGGTTTGAAATGATTGCTGGGTTGAAAATCAACTTTAATAAAAGTGAGGTTTTGATCATAAATGATGATGGTGACATAGGTCCTCAGTATGCAGAAATTTTTAATTGCCAAATTGGCTTGTTCCCTGTCAAATATCTTGGTGTACCTATCAGTCCTAGCAAACTACAAGTTGCTGATTGGATACCACTCGTTGAGAAGAGTGAAAAAAGGATGGATGTTTGGAAAGGTGGGCTGCTAAGCATGGCTGACAGATCTACCCTGATCTGCTCCAGTCTCAATAATGCTCCCATTTATCATATGTCAGTGTACTTGTTCCTCAAATCCATTATAAAAAAGATTGATAAAACCAGGAGAACCTTCTTCTGGCAAGGTGGGAGTACTAAAAAGAAGTACCACCTTGTCAAGTGGAACAAAATCTGTAAAAGCAGGAAAAAAGGAGGGGTTGGCATTAAGAACATTGAAAAAATCAATCTTAGCTTACTTACCAAGTGGTGGTGAAAACTGGAGAATGATGAAGGTATTTGGCAGTCTTTGATAAAAGCTAAATACCTCAACAAATGGTCAATTCATAATGTGTCTCATAAAGTACATGACTCCCCAATTTGATCTTATTTACTGAAAGTTAAGGACCTATACCTTCAAGGTAGGTAGTCAAGATTGGAAGAGGGGATAAGACTAGATTTTGGGAAGATTGCTGGTTGGGTGATGTGCCTTTGTGCCACACTAACTCTGAGCTGTATACTTTATGTGAGAAAAAAAATGTAATGGTCGATAGTGTTAAGAATGGTGCTGTAAACATTTCATTCAGACGATGGCTTCATGGAAACTTAGCTGCTGATTGGAATGAGATTTGGAATAAAACCCAAAACTTCAATATATCAGATGAACCTGATCTGATATCCTGGAAGTTTGGAAAGAATAAGAAATTTTCTGTTAAAATCATATACAATGCTCTTACACAAGATGATAATGGTCATGATCATAAAAGAATTTGGAAAGGGAAAATCCCTACCAAACTCAAATTTTTCTTATGGCTTATGGCAAATGATGCTTTGTTAACAAAAGATAATCTAATTAAGAGGCATTGGGAGGGAAATGATATTTGCTACTTCTGTGAAGGAAAAGAGACAATAAATCATTTATTCTTCGACTGCTCTGTAGCTAAAGTGATTTGGATTTGTATAGCTACTTGTTTTGGTGCTAAAAACATTCCAACTTGTCTTGATTCATGCTGGATCTGGCTTGATAAATGGCTTCCAAATGGGCGGCTGATGCATGGTTGGGGGTGGCTGCAATCTGCTGGTCCATTTGGAAGGCTCGAAACAATGCTTGTTTTGAAAAGATCCTGATAAAGAGTCCTTTGGATATTATTTGCCATGCTGCCGCACTAATGAAGCACTGGACAGCTTTGTACTCAGATGTGGACAAAAAGACCATGGAAGATAGAGTCAATACGATGCTGAAGATTGCGAATGGGGATCTTGCAAGCCAACAAGGATACCGGCTCGGAATGACTTCTTGGTCCTGGACGAACGGATGAAGGAGGCTGCCGTCAGATGTGCTCGCGCTTCTTCAGGCTTCTTCATCAACGCAGTCTCGCTGCTAATCTTACTTTTGGTGGTGGGCTTGCATGCCTATTTTGATGTCAGCTGTTTGATGTCGTTGGTTTTGTGTCTTCTGGCGCAGTAGTGTCGTTTTTCTGCTGAAAACTTCAGCTTTTGAACCTTACTGTTTTTTTCCTTTAAGCCTCCTTAAATGTCTAAAACTCCTAAAACTCTGTATTTCCGTTATTCGTAATGGAAATGGGAAACTCCCGGTTCGAAAAAAAATTCTTACCCGATCTGAATCTACATGCTAGAAAACCTGGCTCTCTGATACCAATGTTAGATTAAATGGATCGACAGTGCAGTAGATCGGGTGGGCAAATACCTTCTGTTCGATACACCCAATACCATCGAAACGGCGAGCCTCAGCGTCGTTGATAAAGCTCTGCTCTCAGGCAGCGATGGTCGGGGAAGAGAGTGTCGGTGCAGTCGTAGTCCGGCACCGATGGTCCGGTGAAGTAGTGACGACGTCGCCGGTGGCGCAGATGCGGCGGACGCTGGTGGTGCTTCCCATCGCTGGCAACGCACCCTCTCAATCGGTGTAGGGTTTGGACGGTGGGGAGTGGCGGTTATAGAGAATCTCGTGTCTTGTGCCCTGATTCTCACCTTCTCTTTATAGCGCTGCGCGACAGGGGCCCATCAGCCATCTACTGGGCTGGGCTCTCCCGATCAAGGAGCGAGGTCAAGGCCCAGAAGGCCGCTGGGGCAACTGGTGGGAGATCAACCTAACAAAACATTATCACCGCCGGTTCTATATAAATTGGCGGTGAAAATGACGTTTGTGTTTCAGTGGTAGTGTATCAATGACAAAATCAAAAGTGATTTTCAACCGCAAATTTCTGCAATATAACGAGAAAACCGTTGTTTATATAAATTGGTACGTACATACAACAATGATACTTGATACACATATAACTGATAATATATTGTGCAAAGGAAAACTAAAACCAGAGACAATCGTTGCGGCATTTGTTCAGAGACGTCGTCAATGCGAAATGATGCTATCCACTAAAAGTGCTTAAAGAAGATTAGATGATTAGCGTTAGCTCTGTCAAGTGCTTAGGCTATTAATACCTAGTGTTGTGCGTTTTGCTCTTCTTATTAGTGTTTAGTAAACATTACGTATCTGTTGCCATCCGGTGCTCGCGTGCACCATTGTTATGCATGGAGGGGTCTAATCTTGCAAGAACACATCAACTGTATTTATGGTGCCGTCGCTAATGGTGTACCAGAGAGAACGAGGCTTGTGATATTTTGACTAGAAACACGATGGCAAAGACAACGAGAGCGGTCACAGAGACCCACTTCCACGTCAGAAAGGAATTGTTAATCAATATGCTTTTTAGAATATGCCCTGTTCGTTTTGGCTTGAAAATAAACGCTGATTGCAATTGGTGCTGATTTATTGTGAGAGATAAATATTGTACCATTGCTAGAAACAAGCGCTGTTACCCTCCTGTCTCTACATCAAGGCAAAGATGATGACAGTTATAACAATTTTGCTGTAGACCCAGAGTTTGGTAAAACAACCGAAAAGTACCAAGACTCCGATAGCATGACAAACAGACCAAAGATACTCATGCCAACACCAAGCCTATCGGCTTCCATAGGCTTCTCCATGTCAAACCGCCCATTTGACTCCATGAACCGAATCAATTCTCTTGATGGCTTCGTCTTCTCTCCGTGCTTGTTGGATAAAACAGGTACTCTAGAATTTCTGTGTCTACCGGATGCACCTAGCGATCCATCCAGGACTACTGCTCCTACCTCTTGTAGCGTCTTGATGATAGCTGTCAGCTTTGCCGATTGTTCTGTTGACAGACGATACATAGCCCAGCTACTCATCATATTTGTCGATCGATACCAGCGTCAGATGGCAACTCTGAGTTCTGAGTTGCTCAAGACGAAAACAACCAGATCCCAGAGGCTGACTCGTGGGGCCCCCACCGGTGTACTGGACCGATTTACCAAGGCCAGGTGGCCGGTGGGTTCAGCTGTGAAGAAGAGGAGCAGGATCCGTGACAGAAAGAAAAAGACAGGCAAAAAGAAAAGAAGAGTTTGCACAAGAACAGCAAAAAAGTTTTTTTTTTCCCAGCTGACAACTACATAGGCGCATAAACGATATCTACACACAAAAACAAATCAATCAAAATAATCTTGGCAATTAAGAAAACAACCGTTGTGTAGCATGAACGCACGCATCAACCATTTATATAGCCTATGATTATTTAATTTGATTTACAAAATAATATATTTTCTGAACAGAAATTCCAATTTTATTGCTAATGGTTGTCCACAAAAACTAAAATTCAAGAAAATCATTGGCCTTATTTATGATCCACAATCACATCCCAATATTAGAAACATCAAGCCATCAATCAGAGTTACATATTTCTTCTACACCATTACAACAAATGAAATGCTCTAACCTAGAACAAAGCAAAGCCAAAACGTGCCTAAAGCATCCAGAAACTCAAAAGATCGCGAGCCTGTACACCATCTACAGCCTAAACTCCACAGCTGAACTCCAGAATCACCTACCCAAAGAACGAAAAGAAGCCGACTTTCTTCTTGGGCCTCTCCTGCTCCTCGACCATGACTGCTGTCATCGCATCTCTTTCCACCAATCGCCAAGTAGCCTGCTCCAAAGCAAGGCCCGCAGGCGTGGGCGGGTCGTTGAGCACCAACGGCACACCCCTGTTTGTACTCCGGATCACCTCCGCGTCCTCTGGCACCACACCTAGCAAGGGCAACCCGAGCATTTCCTGCACATCAAGTGCTGACATCATGTCCTCCCCCTTCACCAGGTCTGGTCGCACTCGGTTCACAATAATCTTGATGTCTTTGATGCCATCACACTCCAACAGTCCTGCGACACGGTCAGCATCACGGAGAGCCGTGATGTCAGGGGTCGTAACGAGCACCGCCTCTTCTGCAGGTGCAATGGCAGTGACAAAACCAGCATCAACACCTGCAAGACAAATGCCAAACAGCTTTACATAACAGAAGTAGATGCATATGACTGTTTTTTTTTCTTAATTCAACGCCTTGACTTTTTTAAGGGGGAAAGATCCACCATCATGTCAAGTAGCACAATAAGTAGGACTGGAATAAATCTGAGAGGCCACCAGTCAAGATGAAAGTCGCAAACCAAATCGTGTGTCAACTTTCATCTCTGATATTAACAAAGTATGTATGCCATAGGTCAGAAATGTTAGTAAGGTACCACATTTAGGACTGACATCTTAGTCAATGGATCCAAATCACATTGACGGAAATATTATTACACATTAATCGGTCAAAATTTGAGGAAGTCGGATAATCTGATTACAAGAATGGACTGTAGTCATGGAAATCATGCCAAGGTCATCGTAGCAAGCAACAGGAAAAAAAATGTGGGAGAACTATGATGCTTGCATACCAATGAAACCAAGGTCCAAAGGGGATACATAGTAGCATATAGATTCTAGAGGTTCATTATAAACTCTTAAACCATACATTCAAATACCAAGTCATTCTCTCAATTCCATACCGTTATGTGATGAAAACGTCCACATTCTGAGACTGGAAACTATCAAGCATCTAAAAAATGGGTCATTCATAAAAACGAGTATCCTGGCTCTGCAATTACCAGTTTTCTAAACATCACATCTAAAGATGAACTAGCATTGCGAAAACAATGAGCCTGGATCTGAAACCATTATTGACATCGGATAACAGTGCTGAAGAGAGATGAATCTGGGAGAAACTATGAGGTGAAATCAACACCCCGATTGATGGCTACTAGATTTGGGCAACCAGAGCTACTAGACCATATGTTAGATTGAATAGGACTAGTAAGGGAAATTACTAAATTTGAGGAGAGCATGGCTCCTGGAACATCCTATTTCAGTTCACCCTTTTTAACTAATGGAGTAGACAGTAGTAGTGCTGTCTCTAGATCGTGGATTACCATGACAGATTAGGTGTTCAGGCCATCGAAATGGTTTCTCAATTCATTGTATAGTGATACTAAAAATCCATTACAATCAGGGTTCGATGGTAGCAGTGCATAAAAGAGATGAGTGACCGAAAATGCGGTTACGGCTGACCTGCGGGGCAGTCGATGAGGATGAAGGCTGGCGGGTTGGGCGAGCGGCGTAGCGCGTCGGCGACCCAGGTGAGGGTCTTGGATCCGAAGGCGAGGGGCAGCTTGGAGCGCGGCTTGGATAGGCAGAGGAGGTGGAGGTCGTGGAGCGCGCGGTGGCGGACGAGCGCCTGGTCGAGGCGGCAGTCGCCCGCGAGGACGTCGGCGGCGGTGAGGTGGACGCGGTTCTCGAGGCCGAGCAGGAGGTCAAGGTTGCGGAGGCCGGCGTCGGCGTCGACGGCGACGGCGGGGAGGCCGAGGCGCGCGAGCGAGGCGGCGAGGTTGGCCGTGGTGGTGGTCTTGCCGACGCCGCCCTTGCCGGAGGTGACGACCACCACGCGCGGGGTCGGGCCCGCGAGCTCCGGCGCCGTGCGCCCCCCGTGGTGGCGCGCGGAGATGGCCCGCGTCGATGCCGATGGCGGAGGGGGCAGCGGGAGGAGGCGCGGCGGCGCGAACGCCATCGGCGGGGCCCGGGGGAGGGGTCGGTTAGGGTTCGGTGTTGGGAGGTGGGAGGGTCAGTCCGAGTCAGAGTCAGAGTCAGAGGGGGTGGCGGCAGCCGCGACCATGGCATCTGCTGATTTGTGTGCACTTTTTTTTTTAGGTCATTTGTGCAAATTTATTTGTGTCATCCAGTGACCGAATTTGCATTTCATAGCATTTTTGCTAAAGAGAAAGCTGTATTAATTAATTAATTAATTAATTAAAGTCATGTATACAACTATTGACGAAGTCAATAAAGTCAAGTACCGTTAAAGGACGTTCCCTCTAGCTAGAGCCAAATCATTCTGTACGTGATTGCATCCTCAATTTCGAACCTGTCCATCCTTAAGCAGCCCAGTTTAGTAGGGATTGGAGCATGATGTTTCCTTTGAAATCGTGATCGATCACTCCAACACCAACCTCGCCCATACTTGCCATGAAGTGAAACAGACATTGATGGGCTCGGGCCATCCTTTTCATAATGGGCCGAGCCTCCCATGCTGCAGACGAAGAGGGGGAGAGGGAAAAATAATAATGCAAGCCCAAGGCAGGCCGGCGGGGAACGAGAAAAGCAAAAGCTGAGTGGGGCCCGCGTAGCAGAGTGCGTGGAAGAACTTGTGGCCAGGAGAGGAGGAGAGGTTGTCGTGCTCTTCTTCCCCACCAGCCGTCACGTCACTACTATACTATGCTGTTTCCTTCCCCTGTCCGTCCTCTCCTGCCTCTCCTCACGTCACACCAGCAGCACAAGCGCCGCGAGCAGCGGACCACCACGCCGCCAACCCTAGCTAGGTCTACGAGGGCACCCGATGGTGTCGATGAGCACGACGCCGCACCCGCTGGATCCGTCGGTCCCGGCCGCCGTCGTCGGGGGCGGCAAGGAGGCGAGGCGGGCGCGGGAGGCCGCCGCCGCCGCGCCCACGGCCGTGCCCGTGCCGCCGGTTGGGAACGACGACGACGAGGAGGGGCCCCGCAGGGTGCGCAAGCCCTACACCATCACCAAGTCGCGCGAGAGCTGGACCGACCCCGAGCACGACAAGTTCCTCGAGGCGCTGCAGCTGTGAGTCCTCCCATCCTGTTCCTGCCCACCTCCGGCGGCAGCACTTACCGCTGCTCCGTCTCACTGGCGCTGCCACCTCATGCTATCTTATCCCATCTGCTCTTCCTTCCTCTCCATCGCTGGGGTGCGGTTGGGTTGCTTAATCTGCGAGTTGTGCTCAGGCTTTTTTTTTTTCCCCCTGTGTGTCTTCCTGTGCTGTCGTCATCAATCATTGGTCATTTCTAGATCTAGCTATCGTTATGCTACATCGGAGGCTCCTCACGATCGAATCCTGCAATGTGGTGCTTAGCCTGTGTTCCCGCATAGCTGCTGCTAAATTCGTACTTCCATCGGTCCCCAAAAGAATACAATCTTAGCATCCTTACCTTATTAGGAGTCAAAAGATTCTAAATTTTGACCAAATATAAATAAAACATATTGATGTTTGTGATTTGTTGGACTAATCATGAAATATATTTTCATAATAAACCTAATTAGAGTTTTAAATGTAGATAATACCTTCTATAAACTTAGTCGACATAAAGATTTTTTTTTTTTGACTTCTCGGGAAATGAGATTTGCATCTTTTGGGGACTGAGGTAGTATAAATAAATATAATCAGAATCCAAACTTATTAGGGGTCTGTTTGGATACTGGATTAATTGCTAACAATTAGTCAAAATTGGCTCTAGTGCATCGAATCAGGTGAGCTATTTTTTTGGCCAAGTATTCAACTAGTCCTAAGCCAACTAGCTAGCCAGCTATAGCTAATTTGGGGTAATTTTTAGCCCCAACTTGTAACTATCCATGTGTATCAATATCAAAATAGGCCCTAGAACTTCGTCCTTCCACTGTTACTTGATCCGTGTACAGGTTTTGGTGTACTCCGTATATAGTTCTTTCCACCTGTAGGGGTAGTTGGGGTCCTTATAGGCTCTTCCTTTCGCGTAGGATACTTGTTCGATTGATGTAGTACTTGAGTTCCCGAGTGCCTCAAGTTATGTGATATACATCTGTTGGCCTAGTAGACCCTATTGTCTCTTCTCTTGGGGCAATCACTCTTTTCCCCACTGTTGTCTGCTATCGCCCCATCAGTGAGATTTTGCCTAGTTGACTCTTAGGATTTCACCCTACTAAGTTGTTCTCAATGGCAGTATCTTGCTCTAAGAATAGACGTTAGGATTTTGGGCACATGATATCTAATCCATTATGGAATATGGATCCTGGTCACATAGATGACTTATCACCTAAACAGTCGCTTAGCAGTTCAAGGACATTCCATACTTGTAGAATGCCTCATGTCACACATCTGGAGCAGCTTTCTTACATATTATGCTATAAATTCTTCTTTTCGTGTAACAGCTTTGACCGTGACTGGAAAAAGATCGAAGCATATGTTGGCTCCAAGACAGTAATACAGGTATAGTTAAATCTGCCCTTGGATCCTCAAGTCTGTGCCATTGTTTCCCTTTGTAGTTAGCCATCTTTGTCACACAAACTTTTAGACTAGTTACAGATTTTAGTCACACTACTCTAGGTGAGGATATTTACATTTTTGTAGTACCAACTACCGACATAGGATAAAGTATTCATGCAGGCAACATTTAACCTCATGCTTTCTCTTTACCATCCCACCATTACTTTTATGTTGCTGCAAAGATTTTATACTACTGGCAGTGGGTTTGAGTTTGAACTGGTCGCCTCTGAATTCCTTTGTTACTGGGAGACTAAGAAAATTGATCGTTTTGATACTAATATTTTCCCCAAGCACTGTCAACTTGCCACTCCAAGATGTAAAACGGTTGCTGTTTTTTTTTTTTTTTTCTGTTATGCTGTCTGACGAACCGTGCATGATCTAAACAACAGCTCTTTTAGCAGATCAGGAGTCATGCACAGAAGTACTTTTTGAAGGTTCAAAAGAATGGAACAGGTGAGCATTTGCCACCTCCTAGGCCAAAACGAAAGGCTGCCCATCCATATCCACACAAAGCCTCAAAAAAGGGTGAGCATTTTTCCTTACTTTGCATCTGGTTGCCATCAAACTATAGTTATATACCTAATTAGAAACATCGGGGATCATGCAGCCCTTCAGGTTGTCTTACCACAACAAGCTTCGCATATAATGGATCATGGCTGTGGTACACCTATAGATACACCTACTGTTGCTACGGACTCAAGTGCAAATGATGCTTTTCCTGTTCAACATTTCAGTCCGAGGCATACACAAGGTTTGTACTGTTCCTTTGTTGTGAACTCCATTTCGGATCAATTTCTTTATAGGATATACTTATCACAGACACTACATGTTCAGGTGCAACATATAATGACTCTAGTAGCATAGGTAGTCAATCTGGAACTTGGCCAACTTCTGAAGGCACAGAACAAGGCATAAGGCATCCAGCACTGAGTGGTGAGTTTCTCTTTCAACTCAGTGTCAGCTCCATGACTTGCGAGCCTGTACTTCCTAAGTATTTTGGACACGCTGCACATTATCAGTGCAGATTGGTTTCCAATCCATCCCCCCCCCCCCCCCCCCCCCCCTCTCTGGCAATTAGGTGGTTTAGTATAGTTTGTGTTAGATAACCTATGAGAAACGGACTCTGGTTCCTTTTTTCTTGTGTTAAATGGATACTTAAGCTTGTTACTCTTTTTGCTGGTATACTTTCAAGGTCGATAATTTAAAGTTGACCCTATGTATCATTGCTTATAATGTGAATAGAATGTGCTTACTTTAACTCTTTAAGGACTTATTGCTCTATGCACCGTTTTTTTTCTGTAAGTTGCTTTAGCCTAAACTCTTCGCAACCTTGCTGCTATCTTAATCTCCTCCAAGACCCAACCATGAAAGTTAGAAGAGTTTAACGTTTCTTTTGTTCTGCCTATATTAACATGGTAGATTTGTAGCTTCACTTCAGTCCTCACTCTTAAGTCTTAACTTACTGGTTGATGACAACTGTTGGCAACTTGTCATGTACGCATTATTAGGATAGTTATTGTCATATTAGGCACTTGTCAGTCAGAACCTAAGTTACGCCAAAATCAACTTTCTTTACGCAGTCTCCTTGACTGCTCTGCTTGCTTTAACAAAAAAATGATTATGTTAGACCCATCTTCTGTCTGCATATCATAACCATAATGGGACCTTCAAATTGTAAATGTGACCTTAATGCTTTGATGTTTGATTGGTGAGGGTCTACAGGCTCTTAACGACCTTATTATGTCACAGTGCAAATGGGATCCTTACCCTGATACTTTGCAAGGTTCAAAAAAACGCTAGGCGCTAGGCGGGCGCTAGCCTCTTGAAAAGAGTAAACGTAAACATAGATTAAACGTGATTAAACGTTTTGTTTTTTTTTTAAATTTTAGTGATGTTGAGAGCAGAATCAGTATTAATAGCACAAGTAGGAGTAAACCGTAAAGTACTGAAGCTGTACACATACACTGAAGGAGGACAGGAAGGGACCGAGGCATGTTCAAAAAAAAAAAAGAAAAGAAAGAAAGGGAACGAGGGAAGAGAACCTGGAGTGGACCTCTGGCCTGCTCCGCTCTGCTCTGGGGTGAACCTAGAGTGGACCTGGGGCTCTGCTCTGCTCCGGCAGAGTCTGGTCGTCTGGAGAAGCTAGGAGCTAGGGGCAGAGAGCTGCAGCCGTCAGAATCGCCTGCACGCGGGAAGGTAGGGTCGCCGCGTGCGGGCGCGTGCGGACTGTGGACGCGGGACGCCGACGCCGTTTCTCCCGCGCAGTTTTTTCCCGAGCGAGAAAGCCACCTGCGCAGTTTTGTTCGCGCGCGAATGCCGCCCGCGTCTTTTCTTCTCGCGCGCTCACGTTTCCTGCCCGCCCACGAAAGCCGCCCGCGCGCCTAGCGTGTAATTGCACGCGTAGGCCCTAAACGACGCGGTAAACCAGCGTTTAGCGCCTAATCGCGATTAAACGCATGACTAATCGTGTTTTTTTTGAACCTTGATACTTTGTATTTCCGTTTGGAGGTGGCATTGATATTATCAATATCAACTATAGTTGTATTTGTGCCCCCTTGTTCTTCAGACACATAATGACATCTTTCTCCCCTCCTGATTCTGATGAAACTTGCAGCCATGCCAGACTTTGCCCGTGTATACAACTTCCTGGGAAGCATATTTGATCCAGAGACAAATGGACATTTGGAAAAGTTGAAGGAAATGGATCCTATTGATGCTGAAACGGTATTTCCTTAACTCAGTTTCCATTTAAAATCCACCCAGATGTCCTTTTGTTACTCTTGTCTGCAGGCATGAAGCTCATAATTTAATAGCTTTTTCTGTATAGATCCATATTTTTACGTGGACAGCATACTTAATCTTGTTTTATGTATTGATTGAAGACCTGGTTATGGTTCTAGTAAAAGTTCTATAAGCTCGTCTTAGAACATCATTCTGGCAGTTTCTTTTTCTTTTTCTTTTTCTTTTTCTTTTTCTTTCTTGAAAGTCAGCTGTGCAGTACATATGTTATATCAGTCTAGTGCAATGTTAATACATTTCAGCTTAATTATTGTAATTTATGCATACTAATATACATTTTATGACTAAAATAAAATCATTAAGTATATACCTGCTGAGACCAAAGTTTTTACCTTTTCTCGTTACCCTTCATTGGAAAGTAAGGCATGCAGTTTATATGCTTGCTACTTTTATGAACTTATTGGGGTTGTGTAGGTTTGTCCCAAACATGTTATCTTGGACAATGGACATGTTCTCTTATTGTGCATTACACTTTTACCTAGTGAATCACTTTCTTCTATTGACACATTATCTTCAGCGTTTATTGATCTTGTCATTTCACATGTGTGTTTGATGATTTTGATCTCCAGGTACTGTTGCTGATGAAAAATTTATCAATCAACCTAACTAGCCCAAACTTTGAGGAACATGTAAGTACCTGTTCTTTTCATCCCATTTTTTCCTTTTAACCTGGCTGTCAGAGTGTTTATAGTTGTATTCCCAAATTTTGGATGTAGTATCTGGTACTAGTGTATAATTCATTTATAATTCCACTATCCGATTAGTACTGTCATCTTATAAGTCTAATTGATTCAGTTAGCCTGGTGGAATGCCGGAATCAAATCATTTGCTTTGTCTCTGTTCTGAACCGCACTAGTTTAATCGTGTGTTCTGTTCCAATAATGGAACACGTAATAATGGAACACGAAATTGATGTTTAGCATGCTGAGACACTATTGTAGTTGTGTTTTTTTCATTTTATTTGGTTCACTTATTTGTTTGTTATCACTCTGCAAACCCGTCCGTAGAAGTGGTGAAATGAAAAGCACAATAACTTAACCCATTAGTAATGAAGTGCATATATTAACCTATAGAATATTTCCTTGAAATGCATTATAGTGTTCATTGGATTCCGACTTACTGGCCGCCCCTTTCTGCTGCAGAGGAGGTTGATCTCTTCGCATGCCTCAAGCATGGATCAAGAAATGGGCTCTTCTCACATTCATCTTCCATTCATGTAATTCTAACCGTTCCCTTTCTCGATTTGAACTCTGCTTTGCTTAATTGTTTCACTAAAACTAAGTATTCTTACCACGATCTAGGATAACGAGCAAGTGAGAGAAGCTGGCTGCCGTCAAGCTGAAGGCGTTGGAGTCACTCTGGAGCATGGCGATGTCCTTGGGGATGCTTGCTAGCCACATGTGCGGCATATATGTACATATCTCCTAGTAATGCCCTAACCACCTTAGGCTAGCTAGGTTTGCTCGACATGTTGTTTATGCGCCTTTGATTCTTTGCCCCTCCAGTTTTGCCCCACTGTAACTTATATGCGTGCTTTATGCCTCTTACCTTTTTTTTTTTCCCCCTCACAAGTCACAAGGATGAACGGGTGGCGTGTAGTTTTTGCCGTGTGTGTGTATAGCATGAGGTTGTATGTGTACAGCAGGCTGTAGCAAACTGTTGTTGCAAGGCATAAGCTGATAATGCGTGTGGTTCTATTCCACAACAGGTCATGACAGATACTCCTCCGAATTACTACTGTCGTTTTGTATTGTATATGATGAGGGTTACATGTAACATAAATAAAATTTTAGTTGCCCTTGCCAATCGACGCCCTGGTTGCATTATGGACCTGGAGTTTTTTCCTTGTGTGTTTGAACTCGATATGGCACGGACACGCCAATAATGTGAGATTTACTTTGGGCTGTACTGTACGTGATAATGTACTAGGAGTACTCTGCTGTTCTATTTGCGTACTGCTCCTTTATTGCTATATATATAGTACATCTGGCATTCTACTCGTGGCTAATTGGCTGCATCATTAATCAATCAATAATACTGAATTCTCTGTTGCGTGCGTCCGTGAATCCGTGATGCGATTGCTTTTGCTTGGAAGGAAAGTACTCCCCTGTTCACTGTTCATTTGATTATGTTGATTATGTAACTATAGCAAACGTGTCAGTTAAAATAACTCAAGTTTGATCAAATTTATAGTAAATAATATTAGTGTTTATATTTTGTTAAAATAAGTTTTGTTATAAAAATATATTTCATAACTCTGATGATATTTATTTTATATATTGAATGTTAGTATGTATTTATATATAGTTAAATTTTAAACAATAGGATTTCTAAAAAATGACAATTGTATGTTTAAATGGACGGAGGTAGGTAGTAGTATAGGTGAGGTACTCTGACTAAAAAAAAAAGTATACGTGAGGGAAAAAGAATATGACTGTGTATGCGGTTGCTTGGCTTGCAATTGAAGTAAACTGATTGTAAGTAGTGGCCGGCAAGATAGATCACCAACCGTCGTCGTCTTCACATATACTGTACATACGGTATGCAATGGAAATGCAATGATCAATGCTCTCTTCTTCTGAAGACTGAAGTGTGGGTGCTCTCGGTCGATATCTCGCATCGCATGCGTGCGTGTCTGAGACAATGCAATGCAATGCAAGCTAGGCGCAAGTGTCAACGCCCTAGCTAAGCGAAGCTAAGCTAGCTTTGGCCAGAAGCGTGACGCTAAGCCTAACCATGCATGGAGTGCAAGCAACAGGTGAGATCGATGTGTATTTGCATTGCACATATGGCAGCAAGTGTGAAGTGTCAGTAATAATAATGCAAGTGTGTGCAGCACAACAATGCAAAGTGTGCCACGTCAAGCAGTGCGTATTGGATTGGACTGGCCCAGCACACTGTAGCGTCCATATATGTTTAACAAGCTCAAGAGTGGTCAAGTCCCGTTATTATAGCTAGTATTTTACCTTAATTAGCTTCTAGTACACGTTGCACGTGAACACTTACGTAGACAGAGGTCTACACAGTTCCAAGTAGCTAACGACGACTGTAGTATTTCTTTTTGCGTACGGAGGGAATAATATAATGGGTACCAATAATCAGGCAGCGATTGCGCGAAATTGTATTGTAAACATCCTCTGCAAAGATCAATGCGCGGAATCTAATCCTAATCGTAATTAATCCTATTAATTATACGTGTCGTCTTCCCCGCCCTAGTCAAACATGCATGCATGGTGATAGACCTGCACCTGCAGCTGATCGCTGACGAGTAGTACGTGTCGCTGCAAAGCGAAAAGCGCAGTGTGGCAGTGCCCAGTGTGGCTGCCACGTCTCATCTCTCGATCACCACCACCTCCGTACGCCCTTCCAGAACAACACATTTCGACTATACTAGAGTGCGTCCTTCGCGCCCTACGGTACATTTCCAGTGTCTTCCAGATGACACATGTAATAATAAATATATATAGATCAAAGCTAATTAAAAAGTCTGCATAAAGTATAGCTGCTCAGTACCTACTAGTAAGGAAGCTGCGGCGAGGCTTTGATGGGCTGTTCTTGCTGGTGTCTTGGATGATATGGAAAGAGATAAATAGTCGTGTCTTTGACAAGTCCGCTACCATGTTGGCTTGGCTGTTGTCGAAGATTGCTGGTGAGGCCAGCTTGTGGGTGTCGGCAGGCTACCGAAAGTAGGCTCTGCTTTGTGGCGTTGTAGTTTTTAGCACCTATTTTATTAAGAGGAAATAGATAACACTAAATCTAAATACAAGCACTAAAAGAAAAAAACACAGCTGACGGCAAAAAGCCGTATAAACCCGCACAAACTCATAAACACAAACACAAACAAACAGCAAGAAAAAACAGGAGAGAAGGGCCTCCAACACAAACCCCAGCTAACTAAACCTAAAACAAGAGAACAACACTAAAGAAGCCAGCAGCGAAGCGGAGCCACACAGACAAAGAAACGGCGGCAAAGCATCCGCGCAGGGAAGACCGCGACACCTCAGCGGCAAAGTATCCGCCGAGGGAGCCGGAACCACACCAGTCGCGTAACCTCAGCTACGACTTCAGCGGCAAAGTATCCACCGAGGGAGCCAGAACCACAGCAGTCGCGCAACCTCAGCTACGACCTCAGCGGCAAAGTATCCACCAAGGAAGCCGGTACCATAACAGTCGCGCAACCTCACCTACGACCTCAGCGACAAAGTATCCTCTAAGAGACCCAGAACCACAAACATCAGCGGTAAAGCATCCGCCCGAACGAGACGACGGCGACACCAAACATGCTGGACAACCATAGCGAAGACGAACAAGCACGTAAATTGTGGCGTTGTGGTTGCAAGACAATGTTTAGTATGCTTTGCTAGAGGTTATTTTACCCTTACGATCGTCTTCTAAGTCTGTATGACACTCTACTACTCTTTTAATAAAACGCATATACTTGTTGAGTATGGTCATGAAAAAAAATCATAGTTTTCCTTTTTTATTATAAATTTTGTCGTCAAATTTAAACATTACTCTATACAAGTCATAATGCACTGTCGCCATCGCATAATAAACACACGTCTTTTTTTTTTCTTGAGGAGCTAAATTTTTTAAAGTTTGACTATATTTATATCAAGATCTACTGATACCTATGATGTAGTTTGAGCATGAAGTATACTTCTATAATAAATTTGTTTGGGGGATAGAAATAATGTTGATAATAATATTTTCTGTGTTTTTAGTTAAATTTACATAAGTTTGACTCTTAAAAGATTGAGATACGTATTTATTTGGACAGAGGAGGAAGCATATATTTCAGAACCTTTGATGTGGCGCTTTGTTTGTTTATGCCTGCCTCTCATGCATCATCGTCACCCAAAAGAAAAGCTGCACAAGCACAACCACCGTCCCGTACCCTCACCTCACAAGACTGAATCTCTGTTTCCTGTTAATAAAAAGCTATCAGAAAAGGTTCCTGTTTAATTATCCTCATCATTTAGTCAGCAGATTAAATATGATGACGTAGTGGAAAAAAGGGAGTGGGCAGCACAGCATGCCATGCAATGCATGGAGGAGGATTATTGGCGTGTGCAGAGGAGACAAGTTTACTGGATGGAAGGAGTAATAGCTAAGAGCCTAATAAGAGGATGGTGTTGTGCGTGCCTGTGCATACACGTGAAGCAAATGATCTCTAGTTAGTACCACTGCTTCCAAATTGTTAGCCATTCTATGAATTTTGGAGAGTCAAATTAGATCAACTTTGACTAAGTTTATATAACTTATTATAAGTATCTTCAGATTTTTTTTTATTAAATATATTTTTCATAATAATAATTTAAAATGGAGGGAGTACGTATATGCTTTGCTTGCAACTTTGGGTTTCCTTATGCACAGCAGATTGTTAACGAAACAAAGGGAAGCTAATAATAAAACTAAGGCCTAATGTAGATTCTGGAGCAACGGATGGGGCCACCGTAAGCGGCCGCCCTAGAAATAAACAAACAGCTTGTTATTTTAATCAATCAGCGCTTATTTTTAGCCACGAAATAGTATTTTTCTCTCATAACAAATCAGCACGAACTGAAATCAGCGCTTATTTTTGAGCCAAAAGAACAAGCTGAAATATATGATGACCGTACGTATATACATCCCCTGGATCGGACATCGGACGGCCTCAGTGCACGTACGACAATATGATACAGTACATGTAATAGAGACACGTAGCTCATCTATTATCGAGGGTGAAGAAAGTTAATATAATATAGAGAGCTAGCTAATGATGTACTCCATGCTATCGTTTTGCTGATAAAGGTGAGTTGCCTTCAAACTGACACTGGAACTCAGACTAGGGTTCGTTCTGTTTTGTTCTTGACTGACGCCGGTGTGCAGTGCAGGTAGGCAGCGGAGCCGATTCAGATTTGGCCGGAGCCGGACGGATTTGACTATTTTAGGACGGACGGACGGCGCCGTACGTGGAAGTGACGCGTGGACAGGACGGAGGGACTACTGGGCCCGTTTAGAAGCTTTCTTTTTTTTCATTTTTATCTGTAATTGAGTTGTTAATGAATCCGCTTCATTCGCCGACTCTATTTCATTTGCTGAATATATATGATATTTCCTTTCTTTGAAGCAAAAATTCTATAACAAGGTTTGAGACCTTGTGTTTGTATCTGTTTCTCTTTTTGTATACTATAGAATTTCATTGTATTGGGTTCTTTCTTAGATCTAAATGGAGTGGAATAGAGAAATAAAAAAAGGAATTTCATATAAAAATGGAAGAAAACGGGTTAATTTTAGTAATAAGTGTCCAATTATAATCTACAAGTAGATAAAAAAATATCTCAATACTTATAGACTGATGTAATTAATTTATTTTTTATCAACATTTAATATTTTATACATGTATCTAAACATTCGATCATAAGATGTGATGTGATGAAACATTTAGAATTTTAAGGACAAGTAAAAGTAAACGGGCCCAAAGTGGAGACAGTCCGGTAGCAGCTTTATATTACTAGTTGCTTGCGCGCGCCCTCGCGCGCGAGGACAAGGGACTGCTCTGTTTGATCTTGTAATTTACATATACAGATGATTTTGGACATGTGCTTCTTGGCCAATCGTGATAGGGAAGGGGCTAGTTCATTAATTACCTTGAAGATGCAAGAGTAAACTTCAAGGGATGGAATAAGCGTCGATCCAAGTATAATTATCTAGACTATAACTATAACTATACATATATGACACAAAACTATTTTTGCAATGCCTGCATTAGGTAAGCAGTCATATGCCAAAGAATATAATATTGCTAAAGCCAATATTTTTTAAGGGAATTTGCTGTGTTTATGTTGCAAATTTACCTGCATTATTGATTATCTTACATTATCCTTTTTTCTAGTTTTGTTACCAGCAATAAGGCTAAAAGATCCAGACTGGCATCTCAGTGCCTAAGTAACAGAAAACAGAGACAATCAGATTACTTGAAGTTGAAGTTAAAGAAATGATATAGCAATAAATTATTGAAAATATAAGCACATGTTTTACTTAAGGTCCTCACTTTACTACTGGGAAACCATCAACTATTATATTGTTTTCCAAAATCAAAGGCTCGAATTTGCCTAAGCGCTAAATTTGCAGAGGAAGTGATAAAGTAATCAATCAATTTTAATAGCCCCAAGTTAATTTATTATAATATATTGTTCTATGTACATTGATAGTATTATCTGCACATAGACCAAACAGCATCTGTTGATATTTGATAAATAGTTTTGTGGTAACCACATTGGTAAACTCCTCCATTGTAATTATGCAGCATCATGAAAGTTATGGAGCACTAAGTATGTTAATTTCATCAGTAAGCAACTTTAGTCGTCATTTAAGCTACATGGCGAACCCAGAATAGATACAATCAAGAGTTAGATAAGAGGAGTGCAAGAACCAATACTAACCTGAGTTCATCACAAATGGCTGTAAGGATAAGACATCGTACTTTTTACCAAATATTGGAGATCCTGCAAGAGGGTAGAGAACACAAAGTAGTCAGTAATAGGAAGATGTTGATTACATATCGACATCGGTGAAGCCTGCCAACTGGGGCTGAATTGTAGAAGCTACCTACGATTGAGGTTAAACATGCAGTCAACAGGGAATAAATCAGATTATAATGAGTAAGATGCACCAGACCCAAAACAATAAAATGTTTGCTCATAATAAACTGTATAGGTTCCCATGAATTGAATGTAGGTACTCCATAACAATGGGTATCAAAAGCACACCATTTGAAGTTTCACTAAACATTATTTTGAACTCAGCTGTTGTGCCTGCCGAACCTTTGAAAACGATTTGGTGAATAAACAAAGGTTGGCATATTTTCTATTAGATAATCAGGAGAGTATCCTGGTAAAAGAAATTATGGGGAAAAAATACATTCACGTGACTATAAAAATACAACACCCTCCTATAAGACTAGAGATATCATCATCATAAACTACATGAAGGATCAAGTAGAAGTAAGCTGCACAAACCTCAGTTATAAAAAAAAACAAAAGCGGACTAATCGAAACACTAAGTGTACTCTGAGCCTCTAAAACTGTGGTTATAAATCTTTGTTTTCAGGAGTAAATTATAATTTGCAATGGGATAAAATTCAAATTAATAATAGCTACATGCCTTGATAGCAATAGTGACCCAGGTAGCTAAGAAAGCACCCATTGTGTACTGGAAAGCGAGGCATGGAGCAGGGGTGGGGGCAATGTTGGTACAGGTGTGTCATGGTATCCTGGAGAGCTTATGTGCCTGATGCTCCATGACTGGGACATTGCTAAAGCAATCAGGCTACATCATAAAAGGTGTTATGTGATTATAAATTTGACCTCTAATATTCCAAATTATAAGCTGTTTCGACCTTTTTAGATAAGTAGCTTCATGCTATCTAATATCCAAAACCTCAGTAACAATAATAGGGCAAAACTAACCAAAAAGTTTGCTTACGCCATGGATCGAGGCAACATGAAATCACCATGGGACTCACTCTAGAAAAATAGATACAAAACAGAGACAAATCCGTAGTCCTGAGAAAATGTGATGACTGTACAAATTATAGCCAATGTAAAATACTAAAATCTACGGTTGTGCTCTGTCTGAACTATCACCTGCACTAATCAACTATCAAACACCAACATCTCATTAACTTGCACCAAGCCATAGAGTAAAAGCTTAATCAACTGTCAAACACCGGCATCTTACTAACTTGCACCAAGTCATAGAGAAAAACGTAAGAGATAACTATTGCAATTTAAAGAGATAAGCACAAACATGAGCCAGAAATTCTTTAACTATTTTTAAATTTTCTAAGGTAAGGAACAGCTCATGCTATAACCCTTTTGTAGCAGGTCACCATATGACATAGGGGGTTTGTGTATAACGAAAGATGTACATCGAAAATTACTACTTAAAAACTCAGGACGGGGCATAAATAGTATAAAAACCTCAATGGCTAGTAATCCAAACATTTGACTAACCACGTTTGTATTTGTAGCCTAACTAATGGTCGGAGGTCTACTGAATAACACAGCCATTCTAGAATCGTTAGAAGGTAGAAGTTCAAGAGTTTTGTCTATGATTTCTAAAATTTTCAAAAAAAATTTCTTCGATGTTTGACTGCAGGAGCCTTTGCAATCTTTGAGAACTATCTCCAGTCAAGAATGTAACTCTGGAAAACACATATGATAATTCACACGCCAATGTTTTCCCTTTCTAACTGGTCAATTACTTAGGAAATTTATAGCAACACAAAACAAAGGTTGAGATAAAAAGCATGAATATACCTAATAGACGGGAGTACAATGCAAATGTCTTCAATGCACAATTCATCAGTATCTGTTCCTACAAAGCAAAGCCAATTTCAAGATCAAAGCAACCAGTCCATAATAAATTAGGCATTCTGTGACTGTACTGAATTTCACTCACCAGAATCAACTTCCGGTCCAGCACGCCTCGTGCAAGGAGAGGATTGAGCCCCGGCCACCACACCTCCACATGAAACGACCTCGATTTCCACGAAGGGAAATCCACAGGCTCGAATTGTAATTCAACAGATTGCTTGGAACAATCCATGAAATTACCCATATCTCAGTTGCCACCAGGATCCATACAACGGTAAATAAGTCTTACATAAATATTTATTACATCGCCACACTGGCGGAATCAACAATCAAAGAAGCTTTAGAAGATGCGGAAGCGATTCATCCTTCACGGCCAACTTGAGTGTAGCACGTGACCCTATTCCTCGTCATCATCTCCCTCGAAGTCGTACTTATTCTCGTCACCTGACAGCAAATTTATCAGTACGATTTGTACTGGCCACGGAGCCCACCTATGCAGCATTTGCTTTGTGGAAAGTGGATGCAAGGCTATACAAGCAGACCTATAGGCTGAGGTTTTCCTATGCAGCTGTAATCAATGTTTAATTAGTCAAGTTTTATCACCAGTTAACACCATCATCCCTTTTCCCATCACCACACCTCACATACCCACACCTCACTCTCATTCGACAGGCCCAACTCCCTCTCGGGCCTATCTCAGCGGCACACTACCACAACGGGTACACTGCCGGAAAAATGTCATCCAGGGGGAGAAGAGAACACTCACTACACTAGTAGAAGCTTCACAGGAAAGGTCCATAGCCAACAGGTTGGCATATGTATCGATCGATCAACCGTACACTCTGCAGAGGTTTCACTACCCACAAGATTAGCCATCATAGGTGTTGCGCAAACACCTAGGCAGAATTCCGGGTGCTTGCTTGCCTAGGTCGATGCCACCCTACCACTCAGCCCTGGGATATTCCGGATCCTACACCGTTATGCTGAGACTGGGAGACACAGTACCGGGCCCATCCAGTGGTACTGTGCATCTAGAACGGAACGGGAACCCATCGACCGTCTCCGCCCACCCTTATCACCTCTCAACCTAGCAGTAGTGGCACCGTCCTACCAAGTAGTCCAGCCGTCTCCCGCCCATCAGAAGCGAGTGAGTAGAAAAGGATTCCCATGAACCTGAAACTAGTCCATCCTAGGTTTGACCAAGCAGGCATCTCCACTTAGGGGATACTCTCCCCGTGCTATCACAGCACCTCCGTCCACGGGCTTCAAACCACCAAGGCTATCCCACCCGGAACCTCCTCAACAACTTTACCCGCCACAGGTATCTCGCTTGGGGATGCCCAGGTTGCACCCCCGGCACGACTTGCCCCATGGGCTCGTCTCACATCCCACTTGGTCGACATCAACCCTTACCACGCACCCAAGACGCACGCAGCACTCTCTCCCAGTGGTTATAATCAGCTATACACCGTCCCAATTCCACCACATAGCATATAGCAAGTAGAAAGTAGTGGAAGAGTAACAGTAAATTAAGCAGCAGCTAACCTAACAGTGGATAGCAGGGTAAAGTCTTATCAAGGCAGGGAATTCAAATATAATACCATGCAACCAATCCATACATAATCATAAAGCAATAGCAACAATGTCATTTGCAATGCGTAATAGGATCTAAGGATTTGGTGGGACGTGGCACCTTCGTAGTCGTCTCCTAGCTCCTGAAAGTACTCGTGGTCGTCTTCCTTAGTCAGATCCTCCTCCGGCTCTGAAATCGAACACGAAATAGTCGCGTCAGCGACTCCTATAGAGTATTTCAGAAAAATCTAATAAAATAAAGAGCCAAATGCACACAAACACAGTCTTAGATTGTAGATCTCATTTTTCTGAGAATTTTGATATATGGTGCGCAATTTTTGGACTTCGTATGAATAAGTTATGAATTTCCGAAGATTATCCTATTTTCTGAAAATGAGAAAACTGTTTGGTTAATAGGGGCAGCTCGGGATTGGTCCACGTGGCGCGCGGGTCCAGTAGTGCGGCAAGTGGCGCCTCAACAGAACACAGACCCGATGGTCGCCCACCAGGTGTTCGATGCTGGTTCCCAGAGAGTTGCCGGAGTTGGCGTAGCTCGGCGTGGCTCGGCGATAGCTCGGCGGTGGTCGGGGGTAGCTCGGCGGAGCTCGGCGGTGGTCGGGGGTAGTTCGGCGGAGCTCGGCATAGTTCGGCGGGGCTTGGCTTAGCTCGGCGGGGCTCGGGCGAATCGGAGATTCGGGGCGCCGAGGGTGCCGTTCTCCCGAGCTCTCCCGGGGAGGCTCGGGCGAATCGGAGATTTGGTGCGCCCGAGAGTGCCGTTCTCCCGAGCTCTCCCGCGGAGGCTCGGGCGAATCAGAAATCTGGGCGCCCGAGGGGGCTGCTCTACCGAGCTCTCCTGGGGAGGCTCGGGCGAATCGGAGATTTGGGCGCCGAAGGGGCTGCTCTCCCGAGCTCTCCTGGGGAGGCTCGGGCGAATCGGAGATTCGGTGCGCCGAGGGTGCTGCTCTCCCGAGCTCTCCTGGGGAGGCTCGGGCGAATCGGAGATTTGGGCGCCGAAGGGGCTGCTCTCCCGAGCTCTCCTGGGGAGGCTCGGGCGAATCGGAGATTCGGTGCGCCGAGGGTGCTGCTCTCCCGAGCTCTCCTGGGGAGGCTCGGGCGAATCGGAGATTTGGGCGCCGAAGGGGCTGCTCTCCCGAGCTCTCCTGGGGAGGCTCGGGCGAATCGGAGATTTGGTGCGCCGAGGGTGCTGCTCTCCCGAGCTCTCCTGGGGAGGCTCGGGCGAATCGGAGATTTGGTGCTAGCAGGGTTCCAGGGCGTCTGTTCAAGGCGGCGGTGTCTCTCCGGTGCGGCGGACCATGACAGGGCGGCGATGGCCATATTTCGGCAAGACAGGGCTCGGCTTTCCCCAATTGGCGTGCTCAGGCAGTCGTCCGACCAGATGGTGGCGGATTAGAGTCGTGGTATGGCCTCCTTCTCTCCCTCGGCATACGGCGGTTCTCCGACGAGGTGGAGGCGCACGTAGCCAAGGCGACAGTCGTGATTCGGGGCTCGGCTATCTAGCGGCGGTGCCGAGGCAGACTTGGCGAACCTCGGCGGCCTTTCTCCGCAGCGCGAGGTGACCGGGGGTACTCGGAACGGATTTAGGCGAGGCGAAACCTGTCGGCGGCGATGTCGTCGCGACGGCGAGGTTCCGGCGGGGCTAAGGAGGTCCTCTAGGAGATGTATACGCATCCAGGGTCTATGGCGATGGTATACCAACTACCAATTTTGGCTACCGAGCTTTCCAAGGTGCTCGGTTGTGGCGGCGGCGTGTCGCCGACGACGGCGGAAGGCGGCATCGCGGCTACGACCAAGTATTGGTTCAATCGAATGCGGTCTTGTCAAATTGGTGAGGCCAGAGAGGCATACAACACTCTGGTGGCGAACTTTAGCCATGGCATGACCTTCTTTTGGCAACGGCTCGCGGCGGCGCTCCGGTAAGGTCGCAGCGCACGCGGCCAAGGCGATTCAGGCTTCCTCTAGCGCTTAGATCCGCGTAGCTAGCTCGAGGGGGTCGTGGCGGTGCTCCACGATGCTCTAACCTATACGGGTGCTAGTCGGATTGCTCGGAACGGGTGATTCGGCGTCGGAACGCGTCGGTGGTGAGCGCGCTCCGCCGAGAACGCGTCGTGCTGCGTTCTCGGTCTAGCAAGCTTGTAGTCCGGGGGTTTCAGCCGGTCGAATGAGTGCATGGTGCAGGTGATCTTCCCGAGCCGGTAAAGGCTCGTGCCTGCGCGTCCCGAGGGTGGAACGCCATGGCAAAAGCAGGGCAAGGTTCGGACATGGCGTGCGGTGGCTCACCGTGGTGTCGGTGAAGCTAGGATGGCGGTGCAGTGGCGAGTCGGAGCCGTGCAGAGCGATCGCAGTGCTGTGCCGCTCCTCGTCCGCAGCTCGGGCTTCTCCTCCGTGTCCGGCTCCGGCGTGCTCCGCGGCGGCGGCGCTCCGGCAGCTTCTCCTCCTCTGCTCCGCCCTTCTCCTACGCTCTCTCTCTCGGTTTGGTGCGGTGTGCCGGTCTGTGCTGCGGTGGCGGCGAGGGGAAATGAGGGTAAGGCTTCGGGGTGCTCCAATTTATAGGCGAGCTTGGCAGGTTCCCATGGCGGACGGCCGCGATTGATCTCGGTAGATCAGAGGGCTTCGGCCGCTCGACGCTAGGGCTTCAGGGTGCACGCGGGCTCGCTTGGCGGCCAAGGAAGGAGGGGACAGGAGGGGGACAGCGGGGTCAGGGCTCTGCCATGCTGTCGGCTGTGGGACCGGGGTCACGCCATTCGCGTGACACCCCCGGCAGGCGCGTCGCCTTCGTGAGGAAGAAGAACAGTGGGGGCGAGAGCGGCTGACAGGCGGGGCCGGGTTGGCAGCGAGCGCGTGTGTGTCGGTCGTGCGCGTGCGCTGCCGAGCCGCGACGTGGGCCGCGCGCGGTGAGATGAGGAGAGGAAGGTCGGGCAGGCTTGGGCTGGCTTAGCGACCCGGCTGGCCGAAACGAATGGCTGGCCTAACTCTCTTTCTCCTTTTCTATTTTCAGTTTAGTGTATATATACATATATTGCCCATTTTAATTATTGAGTAAATACAAACATAAATTGCAATAAATCCCAAATGTGATGCATAAGTTATTATTCTATGTGAATGGAATTAAAATGCAAACTACACTCCTTTATTTACCAATTTCATAATGAAACCTATATGCTTGCACAAGAAAAATGGGTTTTCACAATAAATAAATGAAAAATTTTAATTGGTTGGGATTTTTAGATTGTGTGGATTTTTAGGGTTGTTACACCTCCACACCTTCCGGGCTCCGCTCCAGCATGGGCATCGCCCTCGCACCACCACGCTGGGGAGGGGGAGCGCCGCTGAGCCGCAGCGTCACCGTCGCGGGGGCTCCCCGCGCCGTTGTCCGTGCCTCGCCGCAGCATCCCTCACCTGATCAGACGCTAGGGTTTGGGTGCTCCAGTGGGCACAGAAGGCAAGGAAATAGAAGGGGTCAGCTGACCAAAGCTTGTGATAGAATACGTCCACATCCACGCTGGAGCGCCGCCTGTAGGGGGCTCGTCGTCGCCTCACGCCCGTCGCCACATCGGGAGAGTAGGAGAAAGAGGGAGAGACACGAAGGGAAGAGAGAAACAGAGAGAAGAGGCACGCGAGGGAGGGTTGAGGAGGAGGAGGAGGGGGAGGAAGAGGAAGCCGGATGAACAGGAGGAGGGAGGGCCGTCGTCGCCATCACTCGTGACATCGCCCATCGGGAGGACGAGGGAGAGAGGGCGACGCGAGAGAGAGGAAGGAGAGAGAGAAGAAGAATTGGGAAAGAGAATCCGGAGTTGCTGTATATATTTGATTGTCCAGATTCGGACGAGAAGCGCGAGAAGCGGATGAAAAGGCATAGAAGGTAAATAGAAGCACGAGAAGCTGAATCTGATCCAAGAAATCTAGGCCGTTGGTTTGGAGATCGGACGGCAGTGACTATTTGGGGTGACGTGGCCACCGTCGCCGCTTGAGGACCCTACGGTAGGTATAGAATAGAATTTCCATTGCATGCGTGAAATTAAAGAACCTTTAGGACACCTTGTGGTAAACCACTGCTGCTACTGGTTTTGTTTTTGGTTTCAAATTCATCAATATATACTCCTCTAGTGCACTGGTACTTGAGAGTTGAGAGAGAGAAGGGATGCTGTCCTGTGTAGATGGACGGTGGCTCTCCTCCTATAAACTAACTAGGCACAGACACACCACGCTCTTTGAGGTTGAGCCTCTCTATCGATACCTTGCTTGCACAGGCAGTGAAGCAGAGTAGTAGTAGGTTGAACTGAAAGCCAAGAAGCAAGGCCCCCCACCGGCTGCACACTTCTCTTCTCTTCTCTCCTCTTCTCTCTTGAGCAAGGAAAGGAAGAAGCTAGTTCGTTCGTTCGTTCGTCGTTACCATCCATCCACCCACCGTCGGTCGTGTTCGTATCAGGCATCGCAGCTGTCGTCGTCGATAGCTGCTTCTTCAGTTAGTTCCTCCTCCGATCGATCCGTGTGCTCGTTCTTCAGCTGAAAATGCTGTGGCGACGGCATGGTGGAATGAGATTGGTGGAGGAGGTGCTCATCGTAGGCGGCCTCCTGATGGCGCAGTGCCTGCTCTCCGGCTACGTCGTCTTCACCGACCACCTGCTGGCCCTGGGCGCCGACCCACTCGCCGTCATCGTCGTCTCCGGTGCCGCATACGCCGCCTTCTCCCTCCCCTTCGCCGTCGCCCTCGAGAGGTCCGTGTGTCTGCAGTCTGCTTTATTAATTCTTCCTCTTTCCTTCTTACTTCCACCGCCGCTCTCCTCTGTCTGTTCCACCGTCCTCCTCCTGCTCTGCTCTTTCATTTTCAGCATGAATTATGAATATGATGTTATTAATTAGTTACTTAGTATATATTACTAACTACTTGGTATGGTACGCGCAGGAAGCGATGGCCTTCCACGGTTTCTTGGACTTTGGTCGCGCAATACCTGCTCATTGCTCTTGGAGGGTAAGTAATAAAGTAACAATTCATGAATTGCCAATTGGTCTGCCATGCATGCACTTGAGCTATCCCCCCTTTTCGTTCTTGATTGTTTCATTACATTACTACTCCTGCCGATTTGATTATACAGTATATGCATACATCTCGTTGGTTAGGTAATTCGTTTTCTATGAAACGGGCTTTTTGTTGAAGTTGATTCAAGGTTAACATGCTTAGCTAACGCCACACGTACCCAAGGACTGGAATACACTCCTCTTCAGTCCAAATCTGCCTGTCGCCATCTGCTTGGACTCTGCTCTCCCTCTTTTACCTGTAAAAATAAGCATAGTAGCACGCACTAGTAGTTGAGTGACGATGGCAACTTTTTACCTAATCAAATCAAAACACCTAAAAATGGCAACTGGACAACGCAAATCCTGCGCAACGTGCATATGCACGCAACTCAGTCTGTCAGGATTCATTAGGAAAGGAATCTATATCTATACACCAGTGTAGTAACTAGAAAGAAACCACTCTCTATTAATTGTGAGATCAGAAAGGGATCGAGCTAGAACGCTGCTGTTTCTTGTGTTATTTGTTAGTTAGCTGCATTGCTACAAAACAAGTCCATCGCATCATATATGTATGTATTGTGTACGCATACGCAATTCAGTCAGTAAGCAAGCACTGTTGATTGGGATAAGAAAGGGGTGGAGACCGTTATTTGGTCGTTAACTAATCACACCAATATACCATAGTGGATCTTTTTTTAATTTGTACTGTTTGTATGTCTGATTGATTGATTGATTGATTGGGCCGGGAAAATGATATTCAGTTCAGAGCTAAAATTTCCTGCGTACTTCCTCCGTCCCAAAATAAGTGTCGTTTTTGATTTTTTAAAATCGACATTTGACCATTTATCCTATTCAAAAAATTTAAAAAATATAAAAATTAACAAATTAAGGTTAAAGTACTTCTAATAATGAATCATTTCATAATAAAATAATTAATTTTTCACAAAATTTTTGAGTAAGACGAATGTTCGAAAGAAGATAGTCAAAATTCTAAAACGACACTCAGTTTGAAACGGAGGGAGTACTACTTATTGACTGACTGACGGATTAGTTTGGTTTGGTTGATTGATTCTGTGTATTCATTCAATTCAAATTCATCCTCAGTACAACCGTGTTCCAAGAGCTGATGCTGCTGGGGGTAAAGAAGACGACGCCGGCGATCGCCTCCGCCATGCCTAACCTCTGCCCCGGCCTCATCTTCATCGTCGCAGCTTGTTTCAGGTAGTAATAACACATACTACAGTACATTCTCAGTGATTGATGGAGTCTTGCTTCAAAATCATGTTTTTTTTTTTCAAAAACAAAACAAGAAATACATTGAATAACTCATTACTTTTCCAGGCTGGAGAGGTTCCACAAGGCGTGCAAGTACACGCAGGCGAAGATGGCGGGGACGGTGGTGTGCCTGGCCGGAGCGCTGGCCATGAGCTTCCTGCAGAGCCCCTCCTCGTCCTCGTCCTCGTCCTCGTCGTCGGCGTCCTCATCTTCTTCCGTGGCAGCAGCAGCAGCTGAAGCTGCAGCAGGCGGTGGCGACTACTACGACTGGATCCTGGGCTGCTGCTGCCTGGTCGCCGGCGTCACCGTGATCGCGCTCGTTACCGTGCTGCAGGCGGCGACGCTGGCAATCCTCCCGGCGCCGCTCACCATGTGCTGCGTCACCTCCGCGATGGGCGCCGCGCTCACCGCCGTCCTGCGGCTCGTCCTGGAAGGTGGCAGGTCGTTCCTCGACATGGGGTCGCCCGACATCGACGCCACGCTCGTCGCCGGGGTCGTCGTGCTCGGCGGCGGCGTGGTGGGCGCGTGCACGGCGTTCCAGGCGTGGTGCCTCGGCAGGAAGGGCCCGCTGTTCGTCTCCGTCTTCGGGCCCGTCCAGACCGTCTGCACCGCCATCCTCTCCGCCGCTCTCCTCCGACAAGTCCTCACCCTCGGAAGGTATCATTTATTTTCTGTCATAAATAAAATTAGCAGGTAGTATAGTAGTGTAACATTTTGTAAATAAAATGAAATTAGCAGGTTTAGTAATTGTAATAAATAATATATGACTAAAATGTAACTTAGATTCGGAATGGATCGGTTATGTTTGTCAGAGAATTGAACTTTGGTTATTATTTTGGAAGGACAAAGTTTAATCGTACTGTATAAGATTTCTGAGAAAAAAATTGAAGAAAAAAAAGGTAAAAACACGAACTAACAGGGGAAATGCAAAAAATGGTGTGCACAGCCTCGCAGGGATCGTGCTGATGTTCACTGGGCTCTACATTGTCCTATGGGCCAAAAGCAATGAGGTTTCGGCTGACGAGTACCAGTTGCATGGTGACGACGCCGAGAAGGCCCTGCTAGCCTAGCAAAATCCTTTTCTTATTTTCTCTTTTTTTTTCTATTTCCAGATGCTTGTTACTACTAGGACTGAATATCACGCTGTATATATCTGTAAAAGCGCATGGTTTTATTTTTTCTTACCCAAAGGTATGACATACTTCAAGTGTCTACGTACCAATTTCTATGTGTCTATCTGTCTATACATGGTCAACAGAAAAGAAAACAATATGTGGTGAACAGTGGCAAAGCTAGAGCTAGAATGAGGGGGGTGCAACACTTCCCTACTACTTAGGCGTCTGCAGTGGTGTGTTCAAAACGTTATCTGAGATGACATCCAAACAAAATAAAAAATGAACTCAATCTGCAAGCCCTGGAAACGCGTGAGTATAGACACAACCCTCATCCAGAGAAGTGCGAGACTAGCGCTTGGCTTTTCGCTAGCTAGTTAAATTTTTACAGTCTCTCCACTAGCTCAAATGGATTTAGATGTTTGCCGGTGGTTTCGACCGTCCGTTGGACACGTCGTTAGAGTGTCCTTGGTTTCTTGACGTGAGCTTACCTCCCAATATGCTTGCCAGAAGACAGGAGCAAATCGGGGTAGCTCGTTCTAACAAGAAAACTTATATAAAAAAAAATCTAACACACCCCTTAGACCCTGTTTGGTACGATTTCTGACGTGAGCTTACCTCCCAATATGCTTGCCAGAAGACAGGAGCAAATTTGGGTAGCTCGTTCTAACAAGAAAACTTATAAAAAAAAAATCTAACACACCCCTTAGACCCTGTTTCGTACGATTTCAGATTTAGAATTCATTCGGCACATCTCCAAATAGTTATGGCTCCTTGCTACCATTGGCTCCTATTTTATTTCAAGAGAAGAGAAAAATGGCTCCTTGTTATAATGCACTGTATAGAGGAATTAATTGTACCTCCACCATACCAGGTTTTAATTTTGATATTCAATATTTACATGTTAAAATTTGAATTTTCTACGGTGATATATATGGTTTTACAAAATTATATATAAAAATATACTGAGCTACACAAAATGTCGGTGTCTACCCGTATCTATACCCTACTTTACATATGCGGGACTTAGTCTAGCCTTGATCCTTGCATGCTCGGGTTTATTTATTGGTGCTAGCCTGATCAGTGGATTAGTATTGGTGTGCTCGGACTTTCACAATTTCATGTTGTGCTGTGGGGGAGTGCATGACCCTGAATGGTGGGGGTTGCACATGTGGTAAATTAAGGTGATTAGCACTTAATTTTGTTTTTTGCCGTGGGTTCCTAGGCACCCCACAGCATATGCAGCTTCGCCCATGGCTGCGCCTGCTGCTGCTGCTCCTAAAACATTGGATCCACGAAGTTGAGTCTTTCTATGTCACCCTGCACTATCGGTAGTTGCTCTTGGGAGATAACCATCATCGTGTTTAGCTTGCAAAAAGTCAGTTCTCCATGTAGACCAATCAGCTGACCGAGCGTGCCGAGCCCAACCACCGAGTATCTTCCATGCAATTTAGTGTTTAGGGTCATTCTATGATTCCTCCTCAATGTCTGGACTTCGTTAGACAATTGGCCCCAACATCTTATCAACTTCCAACATCTATCAGGTAAAGACCTGGAATAGTCGAAAGACTAAAGGGTTTCCAACACGGGGTGTATACCGACTTCAGTCGCAGCGCCTCGGCGAAAATGATTATAGTCCTGGCAACTGCTTTCTCTAGCGCTTCTTTGATACTTCCAACAACACCTTTTGCCTGGGGGTTCCCCTCGTTATCATGGTTAATCATCTCAATGTCGCCTTCAAATTTGTGGAAGGTTTCAAATAGTTGCATCACAGCCGCAGGTCCTGGGGCATCTCTTGTCGATTGTGGTGAAGATATTGTTGGATCTGAAAAATATTTCCAATTGGGTTTCTCTCTTCATGATGACATTATTACTTTAAAAAATATCGTCGCTCAAAAAACATACAACAGAAATAGCAATGTCAGCACATGTATTTCATATGAATGGTAAAACTGCTAGTATGATATTTTCAGAGGGTGGTTGGACTGATTCAATAATTGGGCTGCTTGTAAAAGCTATTATCTTATGCGTAAAAAGAAAATTTGGACTAGAGTGGGAGGTATGTAACCCATATATGTTTTTTATATATGAATAGTTGTAGTTGTAGTACTGGTGTGTAAAATGACTAACATATATGACCTTAATAATATAGGGGTGTATGAAGAAGTTGGCAAAAGCTTTTTGGAGCGGTTGGAACAAGGAACTAGCTAATACTATAATGCTTCTCTAGTGAGGTGTGCTCTTTCCTCTTTGTGTGTTGTTGGTGAGGGAGTGAGGCCCTCTATTTATAGGGGGAGTAGAGGGATGTATTCCATGGAATATGCCATTATCCTCATCATGAAAGCACCAAACCAACTATAAGGTTCAGTGAACCTGGCCATCCACCCTAGAACCAACCTTCTCTTTCTTAATGTAACCGACCAGAGCAAGGTGGGCCCAAGCGGCAGAGAGGGTGGCGCGGCCGCGCCCCTAGATGCCACCTTCCCAACCGCCTTTGCTCAAAGGGCCTCTGGCTAGGCCTGGGCCTCTGGTGCGGTGTGGACAGGCCTGGTTTAGATAAGTTGGTTGGGCTTTTCTTCTTTTCTCCTTGTTTTGCTTTGGGCCAAAATAGAGTTGTTATTTTTTTATTTTATCCCTTTGTGCACATTTCGTATGTATTTCCATGTTTGTCCTGCAAAACAAGAGAAACACCAAAACTTGTAGAATTTGTTAGTGTAAAGCCCTATTTGCTAAGTTTGGTGTGAATTGTATGTAGATATTGATGGCTAAAAATGTGCAATAAGGATCGCCAACAGAGCCCACGTCCGAGCTGACATTCTCCCTTGTCGAGCATCCACCACCGCATGTGACCTGCGACGGATGGCCGATGCCAACCACCATGGGCGCGAAGGTGGTGGTTGGCCGTGGACATTGACGGATGGCTAACACCATGGATTTACGGTGTGGCAGAACCGCCCAAATCACCAGGCCCACGTGCACCATCATCATCCTTAAGGACCTTCGGTTACTATGCACAAGTTCCCCGCAACCTAGGTGGCCTGCCAGGTTTCCTCGGAAACCCTGATTTCCCCGAGGATCTCAATGTAAAGACCTTGCAAGTATTACAATAGTTTACACAAATAGTTTGAATCAGAGTACAGGGTGCGGAAGTATTACATTAACATAGATTTACAAACATAAGTTACATTATCCCAAACCAGAGTTTCGTAGTGGAGTAGCAGTATACAACTATATACCCTGCCCAAGGGTTAAATCATATACACATCTTCTTCCATGCATGATCCTTCAACCAGCACGATCCCAAGCAGAATTGTACTCTCGGCTTACCTGCAATAGGGGTTAACAAACCCTAAGTACTGGGTACTCCGCAAGACTTACCCGACTAAAGAAAATGGGGAGAAGACACAGGAATGCAGGCTGAGGGGAGTCAAGGTAAGGCTTTAGCAAGAAGCAAGGTATTTTTGCAGAAAAGCGCTCAAGTTTTTAATTTCTAATTTCAATATGGTAACTCAGTATTAATCAGTAGTCCTGAAGCTAAATTGTTCACATGTATTCTTCTCATTCCAATTTCTTATCCATTCAGAAAACCTAGTTCCGAACCAATTTTCAATTGTAAGTCAAAGGATTGAGTCTCCATATCCGAGGAGCAACGACGATTCGAATTGATTAATACCCAGCAGGGGATTCCTATCCACACTGCATATGTAGCACCTAAGTTGCATATGCCAACCCCGTCTACCACGGCTTTTCCAAAACCTGAACCGGTCCTGCGCCACCCGAGAGCACAGTACTCCTCTCGTCTCCAAGCACGCCGGCCACGAGGGTACATGCTACTCTCGCCATCTCTCCACTCCCAGTGCGTGGTTGTCGGTTTAAGTAGTAGAGCCACCGGAGTCAGGGCTTTCCGTAGTATGTGGCTACTTGCAAAGTCTCGATCACAGCATGCCTACAATGAACGGTCCCTAATTCATTTTTTCGTTGGTCACAATGCATTAGGACTCTAACCCAAGTACAAAGTTACCAAACGGATTCCAAATCCTTTTTCCGTCGGTGACAAGGCATTGGGACTCCAACCCAAGTGCTTAACCACCGAACGGACTTCAATTTCTTACCAACCGGTTCCAAACTATTTTCGAAGGCGACAATACATTGGAACTCTAACCCAAGTGCAAGTCGACCAACGGATATCAAGTTCGTCACCAATTGTCATATTTCGTTCCCAATATATAATCATAGCACAGAAAATAGCATTTTATGCAAAAACTAAATTAATTAAGCAGGGCTAAGAATTTTTTAAACATTTTATTTTAAATCAGGTTTCAAGGAGGGTATTTCAGTGGTCAAGATTAGTAATGCATCAATTGGGTTATCACTCAACTCCTATCACTTAATGCAATAGTCTAACTCAAAGTGATAAATATTTGATAAATCACAAGGAAGGGTTTAAATGCACCAGAGCTTGCCTGTTGCTTGGAGCAGATAGTACTCTGAAGTCAATCACCAAGAAATATCCACATCCACCAAGTGAAGACCTTACTCGGGACATACTTCCGATAATAATTTATAGCGCGTTCACTACACGAAATAATAATAATGCAGTGCTTAACATGATGTTATGTATGCCATGATGCATGAGAGACACTAAATATAAAAAATAAACTTAATTTAGGAAGTTGAGTACAATTTTGCTTTACGATAAAGTTGCAAGCCAACACAACCGACTGATTGATTATCTATTAGGGTTTCATTTTAACAGTCGTTGAAAGCCGCTGCACAGCTAATCAACAACCACCTAGATGCAACATTTAATGTACCGAGGATCACTTTAGGAAATGACCCAGGGTCAACACGCAATCCAAAAGTCACACATCGCCTAAAGGAATTAGGGTTTCTTATTTCTTCTATTAATCAATTAAGGGGCATAAAATAATAAATAACTAAATTATCTCCATTTGAGCCCAAGCTTTTTCTACAGATAACTCATACCCTAAGACAGTACCAAAACAAATTTCATGATTTTTTGGATAATTAGTTTTGCCTATAAAAATCCTAAAAGCGTCATTTATTAATTAAAGGACACATTTTGCTACATACAGAAAATACCCAAAACTCATATTTCATATTTTTTCTATGTTAGTCATATCACAGAGAGGCTACACAAAATTTTTTATGATTTAATCATGCACCGAAAATTAGTTACGAAAATAACAAAACACAACACTATTTCCTTTTTCAGAAATTTAAAAAAATGTTCACTAAACCTACTTGGGCCAGCAACCAGGCCGGCCACCCGGCCCACGCGCGGCCTGCGTGGCCCAGCTCCTCCCTCCCTCTCTTCCTCTCGCTGGTGCGCTCCCGCGTGCACGCACGGTGGCGCGACCTCGGCGGCTCACCGCCGGAACTCTCCTGACAGCAAACACCCTATCGAAATCCCCGTGCAGATACACCTATATTCTAGATCAACCCAGCGGCTAGGGCACTCAAGCGAGCTTGCCACCGGCCATGGCGGCTCGGCTGCAAGGCACACGGCGGCGTAACGACGTTCCACCCGTGGAGGGCCGGTAGCGTTTAAGGTAGAGATACCGCAAGCACCAGTAGCTCACCATGGAACGGATGCGTCCCAGAACGACGGCCAGTGCGAGGTGGAGCTCCCAACTCGACTGTGACAGAGGACGCGGCGACCTGCGCTAACGACGACGAGCTCGTTCCGAGGTCTCCTGGGCACGAAACTGAAAACCACCACGAGCATAAGCTTCAAGAGGTCATTAGGAAACCAAAACACACCAAGAAGCTAGACGAAACCCACCGGAGCAGATTAGCCAGGTTAGAGCGGCTCACGGCAAGCTCCCGCCTGAGCTGAGGATAGTGGCGCTAGGATGTGGCGAACTCGGTGGCAAATAGAATTGGACGATGAGGCTCTGAGCAACGCCAATTTGACTGGGGACTGAAGCTCGGTCGGTGTCGACAATGGAGAGAAGAAAAGGAAATAGGGCGACGGCGGTGTGCTATATAGGACTGTGGCGTACTGCAGATGTGGCCGGGACCCCCATGATCGTGGCGTTGATGGCGACTCGACTTGGCCGGGCTAGGACAGCGCCGGCGGCCGGCGCGCGGGCAGGGACGAGAGCCGGACCCCCCCTGTCGAGCACTGTAGCGGACTGCCCCCCTTTTGACTTGTGGGCTCAATTACTTCTTATTTCACTAAGGAACATGAAAAATTCCCAAAATAAAAGTTGTGGATAATTTCATGGTGAACATATTTCCTTTTTGAACCATATCCAGATTTTGAATATTTTTGAAATTGTGAAAAAGGGGGAAAATAGGGATTTTGAAATTCAATTCTAATCCAGTCCAATTCCCAAGATTTCTCTTAATAAGTTGAAAATGTCCAATAATAAAAGTTGTACTATTTGACAATCTCTACAACTTTTATTAAAATAGTTTTGTCAGATTCTTGATAATTTTTGAAATGACATTTTAAATTTGAATTCTTAAACACCAATTTGAGTTTTATTTGAAATTTTATTCAATAACTTGAAAATACCCAAATACAAAAAATTTTCAATTTGAAAATATTTACAACTTTCATTAAAGGTGTTTAATCAAATTCCTGATAGTTTTTAAATTTGTATTTCAAATTTTCATTTTCAAACATAGGGTAGAGTTTTAGTTGAAATTTTATTTAACAACTTAAAAATTACCCAAAATAGAAGTTGCTCAAATTTTAAAGATGTACAACTTTCATTTTTGGCTCAACATCTAATTCCTTTTAGTTTTTGAATTAGGGTTTGGGGTCCGAATTAGAGTTTTTAGATAATTTTCTTTTTAACTTCACATTAGATTTAAATAATTACACATAGACACTCTAAACCACCTATGCACAATCATATGCAAGAATAAAATTTTATTTTAGTTAACGCACCCTAACAGGGTTGAAAGCGGGATGATTTACATGCAATCATGATGACATGGCAGTTGTACTTACAGTAACACCAGGGGTGTTACATACAGTGCTCCTCAGTCACCGTTGTTTGGAGGTCGTGGTGCTCCTCAGTCTCCAACTCTAGTTCGTCGGACGGGATTTGTAACGCGGCCTCGTCGTGGACGTCAAGGGCTGAAGGCGCGGTATGATGTCACTACAAGAAATTTGGGATTGCATGACAAACACAAACTGTCATGTAAAGTATAGAAATGGTCATAAAAAGTACTTTATGACGAAAAAACGGTCATCACGCGGTCATCACAAAATGGCCGACACAAAAAGTATCGTGTGACGAAATTATGAAAACCGTCACATAATGTTGCCTTTTATGACGATAGTAGATGTCACATATTGGTTAGTCAACACATCACATTATGTACGAATCATCACGAATGGTACGTTGGAGGATAGGTTTGGATGTGTTTTTGTGACAAAACAGGAACGTCATGTATAGCATTTTGAGACGACTGTATTGCATCACAAATTGTCCTTTCATTCATGACAAGCATGGCATGCATATTAGTGACAGCACACTGATCTTTCATCACAGCTCAGAAAAGCATAATAAACATATATATTAGCCAAGCCATCATCCACATGATTGATATCACAAGTCATAAATCATACATAATTCACTCAAGCCATCGTGCATACACATAAATTCAAGTTCAAAAGACATTGGTTCCACATAGTTCTAAGTTCTACCACAAAGGTTGAAACATACACATAGATTGCACCTAATTCTAACTAAGTTCCAACCATAGAGTAAGTTCTAGCAAGGTAGCAAAAGCTTAGGCAAAGGTCTCATCCTCAGAAACTGCATTCATGCCTACCTCAATCTTTCTAAAGTTTTAGGACAGCTCGCAGTAGTGCAATAGTCTCTTCAAACTTGGTATGCATCTAGCGCCAAGTTGTTGCACCAAACAAGTTCCAGCTAGCAGCAAGTTCTAGCCAGCAGTCCAACAAACAACGCCAATGACCCTATCTAAATGTTATCTGAAAAAAGAAAACAATGAAGACACTATTAGTGGTCCACGAAAAATGTACTATGCAAATGCCAAGTTTTCGACAATTCCAAACCAGTTTTCGAAACCCTAGATGGTCACAACTAAAAAAGTCATGAATACCAAGTTTGATCAACTCATCAAGATCTACAATTGTTATATAGGTCACTTTTGCATTTGAGAAAGTGTTAGGAAAGTTTAGTTCTAAATTGACAAGTCTCTCGTATAGTTTCATAAACCCTTTGTGAGATTCATGATTTTATGACTAGTGTTCACTAATACTTTCTCAAATGGAAAAATAGTCTATATAACAATTGTACATCTCGATGAGTTCTAACACCTTTGTATTCAAAATTTTTTGAGCTGAGATCATTTAGTATCTCATTTGACAAAGTTTGACCAAGTCAAATTTTGAATTTTAAAAAAATGACACCTATTTGAAACTCTAAATGGTCTCAACTAGAAAAGTTGTATAACTCATCGAGATCTATAAGTTTGGTGTCGAACACTTCTTCATTTTTATTTGTTTGAACAATTTAATGCTCTTGAATTAAAACTCAAAATAGATTTATAAATTAAAATTAAAAAGAAAGAAAAAAGAAAAAAGTCTCTCAGCCTACTCTTTTAGGCCCGGCCTGTCTCCTCCACCGGGCTCGCTCTTTGTTTTCATCTGGGCTGAGGCCTAGCTTTTGGCCCAACAGACATGGTCAAAGGTCCACTTCGTCATATAAAATCTGTATGAATCGTCATAAATTCATAACCGTCGAACGGCTCCCAGCGCTAGACAATTTGTGATGAAATTTGCTACTCTTATGTGACAAAAAAACAAGTTGTCATAAAAAATCTAGCTCCCATCAATTTATGACAACACATAATTTTGCGTCACATTATGGTACATTATATTGTTGACGGTGGATATACCATGAAAATCCACACTCAAACACCGTCAACTTGACTCGGTTTCAAGGAAGAACAATATAACATGAACATATTTTATCCAATAACGAGTTCCATTTGTACTCTTAGCTTGTGAATACAGGGAAGATCAAAACAATACAGAAGTGAGCAGCTGGGGGCCACTTGTGTAGGTCGGTCGACCCAGACATGGTGACCCTAGGCCACCACACTTCTAGACAATGTATACAACATCAAATGGAGGAGAGCCAAGGTCCAGGTGGGCCCATGCATGGGTCGACCGACCCATGTATGGGGCCACTGAACCCTGGTGACGTGGCACGATCCACGTGACACTACACCCAGCTCATTTCCACTTTCGGATCAAAGATGTGTTTGCAATCAACGGTGGAAGATCAAGCCACATGGATCAAGGCATGAACCGACAAGAATCAAGCAAACCAAGTACACAACCATAGTCTATGACAGGTGGGGACCCTATTGGTGGGCCTACCCTGCCATAGGGGGGTCGGCCGACCCCACCCTGGTGGGTCCAGGACACCGCCATACTTCACCGACCTCCTGCATGCTTCCCACGTGCTGGATTCACCACGGCCGTCCATCTTGAGGCGGTTCTAAGGCGGTTCATCCAAGGATGGAGAGACAAGGAGCACACGGATCGCTGACGTGGCACCTCTCCACTCCCCCCTATAAATAGAGACTGCCTCCATCCTTTCAATACACACAAGAGACACAAGAAGCAAAGGAAAAGTCAAGTTCCACTCCTTAGTAATAGTATTAGTCTAGTGTGGGAGTTAGAGTCGAGTCGAGCTACGCTCGAGATCTCCGGAGTCGTCTTCTGGAGAGTCTGGTATAGCTCTTGTACCTTTCCTTCTGTAAGACTTTACCTTTATCAATATATTATCTTTACTTTACTTTACTGAGTCTTTACTTAGTACTATTCTCTATAATATTGTTGTAATACCCTAGGTATTACGGCTAGTTAATTATACCATGTCATCATGTTTAATTTAATAATCTGCATATGATTGTGCTTAGGGCTTCTAAAGTGATTTAATTATGTTTAGGTTTGATGGTGTAATTAAACCTTTAATTGGGAATTAAAGATATTAGCAAAAGAAAAATTCCAATTAAGCTTTAAATTGACTCAAAACCCTAATTTAAAAACTGTTTGAGATTAGATGAAAGTGCCTTAATAAAAGTTATAGATCTGTTAACATGGAACAACTTTTATTTTGGAAGATTTTGAAGTTATAACATAAAAATTCAAATTAAACTCAAATTACTATGTTGAAATTCAAATTTAAAACTTCAAATTCAAAAATATTAGGAATTTGACAAAACCTCCTTAATAAGAGTTGTAGAGATCACTGAGTAGGACAACTTTTATTTTGACAATTTTTTAAGTTGTTAAAGAAATTTAAAAGTAATTTTAAAAATACAGTTTGAAATTCAAAACCCTCTTGTACCCCCTTTACTGTAGTTTCAAAACCATACGGAATTTGGGTTTGGTTCAAAAACCAAAGTTGTCCAAAATTTTTAAACCTACAACTTTTGTATTTACACTTTTTCATGTTGCTATTTGGAAACGGTCGCATTTTTGCAAAAACCGACGTGTGGGGTTTGAATGCGCTACAGTAATCTGCCCCTTCTCCCTGTTCGCGCACAGGCGCGACCGCCGTCCGTGCCGGCCGGGATCATGTTCCCGGCGCCGTTTCTCGTGCTGAAGATCGTGCGCCGTCCCTGGATGCTCCTGTCTCCTTTCCCTTACCCCTTAAAGGCGACAGCCCCCTCTCCCGTGCCATTTTTCCCTCTCGGTCGCCGTCGTGTTCTTCTCGGTGCCCGGCAAAATTCGCCCTCACCGAGCCACCACCACCCTCTCCATCTCGCACCCAGATAGCTGACTTTCTTGCGCATCGATTTCACCTCGTGGTGCAAGCAGCCGTGCCTCGGACTCGTGGGAACGTCGTCGTCTTCTTCGCGGGCGGTCGAAGCGCCGCCGCGAGCTCCGCCATCGCCACTAGCTTGTTTGGGTAAGCTTTGGGGCTCGGTTTGGTGCGCATGGTGTTCACCGTGACCCCCCGTTGCTTATTCTTGTACCGGTGTGCACTCTGGTCCCTTAGGTTCCCCGGAACGGAGGCTCGCCGTCGTGTCCGAGCCGCCATTTCCGCCGTCGTCGTCAAGCCGTCTTCTCCACACCGCCTCGGCTCCAACCAACCGCCTACCTACCTCCGTGGTGAGCTCCTGATGCTTGCGCACCCTTTTCCTCTATCTTTACCGGCTTGTGCTCGCCGGCGACGTGCCCGGCGCCGCCACCGAGCCGCCGTGTTCGCGCCTCCGGGTGCTCTGTGCCCTAGATCTTAGCATGTCTTAGCTCGTTGGGTTCGTAGTTGGGTCTAGGATCTTACGGTACCCTTGGTTGCGCCTCTCGCCTCGCCGTCGGCGAGCTGCGGGTGACGGACCGCCGGCGCGTCGCCTCTATGTTAAACAGAGGAGAGGCCAGGGGTCTCGTGTTAGAAGAAACAAAAGTGCAGGGGGCTATCTGTTAAGTGCTTGACTGCGGGTCGATTCGCGGGAAGGCCGAGGGCTTCTTGGCAAAAGTGCCAGCGTCGAGCGCGCGCGGGCCGACTGGGCCGGCCTACTCCTTCGTGGGCCGTCTCGGGCCGAAAGCGTTTTTCCATTTTCTCGCGAAATACAATTGATTTTCTTGATTTCAATTATAAGGAATAGTACTGAACCTTGTTATTTTTGTATGAATTAATTTACTGCTCCAAAAATTATAAAAAAAATTAGGTATGAACTCTCTGGACTGTGAAGTATTTTATAAAATATTAAATAGAAGATTTGGACACTTTCTGTAGGGACTAAAAATTAGCATATTAAATGGTAAATGCAACTTTGGACAATTTTAATAAATTTTAGATTAACCCAAAAATCATAAAAATTTATGTGGCACTGTTTTACGGTAAAACCTACCTGTTGGTTAAGTTTGGGCTCAATTTGAAATTGTTTGATCACTTGATAAATAAGTATTGGGTTAATTGAATAAAAGAATCGATTTTAACAAATAATCCCTGTAGTATGGCGTGATTTTTGGATTGATTGAGTTCATGGGTCTTTCACCATAGTGATCCATGACAAAAGTAATTTAGCCACTTGTTAGTTGTAGTAAAGCTGTGCAGCGGCTTTCTATGACTGTTAAAATGGTCAATAAAACAAAGTACGAAAACCCCGTTTTACTTTCTGTAAAACGTTTACAACTTTACCGTGAAGGAAAGTTGTACTCAAGGATTAATGGTTTACTTTTGAACATTTCATTTATTATCTTCATACCATGCTAAGCATGCATCATTGCATACGTGTAGTGCCCGTCACCGAGGAGATCAAAGTCGAGCCCACTGCTGAGGAGGTCACTCCGGAGGTCGTTCAGGGATTCGACATCTGTGGAACAGAGTCCGACCCGACGCTGTACGCAATCCAAGGCAAGCCCCGGTGTATTCAGCCCCTCCTTGTGTTTTATAAAATTATTTATCACTTGAGTCTATTATTGCATTAGGTTGTTAGGAGTTGTTTGTCACCTATATTGTTGCATTATCTGCCTTGATAGATAATCCCTTTGAAACCCATTTAAAAATTTAAATGTTCAAAAATGCTTAGCCCTGCGTAATCAAATTAGATTTGCATAAAAAGCCTATTTTTGACCTATGAAAATGTGATAATTATGAATCATGAGAAAAGGGAAAGAGATATGAGTCTGTTCGGAAATTGTGTACTTGGGTAGCAGCCCCAATGCATCGTTACCGACGGAAAGGGGTTTTCCGTTCGTTGGTTATGAATTTGGGTTAGAGTCCCAATGCTTGACCATCGACGGGAAAGAGATTTGAAAACCGTTGGGACACTTGTATTTGGGTTAGAGTCCCAATGCAAGGTCGCCGGCGGAAAAAGGATTAGGGACCGTTCATTATAGGCCTGCTGTGATCGAGACTTTACAACTAGCCACATACTACGGAAAGCTCTGACTCCGGTGGCTCTACTACCTGAACCGACAACCACGCACTGGGAGTGGAGAGATGGCGAGAGCAGCGTGTACCCTCGTGGCCGGCGTGCCTGGAGAAGAGAGGAGTACTGTGTTCTCGGGTGACGCAGGACCGGTTCAGGGGTAGAAAAGCCGTGGTAGCCGGGGTTGGTATATGCAAGCTTAAGTGCTACATATGCAGTGTGGATAGGGATCTCCAGCTGGGTACTAATCAATTCGAATCGTCGTTGCTCCTCGGATATAGAGACTTGATCCTTTGACCTACAACTGAAAAGTGGTTCGGAACTAGGTGTTTTTGAGAATGAATAAAAAAAATTGGAAAGTATGATGAAATATGATGATGAATTTGGAATATTGTATTATGACTAAAATAAGATTTGAGATAAAATATGGAGATAGGATAATAAAGCTTTTCGGCAAAAATGCTTTGATTCTTGCTCAAGCCTTACCTTGACTCCCTCAGCCTGCATTCCTGAGTCTCATTCCTTTTTCGTAGTCGGGTAAGTCTTGCGGAGTACCCCAGTACTCAGGGTTTGTTAACCCCATGTTGCAGGGATACAGCAGTCGGAGGTTTGTCTCGCCCCCTGCTATGTGACAGTGGTACAGGAGGGAAGTGAGGAGGAGTAAGGTTGAACCCATAGGCAGGGTTTTATCATTAAATACTTAATTATATTGTATCGTCATTTCACTGCTACTTATTTTGTTTATGGTCTGTAATATTTGCACTTTAATCGTATTTGGACAAATGGTTTGTAATCTAAGTACCTTATAATCTTTCCGCGCTTTCACTCTGATGTAATTTGTTATGAAATGTTGTAATTCTGTAATGGCTTCGCAATGGGATCCTGTCGGAGGAAATCCGGCGCTAATGTAGCCCGGCAGGACCTTCTAGATCATTTGGGACACGGGCCCGGCTGTCAGAGGTCATTAGTGACAATGACAGGTGCCTGTGGGCCATGGGATTTAGGCGGTTCTGTCACAATTGTTGTGTCTTATCTTAGCATTATAGTTGTCTTATTCTAGATTGTGATCCTGTAACCAGCTGTTGTGTGCTGTTCATCGCCTATCATAGGTTGCTTTAGTTGCTTTGTACACAACTAGAGTTGTGAGAGTTAGTGTAAGCGTGGTGCTTATACTAAGTCTTGTCTTTGATTGCCGCTTGTCGCACGGATTGTTAGTGGGTACTAGCAGGTGGTGACAGCCATGTCTAGTCTTGGCATCCCTCCACATGTTTTAGGCAAGTTCTTAAAAGGTAGGCTCCCATAAGAGCATAGCCGCTTCGGGTAGAGGTTATATCCTCTATTGTCTCGGACTATCCCCTTCACACAAGAAGTAAGGTAGCAGTCTAATTAAGTCATCTATCTGTTAAGATTAAGTTCACAGGAGTAAAGTAAGAGTCATAGGAGTCCTAAACTCACTCGTTCTCCTCCCACCTAGCTATACTCTACTTGTTATCTTTAGTCATCTTAAAGTTTGTCTGGTCTCTGTGTCATTATCTTCCCTCTATATAGATTTACCCCCTATCATTAGTTGGTTGCTAATTTACTATAGACCTAAGGATTTCTCTTTTATTAACATTCCTAGAACCGCTTCCCCTTAGGATAAAATAAATAACGATAACTTGTAATACTCCCAGGTGAAGTGCTACATCGGTATATTCTATGCGCTTGCGGAATTATCCAATAGACATAAGAAATACCCCAAGCATTTCTGACGCCGTTGCCAGGGATAGAGTCTAACTCTGTTTCTAGTAGCGACGTTAAGAAACGCCAACATATATGACGAAATCAGGCCCCGTCATGAGGAATTTTGTCATAAAAAGAAGGATTTCTTGTAGTGTGTGGAGGAGTCCGGCGATGGTATTCAATCAAATACACTAACAAATATGCTTGGAAAGTAAGTATGAAAGAGAGAGATGGAGGGGCGCAAAACTAAAGATCGGCAAGTGATCAATCACAAGAATTAGAGACACCAGATTTATCCATGTGGTTCACTTGCTTGCCAGCAAACTAGTTCACACTGTTAGATTATCTCCAATAGAGGACGCAAAGGGCGACTCAAATGCAAAAAAGGTAGCGCATAGTGTTTTTACCTATTGAAAACACGCTCCAACAGACGATGCTTTCAGAGCACCCATTTTGCATTCGACATCGGGTGGAACGCAAATGTGTGTCGCCTCTTGTGCACGAGTGGTGGCCATGGAGGCATCGGGGTGAGGCGGCCCATGAAGAAGCGTGGTCGGCGAGGTGGATCTACGGTGGGGCACGGCCGGCGAGGCGGATCCGCAACGTCCTGCGGCTGGCGAGGCGGGCAACGAGCCCACGATGAAGCACGACTAGCAAGGTGGACGACGAGTCACCAACGGCAAGGCGGGCCCGCAACATAGCACCGACGGATCTGCAATGGGGCGCCGATGGAGCGCCGGCGAGGCGGATATGCAACGGGGTACCGACGACGAGGCGGGCCCGCAACGAAGCGTGGTCGGTGCGGAGGGTCTTCGGCGGGGCACCGGGAAGGAGTGGGGCAGTATTAGGGCGGGGAGCTGGCGGCGCGGTGACGACGGGGCGCGGCTACTTCGCAATGAGGACGAGCAAGCGGCGCGGCGAGGAGCAAGTGGCGTGGGGACCTCGGGCAACATGGGGAGGAGCAGGCGGCGTTTGCATCGGTTGTTGGAGAAGTGCCTGTTTGGGTCCGTGACCCTTTGCTTTTGTGCGACCCTAACGTGTAAATGCATCACCGATTTTGGGTTACACCTATTGGAGATAGTCTTAGAGATGATTCTCTTAGAGCATCTCTAAGAGTTTGTCAAAATTCACTTGGCAAATCTTGTGATTTGGCAACTCTTTAAAATGTATGGCAAGTGAAAAAAGAGCCCATCTCCAACAGTTTGGCATAATTCACTTGCCAAACCCAGATTAAACTTACGTCAGGAACCCTGAGATAAACAAAATTATGTTTACGCCTTTCCGCCTCTTGAAAACTTACATCAGGAACCCTGAGACAGAAACAAAATTAGTTTTTCGCCCTTCCACCTCTACGTACACTGGCGATCCGCGCTGGTTTGCGCGCGCGCATATATGTGCCTGGATGGGGAAGATTTACCAAGTTGCTAAAATTTGCTAAGTTGGATACCAAACTATTGGAGGGGTGATTTCTCTTATTTTACCAAAAAATAAATGATAGCAAGTGAGTTTGACAAACTCTTGAAGATGCTCTTAATGAACTGTTTTTAAAAATGGACACATTATTAGAGCCAGATTTTTTAAAAGAACCGTCCCTGAAAATAGATTTTTACCAGCCATTATGGAGCTATAGTGCTCTCGGGAGATGTTAGAAGTAGTGTGCTAGTTTAACCGCGTCTAATAGAAATGGGAGACGTTCCCTTTTTTTTTACTAGTGATATCTTCACCGACAACACCATCACACTGAAAAGATGAGTTCAGGCGTCATCGAGGATGGCCCCGCAAGTACACCAACGGGCAACGGCACACGCCATTCGACATGGCGAGGAGAACGCATGTCAGCATGTGGTCATCATAAAATGAATTGTAGCTTTGAAACTTTTTTGAGACAATCGATTTTCTGTTCTGTTTTTCTTGATTTGGTTTCTCGCCGATTCGTAGGTTCACCGGATCGTGGTCAATCGGGACCCCAAGTTCACCAAATTCGTCAAGGTAACCAGGTTTTTGAATTTGTTAGAATTGTTTACTCTCAACGAAAATCTAGCCTGACCAGTGCGTTGAAACTTGACTGAACAGCTATTCATTGCCCTACAAGTGCAGTTTTGTGGCTAAAGATAATATCACATAAATCAAACTATCGCTTGTGTGATTTTTTCAGACCAAAGGCTTATTAGAGCCCGGCTTATATTGAAGCTTAATTAACAAGGGGTTATGGTTCAGTGCTCATGCTGAAGTCAAACCTACGAAATGCTTTACTTCTACATTCCTGCTCATTTGAGTACTCAACCTATTTTGATTGGTTGAGATGACTTCCAATATTATTATGCTAAAGTTATTTCTCGTAGGCTGAGTATTGTGAGTTTGTACCTAAAGTTTGAGATGAGTAAAGTCTGTCTAAACAAATTAGTTGTTTTATTTGCTTTTTTTTCTCTTTGTTCGGAACTCTCATGACCAAAATGTGAATGTTTTTTTGCATCTAACTGTCTGCCGCTGCCACATCCTCCCTGACGATCTCCAGCGCCGACGTAGTCCACGAAGCCACCGCCCTGACACTGCTAGAGTTTGAGCCACCGCCGCCACCAGGCCCCATCCTCGAAATCAATCCTCGGCCAGGCCGCCATATAGCTAGGGTTTGAGCCGTGGCCCGCCGGCGCCCCATCTCTGACCAAGACCTCTGCCGTTACGGACGTTGTCTCCGACTTCGAGATCCATTACCCGCCCGTTGCGCCGCTGGCTCATCTACTTCTGGACCTCCACCAGCGACCTACGGCTTCGGTTTGAGGGCCCGGCCCGCTGCGCCACCGTCACCATCCCTTGTGGCTCCAGCGTCCCCGCCGCCTACGCCGCCGCACCATCGTTCTCTCCTCACGCCCATGCCGCCACCTTCTTTCCCTCCATGTCGCGCCACCGCTTCCAGATCCAATCAATGTAGTGGGAAATTGGTTTGGACAGTGGAGATCCACTTCATCCTGCTGCAGAAACAGCATATTAACTGGTGTAGCATTTACTTGCTCTCTTGTGTAGTGTGTTGAGTAGCTTATTTGCAATTAAATGTAGTAACAAGTTCTTTCACTAGCTCACTAGTTGTTGTAGTAGTGACATAGCTTGTTTGATATTGTGAAATTGATTTAGAGATCATAGCAACTAGTATTCGGTAGGTGGCTTGCTTGTTGTCTTGTAGAGCTAGAGCAAAATTTTGCTCTAGTGTTTTTTATAGTTTTAATTAGGCTATTCACCCCCTCTAATCATTTAGGATCTTTCAATGGGTATACAAATCGTCCTCTTTTGGTATCATATGTGAAAAGAGTTCAACAGATCGCGTCACATTAATACCTCATAGCAATCAACAGCTCAGCAGGACAAATGGTTCCAATAAAGTGACATAATAGTTCAAAATAAAACCTAAATCAACACGTGCACTAGGCTGCAACTCAACTCCACAATTGCAGCTGCCTGAGACTTCTTGAGATTCAGATGTGTGACATCTTGCATATGCTGCTGCTCAGGCTATCTCCCACCAATAGTCAGCCCTTGAAATTAAAAAAAATAGCTATCAGTAAGCATATTTTTCTATAGCAGACTGAATTTTCTCAAATATAGAAAAATTATTTGCATTAATAATAATCATGTACTGACAACCTGCTCCTAGATGTTTTATTCTTCCACTTGAGCAGCTGCACCTGTGGGATCTTCAGTTCCCTCGAAAACAATGGTACAGCACATATGCCAAATAAAAAAGTTACATAATTGAAGCCAATTTATTCAAACCAGAATAAAAGTAATATATTCATATGGACAAAGTGCATAAGTGTCTATGCACATGTTAATATGTAATGTGCAATGACCAATTTTTTTAAGCATGCAGCCATAATTAGTTCATTTCTGAATGGTTTTATCAAACAAGAATAATAACAAATATCACACTTCAAATTAGATTATTCTTTGAGTTTACTCAAATATAAGACAGATACTACCTTTTGTAGTTTCTAAAAGTATTGCGTAGCTGCCAAACTGTCCATGCTTGCCAGTGTCCTTGACTGAGATATGTTATCCCCACAAGATCACCAGACAAATTGAACAATGGTGATCCTAAGTAAGCATATATACTCATGCATACAGCAATCATGAAATAGAGTTTCGCCACAGACACCTCTGTTTATTGAACTAGAAAAACATCATCATTAGTTTTATTCAAACAACAATATTAAATAGGATTAAGTCCATATTTGACCCCTCAACTAGTGGCTTGGTCTAATTTATACCCTGAAGTCTGAATCCGTCTGTTCTTGGCACTCCATCTTACCAAACCGGGCAATATAAACACCTCGGCACGTTTGAGGTGGTTTGGCCCCGGTTTTGACCTGCCACGGTGGCATTGACCGCCACATCGGACTCGCCCGTTGGGCAAAAAGGGCGGCGGGCCGGCTCTGCTCCCTCCCTCTCTCATTCTCCTCATCCAAACCCTAGCCCTCACTGCCGCCGGCGACTAAGTCGCCGCTTCCGCCGCCACCCACCCATCCTTCGTCCTCGTCGGCGGCTGCGGTTGTCCCTCGCGTTGGAGGATTCACGTATATAGGACGCAGCAGAAGAGGTACGATTGAATCCTTTGCCCTTTATTGTTGCAATACGGATGGAATTTGAAATCTGGATCTCTGATAAATTAGTTCTTGTGTGGTGCGAAACCTTTGCTAGATTAATAGAACCGTAGCTGTAGCTCTGAGTGCATGTTTTGGTGTTGTAGGAATGGACCCGTTGGATCTTCTTCCTGTTCGATTTCACTTTGGCGGTCAGTTTTTGAATGAGGGGAAGAAGCTTCATTATGTTGGTGGAAATGAGGAGGTGTCATTCATTGAGCGTGACAAAATTTCTTTGCCTGAAGTAATGGGACATCTTCAAGACCACTACAATGCATCAGATCCTGTAATTTTACACTGGTTGTTCCCTGGAAAGGAGTTATGCAATGGGCTCAGGGCTTTGGTAGATGACCAGGCTTGTTTGGATATGTGTGAATGTATTACTGATGCTGGCGCAGCAGATATTTTTGTTGAGCTTATTGAGGTGGATGCTGAAGATATGTTCGGTGAACCAGACAACAATGCTCAGATTACATTCTCTCCAGAAGACTTGCAGAAGGACTGAGCAGGAGCTAGTAAGTATTTCAACTGGCTAAGAGATAATGAGGATGCAGATAAGGTTGTTAAGGCAAAGAAGGCTATTCTGCAGGAAGAATTTTCAATTCAGCAGTCAGCTCCTATGCCTGAGGACTTCCATAATTCAGATACAGATGATGCAAGTGATGAGGAGTATTTGTCCGGTGATGATGAGAGTAGTGAAGATGATGAAGAGACAGTTCAAATAAGAGCTGATTTGAAGGATTTGAAGAAAAAATTGAAATCCAGAGGCATGGTTGTGATTGATGAAGAGGGACATGAAGTAAATGTTGAGAACTTGATGGCATCCAACCCAATTGATTGTCATCTCAATGAAGACAGTGATTGCACTGATGTAGACACAGATGAAGATGATGATTCATATGATGAGACATCTGATGGGGAGTTGGTTAGGAAGCAGAAGCAATTCCCCAAGTTTGATGGCAATGCTGCAGTTCCAAGTTTCAGTCTTGGCATGTCATTTTCTGACAAATCAACATTCAGAGAGGCTGTTATAAGGTATGGGCTTGCAGAGAGGAAGGTGATCAAGTTTGTGAAGAATGAGGCTACAAAGTGCAGAGCAGTTTGTTCATGGCCAAATTATCCTTGGGTTTTGCATCTATCAAAGACATTAAGGGCACAGAGTTGGCTACTTGTCACATGTAAAGATGATCACACATGCCCAGCCAGGAGGGACAACTCTCTAGTGACATCAAGGAGAATAGCAGATAAGTATGAGAAGTTCATAAAGGCCAACCCACAGTGGTCTATTCAGAGCATGAGAGAAATAATTCAGGAAGAAATGTTTGCTGATGTCAGTATTTCAAAGATTAAGAGAGCCAAGTCTATTGTCATGCAGAGGATGTATGATGCAACCAAGGGGGAATATGCTATGGTTTTTGACTACCAACTGGAACTGCTTAGAAGCAATCCTAGGAGCACTATTGTAGTCAAGCTAGACACTGAAGAGCCACAACCAACCTTCATGAGGTTTTATGTGTGCTTTGATGCTTGCAAGTAGGGTTTCCTTACTGGATGCAGGAAGGTTATTGGACTGGATGGGTGTTTCTTCAAGGGATTGACCAATGGAGAACTGTTGTGTGCACTAGGAAGGGATGCTAATAACCAAATGTACCCAATTGCTTGGGCAGTTGTAGAAAGAGAGACCAAGGAGTCCTGGGATTTTTTCTTGGCTCTGCTTAGCAATGATCTAAGGTTTGGTGATGGTGATGGTTGGGTGTTCATTTCTGATCAGCAAAAGGGCCTCATCAATGTTGTCAACAAGTGGGCACCAAAGGTGGAGCATAGGATGTGTGCTAGGCATATCCATGCTAACTGGAGGAAAAAGTTTACCAATAAGAAGTGGCAGAAAATGTTTTGGAGGTGTGCAAAGTCATCTTCAATGAATCTTTTCAACTACAACCTGAACAAGTTGATGGCAGAGACACCACAGGGGGCAGCTCCTATTATGAGAACTGATCCAGAGCATTGGAGCAGAGCCTGGTTCCAAGTTGGTTCTTTCTGGGATTCTCTAGATAATAACATGTGTGAGTGCTTTAACCATTGGATTCTGAAATCAAGGTTCCTTCCAATAATAAGTATGCTTGAAGGCATAAGGCGCCAAGTCATGGTTAGAATCCATGAAAACAGGACAAAGTCAGAAAGGTGGACAAGCCCAATTTGCCCAAACACATACAAGAAACTAATGACTTACATCATAGCTAGTGGTTTTTGCCATGCCATTAGCAATGGAAACAATTGCTATGAAGTCACATACTGGGACCATAGGTTCACTGTCAACTTGGAAGACAAAACCTGCTCATGTAGGTTTTGGCAATTGTCAGGTCTGCCCTGCCCTCATGCTATATCCTGCATCTACTACGCTGGCAAGAGTTTAGAAGATTTTGTAGCCAGATGCTATTTTGTGGAGGAGTACAACAAGACATATGCTTATTGCCTACCTGTTGAAGGTAGGGCTTTCTGGCCAGTATCTGACAGAGAGAAACCATTGCCACCAAAGTATGTAAGGATGCCTGGAAGACCAAAGAAAGAGAGGAAAAGTCAGGATGGAGAGAAACAGAAGCCAACTCAGGGTAGGCTAACAAAAAAGGGACTGTTATAAGGTGCAGGGTTTGCAAAGGAACTGGGCACAACAAGACAACTTGCAGCAGGAGGACAGGTTCTGCTTCCCAAACTGGGGGTTCTTCTCAGCCCAGTAGACCTAATGGTAGTGCTTCCCAGCCATCAAGAGCTAGTGGTGGTGCTTCTCAGCCATCACAGCCTCCAAGTGCTGCTGCTTCACATAGAGAAAGTGGTGCTGGTAGACAGTCAAAGAGGAAATCATGCCCTTCATCTAGTACAGCAAGCACCAAAAGACCATGCTCTCAGTTATCAGTTGGTTGCAATGTAAGTAGGAAAATACCATGTTCTCAGTTAAATATTTTTAAGTTGCAATGCAATCACCAAAAGACCTTGCTCTAACCTATCTTTGTTTCAGGATGGGAAAAAAGCTATGCACTCATCTGCTACAGTGAAGACAACACTGAAGGATGGGGCTCAAGCTAAAGTCACCCTAGAAGCCACTGCTCCAGGGATGCGTAGAAAACACTCTAAAGCAACTGTCCAAATTTCTGGACCATCAAACTCCAAGGTAGTTGTCTCGGCAACAGGTGTACAGAAGAAGAAGCGTTCAAGGGAAGGAGGAGCAAGTGGAAGCAATACAAAGAGAGCAACTGGTTCTACCTTCCTGCTGCAAGGCCCAAGCTCTTGGGACTGCAGCAAGTGGAAATAATTTGCTGTGTTCAAGTCATTAGGTGGGATGAACTGAATTATTTGCTTTCATGTGATGTTAAACTCTGTGAACTTCATTTGACATCTGTGAACTTATCTGTTTGGTTGTGTGTACCACTTAAACTGGTGTTTCTAGTGATTTGTGGTTGTTATCAATTCATGTAACTCTGTGAACTCAAGTTTGAAATGTTATCGATTCTGTTTGTTATCCCTTGGGTGAATCAACAAGTATGCATAAGTCATCAACTACTGCATTCCCAGTTTTCTAAGATTGGCACATACAAAAATCAGTAAGAAAACATGCATCATGAGCATTATGCTCTTCATTTAGCCAGTTCAGGAACACATAGTCAAAGTGATACAATACTGCTACAATTCATTGGTCCATCATAGATACTATATCCTACTGGTTACCATAGATACTACAACACATTGTTCCAGCATTCCAAATCCTGACAACTAAGTATTACATACTCCATACCATCCAGCAAGCAGGCACTAATCCCACGCACACAATCAGAGCAGCAAACAACCACTTTCTCTCCTTCTCCAGTGTCCCAATCCTCACCTCTAACTCAACCCGGGAAACTTCTGCATTCTACAAAGTTGCTTGCAGATTGGCCACCTCAGTCCTGGCTTCAACAAACATAACGCGCCTATCTTCATTGAACTTGACAGTAGCTTCCAGCTCCGCTTGTAGCCTCTGCTTCTTCCTTGCAGCAACATCCAACAGTCTTGGAGTCTGCATTCTTACATGTTCCAAACGGCGTTCAGCTTCGATAGCTTGGCTTCTCCAGTACTTCACCGCATCCCTCAAATCAGGCAGCACTTACTTCAAGAACCCACTGGTCGGCGGATCGACAAAACGATAGAAATCACAACCACCCTCCTACGAATCAAACCAACCAACAACAGATCAGACAAACAGTGCACCAATCGGGCATACAAAAGAGCGATTCCAGAGAAATCCAACTTACACGAGCTCGTGCACACTTCAGATAGCGCAAACCTGGATTCCGGTTGCTCCAAGAGATAAACTGAGCGGCTTTTGCTCCACACTTGCACATGACTGCCGGTTCATACTCTAGTGGTCCTTCACGATAGGGGATGGGAGAGGTCGTATCGCCATGGCGACGCCAATAGTCTTCGCTCACCGCACCTCGGCTAGATTCGCTTGAGCTCGCCATTTGCGCCCGAGAAAGAGCCGCCACAGAACTACTAGGCCAACGGCAACTACGGCCGCAGGGGAGGATCCAGTGACAATGGCGGCGGCGGCGGCAAAGGAGATGAACCAGGCGAGGGAGGATGAAATGGCGGCTAGGGTTTGGGTGAGGAGAATGAGAGAGGGAGGGAGCAGAGCCGGCCCGCCGCCCTTTTTGCCCAACGGGCGAGTCCGATGTGACGGTCAATGCCACCGTGGCAGGTCAAAACCGGGGCCAAACCACCTCAAACGTGCCGAGGTGTTTATGTTGCCCGATTTGGTAAGATGGAGTGCCAAGAACAGACGGATTCGGACTTCAGGGTATAAATTAGACCAAGCCACTAGTTGAGGGGCCAAATATGGACTTAATCCTATTAAATAATAATGTGATAGTATATGAGAGATCTTACGTTACTAAACCTTTGAGATAAGCAGTTGGTAATATACCTTCTCTAGGGAAAACAAATGAACGAACAGGATCACCAACACGAACAGGCTGAGTCTCAAACCTGACTACTTTTATATAGCCACTTTCTCTTGGCTTAGCAGAAAATATGTGGAAACCATCCGCAGATTCAATGGGCTTAGAAACAACAAGTTCTTGTCCTTCATATTATGTAGAATTTGGGAAGTTCACTGCAAAGCTTTGCTTCAGTCGTTTCACCCCAATAAATGTGGAATTCGCTGCTATGATAGCAGACCCATCATCATTTGTCGAAAGAATAATGCCAGGAATAACCATAAACCGCTTGTCCTTCGGCTTCGCCTTCCAGTGAAAAAGTAGATGCACAATTGACTTCCAGACCTCCTGAATAACTTGAGGGCGTTGTTAACAGGAACTAAAAAAATCAGAAAACTAGATAGGGATCCATCACAGAAAGAAGTGACGGACCTGCTTGACCTGTTGGACATGCTCCATGAAAAAAAATTACGAGCCCCGGCACCAATCTACGCAAGAGGAGAAGGAAGAGTGAGGAAGGCACCAGCCGGCCGGCGCAAGGAAAATAGGAGCTGTGCCTAGGCACTAGGGATGGCAACGGGACAGATCTTACCCTCGGAGATCGCTGAATCAGCCGTCGATTCGTCATGTGGCGCTCGTATTCTTGCCGGCTTCAGGATCCGCTCCTGCCCCCCTGAAACCTCGCCCTCCAAATCCCGTTGCGTGCGCCTGACGCCCCTGGATCTGAAGGACCTGGAAAGGGATGGCACAGGCTGAAAGGAAGGAGGATGAGGAACAGATCCGAGGCTAATGACCAAAGAGCAAGGCAGCCGCCGCCCGACGCCAATGAGGAGCTGAGTAGCAGTCGAAGTCGGGGAGGAGAGGAATGAGAATGAGATTCTGATCGCGAGGACTTGCACTGTTCTATGCACTGTGAGACAACGGTCTTTTTTTCAGGGGTTTCGTCTTTCGTGCTGCAGAGATCCCGATAACGGTCATTAAGAAATCTTCCCCTATTCGGATTGTTTGGTCGGTGTCCAACATGCGAACTAAAAAGTTATACTCCCTCCGTCGTATACCAAAATAAAGACTTACTCCATTAGTCTAGAAAAATGTCGTTTCATAATTTTAGACCATATATTTTTTAAAAAAATATATAAATATCATTTATCTTGTTATCACTTATTTTATTATTAGAGATACTTTAATAATGATTTACTTATTTTATAACTCTATTATTAGAGATACTTTAATAATAATTTATTTATTTTATAATTCGTACAAAATTTTAGTGGCTAGTTAAATGAATCCAAACTTAGCTTAGGACTTGTTTGGATCCTTTAGCACTAAAAGTCAAGCGGTTCCAGTAGAGCCAAACTGATATATTATTAATAAACATACTAATTATTAGTTAGGGGCTATTAAGTATTAGTTCTATTAGTAAGTTTGAAATTACTAATATGTGCTAATAGTTTATATATAGTTTTAATTTACTATCAACCCACCTATTAGCAGGAGGATTTAAATGGTCCTCTACTTTAAATTATAGTTAGCTAAAAGATAGTACTAGTTAGGTACTCGTCAGTCAGAAAGAATGCAATCCCCCTCTACCTTTGGTATCCCATCTTTGCATTCTCTCTCTTCTCTCTCTAGGGATTGCCTTCTCTTTTTTCACGTGATGAACAGCCACTCAGCTAGGGACATCGCACATGAGCAGTTTTTTGTGCTTACATGTTCAACATAGCTTATCTAGACAGTTCGCAGTGCGCTTCAAGATCTGCAAAGCAGAATGGTAGTATAAAGCATTGGAGAGAGTACACAACACGAATCTCAAAGCAGATTTGAACAGTTCAGATGAGCCATTTCCTTGGAGGTTATTTGAAACCGCCAAGGAAACACCCATATTTCTTGGCGGTTTACTTCAACCTCCAAGGAATATATGTTTCCTTGAGAGTCTAGTAGCATCGCCAAGAAAATTGCTATTTTTTTGGCGGTTTCATTTTGACATCCAAGGAAATTCCTGGCACTCAAGGCAATTCAGGATTCTTGTAGTGTAACCTTCATTTGTGTGGTCAGAGCTATACCCATCTTCGCTGCATTAAGAAAAGCGAGCATGTCCTTGTACAAATCATCAAATATGAAAACACGACCCTATTGTGGCTCAGCCCCATCGGCCGCCACCACCCCACGGCAAAACCCAGCAAAATACAAATCTGTGTCCCGAAAAAATAGCTCCACGACACGATGTATATTAGCAGGGTCATGCAGACGTATACGATGATGGCTGATACCGTAAAGTGGGTTTTTAGTGGAGCCACTAGAACCAACCTCTTCCCAAAAAGCACAGGAGGCATTCTGCGGGCACGGATCAGCCGTAGCATATTGGTCTCCGTGAGCGCAGCTGCGGGCTCATTGACGTTGAAGAGAACAAAAGGCACATCCTGCAGATTAGCAACAATTGTTAGACGATGTCATGTCTACATAAAACAAGTAACAAAAATTTACTATACAGATAACGAAAGGAGCAATAATCGGAGTGGAAAATTTGTTAGTCAAAATAAAAATACAAAATGATCAAATTTCTCTAAACTGATGCTGTTATGACCGGCTTCCACTATGAAAGTCGATTGCAAATTAGTGGCTAAATAGGACGTCTGCTGCAGGGGATCAAAAGCCCATATCAATTTAAATGGACGTCTGCCGATTTCCTCTCTATTGTTACCATTTAAGCTCATAAGACAAATCTATGCAATGGGCTGCCTAGAAAGAAACTGTGATCTGAGCAACATTCATCTAAATGCTAAACAATAAACGGTCAAACACCTACAATACATTTACTCGGATGCTAGTTGAAAGAGAGATGTAAATTTTACAATGAAGTATATCAGTTCATAGCAACATTTGGCGTCTTACCGTCAACTGGAGCTGGCAAGATGAAAAGACATTCCGGAGGTTTGGGTAAGGCGCTGCTGCTGGTGCCTCCGTTTTGTTGTAGTCAGGAGGGAGGAAGAGCAAGGCCGGGAGAAGATCAAGAAAGCCACTGGTTGGCTAGCACCGTACAGCAAGCAACGGTAGAGATGAAGGACCGAGACTATGGGACTGTCAGCATAGACAGCGCCATACCAAGATGATCACAACTTGTGACACCTCCATTACTCCTGATCTGGAATGAGCAAAAGATGGAAAGAATGAAGAATGAAAAAAAGAAGACATTTTCTTGTAATCACTTAGTCCAACATTGGTTATCAGTGAACCGATCGATGATCTGGATAGGAACAACTAATGAACCAAAATCCATGGCTGCAACGCCCGGTGGCACAGGACACCCCCACCAGGTAGGCGTTGGGCGTGGTGCAGCGATGGATCGAGTGTCTGTCACGTCGGACATCCGGATGTTGTCAAGCATGATGAGGCCAGGGCGATAGCGCACCAAGGTGCTCACCGGCAGCGACAGAACGTAGGCGCGGTGGCGAGCGCTCACCAAGGTGGGGATTTTGGGGGGCCTGTCGGAGCGGTGTGGCTGGAGCTGTTGCAGGTGCAGGGCGTTGTCGTCACGGGGAAGTCGTCGTTCCCAGTGAAAGGTGCCGACTTTGGCCTTGGCGACAAGGAGGAAGGCGGCGGCAAGGGCTGGTGCAGGCTCGCGGCGGCTCACACGGTGAAGGCTGCGTACCTAGCCGCCCCGGAGAACACTCGATCTGGGCTGCTTGTGTTCCGGCCGGCCGATCGGTCGCGCGCTTCAGCCGCCCGTGTCCGTGTCGCTCATCGGCATCATCGTGTGGTAGTTGGTTTGATGTGCGCCCGTGCTTCCTAGCGACGATCAAACTTAGAGGTAGTGGCCGGCGGTGCCAAGAGGAGGAAGAAGGAGACGGCGAGGGCGTGGGATGGAAGGGGAGAGAAAGTGAGCGTGAGGGAGGAGAATGGTTTGGAGGGCAGAACAGAGGAGGAGAAGGTTCTGGGAGGGATGGAGAGGAGCAAAAGCACTTGCTGCTGGCTTGCTTGCGTTTGCCAGCGATGCCGCTGGCTTCTTTTCTTCTTTTTCTCGGTCGTTTGTCAGTGTTTTGTTTTGGTTTCTCGTTGTTGTTGTTTTCTTTTTTTTTAATTACTTTTGCCAGCGACGCCGCTGGTTTATTTTCTTCTTTTTCTCGGTCGTTTGCTAGTGTTTTGTTTTGGTTTCCCGTTGTTGTTGTTTTCTTTTTTTTAATTACTATATGGAAGTAGCACTGAGTACGCACTAGTCTTGTAATAATAATAATGTAATATTCTGATTAACTCTAATTATATAAATTTGCAGGAGATGCACCGGTCAATCAATCTAACCTGCCTGCATACAGCCTACGTACGTTATTAAGTAGTAACTGATGATGATATTAGGATGGAATTTGAATTGCGTTGCGTTTCGTATATACGAGAAGCTGCTGCGGCTGCTTGTGCGGAGGACGTGAATAGTGAGAGAAAGCTGGGGAGCGGGGGCTTATATATATAAAAGAGGAAAATTCACCACTGGTCCTCTAAGTTGACACAAAGTGTCATTTAGGTCCCTAGATTTTTAAAGTGATATCTGTAAGTCACTAAACTTGACAAAATGTATCATTTAGGTCCTAAACTTTTAAAGTGATCACCACATGTCTCTAAACTTGGCAGAAGGTGTCATCTAGGTCCCAAACACTGTAGCAAAGTTCCGAAAAAAAAGAAAAATCTAATTTGGGTATTATAGCTATAATTGTAGAATATTTCAAAAATTATATCTTTTTCATACGATCTCGGATGAAGATAATTTTTATATAAAAAATGTAGTTCTCGACGAGATCTATAACTTTTTAGTTTTGAGTTTTTTTAATTTAAGATCGTTAAAATGTTCAAAAAAAATCAAATAAATTTTTAGCAGTATAATAATCGCGTACAAGCATCTATCAACAGGAAGTTTCTTATATGCTATCAAATGGAGATACTTTCTATATGAAAGTTGTAGCGCTCAAAGAGATATACAACTTTCTAGTTTTGAGTTTTTTAGTCTAAAAGCATTAATATGCTAAAAAAATTTAAAAATATAAAACTACTATGCATAAACTGAAATCGGCGCATTATTTTTTTAGCATTTTAACGACCTCAAACTAAAAAAACTTAAAATTAGAAAATTGTAGACCTCCTCGAGCGCTACAATTTTCATATAGAAAGTATCTCCATTTGATAGCATATAACAAAGATATGATTTTTTTTAAGGCGACAAGCGCTTGTACGCGATTATTATATTGCTGAAAATTTATTTAATTTTTTTGAGCATTTTAACGACCACAAATTAAAAAACTCAAAACTAAAAAGTTGTAGATCTCGTCGAGAACTACAATTTTTATATAAAAATTATCTTTATCTAAGATCGTATGAAAAATATATAATTTTAAAATATTCTACGATTATACCTACAGTATCTAAAATTAGATTTTTCTTTTTAAAAATTTTTTCCGAAATTTTCTACAGTATTTGGGACCTGAATGACACCTTCTACCAAGTTTAGGGATCTACAATGATCACCTTGAAAATTTGGAACCTACATGACACACTTTACCAAGTTTAGAAACTTACAGATATCACTTTAAAAGTTTAAGTACCTAGATAACACATCATGCTACCTTAAAGGACTGGTGAATTTTCCTATATATATATAATTGCGGGAGACAGAGGGATCGGGCGGGCTGGCGTGGGCGGCCGTACGAAGAAAAAAAAGTACTGTATAATATTTCTGAGAAATTGAAGAAAAAAAAGGTAAAAACACGAACTAACAGGGGAAATGCAAAAAATGGTGTGCACAGCCTCGCAGGGATCGTGCTGATGTTCACTGGGCTCTACATTGTCCTATGGGCCAAAAGCAATGAGGTTTCGGCTGACGAGTACCAGTTGCATGGTGACGACGCCGAGAAGGCCCTGCTAGCCTAGCAAAATCCTTTTCTTATTTTCTCTTTTTTTTTTCTCTTTCCAGATGCTTGTTACTACTAGGACTGAATATCACGCTGTATATATCTGTAAAAGCGCATGGTTTTATTTTTTCTTACTCAAAGGTATGACATACTTCAAGTGTCTACATACCAATTTCTATGTGTCTATCTGTCTATACATGGTCGACACTCGACAGAAAAGAAAATAAGAAGGCGATGAGTCGTCTATGACTAGATTTGTCCATAATATATGTAGGAAACCTCTGTCCTAATAAAAAAATAATTTTAAAATATTATATCTAGATATGTCATGTCAAATTTTACTTAAGATATTAAAAAATATTAATATTTATCGTATTAAATAAATACCACGAACATTTTATTAATCCTACAGACTTTAATCAAGAATGTACCTAGATTTTTTAAAATGCATGGAGGATATATGTATGACACTATCAGGTATGGGTGACGTATGACAGGCTCAATACAAACATATTTGTGTCCATTGGTGCTAAACTGCCAACATAGACAGCTTGATATGCGATAATCCTCTACTTTCCCAACTATGCACTTCTTTTATACGCGGACTATCAAGCACGTGTGTGTAAAAAAGAAAACAAGAAAAGCACTTGCTAGTTAGGTTTTCAACTCTTTGAAATCAATTAACATAACCTCATTATAGTTCTTTTAATCAATTGAGATCCAATTTCAAACTGAGCTTAACAAGACGAGACATCGACTCAAAAGCCACTCAGGCTTAGTCCTTTGATCCCATGGCCTAAATCATTGTATAAAGTTTATCTTTTGGTTGAATCATCCATTGTGAACTTCAAAAAACCTTTGTTTAGGATAAGATTGACCATTCTTCTATTCTGGAATGTAATAAGCTGGATTTGCTTTGTTCCTGGGTTCTTGGCTTGGCGAGTTTTTTTTTCATGAGCGAGATTGTACCCATTTTCATTAAGAGAAAAGGAACATTGAAGCATTAAAACAAAGAAAACTATGGTGGCGAGGAGCTATCATCGTGCCCGGCGCAGATCTTGACTACCGAGAGTTCATTTAAGGATTACATTGCGCTCAAATTTTGCGACAACCGACGATCGAGCACGTGCTGCTTCCACCCAGGGAATAGCGCTTGCATCGCTTCACACGTTGGAGAAGACAGAGGCAGAGCGAATGCAGTCTGGAACTCCTCAAACGACGCCTCATCGGGAAACAATGTTTTAGTTACTAGGCCAAGCCGCTTAATCATCACCTTTCTTGCTTGCGCCTCAGGTTTGTGCTCCCTGAACTTGCTCTTCGCAGGAAGCCGAGCTCTTCTCCTGGGGATTAGATCCTTATTGTCGATCGCCCGTGAGATCGAGTGATCCACGGATGTGATGGTGGTGATAGGATAGGCTGTGATAGCCAGGCTTCATGAAGTTGGCAATGATGTCGACGATCGGTACCGCTAGCCCAATTTGTGCTTGGGCCCAATGAGGTTAGCTATTGTCGCTAGCCGGGCGACTAAACGGTTGCGTCTGCGAGTAATCGTTAGCTTAGTTGGTAGCTTTGGTGGAGCTAGTTATTCATGGCGATTTGTTTTTTTCGAAGACACTGAATGTCATAATTCTTGTTTCACAAACAGTTGTAACTTCGTTGCTTCTTAATAATGAAATTCGGCTATACCGCATTGGAGAAAAAAAGATACGATTGGCCATTATTCACTTTATATAGTGTGATTATGTCATCTGTGTACTTGATGTCATCCTCTATTAGATTAGATTTAGACAAAATTAGCACTATTCGAGTTGGGCAGGGGAGCTATGGAAGGCGAGCGTGGGAGCGTGACGTCGGCGGCGCATCGCATGGATCGTACGTGTCTCCCTCCTCCCTTGTCCTCCTCCTCCCGGACACCACTTCAGCGGAAGAAAACCGGAGCAGCCCGCCAGATCCAGCTTCTTCCCCCGTCCATCCAACCAAACCCTAGAGTAGAGGACCAGGGCTAATTCCCCCTCCTCACTCCCATGGCCTCGGATTTTGACGAGACCGACGAAGCCTTCTTCGACAAGCTAGTCAACTCCGACGACGACGACGACGATCCCCGGGCCGCCGCCGCCACCGCAGCCGGCCTCGCCGCCCTATCGCTCACCGGCCAACCCGACGCCGCCCCGCCTCACGAGCCCGAGCCTCGTGACCAGCCTGCGTCGGCGGCGGCTGCGCCATCGACGGAGGAGCCGGAGCGTGTCTCCTCGCAGGCTCGGGCCCCTGAGCCGGTCGCCGACCTCGCCGCGACCGCCGGGGCAGATCCGTCTGGGAACCTCCTGCCAGAAAACGGAGAAGCCTTCTTCGGGGCGGCGGCTGTGCCCGGGGATCATCACGGCCTGCAGCTGTCGCCGTCGCTTCCTGCAGGCACTGGCGATGCCAGCGCGCCGGATCGCACCGTCTCTGGCCAGACGGAGAGCAATGCCAGTTCCCAGTTGGATTCCAGCACAGCTGCACAGAGGTCTGGGGATCAGAGCGCCAATGCGCAGGTGGAATACACCGATCCCAGGTATCTAGAGAGCCTCTACCCTGGCTGGAAGTACGACGACGCTATGCAGCAGTGGTACCAGGTAGATTCTCTCAGCGCGCAGAGCTATGCAGCTCAGAATACTGCTGAGGCACAGCGTGAACTCGTACCGACGCATGCTGTGGCTCAGACACAGGTGGGATATGGGGGCAGCAATGCCACCTCCCAGTTCGATTCCAGCACAACTGCTGAGGGATACGGGGATCGGAGCGCCAATGCGCAGGTGGAATACACCGATCCCAGATATCTAGAGAGCCTCTACCCTGGCTGGAAGTACGACGAGGCCACACAGCAGTGGTATCAGGTAGATACTCTCAACACACAGACTTATGCTACTCATGATACTGGTGGTGCTGTGGCAGACCTTGCGAATGGTAGTGTTCAGCAGCAACAACAGTTTAGTGGTTCATACATACAGAACACTTCATCTGCAGAGCCTGTGCTTGAACCTGCAGAGCCAACTTCTGAGCCGAAGCCTCAGCTTGAGCCTGCAGCAGCCCCTCCTGAGACTGAGGCTGATAATCAGCCTTCTGTGGCACCACATAAAGAGGAGTGGGCACAGCACGAACCCATGCCGGAGCATACGAAGCCTGCAGCGGAGAAGATTCCTGCCGATGCTGGTGACACTGCCACAGCGAAAGAGGGTGGGTCCCCAGGGTCTGAGAAAGGCATCCATACCGCCATCAAGCAGGTGCAGTGGAACGACTTTGGTGCCAGTATTGGTGGCGGTGGGGCGGATATGTTTGGGGACCTCCTGCCTGACGGAGCTGAGGACGACTTCTTCGGGGGCACTGTCCCTGGCAACCAAGGCGCCCAGTCATCGTTGGTAGGTGCTAAAAACGTTAGCGCAACAGATCACAGCTTCTCTGCAGGAGTGGATAACAGTGCCATGATCAGTGCTGGACACAGCTTCTCTGCCGGAGTCGACAAAACTGCCAGCTCCCATTTCGGTTCCAGTGGAAGTATTGCAGGGTACGGGGATCAGAGCACAAATGCACAATTGGACTCAACTGATCCCACATACCTGGAGAGCCTCTATCCAGGGTGGAAGTACGATGAGGCAACACAGCAGTGGTATCAGTTAGATACGCACAGTGCACAGAGTTACGTTGCTGGTAATACTGGTCCCACTGCAGCCCTTGGGAGCGACAATGACCAGCGACACTTGCAAAACAATTTACATGCTGCACTTGAGACCATTGCGGAGGAGAGCAGCACCAATGCCACGAGCTGGGCCCAGGGTGGGACCAACCCAGGACCCGCAGAATACCCATCGAACATGCTGTTCTATGCAGAATATCCAGGATGGTACTTTGACACCAACACTCAACAATGGCAAGCACTTGAGTTATACCAGCAAAGTGTTGCACGGGCTGCAACTACTGCAGCAACCTCAGATGGGTTTGCAGGGGCAGGCCATAGTGTAGCTCATTACACCGAGGATTCTTATGCAAGTAGCTATAACCAGCAGAGCCAGTGGCAACCAAATTCGTTGGGTGACACCATGCAGCCTGATCTTTCGGGGGACAAGAGCTTGTTAGGTAGTTCCTATAGTTCCAATCAGCAGGCTGGGAATCAGATTGGGCAGCAGGCCAATACTGAGTCTCCGCAATCGTCTATAAATTACGAGCCTCAGATAGAGACATTTATGCCTTCGACAGGTCAATACACTGGTAGTGAGGGAAATCAGGCTAGCTATAAGCGGTTCGAACCTTTTACAGGGAACCAGAGTTGCTACAAGGGTTTGGAGCATTCTACAAGCAAGGAGTTACGGCACAAAGGGTTTGAACCTTCAACAGGTTTCCAGAATAGTCGCAAGGAATTCCAGCCTCCTAAAGATCACCAGGCTGGCCACATGGCAGATGAACCTTTGACAAGAGATGGGTATGGTAGTTTAAATGGGATTGCCAATACACAAAAATTCGTACCAAAAGAAAGCATCTGCAAGACACAAATGCATGATGATTCCACCGCACATACTCATGCGGCAAGCAACACTTGGGTTACTCAGACCTCAATGGGCAATGCTCAGCAGCAATTGATTGGTACAAATGGTCCATCCCAACAGTTTGGTTTCTCACCACACGAGCAGAGATCATCTGCTGGACGCCCACCACACACTGTGGTATCCTTTGGATTTGGGGGGAAGCTTGTAGTTCTTAAAGAAACCAGCTCCATGGCTGCAAACTTTGACGGCGGAAATCAGGTACTACAAAATTATTTCCTTGTAATATTCTTGCTGTAATGAGTTGTAACTAAAATCTTTTTGTTGCTGCAAACCAAGGGCAATTCTGGTCGAACGGTATCGGTTCATAATATTCCAGAGATTGTTGCTGATAAAATTGACCAGTCAAGCATCAGTGACGGTGGTCCATTTAGTTACTTCCATGCTTTGTGTCGCCATCCTATTCCTGGTCCTCTTGTTGGTGGAAGTGCTGCATCAAAGGATGTGAGTAAATGGCTTGATGATATGACTGGAGTGTATGAATCTTCTCAGACAGAATTCCAGGGAGGGGATGTTCAGAAGGTTCTTATTTTGTTGCTGAAAGTATTGTGTCAACAATATGGAAAGCTTCGTTCACCCTTTGGGTCTTACCCATCACAAGAGGTATTTTCTTCCTATCAATGATCCTGTTGGTGGAATTAATATTTTGTTGGAACAAAAATTTTTATGTGAAATCCTCCAATAAGTGAAATATATAGTTATATACCAGGCACCACTGTCATTCAGTGTCAGTGCTTCTCTATGATCGCACATCAATGATACTCTGGTTTCGTTTCTGAATTCTGATAACTTGTGAGACATGTTTGGTATGGATCTGTTCATCATTAATATGTTATAAGATATCAGTCCTAATATGTTAAAATGTCACTCATAGATACTTGAAGATTTACTCAATGTCATCTATCTGAATGCCTTTTGCGTCTCTTTGTAGTCTAATCTTTAAACTGGGATTTGCATTCTTGCTTGAATGACAGTATCTTGATGCTTAAGCTGGCAGCATAAGAGAAATGCTTAAGGTATTCTGTATCATGATTGTGTTTTGTTTCTGACTTACCACCAGTTTTAATAAAAATTGACTAAGCTATGATAGTGAAACAATAGAAATACGTATGGAAGATGGTTATTAATCAGTCCGATATTGCCCATGTATGCAAATTAAGTCATATAATGTCCATGTTTATGCATATGTTCTGACATAAGCAACAAAAAGATATGTTACTTCTTGTATTCTCTTAATTATATCTAGCCTGATGAATCATGTGGTGGGAAGGGCTCTTTTCCACAAGATGCTTCACTCTATTGTGATTATTTTCTAATGGAATACTGATTTTGTTTGAACTATTTTCTAAAGGGGATAGATGGCCCAGAGATGGCAGTGACGAAGCTTTTTTCGTCTTGCAAGAGCAGTGCTAATATGAAAGGGTATGGAGCTGTTGCCCATTGCATGAGAAATCTTCCCTCGGAAAGCCAGATTCAGGTAATTCTAATCTCTCTGTCTGTGGTGCGTTATTTAGCAATGTGTAACCTTGTTTAGACGAATACCCTATTGCAGACTACTGCCCAGGAGGTTCAAAATCTCCTGGTTTCTGGTAGAAGGAAAGAGGCCCTTCAGCATGCACAGGGAGGTCAGCTTTGGGGCCCTGCACTGATCCTTGCTTTACAACTTGGTGATAAGGTCTGCTGCAGAGTTGAAATCTTCACACTCTAGTTAGTTGGATGGCATGCATATTTCTCTTTCCTGAGTTATTTCTCATTGTATTGCTACCTCACAATGCAGTTTTATGCGGATACTGTGAAGAAAATGGCTGACTGCCATTTTGTTTCCGGATCACCTTTGAGGACATTGTGTCTTCTTATTGCTGGACATCCTGCAGATGTTTTCAATCTTGAGAATCCTGTTAACAGTGGTTCTTTGTATTCTCCCCACCAGCCTGTAGAGGTAATATTATATTGTTATGCTCCCTCCCGTTCATATATTCCCTTTTGGGCATCAACGTAGTTTCTAGCACTCTACTTTAATCACTGGTTTTATATGACCTTTTTTTTTCCTTAAATATTGTAAACCTGCTTTATCATAAAACTATTTTTTTGTTACAAATCCATTGATACTATATTTATTGATCTACTAAAAAAAACCAGGCGCGGCTTTTGCTGCGAGCCTGTATAATTAACCACCATCAATGTAGTACAAATGTACAATATATATAAGAATTCATGTAAAAAAGTTTTAAGTACAACGTTGTATGTCGACTGTTTGAGTCCATCTCAATTTATTTCATATAATTATGTGTGAATGTTATAAATAAATAAATATAATGCTTTGGGTAGTTTTGCTTTTAACTTCTGAGTGGATGTAGAGCACTTTTTAATACAAATTGGTCCTCACGAATACTCAATCTGTCCCACAATAACTGCATTTCTAGGATTAGGCACGGAAACCAAGGCACAATGAAATTACGAAAAAGTCCTTGTAAATATCAGCATCCCGTACTTCCTCCCCGTGTAGGCTTGAGTATTTAGAAGGAATTCTGCAGTGCACAATTCTGCCTGGATTAATAATTATCCAGGAATTCTACAGGATCCATAATACTCAAGTACTTACTTATTTGCATAATAGATATCTTGTAGGCTTGTAATGTACATCTCGCGTGATCATGCTGCATAGAGAAGGTGAAACCTGGTTGTTGGCGGAGTGAGAAAGCTTAAGACCAGGGGAGAAGGAAGTCTGATCTACTAATATTGGAATTATAATTAAGAGTATTTTGGTGGAAATTGTAATGCAACTAGGCACGGATACATGTCAAAGCATTTTGACTATCTCAACATCCTTGGCCATCGGCAACATTGTCTCACCAAAATAGCTCAATGCACTACTCCACTCGTGTCTCTGTCTTCTGCTTATCAAGAGGCAGAGTAAATACCACAACTTGGAAGAGGGTACAGATCCTATGGATTTTGCCAAAATCATGCACAAATGTCAGTTTGTTGTTTTAATTCTTGCTATTAGCTTTGACATTTTAGCAAACACCTGAAGTTCATTAAAGCCTACTCCCTCTGTCCCATTATTACAGTCGTTTTAGCGTTCAGTATTTGCCCCGGAAAGAATGACGTTTGAGGTTGCATGCAGATCGTACATCCTAGTAAAGTAGCTGTACACCCTAGTAAAGTTGATGTGTTTGTGGATAAACAATTTCTGTAACCGCTGGTGCTCCTCACTATATCTTTGACGGGTCATCCCATCAATTCACGAAGTAATGTCTCACGTAGGGGTATGCAGGGTCATTGAGCTCGATTCTTGGTATCCGCTACGAATCCTAGAACGACCATAATATTGGGACAGAGGGAGTATAAGTAAACACATCAAAAGTACAATTCGAGTAGGACCTGTGTAGTTGACACGTGCAGATGTGCTTGTCAAAGCAACAACACTTACTGAGTAGGACCATTTGGTTTCAGCATGGACTTTGGAAGGTTGGTATATTCAGAATTTCCTTATATCGGATTGCTAAATTTCCAAATCACTTACTAAATAGGATAGTCAAAAGAATATTTTTTGGACTTGACTTGTTTCTTGTTCTTTTAGACAACTAATGATAGCCACAAGTCCATAACCTTGTTTTCTTATATATTATCATGCATTCATATTTGTAAGAAACGTGGAGCTACTATAAAAATCTATAAATGATTTTTTAGTTGAAAATATGAAACTTCTAATTTTTGGAATTTTATAGTAGTATATAGATTTTCTAAATTTACAAACTCCTTATTAAACAAATCTAAATATCAGGTTGATTTCAATAGGCATGGACCACTTGCACAGGCATTGAAATATTTAATAAAAAAGGAATTATAGAATTTAAACTTGCAAAAGAAATGGTAATAGACATCAAACATGCCTCTTTTTATCTTATCTTATCTTTTTTTTTTTGGAAGGTTGCCTTGAACATGTATTGCATGTCTTTTGTGAACATGCTAGATTACCTCGTGAAGACCTTACAAACTGTGGTGTCTCCTTGACTCCTCTGCCGTTTGATCGGAGGACATGGGAAAAAGGAAAAAGGAAAGCCATGGACAAACAAAAGGAGTGCCTACCAGGAGTTGCATAGCCGACGAGACCTAGCGTCTACTCATTCTGTTGAATACATTGTGGGCAATGAGTCTAGCAGCTGATCCGTTTTGTGCTCCGGCTATTGAGGCGAGCATTTGGTCACCGCAGCATGAGCCGTGATGCTGGAGAGGGTTGAGCTCGAGCATCAACACCGGAGAGGGCCAAGCTCGAGCTGTGCGCGTGCCGTGGCGATGTCGAGGCCGTGGGTGTTTGCCTTGGCACTGGCACTAGCATGAGGCCCATCAGCTTGGTCCACCTCTGGCGTGGATGCCAGTGCCACAGTCATGAGTTGAGCGAGAGATCCAGGAGGAGGGAGGAGCGGCAGAACCTGAGAAGAGGAAGGAGCATGGCGAGCGGACTGGAGGAGGGAAAGGGCGGCAGGCAGATTGAGGATGCCAATGAGAGGGAGAGAGAACAGGAGACAACGGCGTGCAGCAGGAGGAGGTAGGCATGCGTGGCGTGGCTGGCAGACGACTGTGATGTTAGTTGCGGTTGCTGGTGCCTGGTAGGAAGAGTGGCGGTGGGGAGATGGACAGGATCAGTGTGGGTTCGCGACGATTCGCGAGAGTTCCGGGTTAGCATATAACGGTTTACATTGCTTGCTTGCCAAATCCGCTGCCCTTCTTTTGGTTCAGGATTACTATATAGAGGTTGGATTACTTCTTTCAAAATTATAGGTGAAGGTTAGAGAGGTTTCAAGTGCAACGATAAATGTTCCATGGAAAATAAAATTGTCATCCATGACTTTAGTGATAGTTAACTTTCAAGCAGGAGCATCTACATTCTACATTTCTTATACCGTTTTTTTAGAGAACGTGACTTCACACGTATTTCATTAAGAAGAGTTAACTCCTAGACCATCAGCTTGCCAGCTGCTACATGATGGCTAGGCAACACAGACACACTGTATTATATTCATGTGCTATTATCTGAAATTATAGTCACATCTTGTATGTATCCTTAAATGATTTTTCGATTCACCGCTCCCCTGCTCTTGTGTTTCGGTTCTCATATTTTGAGAAATCGTGTTGGACATGCCCCTTATTTTTTCATTGTAATATTTGAAACTCAGTTTCGGGTTTGGACAGGCTGCTTCTAAGGGTATGCTGGATGACTGGCAAGAGAATTTGGCTATTATAACAGCAAACCGAACAAAAGGTGATGATCTTGTAATTACCCACCTTGGGGATTGCCTTTGGAAAGACAAAAATGAGGTTCGAATCTTGTGTGATGCGATGAATATAGCCTCTTTTCAGTTTTAAGGTTGAGCCTAATTGACCATTGATTTATGCAGGTTGCATCTGCTCACTCATGCTATTTAGTTGCTGAACTAAATATTGATTCATACTCTGAAAGTGCAAGGATGTGCCTTATTGGTGCAGACCACTTGAGATGTCCGCGCACGTTTACCAGCCCTGAAGCAATCCAGGTCTTTTTCAATATCAAATCTGCACCATTTGTTTCCTAGTTTACTTTGGAGTCTGGAGAGTATATAATTCTGGTACTGCAAGTGTTAGGTTCCGACTGAGGATACTATGGATAATATCATGCTTTGGTGCCAATTTTAATGTTAACCCTTAGGGCTTGTTTGGCTGCACACCAGTCCGCCCCCATCCGCATGGTTTGGGCAACCCATGTGGGTTGGGTGGTTTGGTGTGCAGCCAAACAAGCCCTTAGGTATATCACACAGATGCATGCAAAGGATATTTTAATGACATAATGCGATATGAGCATTTCTGTATGTGCTTCAAAGTTCAAATTTTATATAGCTGTAGCCTGTAGGGTAGATATATTACCAGATCTTTCAAATAGGATTTATCATGTACTCCGATAACTTGTAGTGATTTTTTTTTTTTTTTTTTTTTTTTTTTTTTTTTTTTTTTTTTTTTTTGGTCTTGTTCTATTTTGGGACTCTCCTTTGGGCCATATCTTTAATTTGCCCTATTGCTGGTTTGCATACTCTTGTGTTTTTTCTTGTTTTTTCATTGTCCCTGATTAATATCGTCCTTATGCAACTAACAGAGAACAGAGGTTTATGAGTATGCAAAGGTTCTTGGTAATTCTCAGTATATTCTCTTGCCATTTCAACCATACAAGCTGATATATGCATATATGCTTGCGGAGGTTGGGAAGATGTCTGATTCACTAAAGTGGGTTGTTGAATTATCATTTCCATATTTGTCCTTGGTTCATTTCCTTATTTCTCTTTGGGTTTTAGTTGACATGGAATTTCATTATGAAGGTATTGTCAAGCATCTCTGAAGGTGCTAAAGTCGTCTGGTCGTGCACCTGAACTAGAAGCATGGAAGCAATTGTTTATGACCCTAGAGGACCGGATACGTACCCATCAACAGGTTTGCATATATTGTAGTTTTTATTTTTGTTTTACAACAATAACAGCAGCCTTTTAGTCCCAAGCAAGTTGGGTTAGGCTAGAGTTGAAACCCAACATGAGCCCCAAGTCACGATTTAGGCATGTGTCAATATAGCTGATTTTCAAGCATTCCTATCCAAACAAAGATCTCTTGGTATATCCCAACATTTCAAATCTCTTTTTATTGCATCCCCCATGTAAGCTTTGGTCTTCCTTTCCCTCTCCTTAAATTGACATGTCCACTTAGGACTTCATAATGCATTTAGTTTTGGTTTTTGTTTTTGTTTTTGTTTTAATTGAGCATTTTTTTTGTTTTCACTGATAGTCGACTCACTGCTATTTAGGGTGGATATGCAACAAATCTTGCCCCTGGAAAGATTGTTGGAAAGCTTTTCACATCGCTTGATAAATCTTTGTCCCGCATGATGGGTACACGAGCTGCACCGTTGCCACAGGGTGCTGCAAATGAGAGAGATGTTTATTCTTCTCCTGATACAACATTTGTAAATAGTCAGTCAGTGATGTCCGCACCTTTAGTTTCTTCTGCTTCAGTGCAGTCTATGAGTGAAATTGGAGGAAATAGTGGCTATGGCAGGGAAGGGTCCTATAACAGAAGTATTTCCGAGCCAGACTTTGGCAAAACTCCCCAACAGGTACTTGTCTCTTGGTATTGCTTTCTGAAGATTTTCAATTGTTTTTATACATGTACATATGATAACGCTGCAGGGTGCTGCATCAAGTAAGGCACAAAGCACATCAGGTTCAGGCAGTTCACGCTTTGGATGGTTGGTGCAGAAGACAATGGGGCTTGTTTCGAAATCTCACCACCAGGTACTTGTTAGCACATTAAGTACAATGTTTTGTTGTTGTCTATGCTTCTGGTTCTTTGCAGTAACATGGTTAACCTCCTGATGGTCTACAGGCAAAGCTAGGGCAACAGAACAAGTTCTACTATGACGAGAAGCTGAAGCGGTGGGTGGAAGAAGGCGCTGAGATCCCTGCTGAGGAGCCCCCACTTCCCCCACCTCCGTCAAAAGTGCCATTCCAGAGCAGTGTTCCAGATCCCAATTCGAATGCTCCTCCCACTGGAGGAGGTTATTCCTCAAATCCTCCGGAGCCTAGTTCCGGGATGCCACCGATGCCACCCACCCAGAACCAGTTTTCAGCACGTGGAAGGATGGGTGTTAGATCAAGGTGATTTGTTCTTTCCCCTAATTCCTTTCTATACCATCTGCTTGCAACTGTATAACAATTCCATCTGTAGATACGTGGATACTTTTAACAAGGGTGGTGGTGGTGCAAATGCCTTTGGAGCAGCAACATCATATAGCAAACCAGCGGCTCCATCTATAAATCCAATGTCTGGTGCGAGGTTCTTTGTGCCAACTCCATCTACTGTTGCTTCAGAAGAGATGGCTGAGCCAGGTGCCCACAGTGAAAGCACCCGACAGGATGAACCATCGTCCCTACCAGCGATGGAGACAGCGTTTAGTTCGCCGCCACCAGTGATACAGATGCAATCAACCATTCAGCGGTACCCCAGCGGTGACAACATTCCGCGGTACCCTAGCGGTGACAACATTCCGCAGGCACCCAAGCAGTGACAACATTCAGCGGTACCCAAGTATGGACAACATCGTGTCCCCCTCAGGCAGCGTTAACAGCTCAATGTCAAGGTCAAGAGCATCGTCATGGAGCGGAGCATACCCAGAACAGTTTAGCACTGCTGCTACCAGGTCACCTGATGGACAGATAATGCAGTCACCATCGATGCCTGGAAAAAGACCTCCACGCAGCCGTTCCAGCAGCACCTCCTCCGCCCAATTCAATGGTTTGGGTGAGGAGCTTCATGAGGTGGAGCTCTGACACTTGGCCGCAGATTTTGTCTTTTTGACCATCATGTGATTTATTAATAGCTGGATTTGTGTCTAGTAGAAAGCAAAGGAAATGAAATTAAAGGAAATAGTGGCCTCCCTTTTCATTTTTTGCCGAGAAGCATGTGGATGCCGCTGCATTTGTACAGATAGTTCACTCGTTCGCCAGATGAAAAATGTCTATGAAGAATCTTTGGTGTTCATGTGCTTATTTGTGGTGCGTATGCTTATTTCTTGTGTTCCCTGTATGTGTCGACTAAATGAGAAGAACGTGGGTACTGTATGGATGAAGCTTGAAAAATTGCACATGCATCCAACTGTTTGAATTGGCTGTCAAGAAATACAAACATTTTTTTTAATAAGATGATTATAATTTAAAATGAAGGGAGAAATAATTATTAACTTGGGATCCAAACAGATAATGGAATAGATACTATTTGTAATGATAAAATAAGTCATAATAAAATAAATAGTATTTGTAAATTTTTTTAATAAGACGAACGACAAATAAGATGCTACGGAATCTAAAAGAATATTTTTAATGGGACGAATGGAGTAGATACTAGCTGAACCAAGTCAAATAATAATTATTAGTTAGATAAATATTATCAGATAATGAACTAGATAAATATTATCAAATAATAAATGAACTAGATAAATATTATTAGATAATAAATCTAAATAAGGCCAAGTCATCTGGGTATGTACATAATGTCATCTTCCCGTATATGCCTATAAGATTAGATAAAATTAATACTTATTTTCAGTTCTGGATTAATGTTTTTAGCAAAAAATCAATATCAGTTAAAATATTTATTTTCAGTCCAGTGAACAAGTATTCGAGTTGAGCAAGGGAAAAGAAAAAAAAGAAGAAGGGAAAAACAAACCCGACCCGGGACGAAGTGGAAGGCGAGCGTGACGTCGGCGGCGCATCGTACGCGTCTCCTCCTCCCCCTCTCCTTCCTCCACTGCTGCGGAAGTCCACCAAAGCACAGCGAAACAAGGAGCGGCCTGCCAGCCAGATCCACCTTCTTCCCCCCTCCTTCTAACCAAACCCTAGAGACCATTCCCCTCCTCACTCCCATGGCTTCGGATTTTGACGAGACCGACGAAGCCTTCTTCGACAAGCTAGTCAACTCCGACGACGATCCCCAGGCTGCCGCCGCCGCGGGCAGCCTCGCCGCGCTATCGCTGACCGACCAACCCACCGCGCCGCAGCCTCGTGACCAGCCTGCGGCGGCGCCACCGGCGGAGGAGCCGGAGCGTGTCTCCTCGCCGGAGGTGGACCCTGCGGCCGCGCTGCAGCATCCGGAGACCCAGGCTCGGGCAGCGGAGCCGGTCGCCGACCTCGCCGCGACCGCCGGGGCAGATCCGTCCGGGGACCTCCTGCCAGACGACGGAGAAGCCTTCTTCGGGGCTGCGGCTGTGCGCGGGGATCATCAGGCCCTGCAGCCGTCGGCGTCGCTTACGGCAGGTACGGGCGCTGTCAGCGCGCCGGATCGCACCGTCTCTGGCCAGACGGACAGCAATGCCAGTTCCCAGTTGCATTCCAGCACAGCCGCGGAGGGGTCTCGTGATCAGGGCGCCAATGTGCAGTTGGAATCCACCGATCCCAGGTACCTTGAGAGTCTCTACCCTGGCTGGAAGTACGACGACGCTACGCAGCAGTGGTACCAGGTACACACTCTCAGCGCGCAGAGCTATGCTGCTCAGAATACCGGTGCTACTGTAGCAGGCCATGGGAGTGATGATGATGATGTTCTTCTTCTTCAGCAGCAGCAGCAGCAGCAGCAGCAGTTTGGTGCTTCGTACCTGCAAACCACTTCACATGCAGAGACTGCCCTGCCGACTTCTCAGCCTAAGACTGAGGCTGACAACCAGCCTGCTGTGGCGCCACTGAAAGAGGAGGCACAGCGTGAACCCGTGCCGACGCATGCTGCGGCTCAGACACAGGTGGAATATGGGGTCAGCAATGCCACTTCCCAGTTCGATTCCAGCACAACTGCTGAGGGATATGGGTATCAGAGCGCCAACGCGCAGCTGGAATACACCGATCCCAGATATCAAGAGAGCCTGTACCCTGGCTGGAAGTACGACGAGGCCACACAGCAGTGGTATCAGGTAGATACTCTCAACACACAGACTTATGCTGCTCATGATACTGCTGGTGCTGTGGCAGACCTTGCGAATGGTAGTGTTCAGCAGCAACAACAGTTTAGTGGTTCATACCTACATAACACTTCATCTGGAGAGCCTGTGCTTGAACCTAGAGAGCCGACTTCTGAGCCGAAGCCTCAGCTTGAGCCTGCAGCGGCCCTTCCTGAGACTGAGGCTGCTAATCAGCCTGCTGTGGCACGACATAAAGAGGACCGGGCACAGCATGAAGCCATGCCGGTGCATACAAAGCCTGAAGCTGAGGAGATTCTTGCCGATGCTGGTCACACTGCCGCAGCGAAAGAGGGTGGGTCCCCAGGGTCAGAGAAAGGAATCCATACCGCCATCAAGCAGGTGGAGTGGAACGACTTTGGTGCCAGCATTGGTGGTGGTGGGGCGGATCTGTTTGGGGACCTCCTGCCTGACGGAGCTGAGGACGACATCTTTGGGGGCACTGTCCCTGGCATCCAAGGCGTCCAGTCATCCTTGGTAAGTGCTAAAAATGTTAGCGCACCAGATCACAGCTTCTCTGCAGGAGTGGATAACAGTGCCATGATCAGTGCTGGACACAGCTTGTCTGCCGGAGTCGATAAAACTGCCAGCTCCCATTTCGGTTCCAGTGGAAGTAGTACAGGGTACGGGGATCAGACCACTAACGCACAGTTGGACTCCACTGATCCCAAATACCTGGAGAGCCTCTACCCAGGGTGGAAGTACGATGAGGCGACACAGCAGTGGTATCAGGTAGATACCCACGGTGCACAGAGTTACGTTGCTGGTAATACTGGTGCTGCTGTAGCCCTTGGGAGCGACAATACCCAGCAGCAGCTTAGTGCATCGTACATGCAAAACCATTTACATGCAGCACTTGAGACCATTGCGGAGGAGAGCAATACCAATGCCACGAGCTGGGCCCAGGGTGGGACCAACCCAGGACCCGCAGAATACCCATCGAACATGCTGTTCTATGCAGAATATCCAGGATGGTACTTTGACACCAACACTCAACAATGGCAAGCACTTGAGTTATACCAGCAAAGTGTTGCACGGGCTGCAACTACTGCAGCAACCTCAGATGGGTTTGCAGGGGCAGGCCATAGTGTAGCTCATTACACCGAGGATGCTTATGCAAGTAGCTATAACCAGCAGAGCCAGTGGCAACCAAATTCGTTGGGTGGCACCATGCAGCCTGATCTTTCGGGGGGCAAGAGCTTGTTAGGTAGTTCTTATAGTTCCAATCAGCAGGCTGGGAATCAAGATTGGGCAGCAGGCCAATGCTGAGTCTGTGCAATCGTCTATAAATTATGAGCCTCATATAGAGACATTTATGCCTTCTACAGGTCAGTACACTGGTACTGAGGGAAATCAGGCTAGCTATAAGGGTTTCGAACCTTTTACAGGGAACCAGAGTTGGTACAAGGGTTTGGAGCATTCTACAAGTAAGGAGTTACGGCACAAAGGGTTTGAACCTTCAACAGGTTTCCAGAATAGTCGCAAGGAATTCCAGCTTCCTAAAGATCACCTGGCTGGCCACATGGTAGATGAACCTCTGACAAGAGATGGGTATGGTAGTTCAAATGGGGTTGCCAATACACAAAATTTCGTACCAAAGGAAAGCATGTACAAGACACAAATGCATGGTGATTCCACTGCACATACTCATGCGGCAAGCAACTATTGGGGTACTCAGACCTCAATGGGCAATGCTCAGCAGCAACTGATTCGTACAAATGGTCCATCCCAACAGTTTGGTTTCTCACCACACGAGCAGAGATCATCTGCTGGACGCCCACCACACACTGTGGTATCTTTTGGATTTGGGGGGAAGCTTGTAGTTCTTAAAGAAACCAGCTCCATGGCTGCAAACTTTGATGGCCGGAAATCAGGTACTACAAAATTATTTCCTTATAATATTCTTGCTGTAATGAGTTGTAACTAAAATATTTTTGTTGCTGCAACACAAGGGCAATTCTGGTCGAACGGTATCAGTTCTTAATATTCCAGAGATTGTTGCTGATAAAATTGAGCAGTCAAGAATCAGTGACGGTGGTCCATTTAGTTACTTCCATGCTTTGTGTCGCCATCCTATTCCTGGTCCTCTTGTTGGTGGAAGTGCTGCATCAAAGGATGTGAATAAATGGCTTGATGATATGAGTGGAGTATATGAATCTTCTCAGACGGAATTCCAGAGAGGGGATGTTCAGAAGGTTCTTATTTTGTTGTTGAAAGTATTGTGTCAACACTATGGAAAGCTCCGTTCACCCTTTGGGTCTGACCCATCACAAGAGGTATTTTCTGCCTGTCTATGATCCTGTCTGTGGAATTAATATTTTGTTTGAACAACAAATTTCATTTGCTGTACTGCAAATCCTCCAATAAGTGAAATATATAGTTATATACCAGGCTCCACTGTCATTCAGTGTCAGTGGCTCATGCCTCAGTTCTTCTCTATGATTGCATATCAATGGTACTCTGGTTTCTGATAACTTTTGAGACATGTTAGGTATGGATCTGTTCAACATTGATATGTTAAGATGTCACTCCTAGATATTTGCAGATTTACTCGATGTCTTCTATCTGAATGCCTTTTGCGTCTCTTTGTAGTCTAATCTTTAAACTGGGATTTGCATTCGCGCTTGAATGGCACTATCTTAAGCTGGCACATAAGAGAAATACTTAAAGGTGTTCGGTATCATGATTGTGTTTTATTTATTGACTGACCACCAAAATCAGTTTTTAATAAAAATTGATTGAGGTATGTTAGTGAAACAACAGAAATATGTATGGAAGATGATTATTAATCACTCCGATATTGCCCTTGTATGCAAATTAATTCATATAATAATGTCCATGTTTATGCATATATTCCGATATAAGAAACGAAAAGGCATATTACTCCCTTTATTCTCTTAATTAATGAATCATGTGGTGGGAAGAGCTCTTTTCAACAAGGTGCTTTCACTCTATTGTGATTATTGTCTAATGGAATAATGACTTCATTTGAACTATTTGCTAAAGGGTATAGATGGCCCAGAGATGGCAGTGACGAAGCTTTTTTCATCTTGCAAGAACAGTGCTAATATGAAAGGGTATGGAGCTGTTGCCCATTGCATGAGAAATCTTCCTTCGGAAAGCCAGATTCAGGTAATTCTAATTTCTCTTTGTCTGGTGCGTTATTTAGCAATTTATACCCTTGTTTAGAGTTTAGACAAATACCCTATTGCAGACTACTGCCCAGGAGGTTCAAAATCTCCTGGTTTCTGGTAGAAGGAAAGAGGCCCTTCATCATGCACAAGAAGGTCAGCTTTGGGGCCCTGCACTGATCCTTGCTTTACAACTTGGTGATAAGGTTTGCTGCAGAGTTGAAATCTTCACACTCTAGTTAGTTGGATTGCATGTAGATTTCTCTTTCCTGAGTTGTTTCTCATTTTATTGCTACCTCACAATGCAGTTTTATGCGGATACTGTGAAGAAAATGGCTGACTGCCATTTTGTTTCCGGATCACCTTTGAGGACATTATGTCTTCTTATTGCTGGACATCCTGCAGATGTTTTCAATTTTGAGAATCCTGTTAACAGTGGTTCTTTGTATTCTCCCCACAAGCCTGTAGAGGTACTATTATATTGTTATGCTCCCTCCCGTCCATATATGCCCTTTTGGGCATCAACATGGTTTCTAGCACTCTACTTTAATAACTAGTTTTTTATATGACCTTTTTCTTCTCAAAGATTGTAAAACTTCTTTCTCATAAACCTTTTCTTTTTGGTACAAATCCTTTGATACTATATTCATTCTCTATTGGATTAGTTCTTTCAAAATTACAGGTCAAAATTAGAGAGGTGTGACCAATTATTTGCATATGGAGTTAATGTAATTGAAATAGTCTTAAGTGCAATAATAAATGTTGGAATGGAAAAAAAATTGTCATCCATGACTTAGGTGACTGTTTACTTTGAAGCAGGAGCATCAGTGATAGAGTTAGCCTAGTGTTTTATCTATTTCAGCCGTTTACTCTTTACTGTAATGATGTTTTACTTTAACATAAGGGGTTCCTTGACAACCAAGTTGATCATGGTGTCTTGGATCCCAAGTAGCCTAGAGAGCATCTTCTAAGAATATTCATAGGATTAGTTAGCCCACTTGCAGTATATAAGCAGTGGGTAGGATCCTTTGTGTAACAACTTTGTCATTTGCATCTCAACACAATCCAAGCGGCCAATCGGCCAAGCTGCCCTCTGGCAGTCCAAATTGATGTGATCTAGTTCATGTATCTAACACTACGTTCTAAATTTTTATACCTTTTTTTTAAGAACGCGCCATTACACGTATTTCATTAAAAAGGAGGATTACAACTACCATCAGCTCGCCAGCTGCCACATGATGGCTAAGCAAGCACAGACACTCAACTCTGTACTATAATCATGTGCTGTTATTTAAATTATAGTCACATCTTGTATGCATCCTTAAATGATTTTTGATTCACTACTCCCCTGCTCTCGTTTTTTGATTCTCATATGTTGAGAAATCTCGTTAGACACGCCCTTATTTTTTCATTGTAATATTTGAAACTCACTTTCGTGTTTGGACAGGCTGCTCCTAAGGGTATGCTGGATGACTGGCAAGAGAATTTGGCTATTATAACAGCAAATCGGACAAAAGGTGATGACCTTGTAATTACCCACCTTGGGGATTGCCTTTGGAAAGACAAAAATGAGGTTCGAATCTCGTGTGATGTGATGAATACAGCCTCTTTTCAGTTTTAAGGTAGAGTCTAATGGACCATTGATTTTATGCAGGTTGCATCTGCTCACTCATGCTATTTAGTTGCTGAACTAAATATTGATTCGTACTCTGAAAGTGCAAGGATGTGCCTTATTGGTGCAGACCACTTGAGATGTCCGCGCACGTTTACCAGCCCTGAAGCAATCCAGGTCTTTTTCATTATCAAATCTGCACCATTTGTTTCCTAGTTTACTCTGAAGATTATCTAGTTCTGGTAGTGCAAGTATTAGGTTCCGACTGAGGATGCTATGGATAACATCATGCTTTGGTGCCAATTTTAATGGCACAGATCAAATTAACCCTTAGGGCTTGTTTGGCTGCACACCAGTACACCCCAATCCACATGGTTTGGGCAGCCCATGTGGATTGAGTGGTTTGGTGTGCAGCCAAACAAGCCCTTAGGCATATCTTTTCTCGAATATGCAGGAGGACTGCATATCATTGCATTTAGATAGAAGAAAGGTTAGGCTAAAATAGCCATACAGAAAAAGAACACACACACACACACACCCCACCAACACCAACACACTCCAACTCACAACACTTGACCGCTCTAAGAAACTTTTACACAGAAAAAAAGGCGACCAGCCAAGTCAACCTCTTAATCACTGGACGGGGGTCTGTTGGCGACCACGGTACTCAGCCCCTTTGCCCCTGCTAGCATCCATAGTTCTGCTTCATTCTGTGCCAGAAGCAGGGTTCTACTCACACTAGGGGGAAAATCATCGAACACCACATCATTCCTTGCTTTCCAAATCGACCATGCTCCTAGAACGACCAGAGTGTTGAAACCATCTCGCATACCATTGCTGATTGTATCATTTGCTTGTTGCCACCAAAGGAAGAAATTGTTACAGTCCAACTGTGGTGTAACATCCGGGAAACCAAAGGACTTCCATAACTGAAGCCACAGTTGACGAGCAAATACACATGCCGAGAGAAGATGGTTAATCGTCTCATCTTCTTGATCTCACAAAGAGGGCAGTGGTCCGGATGAGGTAGGCCACGGCGAGCTAGCCTGTCTGCTGTCCAGCAGCGGTTGTGCGCCACTAGCCATAGAAAAAACTTGCACTTTCGTGGAGCCCAGGTTTTCCAAATCAAGTTACAGGGTGCAAAGAAGGTCGACCCATTGAAGAAAGCTTCATATGCAGATTTGGTGGAGAACTTACCCGAGGCCTCCAAGCGCCACAAATGAACATCTTCAGTGGCTGGCTCTAACACCACTTCCTCAATCAAATCCCAAATATCAAGGAATTCTGCTAAAACTGTCACTGAGCCCTGGATGTCGCTAATCCAACAGTTATTAGATAAAGCTTCCTGGACAGATCTGTTGATGACCTTTCTCTTAGGGACGCAAGAAAAGAGATGAGGGGCCAACAGCTCAATTGAGCATCCATTTAACCATCTATCAGTCCAAAATTTTGTGTTTACTCCATTGCCAACAACTGAGACAACAGCAGAGGCAAAAAGGGACTGTGCACAAGATGGGACAGGGACAGGGAGGAACGCCCAAGGCTTCCCAGGTTCAGTTTTACCCAACCACAGCCATCTTACTCTGAGAGCCCAGCTGAAACGCTGTAAGTCTAATATTCCCAGACCACCAAGCTCCTTTGGTCTGGTAACCTTTGGCCAAGCTAACAAACAATGTCCTCCGTTTGCTTCCTTCCTTCCTCGCCATAAGAAACCCCTACGGATCTTGTCGACTGCCTTTAAAAACCACTGGGGAAGGTCCAAGGCCGTGGCCATATATATCATCATAGCCGTAAGGACATGCTGAACTTGAACGGCTCTTCCTGCCCGATTCAGCAAATCTGCTTTCCAGCCCGGGAGTTGATCTGCAATTTTGTCAATGAGAATCTGAAGTTGTGCACGGGATTAATTTCCTGAAAGACAGAGGGAGTCCAAGATTTTTGCAAGGGAAATCCTGAACCTCACAAGGTAGCTGGGCTTGAACTACAGCCATATCTTCCTCCGAGCATCGAATGGGCAGCACACTACTCTTCTGTATGTTGGTCTTGAGGCCTGTGGCCAAACTAAAAAGCTGCAGTAGGTCTTCAACCATGAGCAGATCAGATGCAACCTGGGCGGAGAAAAAGTACCACGTCATCCGCGTACAAAGAAACGCGGTGATGGATATTCTGAGTAGCAAGTGGCTGCAGCAACCCCTCAGAACTAGCCTTTTCAATCATGCAATTCAGCACGTCCATTACCAAAATGAATAACATGGGAGACAAATGATCACCTTGTCTCAACCCTCTCCGATGAAACAGGACCTCTCCTGGAACACCATTAAGAAGGATCCTAGTAGAAGACGACCCAAGAAGACCACTGATCAAGTTCCGGCATTTAGGACCAAAACCCCTCTTTTGTAATGTTTCCAATAGAAAAGGCCAAGAAACCGAATCAAACGCTTTGGAAATATCTAACTTCAAAAGAATCCTTGGCTGCTTTTGTCGATGGAGCACGCAGATGCTTGTAAAGGATATGAGCATTTCTGTATATGCTTCAAAGTTCAAATTCTCAATAGCTGTAGGGCTAATATATTACCGGATCTGTCAAATAGGATTTATCATGTAGTCCAATGATTTGTATTGTTTTTTTTTTTAATCTTACTCTGTTTCTATTTTGGGGCTCTCCTTTTGGCCATATCTTTATTTGGTCCCATTACTGGCTTCCATACTCTTGTGTTTTTTCTTTGTTTTTCATTGTCCCTGATTAATATTCTCCTTATTCAATTAACAGAGAACAGAGGTTTATGAGTATGCAAAGGTTCTTGGTAATTCTCAGTATATTCTATTGCCATTTCAACCATACAAGCTGATATATGCATATATGCTTGCGGAGGTTGGGAAGATTTCTGATTCACTAAAGTAGGTTGTTGAATTGTCATTCCATATTTGTCCTTGGTTCATTTCCTTATTTCTCTTGGGTTCTTAGTTGACATTGAATTGCATTATGAAGGTATTGTCAAGCGTCTCTGAAGGTGCTGAAGTCCTCTGGCCGTGCACCTGAACTAGAAGCATGGAAGCAATTGTTTATGACCCTTGAGGACCGGATACGTACTCATCAACAGGTTTGTGTATATTATAGTTTTTGTTTTTGTTTCTGTTTCGATTATTTTTTTTTCTTTTCACTGATAGTTGACTCACTTCTATTTAGGGTGGGTATGCAACAAATATTGCCCCTGGAAAGATTGTCTCAAAGCTTTTCACATCACTTGATAAATCTTTGTCCCGCATGATGGGTACACAAGCTGCACCGTTGCCTCAACTGCCGCAGGGTGTTGCAAATGAGAGAGATGTTTATTCTCCTCCTGATACAAAATTTGTAAATAGTCAGTCAATGATGTCCATGGCACCTTTAGTGTCTTCTGCTTCAGAGCAGTCTATGAGTGAAATTGGAGGAAATAGTGGCTATGGCAGGGAAGTTGTGCATAACAGAAGTATATCCGAGCCAGACTTTGGCAAAACTCCCCAACAGGTACTTGTTTCTTGGTATTGTTTTCTGAAGATTTTTCAATTCTTTTTATACATATACATATGATAATGCAGCAGGGTGCTGTATCAAGTAAGGCACAAAGCACATCAAGCTCAGGCAGTTCACGCTTTGGATGGTTAGTTCAGAAGACAATGGGGCTTGTTTCGAAATCTCACCGCCAGGTACTTTTTAGCACATTAGGTACAATGTTTTATTGTTGTCTATGCCTCTGGTTCTCTGCAGTAACATGGTTAACCTCCTAATGTTCTAAAGGCAAAGCTAGGGGAACAAAACAAGTTCTACTATGATGAGAAGCTGAAGCGGTGGGTGGAAGAAGGCGCTGAGATCCCTGCTGAGGAGCCCCCACTTCCCCCACCTCCGTCAAAAGTGCCATTCCAGAGCAGTGTTCCAGATCCCAATTCGAATGCTCCTCCCACTGGTGGAGGTTATTCCTCAAATCCTCCAGAGCCTAGTTCCGGGATGCCACCGATGCCACCCACCCAGAACCAGTTTTCAGCACGTGGAAGGATGGGTGTTAGATCAAGGTGATTTGTTCTTTCCCCTAATTCCTTTCTATACCATCTGCTTGCAACTGTATAACATTTCCTTCTGTAGATACGTGGATACTTTTAACAAGGGTGGTGGTGGTGGTGCAAATGCCTTTGGAGCGGCAGCATCATATAGCAAACCAGTGGCTGCATCTTTAAATTCAATGTCTGGTGCGAAGTTCTTTGTGCCAACTCCAACTACTTTTGCTTCAGAACAGATGGCCGAGCTAGGTGCCCACAGTGAAACCACCGGACAGGATGAACCGTCGTCTTTACCAGCGACGGAGACATCTTTCAGTTCGCCCCCACCACAGATGCAGATGCAGTCCACCATTCAGCGGTACCCAAGCGGTGACAACATTCAGCGGTACTCAAGTGGTAAGAACATTCCGCGGCACCCAAGCAGTGACAACATTCAGCGGTACCAAAGTATGGACAACATCGTGTCCCCCTCAGGCAGCGTGAACAGCTCAATGTCAAGGTCAAGAGCGTCGTCATGGAGTGGAACATACCCAGAACAGTTGAGCAGCACTGCTGCTACCAGGTCACCTGATGGACAGATCATGCAGTCACCATCGATGCCTGGAAAAAGATCTCCACACAGCCGTTCCAGCAGCACTTCTTCCTCCGCCCAATTCAATGGTTTGGGTGAGGAACTTCATGAGGTGGAGCTGTGACACTTGGCGCAGATTTTGCCGTTTTGACCGTCATGTGATTTATCAATAGCTGGATGTGTGTCTAGTAGAAAGCAAAGGAAAGGAAGGAAAAGAGTGGCCTCACTTTTCAATTTTTACTGAGAAGGCATGTGGATGCCACTGCATTGTACAGATAGTTCACTCGTTCGCCAGATGAAAAATGTATAAGAAGAGTCGTAGGTTCAGGATAGGAATTTGTAGAAATGCATACAATACATATTTTGTTTTGTGTTAAACACTTTGTTAAGATTAAAATCATGATGATTCATCATTGTTAAGATGGACGCTTGGAAACAAATTTCGACAAATAAGGCCATGTGGCTGGTAACAGGTAACCTCAATAATGTTGGTACGCATCTTGTTCGTCTACCGTGGCGTACTCACTAAAACTCTGTGTTCATGTGCTTATTTGTGGTGTGTATGCTTATTTCTTGTTCCCTATATCGACTAATGAGAAGCGCGAAAAATTGCACATGCATCCAACTGTTTTGAATTGGCTGTCAAGAAATACAAACAATTAGAATGGAATGAGAAATACAAAGAATTCGAGTTCATAGATCCTGCCAAATTCCATTGCTAGGGTTGGACAAATTCCCAAGGAATCGTAGGAGAAAATCAATTCCAGCGACACATCCATGGCCCTGTTGATTGGCGGTCTCCCCCGACGCCGGCGAAGAGGATGAAATCCCTGGATACTCATCGAGAACCAAGCCTTGATTGATTTTTATATAACAAATTTGGTTAAAATTAAATAAATTTGATTTAAGACAATAAGTAAAACAACTTTCAGTTTACAACAGAACACATAAGGAATTTTAATACCTATTTTCTATTGTTTTATTTAATTTTATTTTTGATGGAAAGGCACGCTAAAGAGTGGACCCCACCCACCTTAATATTCCCTTCTAATAATTATTAATAACAATGATGATAACTGCTTGTTTGTTGAGAGAAAGAGAGAGAGACAAGAGTCATGTACTCCCTCCGTCCCTAAATGTCTAATTTGCACTTACCAAGAAACAACTTTGACTAAATATATATTAAAAATTATTAATATTATGATACATAATTGGTGTTATTGAAAAGATATTTTAATCGAGTTTTTTTTAATAAATTTATTTGGAGATAAAAATATTATACTATTTTCTATAAATCGAATCATATATAAATATCATATATTAGTAGTACAATTAAGTATTAGTAGAGCATTATATTTAGTACAATGAGTAGTAGTAAAGCATTATATTCCAGCATGATTATGACACATAGTACCTTGTTAACGCATGCAAATAAGTAGCTGAAAGAGCAAGCAAGTGTCAATATTTCAATAAAAGTGTTTGTAGGAAGTGTGAAAGATTAATTAAGCCCTTTGTCTGTAATCAGTACTGCATACTTGGCAAGAAATGCAAAGATAGGTCGGGTTATACGTTATATTCTTTATTATGCAGTCTTTTTTATTACATTATAGGAATATGGATATTCTTTAGAGCAATGCCTATCCTTGAACTTGTTCAACAGTGTCATTCTGCTCCTGAACTTATAAATCGACAGTTTAAATCCTCAAACTTATTTACCTATGTCATCTCGGTATCTAAACTATCAAATCTCTCGTTTAGGTCCTCAACTTTTTCGTCTATGTCATTCTGGCCCCTAAACCTACGAGTCACTCGATTAGGTCCTAAAACTTGTTCAGTTGGGTCACCCGTGTCCCTAAATGTTGTAAACTTATAAATTCTATATATATATATATATATATATATATATATATATATATATATATATATATATATATATATATATATATATATATATATATATATGGAACTATCCAAAAAATTTAAATCTAATTTTGTTCAGACTCATCATAACATGTACTTTAAATTAGTTAAAATAAACCACCCAATATTTTAATTTTTTAACTCTACAGTTAACCAAACAGGCACATACATTTTTATATTCCTATTTAGCTATTTAACTGTAGAGTTAAAAGCAAAAAATAATGTTAATTTCTCTCATTTTAATTTAAAGTAGATGTTATTAAGAGTGTAATAAAATTGGGTTTATAAATTTTGGACACTTCTATAAATATATATTGAATTTATAATTTTTTATCATTTAAAACATTTAAGGACTGAAATGTCATAACTGAACAAATTGGAGGACATAAACATATGATTTGAAAGTTAATGACTAGGATGAGACACATGAACAATTTTGAGGATCCTAAATGAGCGACTTGGGAGTTAGGGGTCGGAATGACACAAATAAACAAATTTAAAGCCCCAAATCATCAATTTGCGAGTTTAGGAACTGAGATGACACTGATTAGCAAGTTCGAGAACCGCTAGTGAGTTTTACTCTATTTTTTTATTATGCAGATTTTTTATGCTCTATTTTCTTTGTTTTTTTGGTGTATCTAGGGACGACCGGTACAAAGGGCAACCATCCGCATATTCATGATATGCTAGTAAAAGTAAAGGAACCCGGTGTACAATTATGCAATGCGCAATGTGGCAATGAATTTTGGTTGCGTCAAGCTGTAAACGAGTTTTTCATAAGAAGTGGGGTCGGCTATGCTTATTTTCATTTCAAAAACATGCATACAAGCCAACATATTGACACACTTGTTCTTTTTATCTATTTCTTATGCACTGATGTGTAACTACACATGTTTCCTATACATGCACAGCTGCTGTAAGTCTTTAGCTCTCTCAAGGTGCGTCTCGGTCTGCCCATGGTCGACAAACATTAGACAAAATTATTTGTGGTTTATCGGACCGATTAGCTATGGTGAGTCATGGGGTGCCGACATATCCATGGTGGACTTGATGCTAGTTAAAGATACTAATGAAAAAAAAAGTTTAATGAACAAGTTTAAGGACTAGGATGAGACACTAAACTATCATTTCTTGCTTTTAAAAAAAATTGCCTACAACATCCATAAAACTATGCGATGATGTCCGACAAAGATGAGATGGAGTTGCTGTTGGCTATGACATTTGAAGACTTCTTGCCAGATCTGATAGGATGTGTAACATGGATGGATTAAATCTTTTCTTTTTCACTATCTTGTTTTGTTCTGTTGTTTTGTTTTTTATTCAAAGTCCATTTTTTTTATTTTTAGGTTTGTGATACATGTTTAATGGGCCTTTGGGCCATTGGACATATAATACACAACCAACACTTCCCCTTAAGATGGCTGGTAGATATCAATCATTCCCATCTTGTTACATGCTATGCTACACTCTTTTACCCCTAAAGCCTTAGTTAAACAATCTGCTACTTGATTACTTGAGTTTACATGACTTAACTCTATTACATTGTCATCCGATTTCTCCTTGATAAAAAACGATCTATCTCGGCATGCTTCATTCTGTCATGTTGAACTGAATTATTGGCAATGTTGATAGCAGACTTGTTATCACACTAAATATTCAAGGGTCCTTTTCTCATAATATTCAATTCTGAAAGGATATTTTTTATCCATAACATCTCGCTCAGCACAAGTAACATAGCTCTATACTCCGCTTCAGCAGTTGAATATGAGACAACAGATTGCTTTTTTGCCTCTCCATGACACCAAATTTCCTCCAACAAATACATAGTAGCCTGAAGTAGACCTTCTATCATCAAGGCAACTAGCCCAATGAGCATCACAATATAACCCTCCACATTTAGATGGGTATGACTCTTGAACATCAATCCCTTTCCAGGAGTACTCTTCAAGTATCTTAGTATCTGATACACATCATCCAAATGTCTACTCCTAGGATCATGCATATATCTACTCACAACACTTACAACATAAGAGATATCAGGTTTTGTATGGCATAAATAGATGAGTCCATCGACAAGCCTATGGTAGCTTTCCCTACTCACAACATTGCCTGATTTAGCACATAGCTTATGGTTTGGATCAATAGGTGTCAATGTAGGCCGACACACACGCATATCGGTCTCACTAAGTAGATCTAGAACACACTTCCTCTAAGAAAGAACTATACCTTTTGGTGATCGAGTGATCGCAATACCAAGAAAGTTCTTGAGCCGAATCAAGGTCCTTAACCTTAAACTCCTTGCTCATGGTTGTTTTTTTGGCATGTGTTTGCACCAAAATCTGGACTGAGTGCAGATAGCCGATGCCACGCAGAGACAGTCGATTTTCGGGAAGAAGAGTCTGTTATACGAAGAGCTGAGAATAGCCGATCAGGTCCTGGATCGATTGTTGGGCCGAAGTAAAGACGGCGTGATTGAAGACAAGAGTCGATTGATGACGTCAGCACGAGTCTCCAGCGCCGGGAAGCGATCACGTTCGGAGTCCGTTTCAAAAAGGAAAGATTAGACTCCAAGTTACCTTTAAAATAGGAAAGTTTGTTAGTTTTCATATCTATTTTTGAGTTGTAATTCGATTAGGACTCTATCTTGTCAAGCTCAGGGTATAAATATAAACCGCCGGTCATTGTAATACGTACGTACACATCAATACAACACACCTTTCGGCTCCGGCCAAAAACCCTAGGAGTAGGAGTAGAGTAGATTCCGGCGAGTTTCTTCGAACGGGCTGAGCGTCATCCGGTGGACGCGAGCTTGCTTGTAAGTACCATCATGCCTTGCTAAGTTTTGTCTCCTTAATGTCATCTGGTGGACATGGGAGCTTGGTAGATCAAGGTCGATTCTTGTTTGGTATGAGTTTAACGTCATCCAGTGGACGTGTGCTTAGATCAAATAAGGATTAGTTATCGATTCATGCTTGTTTTGCTTGTTTAATCTATGTTTAGCGTCATCCGGTGGACGGAGGCTTAGATTAATATGGTGAATGTGCATGGATTAGTTATCGGCTCTAACTAACATTGGCATCTTAGTTAGATTCATCAAGTTACCGGTGATGTTTGAGTTTATTTTATTTACATATATCACTCACCAAATTTGCCCAATCTTGATCTGTTTATATCGACTTTATATCTTTAGATCTATTTGTTCAATGAATGATAATTGTTTCATATTTATGCAATGATAAATAGAATATGTTTGCATTAGCCGATAGATCTAAATCTTGATTGTGTACGAGTTGCACTCAAGTAATAAGATGAATATTGTTTAGATCTGATAATCGGTAGATTTAAATCACAGTTTACATTATGGCTGCCTCGATCCGCTCGATCCCCACTGTTGTAAACATTGAGTTAAATATATTGGTTTGAAGATTTGAGTATTACTCGTCTTATATGCTTGTATGTTGCTCGTATTTGCCGAATCGGCTAATTAGCCGATTTTACTCTGTTTCTACATTCAGATATATTTTGATCGGATTAATTTGATATGTGTGCATTAATTATATCATATCTTGTCTCATGCAAGTCATTATCATCATTGATGCAAGTGAATCGATTGTTTTATGTTATAATGCTTATCTCATGAAAATCGGTTCATATCATCCGGATATCGACTCTTTAGTCGATAGCCTGCAAACAGGGTCTGTAAGGTCGAAAATTCGGAACTATCTGGACACACCAGTAAGTTCCACTTTATGTTACTGATTATATCTCTTTCCTTGTCAATTGCAGGTCAAATTGACTGCACGCTTGAGAGTCATCGACACTCTCAGACTGAGCCTGAAGCTAGTTGGATCTGCGAAAGCTCTACATTGCTTTTAAGGGTCATTTCGGCTTCGCTGGTGTGTTGAGCGTGAGAAACCACTTTTTGTGCCAACAGCATGTTATCTCCACTTCATCATCACATGTGATAATGATATCATCCACATATACAACTAGAATTGTAGAATACCATATGTAATCCACACGGATGTCGGAAAGTGGCACGGATAATCCCTCCGCCCCGATCCCTAAATCTAAATTTTAAGGATATGAAGAAGTATTTTTAATATCCATGTGAATACGGATAATCCGAATTCGATTACACGCGGATGCAGAGTAGGATATGGAATTGGCAAAATCTGACGGATATGGATTATCCGATTATTAAATGCGGATTACCCGACACTTATAATAGGATATCCAAATATTTTGCTTAGTTAATAATATTTATATCTTTTAGATGCTTATTTTATTCACTTTAACCTAAATCAAGAACTTGTTTTAATTTTGTGAGTTCAATCGAAATGGCGGATTGATGGCGATTGTTTCGTGTTGTACTGATGCTTTATGATTTTGGTTAATGAACTGTTTCTCATCGTAAAAAAAACACGTAAGCACGTATTATTCGACTTCAAAAAATCCATCTGCGCTCTGATGTTGGTCTGAATCCATGTCATTTCCGACATATGTAAAAATCCGTATTCAAGCCCGGATCCGTATAATATGTGATCCGCTCCAAATCCGATCAAAAAAATAAGGATATGGAGAAATTATTACCCGCTTCGATTCTATCCGTTTTCATCTTTACAAGCAAGAAAACTCCACTACTCATATTACTTACTTGAAGATTTGGCATCTTATGATTGGCTAATGAGTTAAATACATCAACGGCCCTCGAACTTGTAAGCGTATGTCGTATGGGCCCATGAACTTTGAAAATATATTTCTGATTTCTCAAAGCATTTTTTTTGCTCATGTGGCGTGCTAGCATGGCATATATTTTCATTTAACCAAGCACAACTATTTTTCTCATTAAAATAGATACCGGCGCCCGCCCTGCTCACGAACGCACGAAACAGGAGGCACAACCACCACCGTCGTCGCCGCGATCACCACGGTCCACGGAATTCATTCAGCCCTTCCTCGTGCAGCTTGTTGATGCGCTCCGTGATGCCCTACATGAGCACCAGCTGTGGGAGCACCTCGTACTCGTACGAGCTTGATTTTGCTCACCTGGTGCTTCTGCTCGCGCGCCTACTTGCTGCTGCTGCCTGCACGCCGCGCGCATCTGTGTCCGTACGTGCGTCGACGAGAGGTCAGCCTGGTACCGCAGAATCGCACCATATAATAGACATCGACAGACTGATTGCATCCGTGTCTGAATTACTGAAATCTCCTACACTTTCAATTTCCTCAGTATATTTACTAATTCGTTCAGAATCACTTGACTACTACTCAGATATCTCACACGTCAACCACAATTCATGAATACTTTGCCCAGAAAGATTGAAATGGTACCTTTGTTTCGCCAAAACAAAAGCGGATAGGCTCAGAAAAGTTTAATACCATGAGCGAGTACACTTTAGAGAGGGCGAGAAATTAAGAAAGGAAACCCAGTTTTTTTTTAATGAAAACCGGGCCAAAAAAAACCACACAACAGAGGAATGCTTTTCAGCGAATGAAACAAAATTGGTTGTGTGTTTAAAAGGTGAATTTGATTTCACCTTGGTGTAACCACATCACCACACAAAATATGGAAGGGCACCTACGGTATCGTTAACAACCACACGATAAAACCTTCAACTTGATCACATCACGAGAGAGTGGCTGATTTAAACGCAAGCTCCCCTATTTCAGCATCAAAATGCGCCTCGACATGCATCACTGAATTCACTGGATTCACTTGTATAGGCTTGCTAAGCAGCTGCACCCCTTGCTTCCAGTATCTACTCTCTGAGCTCAACATACACACGTCAATAGCAGGTGGCCATCAGATTCTGTTGCAAATCCCAGGCTATACAGTGCTTTTAAATAGATATGAATAAACGGCACCACATGGATGTGCATCATCTTTACCTGGTCCGGTGCTTATCACAATGGAATTTTCCTTGTCAAGTACCCAGTCGATCCAAACAGCGAAACCATGGCATGTTCCCTCGTGGGCAAACTCAATCTGCAAGATAAAGGGGTTAGGAGACTGGGCCGAGAAAACAACAAGAAAACTACATGCGCATTTCAGTTGAAGAGAGCAAAGCTGCATGCAAGAGTATAGTTATCTTGTAATAAGGGGAAAAGACATAATAGCTTCCGTGGTTGCTGAATATGTGAAAAATATCATTCCTGTACAAATTTGCGTACAACCACTATTCTATTAATCATAGTGCTTTGAGGATTGGTGTTATTATGATTTTCTGAATATAATACTAATCCTGGTTTCACTGTTTATATTGCAACCTTTTATATACTAAAATTACAGCAAAACTGCACCAAAAAGACCTCGAACAGACGGTCAGCATTAAAGTCTGAATTACTGAAATCTTCTACACTTTCAATTTTGTCAAAATATTTATGAATTCGTTCGGAATCACTCAGACAAGTACTCAGACCTCACAAATTTGACTAGCACAGCCAGAAATGTCAATTATGATTCATGAATACTTTGTCCAGAAAGATTAAAATGGTACCTTTGTTTCGCCAAAACAAGAGTAGATAGGCTCAGAAAAGTTGAAGACCATGAGAGAGTACACTTTACTTAATTTCTGTAAAAAAGAATGACGGATTATTAGTTGCTTTTCAGTGAAACAATATTTGTCATGTGTTTAAAATGTGGCAGTGATTTTACCTTGGTATAACCGCATTGCCACACATAATAAGGTAGGCAAGGGCCTTGCTGCTCTCCAGGCAGGTCACCACAGGCTCCTAAAGTATCATTAACGACTGAGTGGTCAAAACCCTCAACATCTTTAAGGCCACGACGGCTTTTCCAGAAGTCCTGCAATATCATAATTCTCAGGACAGAAAGAAGAATTTTATGCCCAAGCGAAGACAATAGGGCTAATAGAAACGGAAAGGTAGATATATGATAGTCTAACCGGAAGTGACATGGCACAGAATCTTAATATTCCCTTACAAGGCATGATGAATGCATCCTCAGATAGCAATGGATCAAGCAAAGTCCTTTCATTCCTAGTGTCAGAACAACATGTTTTTTTTAAAAAAAAAAACTAAAAACAATAAAAAAGCAATGAAAAACACAAAAGGAGTTTCATATAATATAAATAAGCTTCAGGTTGCCCTTTGACTTGAAGGGGGAATTCCATATTAGTAAGATGAATTGTTAATAAATCTCATCAATATGATGAGTGAAACCCTACAAACTACGTGCGCCCCTGACTTCATTGAGCCTATACAGAGTCTAGAACTTTTGCTCTTGCTTCTCCTAAAACAGTTAACCTGGCTGGTACGTATGGGTCTCCATGGTTTGTATATGCATCTATAACTAACCATGTGGGACTCAGACCACTACTTCCAGCGAAAAATGGACTAATTTGGACTAGAGTATTACAATGGGTGACCCCTATAACAAATAATTGGAAGGAAAATAGGCAAAAATAAAAAGTTTCAGCCATTAGTTATGTCACAAAGCTTGTTTCAATGGGTAATGATTAATACGAGTTAAAGTATCTTACGAACCAGAAACGCAGATTTTGCCATGGCAGCATCCCCTCACTTCCATGATAAAAAGGTTCCCCAACCATTAGATTAACCTAGAGTGATAAAGGATCAAGGATCATTCATGATTCATAAACACCATAGTATGAATTTTGGAATTAAACAAGGATGACAAATAGGACGTCAACAGTCTTTACCTTCTCATGATTTAAGTCATTCATAGTAAGTGATGATGTCTTTTTACCAATCACTTTAATCTGGTCCATGGATAAGTTATTTGCATCCGTGACAGACTGAAGATAGTTGAAACCCCTAGCCCTAAGACTTGGAAACATTGTAAAAACCTTTGAAGACGGTAACAGAGAAGAAACTATGAGAGCTAGGAACACGCTGTCATCAGCCACAATGCAGGTTGGAGAAGATCTTTCACTCATCTGGGCAGATAAAAGTTAAACACCAAAAAGTTAAGGTGGGGCGATGCACAGGATAGAACAGCTGCAAATAGTGTCAGATGGCAGAGTTGACCAATATGATTCTGTATTCTTAAAAATTAGGAAACTGCATCACAAATTGAAAGGTTGCACAGGCTTTTGAATATTGCGATACTTAATCATGGAATACTAGTTGGACAAGAACATATACCAAGTAAATCGTGGGAGTACTTACAGAATTTCTGATTACACTCATAAACGCTGATCTCCAATCTTTATCACCATAAAGTGCCACCCTTTCTGGCAAAAATGTTAGGTGGCCAATTTTGGGGCTTCTACTTCCTTCGTCATTCATATTCAACTGATATGAGATGCTAGTTTGGTTATGGCTAGCTCTCAAAGAAAGAATTTGATCTTTCTTTGCAGGAGCTCCTGTCCCTTGTATAAACCAAACACACTGCTTCCAATGATCACACCAATCCTTCATGCCTGGCAAAGGAAAGAAGGGAGCAAATGGTGTAAATAAGCTTAAAATATTCCAAGCACCCCAAGTACAATTTGCAATATGAGCATCACCAACATGCAGACACAGTAACATGGTGCCTTTTCCAAAAATACAGCTTATGATTTACTGCATTTCAGCACTGTTCTGTTGTTGTATCGATAAAAGTTTTAACTTGAACTCAGTAACAATAGACTACCAGTTATAGATGTTGGATAAGGCATCCAAGGTATACAAACTAATCCAGGGGGATTCATTTAAATGAATGGAGAAGAAGAAATAGTGCACAAAGTGAGAATCACGATAGTTTTTCGAACCATTAGCATATTGTGGTAAATCCACACTGCTGGATTGTCTCACCCATCTAGGAGCAGTTGAGTAAAAGACTGACCCGGCAGAATCCAGTTGAAGCACCCACCTGCAATCAAACACAAGCAAATTCAGAGAAATTTTAGGAGAGTAGAGAACACGACCTTGTGCTTACCATGAAACAATAGCATGAGCATGCCCATCAGCTGTTGCTTTTATCTCAATCTTTGTTTCACGATGACTATCTGGCCGTTTCGAAAAGTCAAATTCAAAAACTTTGAAGGGTTCTGACAGCTAAAGCAAAGAAATTAGGACTTGGAACAGCATTATATAAACTAGCATGTGAAGAAAAACTCCGTACCAATCTTATTTCATCTGCCAGCGCATCACATTGCATCGCATGTTGTTGTAACTTCACGGAAAGAACATTTGGTGTTCCACTGGGAGTAAGCCACAGACCATCTTCAGCATTTGCTTCATTGCTGTGCAGATCATGCATCTTCCACAAGGACGTGCTCTCAACTAACTAGGGCACCAACAGGTTGAGGTTGATTTAACACAAGGTATCAGAGGGAAGAAGTTATATGGTATTCTAAAAAAAAAAATTCAGCAAGCAGTACTAACCACTCCATAAGTAGTAGCTCGATATGGAACTGTCTTTGGATTTTTCACTAATAACATGTCATGCGCATGCTGTAGAGTAGGGATGAGACCCTCACCCAACAGCTCAGAATCAAGAATTTCACTTACCTGCACAAATCAGAGAGGTGCCAGATGACTTGATATCGCCAGCCATACTGGCAACTTCATGAACAATTACGAAATATTGCATACTATGCAGATGCTCGGGGTAAAAGAGGGGCTGATAATTCAAATCTTTAGCATGCATAAGTGCACAGTTGAAGAAGCATCATACGGTAGATATCTACTTGCCAGAACAATAGTATGGCTCAATTCAGAGGCAAATTATTTTGCCTCTAGGCTACAAAAGTATACTAGGATAGTGATTAAGAGCTTTACCAGTATATCAGCTCGAGAATCAAGCTCGACTCCAACTCTGAGCTCATCTGAACGCTTGCGAAATAATTTGACCTTATTTTCCATCCCATTGGCTCTGAGCACCCTCCGTGTTAGTTTGGCCATTGGAAGGTAGGACTCGCATGCCGACACGCATCCCCTGCCTTCACCTCCAGCAGCTGCTAAAGCTCGCGCAGCCATCATGGACAGCAACCCCGTCCCAGCTCTGGATCCATCATACCTGAGCATCAGCAATCCAACATTTGGGGCGGGGCTGAAACTGAAACTGAAAGAAACGGAAGGCTGACAGCTCACCCGATGTCGAGGACGCGGGAGGTGGGGTCCGTGACCGTGGCGTCGATGGCGAGGCGGTACGCGCGGTTGCGGGAGGCGTCGTTGAGCATGTCGAGGTAGGAGGTGGCGGCGAGGAGCTGCTTGTGCTGGGTCGGCGAAGGCGCAGGCGCCTCCGCTTCCGCATCGGCCTCGTCGACGACGAGCCACTCGGAGTCGCCGGTGAGCGGGTTGAGGCGGAGCTGGAAGGCGCGGGTCGGCCCGGAGGAGGCCATCCTGCTGCGGCGGCGGAGGAGGCGGCGGAGAGCGGCCGGCGGTGGGCGTGGCGCGATGCCGGAGAAGAGGCAGCTCGGCATCCTGTGGCGGCTTCAATAACACGTGGAAGATCCAGGCCGTTCGTTTTCGAACGGACGTGGATGACGCTCCGGAACAAATGGGCCCGGGCGGTCCAGTGACGAAGCCCGGCTCAGCCCATTCACGGCCTCACGGCCAGGCCCACCAACTAACTGCTCTGTCTCGCTGAGTCGCTCGACGAATAGGTGAAGAAATTCCCATCCACGAATTGCCGACTAAAGTCTGTCTTGTAGCATTAGCCACATAAAAAACTGACAGCATCGTGGAGAGTGAGTAATTCTATGGACAGTTAATTGGACTCAATGATAGAACAAATCCATCATTGCATTGGCACCACTGTCAAATCAGTTCGCCAGACGACAGAGGAAGATTAATTGTATCTTAAGGACCAGGCATGCACAGCTGTATTGCATACAGTTTTTGTATGTATATATCTTTGTCCATAATAAATATTACATCATGTGTTAATTTCCCTACCGAACCGGCTTGCAAAGAAAAAAGGCGGCATTTTCATATCGTCAGATCAGGTGTTGCGTGCCTGTAAACGGTTGAAGTTGAACAATAACAACTGACGAGATACCTGCTTTACTAACTTTGCTTGAGAAGGGCAAAATACCTTTCCTGGGCGGCAAGAGAAGATCGAGATCAAGTAAGCCGTAAAGCACATACATAGCCATATGATCCATAAGGTTGGTGAGTTCATTCACCTGCAAGGCTCTGGCTGGATCAGCTTATTTCATTCGCAGCAATGCAATTATTGAGGACAAAACTTTATTTACTGTTCATTTCACCTGCAAGGCTGCAAGCAGATACACGCCCGACTGTTCATCTAACGTCTGTACGAAACTTTATTAGTACGTGGTTTGAGTTTTCAACGAGATGTTGGCATGCATCCGATGTAAGACAGTGTTGGGACAGGCAGCTTTTCATGTCGTGCTGTGCCCAAGCTCGGAGGAGTGAGGAGCAAACGTACGGCACAGTGTGCATGGCCAGATGGCCTGGAATCCTCTTCTACAAATTAAATTTGCAGAAGCCGATGCTAATTAGTGCAGTGGGTTTAGAGACAACTTCTGCCAAGTAATCACAGCATGTAGCAAAGTATGATGGAGAACTCCCAACAACATTGGAAGTAGCGTGTTGTATATCTTTCAGATTTGATTGACAATGCTACTTTTGTATTGCTTCAGTTAGCAATAGTGGATACCATCCCTGAAAGATATACAACGCCTACATTATATTAATATAAATATGTTGTGATATGCTCATTTTTTTATTCAGTGTGAAATGATCAGATCTAGGCTTTGTTGATTCATCTACTTTTGAAATCAGTTGGACTGGCTGTTGGGAAGAAAAAAAAAAAAGCAATAACGCTTGGTAAAGCATACAGGTCCCTCTGGATACATAGTGTATTACTAGGATGGTGCATTCGCAATCTTGTAGTATTCCTCTTGTTTACTTGTTTAGTGTCCCCAGCACCAATGACAATGGGAGTGTGACTGATCATGAAAGGCGATCGAGGAGCCCACCATATCAGGAGGGGTTGTGTGGTTGCAAGGCATTCCCAGAAAGGAGAGGCAGCCAGCGAAAGCTTACTTGAGAGCTTTTAATCATGACGGCAGCCATCGCCACCATGATAGGAGAGAGATCGAATGGATAGCTATTACCTGTTTCTATCACGCCCCTTGCATTGTGAGCTCGACGTGTTCTTCATGTGCAGGTGCATATATATATATATATATATATATATATATATATATATATATATATATATATATATATATATATATATATATATATATATATATATATATATAGAATGCCTAAATCGGATCACGATCAGATGCAGCCTTCGTCTTATACATACTGTCCTGGGATTTGAAAGATATATACTACAATTCAAGTCAATGATGGAACAAATCATTGCATTGGCACCGGCAAATCATTTCTCCGGACAGACGAATTAAGGTCGTATTTTAAGGACTAATCATTAAGCAGCAGTATTTCATACGTACTGGTATGTACTACATATATACTGTAATTACATCATGTGTTTCCCGACCTGCTTGCAAAAATGCATGGCAGCATTTTCATATCGTCAGGTCAGATATTGCCTGCCTGTAACACACGTTGAACAATAACTGACGAGACCCCTGCGTACTTTGCTTGAGAAGTGCAAAATACCTTTCCTGGGCGGCAAGAGACCAGACCAATTAAGCCGTAAAGCAGCCATCTTTTGTCTTGTGAGGTAGGTGAGCTCACCTGAAAGACACACCGGCTGATCAGCTTGTTTTATTTGCAGCGTGCAAATATTGAGGACTTACCTGTACTATTTACTGTTCATCTACGTCTGTAGTACGTTGGGTTGAAAACTTTATCAGTAGTAGGTTGAGTTTTCAACGAGATGTTGGTAGGGCATCCAATGTAATGTAATGTAATGCATGGTCTGTGGTCCTTACTAATACTACTAGCTTCTCCTACTTTGGAGGTCATAATCTCCACTCAAGCAAACAAGCAGGCAGTGCAGTGGTGGTCTCTCATCATGTGTACACGGTCTACGTCTTCCTGCAGGAAATAACATTGGATTAAAAGGTGAAACAAATATCACTATGATTTTTTCAGCTGACAAATTTCTGGATTAGCTGGATTACATTATTGGAGATTGGATCCTATGCATGCATTGCCATGCTGATGCAGGAACATGTACTAAGCTAACTAGCTACTAGTTTGAGTCGTGTGCAGACTGCCTATTTATGTATCGCATGCCCTTAAACTAAGCTAGGATGCATGAGTGAGGCATGTCACAATACTCACTGAAAAATCATGCCAGCATGTGGTGAGGGACCGGCAACGCCCATGTGATGCGACACCACCAAATGATTCAACTCTAGACACAATGCATGTAGTTATCTACAGCAGTGTGATATTAATTGGTACACAAATCTTGAAGCTTTCAAAAGTGCTGGATATATATGGATAGGACAAAAGCAGAGGGCCAAAGTAACTGTGATGCTTGACTAAAATACTACAGTACGACCAGTTGATGCAAGGAGACTTGTGTAAGGGGGTGTTTGGTATGCTCCTCCTGATAGGATCATTTCGCTGAAACACTGTACTGGTTCCTCCTACAAAACATTTGATAGGCCTTCTCGAGAGAAGTTGAAACCAGAGCCAATGAGTCGTACCAAACAGACTCTAAGATTACTCTACCAAACTACTATACTACCTCACCCCTTACATTACATACTTATCGAGCTTACATTACTATAACCAAGCAACAACAGCATTAAAAGAGTTTTTTTTTAAAAAAAAAAATTGAGCACTGCAAGAGTTTACCGAGTTTGCAAAATTGTGAGCAGAGTGTCACTGTCACCGATGCAATAAAAATTTGTTTGTCAAAGTTGAAGTGCAAGTAGCCATTCACTGTCACCAATTTATGGTAAAATTAAAACTCTACCTTTCGTACACGTCCTGAAACTTGTATGTAAATACTTTCAGCGCTTAGGGTCGGATTATTATCAGTAATCATGGCATAACCAATACACAACTACGTTTGTATACTACCAAACTCTGGAATGGACCTGAAATGCAGATTATGGACCACATGCATACCCAACTAATGCGAGCTAGTGTAGTCCTAACAATTAATGGACCTGGCAAGTAATTGCATGGCAAATGACTAGCTAGATGCATGATGTACGAGTGACCATCTCATTATTTTGACAGTCGTCCAACAAGAAGCAAGCAGTTGTCACTACAAATTTGTGGCTTCCAATTGTTCCTCAAATAGGTACGTACTGACTGGGGACGAAAATTGCTCACATAAATCCAAGGTCGGCGCTAAACTGTCATATCACAGATGAAGAGGACGCACGAACAGAAATCACATCCCCCGCCGTGTTGCTCACTGGTAGGTACGGGTGCATGCATGTATGTACCGCAACTTCATTTCCATAGGCATACCGAACCTAACTCCACAAAAAAAAAAAAAAAACCTCACAAAAGATGACCCTCTGTATAGATTCATATGCAATTTAAATGGAAGATAAGATGTCCTAGCATCCTTTTAAATAAAATTGTATATGCACCGGCACCGCGGTTGCAAAGGCTAAACAAGATTTTCCTACTTTATGTAGTATAAGGAGGGCCCTATATATACATATAACAAACCTGACGGTGAAAGATACAATTGATTGGTGAAGGCACGTCACAATCATATGTATCCATTGCACAGGTTTGTTGTACATTACACGAGACAATGGATTAGTATGCATGTTTATACAAGTCCTAAAGGGGAGTAGATAATTAGGACAGAGATAAATAGACACCTTACAATACAATCGGCTACCTTTGTACAAACTTGCCTTGGAGCTGCTATATATTATCTAGGCAGAGCAAATTCAAGAGTGTCGTATTTTTTCAGAGTATCACGAATAAAGAGAAATTATAAAAAGAACAGCTTGACAACAGGTAGTCAGCAAATTTTACAGCATGAGAAGATAAAAAAAAAATCAATCTTTACAGGAACAGAGGAACTGTCCTAAGTGCCGGAATCAGGTTCAGCACCGCCACGCCGACACCGTGACCAGGTCCGATTCCTGCCACCGCAGCGCAAGCCCCGCCTGCCGCTTCTCCACGTGGAAGCCCGGCGTGGGGGTGCGCCTGACAAGGCACTCGGCCTGCGCCTCGGCGGCGTTGCTGAGCTGCACCGGCGCGAACCCGGCGGAGGCAAGCATGGTCCGCCACGGCGGCATCCTGCTCCTGTCGCCGCCGCCGCCGAGCAGCAACAGGCGCTCCACCCTGGGACGCAGCACGTACTGCTCCATCCTCGCCACCGCGTCCGCCGCCGCGCCGGCCGCGTCCAGCGACTCGAGGAACGCCGCACTGGAGCGCACGACGTTGAGCGCGTGGTGCGGCAGCGGCAGGTCGCCGCGGTGGCATCCGTGGTCCCCGCACACCACGACGGCGGGCCGGAGCTGCTTCACGACGCGGAGAGTCGTCGGCGACAACAGAGTCCCGGAGCCGGAGCCGATGGAGAGGTGGACGGCGACGGCCTCGCCGGGCGCGAGCGCGACGGACAGCCCCGTGAACGGGTCCATGGGGTCGAACGCCACGGCGTTGAACTCGAACGGGATGCCAAGGTCGGCGGCGAAGCGCGACAGGCCGTCGTGCGTGAGTTGGAGCTCCAAGGGGTGCGCCGCTGACCCCGGCGACACCAATGCCGTCACCTTCAAGCACGGCGGCGGCAGCGACACCGAGACGGGCGCTCGGCGCCACTGGAGCGCGAGCTCCTGCATCAGCGGCGCCCACCGGCCGCCGAAGCCGGCGTCGAAGTCCAAGTCGAAGTCGACAACGTGCGCGCGGCGCGCGCCACCGAGCGCGTCGAGGAGCGCCTGCGTGGACGTGAAGCTGGCGAACTGGACGGCCGGCGACGCGTCGGCCAGGGCCCTGTGCGCGGCCACCTTGAGCGCCACGTCAAGCGGGGTCGACACGGAGGAGACCGCGGCGGGCGTGACGACGAGGCGCAGGAGCGCGTCCCGGAGGTGAGCGGCGGCGCGGAGGAGAGGATGTTGCCCCTGCCCCGGCGGCGAGGGGAGCCGGTGATTGAGCCGCGTCAATATCTCGCGCGCGCCGGTGGTGTCCCCGGCGTCGGCGCGGCGCGCCGCCTCGATGAGCTCGTCTACCGCCGCCCCAGGCTCATCTTCGAGGTCGTCGTCGGCCACGGGGAGCGGGAGCTGCGGCGGCGGAGGCAGGAAGGGATCAGAAGGCGTCGACTTGGGCGTCGGCGTCCATGATCCAGCTCGCGGCGGCTGGTGGTGGCGCGGGCATGTCCATGTCGCCGCCTGAGAGTGAGAGGACGGCCTCCCAGTCCTCGGCGCTGATGGGCGGCGGCTCGGCCGCTGAGGACGACGTGGGCGGGCTGGGGCTGCGGTTGTAGAGCACGGAGGTGGGCTCCGGCGCCGGCGACCTGCGGAGGCGCTTGGCCGGCGACGCGAATTCGAAGGCGGCGGCTTCGTCTGGGCCATTTCCGCCGTCGTCGTGGAGCTCGGACATTTGCGGCAGCGCGCCTGTCATGAGAGGAAGAGTGATGTAGCAGTGGACAGCATGTGGATCGGAGGTGATGGTGTTGCTGTTGGTATTGCAACTTGCAAATTGCGTTTTGCGAGACAAGACAAGACTGGATGGGATGATGATGGATGGATTTCTTATTAATAGGCCGTCACTGTTGCTAATGGCAATGCCTAGGAGCGCTGGTAGGAGTAGGGGTAGGAGTTGCACTAAATGTGGCGCACGACCGCTGGCCACTCTATGGTCACAACTCAATTTTAGTATATGAAATCCAGCGCCATTGAGGTCCATGTGGACTCGTGATAACCTAAATTCATCATTAAAAAAAATATTTTGTCTTAGTCATCGAGATTCTCTTCTCTATACCACTTTTTCTCACACTTATACATCTATATATCTCTACTCTATATTTCTTTTTTTATTCTCCACCACCCTCCCTCCCTACTCTCTCTCTCACCTTCCTCACCTCTCTTCTCTCTCCTCGGGCCAGCGAGGGCGCGCGGCTCCCCGGTGAGCGCGCGCCCCCTCGGTGCGAGCTCTGGAGCGGGGCGGCTCCGGCACGGGGCGACCTCCGGCGCGGGAGGGCGCGGCGGCAAGGACCCGAGGACGACGAGCTCGACGGCGACCTTCACCCTCCCCTTTCTCTCTCTCCATGGCGGAAACCAGGACGGCGAGCTCGACGGGGGCTCCACGGCGACCTCCACCTCCCCTTCCTCTCTCCTCTCTCTCCTGGACTCCCTCCTTGGCCCGCGCCGTACCAACGCTATGCTGCCGCGCAGACGCTGGCTTTAGCGTGGCCGCGCTGCTAGCGTACCGCATGGCGTACGCCGCTGCAGATCCGTCGTACGCTATGCCGGTACTAGAGGGCTCGGTCGCGTACGCGGTGCAGTCAGCCTGAGCACCGGTGTAACAATATGGGGACCCACTTGTCATATCCATCTTCCTCCCACACACACACTCTCTCTCTGTTAATGGGTCCCACATGTCAGTGTGCCACGTCCGCATTTGGTTCTAGAAGTAGACCCATTTGGACTAATTTAATACCGGTTTGCAACTTTGACACACCCCCACAAATTTAGGGACCGCTTATACACTTTACTCTTCCTAAATCTATATACAAATATGTAAATAGTTTTTGGATATTTTTTTCTTTACAAAAAATAGTCATAGTTGGATAATTCACATACAGATTTGGGAACTATTCCAATAGTCATAGGATGGTCTATCTAATTTTCTTAAAATTTATCCACCTTTAAAATAATTAAAATAGTTCCCATATCTTTATATGAATTATCCAAATATTATATATGTTATGCAAAATAAACCTATGCAACACTTGAAATTTCTAAATTACCAGACATTATAAATATTAATTTAAAGTAACCTCGTTACACCATATAACAAGTATCCTGAAATAACACCATGCATATATTGTATAATTTGGAACGGATGGAGTACTAAATTTGCATCTAAAGTGTGCATGTACGCTATTATTTAAAAATAATAATCAACCAAAGGCACATCTAAATTGTCTAAATGAACCAAAGTCTGCATGTCCACCGTAAACACTTTGTGATCGAATAAATGATACGGTCCTTGTATTCACTTTAATGAATCTTGTAATAAATATTTGAACCCTTAAATCATTTAAAGTGGAAAAATTCTGAACCAAAAAGGTTTATATCTCATCGATTACTACAACTTTGGTCTAGGTCATCTATCCATGTAAGATCATTTGGAAAAAAAGTGAAAATGCATATTTTTCGTACCATAAATGATTTGAAATGAAAAAACCATCAACTATGAATTGGTACATCTCTTAAAGCTCTACAACTTTATATGGGAACATTGCTAGCTACCTGCTGCCTCGATTTCTAGAGATGGGTGGAATTTTCGGTCGTCTTTAAATATAATGTTTCTATTTGTAGAGGTGGCTAGAAATACTAGCCACCTTTAGAAATGAAAAGAGTGGGAAAAAATTCAGTGAAGACCATCCCCATCTGGACACTGAGGGGATTGTACAGTTGAAGCGTGGGTCCTGGTCTCATGGTAACTGTAACATAACCGACCAATTTATACAAGATTAAGCATGATTGCCCCCGATTAACATGTTGGCATACACATACTCTTTCTTATATAAATCCGGTAGTCCTGCCGAGTGTCACGAAGGACCTTGGTAAATCAACTTACAACAGGATCGTACTGATTAAGGAAACATCATATTACAAGCACAGAGTTCACAGCAGGAAATTTATTATAAATAGAGTAGTGTAGTTATTACAATACCAAGTTCAAATAATATACATAAAAGTATTTGGTTTCGAAAACCATTTATTCAAATCCATAAACACTGCCATACTCACTTTATAACTTCATACACAGTAAAGGAGGAAAGTATAAGATATAAGACCATGCTCTGTGGTCTTTACTCCTCTGCATCTATGGCAGGGTTATTACAGGTAAGGCAATAGCCATTCATACAGCACATCACCTGCAATGTTAGGAATAAAACCCTAAGTACTCAATTGTACTCAGCAAGATTTACCCGTCAGAGAGTAAATAAAAAGACTCTCAAGGATATGCAAGGCTTATTTGGTGGAGTTCATAGGGGTAGCAATATTTTGCGAAAAGATCTTACTAGCTTTCTCCTTACTTCAGGTTTGGCATAGGTTTTAATAGTATGGCTATTACTAAGTTTGCATCTATCCTGAACAATCATGTCTTTCATACAAACATAGTTGGTATTTCATAATCATCATGTTTACTATATTATAGGATCAACCATGCTTCTTCGACAATGATCAAGTTTCTCACTATCCGGGAGAGACGGCGATTCGAATCGATTTAATCCAGCTAGATAAAGCCCGTATCACACACCCTTACGAACCCATCCCTAAAAGTTCATATTTGTGTAGGGTAGCTTCTCACTCTATTCGGGATACCGTGGGCTTGATCCACAGTGCAAGGCTCAGGGGGCAGCCGGTGCCAGGACGCTCAGGCTGTGCCTGCCCTTGGTCCAAACCCTGTCCCACCGCACATCCTTTCTCTCCGCCAGCGATGCACTGCAGTTCAATTCCCAGCCCGACTAGTAGTGCTATAGCTTCACGATCGGAACGACTTATCCGGCCGTTATGTGAAGGTACGTTCAATCTCGATCAAAGTCCAGACTACAAAATGATCGCAAATCATTTTTATACTGTAAGATGAAATTTTGACATATCACAATATTATATATATATATGTTCCTAAAATAAAAGAGAGTTTCATTATGCCACGCATGCACGTATATATATATATATATACACTATACTCGCCGAATACAAGGAATATTTTGAGCCGTAATGATTGATTAAGTAAGAAAAAAATCAGATTGAGTTCATCGCGTGTGTAGCACATGCATGGCGCCCATCCGTTGGTTCATTTGATTAAATAAGTATTTCCTTGATAATTAAGCCCAGAAGTATACATGAAATTAACCGGACTGGTTAACATTATCATTAGCAATCAATAATCGCAGTTATGGGCCGGAGATGACTAATGCACGGCCCATGCATGTAAGCCAGCGCACGAGATATCTTCCATAGCTGCCCCAGGAAACTCACGTGTACACGTACGTATCATCTGTACATGAACGGATACGCAAGCCGTATACGGCGACATGCACCATACGTCCGGAAAGCTAGCTAACTACAGAAGGATAAACACAATTCCCAACTAAGTCGTTCGTCTCTTGCGCTGGCCGTTCGGAAATATCTGTTCGAGACGGTGGGTGCAATCATACGTGAAAAACCGGCTAGATAACTCCTGCCGCCGCGTATGCATGCAGCATGCCGAGCGATCCGGCCGCGCGGCGCCGGGCGTTTCGCTTCCTCTCCGCGGCTTGCTAACTGAATGATGGCGGCGTGCTCTCGTTACCGGCCTCGGGTGGAGTACCCTAGCTCTTGCCTATATAAACACAGCTCCTCTTCCCTTGAGGGGGACGGATACGCACATCACAGCGCCTCCAGGCTGCCATTTACACAGCACCCAAATCCATTCGCACGCACGCACGTCGCCAGCCTGCATACACACCATCGCCGCCGCGCTTGGACACATACACACGACCGTCGTCGATTCCTCGCCGATAGCTGCGTCCACATCGTCGTCAAGCATTTCATCCTCACCGGCGAGATCGGCAACGTCATCTCCGGCAAGCCGGCACATCTACAGCACCTCGTCTCCGGTGAACTCTTGTTCGTCGTCGCCGTCGGCAGCTCCCTCTTCATCAACAACCAGCAACCGACATGGCTGCACATTTCGAAGGTGAAATTCTTTATTTATTTTGATTTGTTTCTCTCATCTCTGCTTGGCTATGTGTTATAGATGTATACAGAGATCTTGCACGCATTCACGGCCAGCCATCGAGCTCCGGCGACGATAGAACCATGACGACACCGGCAGTCATTTCAATGGCGGCGACCATATGAGATTGTTCCGTATATGTGCCGTGCACTACGGCCCGACGGCGAAGGCACATGTGGTGGTTCGGCAACATTCATCTACAGCGAAAGCAGGTTGGCACCTCGCCAACATCCACAGCGAGAACGGCATGCAGTGCACTGCCCTATCGGCACCGCCAAAATGGCGATCAACACTGGAACGACGACCGCAACGGCGGCGGTCGTGCCAAAGATGTGCGGCGGCAACCTGTTGGTGCTGCCTTCATCCAGTTAGTAGCCAGCGTGGTGCAACGACGGTGGCGGAGCAACATGATGGCAGCCTGATATCACCACATACATGGGCAACGTGTATGATGGTCTAGCAAATTTTTAGGCCGATGAACATACCAGGCAGTATTCCAGCCATGATGATTTACGGCCAAAGCAGTGCTTTTCAGCTTAATTAGCCGTATCATTCAACAGTAACTCCGGTGATGGCCGAAACGGCAAGTATGATCGGTATCACGACCGTGAAGCAGTGCGTCCCAATGATGGCCCATCTTTGTAAATTTTCAGCAGCAGCTGCAACAATACATACACGTGTATGATATATGGCATATGTACGGCAAAGAAGCAACGTATGACAAGTATACAGTACCATGCAACTCCAACACGTGTACGAGGAAGCTAGAAAGCAAGAAGCTAATTAGTTCGAGTTGGCTATTTGAGTTTGATCGTCATTAATAAACGGCACAACCTGATTGAGGCCCCCGCCTATGGCGCATCATTTTATTCAGCCTGATAGTGCTGAGAGCGGCCAATATACTATTTGCAAAACATCTTCAAATAATTCTAAGTCATGATCACGCGCTCGAGTTCACGCGCATTTGTAAATTGGCAAGCCGACTAAGTGTTATGCCAATGATCTCAGAAATTCATGAACGGAGAAATCTCCTAAGTATCTCATGAGCACAAGTCTCACATTTACCATCAACCATATTTCCGCACCGTCAAGGCCGGTGAGCATATGAAGTCATCCTCTTTCCCACAGCGACGAGGCAGGGACGTCTTTTTCCCCTGATCGACGAGGCTGGGAGTTTTCTTTTCCGCGACCGACGAGGCCGGAATTATTTGTTCGTGACCGACGAGGCCGAACAATTGACTTCATTATGGGATCCGCATGACGAGGCCGGATACTTTTTGCTAGAGGCCGACGAGGCTCTAGCACTTCACCATTTTTTCGTTCATTTGTGCTTATGCATATACATGGAGACAATTCTCATTTGTTCAACGACGACCATAATGACCATCGGCATAGCTTAATCGGAGGTGTTCTGCGGCCCAACGCTGCGGATGTAATTAACTAGAGGCCTCTAGAGGCCCTAGGAACCAGAAGCTACACAATCCTCTGATTGTCAGATGGAACTCGGCGCAAATATTCATTAATGTGGGAAATTGTACTTTGTAATTCTATGATGAATAATAAAGCAATATTTCCCTGAATTTGTGTTCCTTGTGTTTTGTTGCACATTTACTTTATTTGTATACGTATGTATACTGGCACGCCTGCGCAAATCAGTACTAAATAGTACGACACGTTAGCTAAAGAGAAATCCCGCCGAGGTGATTTATTTAGCGAAACAAATTGGCACGCCCTGGTGGGACACGGTTCTCCTCCCATCTTCGCTATGCTCGATGGTCAAATAAAAAAATATATTGTCGTTTCATGAGATCTCGACATTGCTGATGCATATTGATCAAAGTTTCAGTCAAGGTACTGACCCTTCAGATTTTTTTTTTTTTATGTAGGTGAGTCGGCCTCTGTTGAGAGCCCCGCCTGTTTTATGATCAAGTTTGGGTCGTTCCCACCTACTCAAGTGGTCGCCCAAGGCAATGAGGTGCATATTGGGCACGTGAAGTCAAAGAAAGCTAGTAGGCTAGCATATGCTAAGGCTAAGAAGGAACGATGCTCTCTGGTGGGCAGGGCCCGTGACTTGCTAGTTAGTGACGTTAAGTCTGATGATGCTCTGCTCCGTGCCCAAACATTACTTGGGGCATTAGATCAAGTCAAGGATAACCTTCGCCGCGGAATATTAGAAGCTAGGAAGGCACGCCTTCCGAATTCCCTTCGGAATTGCCGAAGGAAGTTTGTTAAGACGCAAGAGCTTCGAGAGAAAATAGCTTCGCGGTTTGTCGCCAGCGAAACTCTGGAAGATTGGTCAAGTGGTGAAATCCCACATGATGATTTGTTCTCTTGTGAATGGGATAAACATCCTGCAAAGGCTAAGTCATTAATCCGTAAGGTGCTCAGGAGGTATATCCACACACAGAGATTGCCCGAGAACATCTTCTCACCAGGCCTAACATCACCACATGTGAAGGCTTTTCAGGCAAGGAATATAATATCTTGCCTCCATATTTCAGCAAATGGTGGCCCTTCTCTCAGCACGGGAAATCAGTTTTCCGTCCTTCCTTCGGAGGCCCCAGCTCCTCATGTTGGAGGACTCCAGCAGCAGCTCCAGCAATTGCAGGCTCAAATGGATGGTATAAGGAGACAGATTCAACCTCAAGAGGCACTTGGGGGCTCGCGTTCAGGGAACAGGATGAACCCACGCCATCCAAACTGGCGGCCTCAGCAAGATCGTCAAGTTTGGGCCCCAAGGAGAAGATTGCCACCACCGAGGAATACCCAGCCTAATCCTAATTGGAACCGTTGGGCACGTCAGCAGGATTATCGTCCTCCTACTCGCCAAGTTTATGTTCCCCGAGGTCAGCCACAGAATAATATACCAGCGTCAGTGCCAATGAGGTCGATGCCGCAAAGAGATTCAGCAATTCTCCCAACCCCTCCAACTCGGGCAAGGGCCTGGCAAGGGCCGTCTGCCACCCAACAAAGGCGTGAAAGGCGAAGGAGGAGTCGTGAGGCTATGTATAGAGAGCTTCAAGATTTGGTACTAAGGCATGTTCAAGTACGTGTCCGTGCTGATGGACGCATCTACCCTGACAATGAAAAAATCTCCCTTCGAGTCTCACCATCTCTGCAACGGAATCAAAGATATGGATATCTCATTGAGTGTCTAGCACCTAAACCTCGCCAAGATGAAACCACTACGGTTCCAGCTTCAAATTCCGCAGGGGGCACACAGAGGGATAATACATCCCAACCGCAGCCCACGGCACCTCCGCAAGCAAATGGACCATCATCAGGAGTTCCTATGGAAGTTGATGAACAACCTGCTAATACCGCCGTTGATGCAAAGATAGTTGGCGCTAGTACGCCAACTAATTATGAAACTGCTTCCGAAGGGGAAGGGAAAAAGAAAAATTCCAATGACACCGTCATGTGTGGCATGATAGAGGTACAGTTGCCCCAAGATCGAGATACAAATTGGGAACCACCTGCAGTCACTCAAGAATTGACATATCCCTCGGAGGATGAAATTGTGCCAAACCCACCAGTGATTCTGGGGACAAGGCTCCGAGTAGGCGGCGGTCATGCCCCAAATTCCTTCATGGCTCAATGTTTGCCAGTCTCAGGAAGAAAATGGTCACTAAAAAATAAGCCAAGTCCTTATGATCGCCCTGGTCGTTTCAAAAATATTGCCTCAAGGCTCCCATCGGGTCAACATGAGTTACAACAAGTCGCGGGAAGGATTGGCCCTGATACCCGCCTAAAGACAGAAGCACGCCGTCGCGCGGAAGGAAATTTAAATCTTTCCGATTATGATGGGCAGACGGCTAGTGATGACTCAGAGACGGACTCCTCAAGTTCTCTCGAAGCCCGCTCACATTCCCCTCGTTATTCAACGCTTGCCCCATCCCTTTTGTCAGGAGACGAGGGAGATTTGGTGGACACCAATGTCGCACCTGTAAACATGACTCACGAGGATGGAGTTGAGGGACTTCCCAAAAATACTGAGAAAGGACCGATCCTTGTTGAGGCGTCAACTTCGCAAACACCCGAGGAACGCGAAAAGAGGAGGGACAAAGAGATTGATGAACTAAAGGGCCAAATGAGGCAGCTCATGACCATGATGGCAAATTTGGTTGCCACACAACCACCTCCAATTGATCCGCAAATAGCAGAATTAGAGGCAGGAACGGCCTCCATTCCCCGTTTTCCATATATGGAGCCAGATCATCCTCCAGAAAAAGAGACAAAGAGTGCGCCGAATGCTCTTTCGATCGGTGATGCAAATAGGCCGTCAGCCGGGACCCTCAGAGATTACCATGATATTGCCGAAGAGATCATTAATAGAAAGATGAAGCAAATAGAGGCTGAGCGAAGCCCTAAGTCTCAAGATTATGAGCTCGAGAAGCCGTATGAATCATGGCATGACAAGGTCCCATTCCCCGCTGGATGGCACCCACCGAAGTTCCGCCAGTTTGATGGAACCGGTGATGCTACTGAACATTTGGCTTATTTTGAGGCAATCTGTGGAGATACTGCCCATTCTTCATCTCTCTTGTTGCGACAGTTTTCAGCCTCATTAACAGGTGCGGCGTTCCATTGGTACAGTCGCATCCCTACTGGGACGGTGCGTAATTGGACCGCCATGAAGGATCTTTTTAGGTCACACTTCATAAGCATGAATAAGGAGATTACCATCTTGGAGTTGTCCCAAATCAGGCAAAGGCGTGATGAAAAAATTGAGGACTATATTGTTCGTTTCAGGAACAGCTATGTACGCCTTGCTAGAGAGATGCATGTTGAGGATGCTATACAAATGTGCATTCATGGTATGCAACAACATTGGCTAGTATCGGTGTCTCGACGAGACCCGAAAACATTTAGTGCACTTGGGGAAGCTGTTGCGGCAGCCAAGTTAGAATTTGAAAAGGCTCCACACATTATGGAAATGTATAAAAATGCTGGAAATAATGATAACAATAGGAGGTTTAACATGTCCTCCAAGCCAACAAACAATGGGGGCAAGCCCAAGGTGACTGAGTCAAACACCACAAACACAGTGCCCGTATTTGGCCCTAGAAATGAACAGAGGCCTAATAGGCGCTCAAATATAAGGGAGTTGTTGAACAAACAATATGTGTTCCGCAAGGATTTGGTTAAGAGCCTGTTTGAACAGATGAATGAACAACACCTTCTGACATTGCCTAACCCAACAAGGCCTGATCAAGTGAATATGATTGATAATCCTCTATATTGTCAGTACCATAGGTATGTTGGTCACAAAATTGAGGATTGCATCGCTTTTAAAGAATGGCTTCAAAGAACCATTGATGAAGGAAAATTGGCTTTGCAGCCTGAAGCCATTAACCCAAATTATCAGTCAACCAACGTAGTCACCATAATGCATGATGACAAGACGAATGGTGCCTGCTCTGGAGAAGAACATTGGGTACCCTTAATGCAAGTGGAGCGGCAAATGCAAAGTTATAAATTGCCATCCAATGCTTCTAACAAGCGCACACAACTGTGGAAAAGAGTTCGTCAAGAACACCCGCAAAATGGTAGCCGTTGTGACACTCACGTACAATTCAATTCCTCGCCTCTTCATCAAAGGCAAGATCCAAGTAAAAGGCGGATGCCACCAAGGTTCGTTCCTTGGACCGAAGGGAATGCATCGTTTCCCCGAGGAGCACGTGCATCTCCCACTCTGGGTCAGTTCTTTCCAAAGCATTGGGAACAACATACTGAGCGACAAACTCCTCAACAAGCAAATGCTTCAGATATCGCCCCATGCATGGCGATTACAACAATAATAGGAGAATCAAATGAGTCCGAAGATGAAATGGCTCTTACCCCCGAGGAGCGGAAAACATTTCATGATGAGGCTGCTCTTGTGAATGAGAAGGTTGAAGAGGTGAACATGAATTTAAGAAGTGGTAAAGATATAGTTGAACCACTAAAATCTCGTCAATATCGAGTAGAGAAGGAAAAGGGCCAAACATCTAAAACTGCCCCGATACATGACCAACCACAGGGGACATCTTTGAGCCAAGCAAAGGGTCAAACAAAGGGGGATGAGGTGGAATACAACGTTATTTCTCATTTAAAACGTATCCCAGCCCTTTTGAGCGTTTATGATGCACTTACACTAATGCCGGAGCTTCGCCAAGCTTTAGTGAAAGCATTAGAGAAGCCTGACGTCTACGAGGTTGCAATGGCAGAGCATCGACTCAGCCAACCTATGTTTGAGGTGAATGAAATATCCTTCTCTGAGGAAGATAAAATCATTGCTGATAGCAACCATAATAGACCTCTTTACATGGAAGGCAATATTGGTAACGCTCACCTTCGGCGGATTCTCATAGACCCCGGGTCAGCTGTTAATCTCTTGCCCATCAGGACCTTAACTAGGGCGGGCTACACTCTAAAGGATCTAGAACCAACAGAAGTGGTTATTTGTGGTTATGATAGCAACGGAAGCCCGGCAGTGGGAACTATTACTTTGAAGCTGCAAATGTCTACATTTTGCTTCAAAGTCAAATTTTTCGTGATTGAGTGTACTACTTCATACTCGGCTTTGCTGGGAAGACCCTGGTTGCATAAATATCGTGTTGTGCCCTCCACACTTCATCAATGTCTCAAGTTTCTCGATAACCAAGGAGAGCAACAGAGAATTATTGGCAACTTGCACCCATACACATTGCAAGAAGTACACCATGCTGATGCCAAGTACTTCTTCCCAAGCGGAAAGGAAGAAAAGCAGCTCGGTCGCTCAACGCCACCAGCTGAAGTCCTGATTACTCCAAAGACAACACCCTCAGCTGCCGAAATGAAGTATTTAATCGCCCCTTGTGTGTCATCCTCAAAATTAAGGAGCTCGTCATACCGAGCCGATGAAAGCAAAAATGTGAGTCATTTATCAAAAGATAACACCCCATCATGTGTACAAGTGGCAAAGCAAGAGACCAAGGTCCCGTCACAATTGTGGACCTGGAACCTTACCCCTACCTTGCCAGCTACACCTAAGATAACAGCAATTGAAACTCCTTCAACTTCGGCAGCATCGAGAGACTAAGAGTCAGGGCGATCTATTCCATGCTTATGAGGAAATGGGCGACACCACGCAAGTAACGCCCACTCAAGAGAAAGGAAGAGTCAAGAAGATAGTTGCTGACATTGAAAAGATAGGAAAGAGGCTGAAGGAAAGGTCAGGGCCACACTGCAAGCGGAACCTAGACTGGTTCCCTTGCTTGAAAAGGCCGGGATCGAATTGAGACAAGGTCGGCAACTGCCGCCACCGCCAAATGTATGTGAACAATGGTGGAAGCAATCAGAAAAGGCAGTTCAGAAAGGGCGAGTATCTCCTTCTAGGCGGGGATTAGGATATTTGCCTGACGATTTCTCTGATAGCGATGATGAAAATACTTGTGGCCCTAATTGGAGGCCCTCATGTAATGTTACTTGTGTCCTCAATGATTGGCAAAATGAATTAATGGAAGATTGCCCTTCTGATGATGAGGAAGAATTAGAATGTCTACGTCCTATCACGTCCCACACTAACCCTTTTTATGCATTTCCTAACACAACGCAGGATTTTAGGGATGGAGACTATATTCTTGCATCTATGCATATGGCAATATCATCACCACATGGGGAAGTGTTGAACGCGGCCCCTGCCCCTGAAGAATTGGAGGATGGTATAAAATACACCACAGATGAGTTGGTGGAAATAAATCTCGGGAGTGATGATGATCCGCAGCCTACCTTCGTGAGCGCTACCCTTACGCCCGAAGAGCGTGAAGACTATAGGCAATTTCTAATGCAATACCGCGATTGCTTTGCATGGTCCTATAAAGAAATGCCGGGTTTAGACCCAAAAGTGGCCACTCATAAGTTGGCAATAGACCCCCAATATCGCCCTATCAAGCAGCAACCACGTCGCTTTCGACCTGAGTTACAAAATGACATAGTGGCGGAAGTAGATAAGCTGATCAATGCCGGGTTCATAAAAGAAATACAATATCCCCGATGGCTCGCTAATATAGTGCCAGTCATGAAGAAGAATGGGCAAGTCAGGGTGTGCGTAGATTTTCGAGACCTGAATCGTACTTGCCCGAAAGATGAATTCCCCACTCCAATGACGGAGATGGTGGTCGACGCCACTACTGGCTATGGCGCCCTATCATTTATGGATGGATTCTCGGGCTATAATCAAATCAAAATGGATGAGAATGATGCCTATGATACAGCCTTTAGAACACCAAGAGGGAATTACTATTACACTGTGATGCCCTTTGGTTTGAAAAATGCGGGCGCCACTTATCAAAGAGCCATGGCAGTTGTATTCGAGGGGCTTTTCCATGAATGTGTAGAATGCTACATTGATGACTTAGTAGTAAAGACGAGGGATAGAAGGCATCATCAGGAAGATTTGCGTAAGGTGTTTGAAAGATTACGTAAATATCAACTCAAGATGAACCCGCTTAAGTGTGCATTTGCGGTGCAATCGGGAGTCTTTTTGGGGTTCATTGTTCGCCATCGAGGCATTGAAATTCAGCCTAAAAGCATAAAAGCAATCCTTAAGATGCCCCCACCAAAAGACTTGAGTGAGCTCAGATCTTTGCAGGGCAGGTTAGCCTATATTCGCCGATTCATCTCTAACCTGTCGGGGCGTATTCAACCCTTCTCTAAGTTGATGAGGAAGGGCGCACCATTTATATGGGATGAGGAATGCCAAAATGCTTTTGATAGTATTAAGCATTACCTTCTCAACCCTCCTGTTCTGATGGCACCCATTAAAGGACGCCCTTTGATTTTGTATATAGCGGCACAACCTACTTCCATTGGTGCCCTACTCGGCCAAATCAATGATGAAGGAAAAGAGGTTGCATGTTACTACCTCAGCCGCACAATGGTAGGGGCTGAATGTAACTACTCTCCAATCGAGAAATTGTGTCTAGCATTAATATTTGCCCTAAAGAAATTGCGGCATTATCTACTAGCTCACGAGGTCCAACTAATTGCAAGCGCAGACCCGGTCAAATATGTCCTTAATCAACCAGTTCTCACTGGAAGGTTGGGTAAGTGGGCCTTACTCATGATGGAGTATGATATAACCTATGTGCCACAAAAGGCTGTCAAGGGACAAGCCTTAGCGGATTTTTTTGCTGCACATCCGGTCCCCGATGATTCTCCATTAGTCACTGACCTCCCGGATGAAGAAGTATTTGCAATAGACACTGAGACCCCTTGGGAACTATATTTTGATGGAGCCGCACGCACCGAGCAGGGCCCTGACAAGCGGCCAAAGAGACGAGCAGGTGCGGGAATCGTCTTCAAAAACCCTCGTGGAGATACAATGTACCATTCATTCTCTCTACTTAAAGAGGATTGCTCAAACAATGAGGCAGAATATGAGTCCCTCATCTTTGGGTTGTCACTAGCCCTCTCCATGGACATACGTGTGTTGCATGCATATGGAGACTCTCAACTCATTGTGAGGCAAATTAATGGCATATACGAAGTGCGCAAACCTGAATTAAAACCATACCATGAGGTTGCATGCAAGCTCATGGCCAAGTTTGAGCATGTTCAAATTAATCATATCCCTCGAGGCAAAAATGCATCTGCCGACGCTCTAGCCAAACTCGCATCTTCTTTGGCCCTTCCTAACGGAGAAGCAGAGGTGAAAGTAGAAGAAAGGTGGCTCCTTCCAACAGTACTTGACCTCATGCCTGAGGATGGCGATGTAAACATTGTGACTACAACAAACATACATGATCAAGATTGGCGCAAGCCGTTCCTTGATTATTTTAAACATGGGATACTTCCAAGTGACCCTGTTGAGCGACGCCAGTTTCAGCGACGCGTGCCATCCTACATTTTCAAGGCAGGAGTGTTATATCGACGTTCCTTTGGCCATGAAGTGCCCCTCAGATGTCTTTCTCGAGAAGAGGCTGACAAAGCCCTTAAAGAAGTTCATTCTGGAGTATGCGGTGGACATCAAAGTGGGCCCAAAATGTATCATAGCATTAAACTCATGGGATGCTACTGGCCCGGAATGATGGCTGATTGTATCAGCATAGCACGATCTTGTCATGACTGCCAAATACACGGAGACTTTAAGCATCAGCCTCCTATTCCACTCCACCCTACTATACCTTCGTGGCCATTTGATGCCTGGGGTATTGATGTGATCGGTATGATAGAGCCACCATCCTCGCGGGGCCATCGCTTCATCTTAGCGGCCACCGATTACTTCTCAAGATGGGCGGAAGCAATCCCACTAAGAGAAGTCAAGTCCGATAATGTCATTAACTTCCTTGAGCGACACATCATCTATCGCTTTGGCATTCCCCGCCGAATAACGTCTGATAATGGGAAAGCCTTCACATCGACTAAAATTGCAAGGTTTGCAAGCAAATACAAGATTGAGTGGAATTGTTCCACTGGTTATTACCCCCAAGCCAATGGCCTAGCCGAGGCCTTTAACAAAACACTTGGAGGAATTTTGAAGAAAACAGTCACAAAACACAAGCGAGATTGGCATGACCGCTTGTTTGAAGCCTTGTGGGCGTATCGCGTTACCGTCCGAACGCCTACTCAATCGACCCCATATTCTCTAGTGTTTGGCACTGAAGCCGTGCTACCTTTAGAGGTGGAACTTCCGGCACTACGAGTCGCTATCCATGATGAACTCACGCAAGACGAGCAAGTTCGCCTTCGATTCCAAGAGCTTGACGCACTTGAAGAGCGCCGCTTCAATGCGCTACAAAACCTCGAGTTCTACCGCCGAAACATGACACGAGCATATGACAAACTCGTCAAACCACGAGTCTTCAAGAAAGGAGACCTGGTACTAGCACTCCGACGACCCATTATTGTGAATAAAAGTAAAGGAAAATTTGAACCAAAGTGGGAAGGGCCCTATGCCGTAGAGCAAGTCTACGATGGCGGTGCCTACCAATTGATTGATCATGCTGGAGTTCGGCCAATGCCTCCTATTAATGGCCGGTATCTGAAAAAATATTTTCTTTAAAAAAAAATAAATAAAAAAAACTAAAGAATGTTATAATCCTCCTTTGTTAAAACCAATGAAAGGTGGGAATATAGCTTCTTAGTTTTTCTTTTCTCTCTTCTTAAAAAAAAAAAAAACGGGTGTCAATTCACCCTATAAAAAAAGGCTTCCCTCAAATATCATTAAGCTGGTGACTTAAGATATGTCCGCTTAAGAGCTCACCAACGAGTAATCTGCTTAACCAACACAATGCACATAAGGCACATGATAAGTGTGTGGGACTGAAGCATGAAGATTGTATTTAATTCTGATCTAAGGCTGTCTAAGTCTGTATACCCCGTACTACTCTCGCCACGCGCGGCGGAGACATCCACATATGGGGAAAACCATAGGAAAAGAGCATGAGAGGGCTACCTGCTCTCAACAAAAGTTGGATGCAGTGTGCAGCTTCTTGCCACCCCATCAATTCAACAAGGGACTTCAAAAATAAAAATAATGATGCCCGCGAGGTATAGTTCCACAAAGCATGGAAGATGGGATCTCGAAGGTATTAAAGGGGCGACTCCCAAGCAAACGTCAAAAGCATAGCTTCAAACATCCAAGCAAAAAAAAAAAAAAAAAGAAAAGAGAAAAAAAGAAAAGCTCTGAAGCAAGTTCAAGTCAATCAAACGAGCACCCTAGCTGTGCTGGAGAGTGACCATCTTCCATCACCCTCGCAAAAAAAAAAATGAGGCATTTCCTAAGTCATACACACCCATAAAACACTTACATGTTAGCCGTACCTAATGTCTCTTGAGGAGTACGGGGTTGCCAACTTGTTCTAGCTGAAGTGACGAGTTAAAGAAGTTTCCATGGTTTCGGGAACGTCTACTATACATGCTGTCCTTAATCACGAACACGAGCAAGGGCATTATGCGCATCATCTCCGAGGTTGAGCTCTTTTGTGGATTTATTAGCGGCACCACATAGCTTGATGACCAAAGGGAAGCCAACATTTTTTTTTAAAAAAAAAATTCCCCAATTCAAATACGAAGTCTGATCAATGATGAAGTTTGTTGCTTCTTTGGTTAAAAAATTATATGCCAAAAGAATTGCACATTTATTGGGAGCAGTGAAGCATGCCATAGCGGTTCAGGCAGATCTGTGAAACCCTTCAGTTCTACTGGCTGGCGCTGTAATTGTCTAAACAGCCGCAATAGAACTGATAAATTCCCCTTGAGTAGTAGCATGGGCATTCGCTACAAGTCAAGGAAGATCGAGGGTGATTTATTGGCTAGCGCCGTAATAGCATGACGGCCACGATAAATACCTACGATTATTGTAACCATAGTATGGTCTTTTCGCTATGGTCGCTTGATAACCTCCTTACACTTGTTGCTGCGATATGGACTTACGTCGCAGGAACCAATCATGAGTATAAGGTGCACGACATGGTCTTTCGTCGTACAAGTTGCAATCCTTAATGGCTTATTAACCTGAGGCAAAGATGCTGCCTTTGTCGAACCTGCGTGTGATATGAACTTGCGTCACACCCGGTTATGGTTACATGAGGGTGCCCTGGTGCTCGGCAAGATTAGCGACAACTCCGCTTGCTTACCATGATACATAGACGTACAAAGGTTGACAGGCTAAAAGGTTTATTAACGCAAGATGGCTTGTGTACCTGCAATTACACTTATGTGAAAAAAAAAACATGTCCGTGATAGGAGCAACTTCGCGAAAAAAAAAGAAATACGTCACAATAAATGCAAATAGAAGGAATCAATATTTATTTGAATGTTGCCTCTTGAACATGACATATGGAGAAGCATGCTCTCGCTGTGATCCCTCACACACCACAAGCTAAAAAAATTTCTGACTAAACTAAGGGCCCAAGCTCGACTCACTCGATGACGGGCGCCGATTGCACCCTCATTACTAATACTGGGGGCATGAAGCCCGATCACTTAAATGATGCCTAGTGCACCGCCTAAACAAATCTCAGACGACTAGCGAGACACACGACTGGGTCTTCAAGACGAGGACCGGATGAAGGAGATCAGGGCTTCTTTCTCCTCTTTTCCCTGCGCCGGAGCGTAACGGGCAATCTGTTTCTCCACAGCAGACGATGAGTCAGAGATGGTCTTACGCACCATGGACAGCTGATGGAAGAAGGTCTCTACCTTCTCTAACTGTTCCAATTTTTCTTCACGCTTCTTCTCTTCTTTTAGGAGCTGGTTCTGGAGTAATTCAATCTTCTCATCGTGACGTGTCACCTGAGCTTTCAGATTTGTAAGATATTCCTTTCCAGCAGTGTTAATACTGTCCAATTTCTTCAAAGCCAGGGGTACCTCCGTCTGAATAGCGGCCGCCTGCTGAACCAACTCTCCAGCCCTGCACTTCGCTTTTCCGGAGGATGGAGGTTCCTCATTACCACCAAGAAGCTTCGAGAGCCGATCCAGGGCCCTGCCGAATCGTTTCAGCCCTGCTGTCAGTTTAATAGAGTCGCCATCATAGAACAACTCTGTCCAGTTCTTCAACACGCCATTGATCTCCTGGGCAAGTGCACTTTCATCGAGACTTTCCGAGTTAAGCAAAGTATGAAGGCTCTGTACGTCCAGCTGAACATATTTAAACATGTTCCGTTTGGAAGCATCCACGATGTCGGACGGACATAATGTAACAGCTTCCATGGCGACCGGGCTTGAGGAGGGTTTGTTCTTCTTAACACCTTCCATGAACTCAGCAAGCTGCTGCTTCATGTCGGCCTCCACCTTCTCCAACTCTTTCATGCCCGTCGGAATACTCCACTTCTGATTCTCTGAAAAATATATATACATAAATTAATCATCAGCAGCAAGCAGCAAAGACGCATGCACTGATTTTATTTATATATAAAAAAAATGATACTCACGCGAAGCTTTGGCAATACGGATTTTCTTTGGTTTGATCTGGCTGTCATCTGGAACTGGAGAAGCTGAGCGCTTGGGGGGACTTGGATTTACCTCGTCCACCTCCATAGGAACATCAGTAGTAACTGGCTTGTGAAAGGTAACGCGTTTAGTCGTGACCTTCCGTAAAACCCGAGGCTTCTTCATGACGCTATCACGACTGGCCACCGTCTTCGCTGTGCGTTGGGTAGCTGGAACCTCAGTAGCACTTTTTGTGGCATTACCTTTAAGCTTCAGAGTAACGCTTCTGTCGCCTAAGGCTTTGGCCGTATTCTTCTCAGCAACATTCTTCGTTGATTTGTTCATGAGGCCCTCGCCATTTGAAACTTCGGCGGCACAAACACTGTCCTTCTTCTCGGGCGCTATGACTTCCTCAGTAGGGACAGCTGCTTACACCCCTATAGAACCTTCGGTGACTGCTGGGCCGGTGGTTGGATCATCAGATCGCGCACCTGTAGCATCGCCCGACACTGGCACTGGTTGTCTCTCGGTACGAGCAAGCCCAAGAACAATGGAGTCAGGAACAGCACGATCCAAAGATATGAAAGCCCTGTCATTGGGATCTAAAAAAAAAAGAGAAAAAAAAAATGATGAATGTGTTGTAATTAAAATAAATTAAAAAAAAAGAGAAAAGAAAAGGGCGGAAGCACGCACCAACAGCAGATGCGGTATTTTTGCCTTTAACTGCTTCAAGGGGTGCTGCAATGCCACTGACGAAGTCTGGTGCCCCAAATAAAAATCCAAGTGAATGATTAAACCACGTCATATACCCTGACGAGAAGTCTAATAGGGTGTCCCGTGGCCGCATTTCAAACGTGTGCCCGTGAGGAAGCCAATGTGCTAAAAGACGACGACTCAACACTCCAAGAGTCTCGTTCATGTCGGCATCAGGGTAACGAAGCAATTTATCCATAGTAAAATCTGGGACAGCTTGATCACAGTTAAACATGCGAGCAAATCTATGAGGAGCGTAGACCATATTCTGGTAGATCTGACAGCGCCGATAAGAAATTCCACCTAAACTGCTGCTAACTAGCATATCAACCTCCGACAACATGAGCGGCCTCCTGTTATTTTCAGCCTTTCGTCGGTCTTCGATTACTTTCGATTCGTTCTCTGGGAAGCGATATCTTAATCTTCCTATGAAATCCAAGGCCTGTAGAGAACGGCCATCTTCAGCAAGGTCCAAAAATAGACGGTGTGCATCCCTCAGGTTTATATGAATTGCTGTATCATCTGAAACATCTATAATAAAGGGTAGCGAATCTGTGACACGTGATAAAGAAACCGGTTGCTGTGGCAAGGTCCTCCAATAGCACGCATACCACCCCATTATGAAATGAGCTGGTAAAGGTAATTCACATTCACTAGCAGATTTGTCGTTCTCAATGATGAACTGGAGGATATCATCCAGGCTGTTGTACAGATGGGCGGCACTTGCAAGCCCAACACTACGTCGAACTCCTTGAGCCATCGAAGCTGCGGCCATAAAAACTTCGGGCCGTATGAACGCGCCCGGTCCGACTGGGAGACAATAAGAGCATAACCATGCGGATATAAAAGCAGCAAGCAGCACTGTACGTGTACAACCTTGCCTAAATCTCATGAGTTTATCTGAGAAGTAAAGGCAGAAAGGCATACGTTCCCCATTACCTCCCACACGAAAGTTTAGTTCTTTCAATAAAGGGTCTTCATGTGATGCATAATAAGAAGCTGGAAGCGGAATGCGCTGTTGACCCTCTAACTGCTCTGAATCTTCCAAAAAATAATCCACCCAGTCGGTTAATGAGATGCGTTGCCGAGGCCCATCTTCATTCTTCCCATTGTTACGCCAACTTAACTCAGCATAAGCCACGAAAAGCTCCTTCGCCACTATATCACTGATATTATCCTCGGGCACATATTCATCATACACACGCCCTGAGATAGGGATGCCCATAGCATCTTGAATAACCATCAAAGGGTAGCCCAGTTCACCTTGCGAAGTAACAAGGGTATGCCCATCTGAATTCCAAAAGGAAATAAATGCTTGGATCAATGGCCATGACAAGTTGACCCGATATATGCTAGCCAATATGCCTCCAAGAACACCAGCTTGCTCAAGACGGCTTCTTTCATAGCCTGACACTAGCATGACGCGAGCCCACAGTAAGAATTTTGGGCTCAATGATACACCAGTACAGATACGAGGAGTAACATCATGCCACCACGTCTTTGAAGGATGCTTTATAAATTCTTGTGCAGCTGTGATGACACTAGGACGTGGGACGCCATTATCATGAGGAAACCCATCAAGCGTTGGCTCTAGCGTAATAAAGGTTTTCTTCTGGGGACTGGATGAATGGGGCGGAGTTGAACTAACAGCAGCCCAACGTCGACGTGTCATCGTTAATGCAAGGGGCGGTGTCGCGAGAAGTTGAGGCGGATTTGTAATCGCTCCAGCTCCGATGAGTAGTTTGGGCCTCCTCAATAGATTATCAAGCTTCAGCGAAGTCGAGATGCACTGATTTACATCTTCTATGTAAGTACTTTGGCCCAACACTGGTGAAGCAGCTATGTCGGCAATATCTTGCTGTGGCTCATATTCAGTTCGCCAGATGAGGAGTTTATTACGATCCATACTTCCCTATAAAATGAAATAAAAATAAAATAATAAAAATAAATAATTAAAAAAGGGAATTCCAAACAGTATAACAAATAGTAAAAAAAAAAAAATCCAGCTAGAAAGAAATCAAGTGTGCATGCTCACCTGCTGCATCGGAGGATCGTCGTTCCCACTGTTGGTGTCGGAACTCGTACGGCTACCGGAAGGTTTGTCTGACTGTTCCTGGCCAGATGCGCTGAGGGCGTCACGGCTTTCAACAGGATGACGCACATCTTCATGTTGCACACGGCGAGCGCGGCGACGATGATCTCGACCCGCAGATTCATTGGCGCTTGTATGGTCTAGAGATTCAGGTGAGCTGATGTCACGGTGATAGGGTGAACGACTACGACGATAATCATTGTGCCGCCGCTCATGCTGATGACGACGAGCGCTGTCGTAATGAGTTGGTGACCAATTACGACGACGATAGACAGGTGAAGTGGCCCTTCGACTATGATCTTCATGATCGGTAGCCCAATTACCATAACGATCATATGGCCGCCGAGTAGGAGCGATCCGCTGCCGGCTCCATGGACGGGGTGGTCGAAAACGCGAGGATCCTCCGCGCTTCGGTCTCGACATTGGGTTGTTCGGGAAACGACCCGAACCCATCTGATGAAAATTAAAAAAAAAAGTATGGACATTCAGATAGAATAGAACAGAGCAATATAAACATATGGTAGCGTGTATGTATATATGATTTGGCATGAAGTACCTCAGCAAAAGAACGGAAGAATCCCTTCAGCAGACGAAGTTCTCTCTAGTCAGATGGCAAAAGACACCAGCAAAACGACGATGGAAACACGTTAAGGTACGTGCCCAGTCGGTAGCCTTGGGGTTTTATTTATAGCTTAGCCGAGATAAGGACGAGTACGATTCTATTCCAACAAAAAAAGAGTCCAAGTTTGGGTGGATCAGAGTTCGTGTTAAATAAGATTTGTTTGGATCTTCAAAAGTCTTCTGGGCAACCAACGACAGCTCAACTATAAAATATTTACTGGCGAATATGAGTTTGCCGGGGAAGTTGGTTAAGATATTGTCTACGTAAAAATACACATTTGCACCAAATCGAGTCCCTGCTCCTGTCGTGCATGAACTCAACTTGGTGGGGGGCATTTGTAAGATGAAATTTTGACATATCACAATATTATATATATATATGTTCCTAAAATAAAAGAGAGTTTCATTATGCCACGCATGCACGTATATATATATATATACACTATACTCGCCGAATACAAGGAATATTTTGAGCCGTAATGATTGATTAAGTAAGAAAAAAATCAGATTGAGTTCATCGCGTGTGTAGCACATGCATGGCGCCCATCCGTTGGTTCATTTGATTAAATAAGTATTTCCTTGATAATTAAGCCCAGAAGTATACATGAAATTAACCGGACTGGTTAACATTATCATTAGCAATCAATAATCGCAGTTATGGGCCGGAGATGACTAATGCACGGCCCATGCATGTAAGCCAGCGCACGAGATATCTTCCATAGCTGCCCCAGGAAACTCACGTGTACACGTACGTATCATCTGTACATGAACGGATACGCAAGCCGTATACGGCGACATGCACCATACGTCCGGAAAGCTAGCTAACTACAGAAGGATAAACACAATTCCCAACTAAGTCGTTCGTCTCTTGCGCTGGCCGTTCGGAAATATCTGTTCGAGACGGTGGGTGCAATCATACGTGAAAAACCGGCTAGATAACTCCTGCCGCCGCGTATGCATGCAGCATGCCGAGCGATCCGGCCGCGCGGCGCCGGGCGTTTCGCTTCCTCTCCGCGGCTTGCTAACTGAATGATGGCGGCGTGCTCTCGTTACCGGCCTCGGGTGGAGTACCCTAGCTCTTGCCTATATAAACACAGCTCCTCTTCCCTTGAGGGGGACGGATACGCACATCACAGCGCCTCCAGGCTGCCATTTACACAGCACCCAAATCCATTCGCACGCACGCACGTCGCCAGCCTGCATACACACCATCGCCGCCGCGCTTGGACACATACACACGACCGTCGTCGATTCCTCGCCGATAGCTGCGTCCACATCGTCGTCAAGCATTTCATCCTCACCGGCGAGATCGGCAACGTCATCTCCGGCAAGCCGGACATCTACAGCACCTCGTCTCCGGTGAACTCTTGTTCGTCGTCGCCGTCGGCAGCTCCCTCTTCATCAACAACCAGCAACCGACATGGCTGCACATTTCGAAGGTGAAATTCTTTATTTATTTTGATTTGTTTCTCTCATCTCTGCTTGGCTATGTGTTATAGATGTATACAGAGATCTTGCACGCATTCACGGCCAGCCATCGAGCTCCGGCGACGATAGAACCATGACGACACCGGCAGTCATTTCAATGGCGGCGACCATATGAGATTGTTCCGTATATGTGCCGTGCACTACGGCCCGACGGCGAAGGCACATGTGGTGGTTCGGCAACATTCATCTACAGCGAAAGCAGGTTGGCACCTCGCCAACATCCACAGCGAGAACGGCATGCAGTGCACTGCCCTATCGGCACCGCCAAAATGGCGATCAACACTGGAACGACGACCGCAACGGCGGCGGTCGTGCCAAAGATGTGCGGCGGCAACCTGTTGGTGCTGCCTTCATCCAGTTAGTAGCCAGCGTGGTGCAACGACGGTGGCGGAGCAACATGATGGCAGCCTGATATCACCACATACATGGGCAACGTGTATGATGGTCTAGCAAATTTTTAGGCCGATGAACATACCAGGCAGTATTCCAGCCATGATGATTTACGGCCAAAGCAGTGCTTTTCAGCTTAATTAGCCGTATCATTCAACAGTAACTCCGGTGATGGCCGAAACGGCAAGTATGATCGGTATCACGACCGTGAAGCAGTGCGTCCCAATGATGGCCCATCTTTGTAAATTTTCAGCAGCAGCTGCAACAATACATACACGTGTATGATATATGGCATATGTACGGCAAAGAAGCAACGTATGACAAGTATACAGTACCATGCAACTCCAACACGTGTACGAGGAAGCTAGAAAGCAAGAAGCTAATTAGTTCGAGTTGGCTATTTGAGTTTGATCGTCATTAATAAACGGCACAACCTGATTGAGGCCCCCGCCTATGGCGCATCATTTTATTCAGCCTGATAGTGCTGAGAGCGGCCAATATACTATTTGCAAAACATCTTCAAATAATTCTAAGTCATGATCACGCGCTCGAGTTCACGCGCATTTGTAAATTGGCAAGCCGACTAAGTGTTATGCCAATGATCTCAGAAATTCATGAACGGAGAAATCTCCTAAGTATCTCATGAGCACAAGTCTCACATTTACCATCAACCATATTTCCGCACCGTCAAGGCCGGTGAGCATATGAAGTCATCCTCTTTCCCACAGCGACGAGGCAGGGACGTCTTTTTCCCCTGATCGACGAGGCTGGGAGTTTTCTTTTCCGCGACCGACGAGGCCGGAATTATTTGTTCGTGACCGACGAGGCCGAACAATTGACTTCATTATGGGATCCGCATGACGAGGCCGGATACTTTTTGCTAGAGGCCGACGAGGCTCTAGCACTTCACCATTTTTTCGTTCATTTGTGCTTATGCATATACATGGAGACAATTCTCATTTGTTCAACGACGACCATAATGACCATCGGCATAGCTTAATCGGAGGTGTTCTGCGGCCCAACGCTGCGGATGTAATTAACTAGAGGCCTCTAGAGGCCCTAGGAACCAGAAGCTACACAATCCTCTGATTGTCAGATGGAACTCGGCGCAAATATTCATTAATGTGGGAAATTGTACTTTGTAATTCTATGATGAATAATAAAGCAATATTTCCCTGAATTTGTGTTCCTTGTGTTTTGTTGCACATTTACTTTATTTGTATACGTATGTATACTGGCACGCCTGCGCAAATCAGTACTAAATAGTACGACACGTTAGCTAAAGAGAAATCCCGCCGAGGTGATTTATTTAGCGAAACATATACAGACGGGGATAAACAAGGATGTGTGCCTAACCGGTAATCAGGACCATAAAGGTACACTGCATCCCGTCTGTTTTCCATTATCACATGATTTCCTCTCCACATTGGTTACCAGTACCAATGGGTATAAGTAACTGTCTAAATCTTGCAGGTGACAGGGGATCACCTGACTTCTACCGGTCTAAGCATGGCTAAGCATAGAACGGTATTTATCTAGTGATAACAGGGTGTTATTTCTGGACAAGGTATATATTGCAACAACGGTTTCATTCAACTCTTATAAACGTAAATGCACATCTCATAAAGTAAATTTACTCAAAAGTAATTCAGAAATAGAATAGGTAGATATATAGAATGTCCGGGGATTGCCTCGGCGAAAAGTGGAGGGTCCATGGTTAGGACACTCTGGCAGTGAGTCAATATCAGGTTCTTCGCCTTCAGGTGGCAACTCCTGTGGATTTTCCTCGATTATCTCGTACTCGACGAGATTTTTCTCTTCCGATCCTATATGTATGAATAGGATGTATATATGAAAATAATGCACTACGATATGCTGGACGAATATGATATGATGACATGAAGTGTGAAAAGATGCACCCATGTAACCCTAGTCAAATGACAAGTTTAAGTTGGCGTGGTTACATGAAATGATAATCTTGTTTTTATTTATTTTACTGAGTACATGCATATTTCTTCTCTGGTAGAGAAGTTCGTAATCCTACAGATCATTACTTAAACAGGCATGACATGATATTTACGATAAAGTTGCAAGCCAACAAAACCTATTCCTATTTGCTTATTAAAGCATAAAAAGTTGGCTTTAGTTCATAAAGCAAGGTTAAACTAGCAAAGCATCATCATTGCCATGGAACAGCAGGGGTGGATGTTCCATGGTCTTCACACAACATACCAAAGTTGCTTAATTTGATTATACATCATTTCCATGTGTATTTTATTTGTTAAAGAAAACATTAATTATAATAGGCTTAAAATAGTTATAATAGTGAAAGTGTTCAAAACAGTACCAAACTTTTTGTGAAGGCATACAGTGGTATTTATATCACATACAATAAATTTCAGAATTTTTAGAATAATATTTTAAGCTACAAAAATCACTAAGTGTCCCTTTTATTAATTAAAAGGATGATTTCTAGTTTCTGTAAAAAGTACTGGAAAAGCCTATTTAATATTTTTATATAATAGTATACACTGTGCAGAGCATACACCTAATTTTTCATGATTTTATCACTTGTATTTATTTAGATATGAAAATAACAAAAGTTGATACTATTCATATATTTAAGAAATTTATAAAACAAAAGAAAAAGCGAAAACGCGCGCGGCTCTGATTTGGCCCAACTCGACCCAACTAGCACAGAAGCGGCCCAAGCCGGCCTCCGGCGCAGCGCCTACCGGTTTTGCAAAAGAGACCTTCGTCTTTTAGAAAATAAACCCGCAGTCCATTATACTACTATTGATTCAAGTCACTGACGTTGCAGATAACCCCTAGGTGTCTTCAAATTTGAAAACAGTGGTCCCTGGGCTCTCCCCGAGTTGACCAGAGCACCGGAGCTCTTTGACCGACGGTTGCCCGGCGATCCAGGGCATCTCTGACCATGATGAGGGTACCTACAGGTTCCTGGAAACCTCCCGCATCGATAGAGCTAGGTTTTAGGGCCAGTGGTGGACTTTGGTTACGATGGCGACGAACAGAGCGGCACGGCGGCGCTGCTCGTCGGTGTGCCCACCGTTTCCGGTGATGACAGGCTCAACAGAGCACTGTCCTAGCTTCGTGGTGATCCGGTGAGGCTCTAGGGTGAGTTTTGGGGCTCGGTTTAACATTGGTAAAGCTCCGACGTGTGCACAGCGGCTCGGTGGCGAGGACATGGCGGTGGCAAGCCATGTTCCGGCCGAACGATGGCGGTAGCGTTTAAATTTATTGATCCTACAGCTACTACGACTCACGCATAGCACAAAACATGCATCAAAACGCAATGAAACGGCACAGAGGGAGCTAGTCTCAGGCATCCGCATGGTTTAAAGGAAGAACAAGAGCACAGGGATGGCGAGCGAGTACTGGGAGCTCACCAGCGGCCTAACGGCGATGAGGTCGGGTTCGCTGGATAGCGCAGCTCGTGGCGAAGCTCTGTGCTCAGTTAATTTGGAAGTGGTGCAGTGAAGTGGTCCAATTTGGCCGGCGACCCGAGGCGGACGGCGGCGGACCGAGGTAAGGGACGAGGAGAAATGTGGCGTGCTCATCGGTATTTATAGGCAAGGGACGGCAGGGTTACGTGGCCAGCAAGTTCGCGAGCTCGGTGACGCGGTTAGGGAGGTGGCAGGGCCGGAATGGCGTCGGGGTGATGGACGGTGCCGGCGGCGCCACCTCGGTTGGCCTGAACAGAGAGAGAGCGGCAACGGGGAGTCTCCACCGCGTCGGAGAAAGGGCAACGATGCTTCTCTACTTCGTTGCCAGCGAGGGTATGGCCTTAACTGCACTGGAGGTGTGGCCAGAGGCACGAAATGCCGGCAGCGCCACCTCCTCGCCGGTGCACAGAGAGGGAGAAGCAATGGCGAGCCGCCACCGTCGAGTTCAAGTCGGCAAGGGTGCTTCTCCACGGTCGACAGCGAGGCTAGGCATTAACTGGGCTAGAGCCATGGCCAGAGGCGTGACCGCGGCCGACGGCCTCGCTGGCGACATGGCAAAAGCCGTGAGCAGCGGCGGTAAGGGCAGGCACATGGGTTTGTTACTGTAGCAGAGATTCTTTTCTTTTCTCCTTTTCAAATAACTCCCAAATTCATATAGAAACTTGAAAAATTTCAAAAATAAAAGTTGTTCAAAATTTCAAATACTACAACTTTGCTTTTTGAACCATATCCAAATTCTGCCTAGATTTTGAAATGAAATTTTGGCCTAAAAGAAATTATTTGCAATTTGATTTGAAATTCAAATTTTTGTCTAACAACTACAAAAATTTCCTATATGAAAGTTGTTCCAAATAATGAGCTTAACAACTTTACTTTTTTACACCAAAGTCATATTCTCAATAATTTGGAAACTAGGATTTAACTTTGAATAGGTATTAATTTGGTTTTTCTTTTATTTTCAAATAAATCAAACTTGAGGTTTCAAAATCACCAATTTAAGATTGGATTTAGGTCTAGGTTGTTAAACCAAAGTTGTAGCAAATATTTTTCTTTATCACTTCTATTTAGGGTCCAACCTCATAAAAGGCTTAGAAAATAAAATCCTATTTGGGTCAACTTAGGGCTTTTATGTGAATATAATATATTTTCCATTTAGCCCAAAGTGAATCAAAATATCGTTTTGCTAGCCAAACTATCAACTTGATTTGATCATGAATTTAGGTTGATCAATACCACTCAAATAAATAAATCACACATAAACATGAAATAATCAACACATAATTTTAGGGAATAGTGAAAATGAAAATATTTCTTTCATTTGATCATGATTATGGATGATAATGAATGTTTATGTGTGCAAATGTAATGCAATAAGGTGATTAACACCTAGGGTGTTACATTAACTGTCTACACAGTCCTCACCGTGTCTGATGAAGATGACGAATATTTTCCGGAAGAGAGGATAGACATGATTTGGTTAGGCTTTCTAACAACATCTGAAAAATAGTGGGTATTATTATATTTTATATGGATGCCTGTGCCTAAAAAATGGATGCCACTGAAAATTGTTTTTAACATAGTATCGATACAGTGATATATATTTTTCTCAATTAAATTAGGCGCTTTTGGCACTATTAATATTAGAAAAAACTAACTTGAGATATTAATGCATGGCGTGTGTTAGAATTAAAATAAAGACAGCCCCCGAGTATTTCATTAAGGAAGATCTACATAGAGTCAAACCCAGAACCTACATCCTGCCTGTTTGCGCTTGAGCTCTAATATATACTCCATGTACATGCTTTGCCCTTGACATCGCAGCCGATCGAAGAAGATGTACATTATTAGTAATAGTTTATTACACCGCAGCATGTGATGATCCAGTTATATTATATGTATTATTTGTTACTCTAGTCATGTGATAGTCATTAGCCTATCCCAATTAATTTAATGACGCGTCGTAATAATATATGAGCTGCTGCCGAAGTCTTGAGTTAAGGACGCCGGCGCGCATGCAGTTGCAGTGGTGGTATGTATATTATTATAATAAACTGTATATTATACGACAGTACAGCATGCCGGGTTGGAGCAGGTCGCGTTGTTTCAAAACAATCATCCAACCATATTTTTCGTATTTAGCTAGTTTTTTTCCAGCAGGATTTAGCTACCTATATGATCTACTATACTATACTACAAAACTCTTCTTAGAGACGGTCAAAATTCATTTGTATTGTATGAACCGTCTCGCAAGGACCTATAGAAATCAAGAATTTATAGGTGCATTTTCTGTAATTTTTGGAGGAACATCAGTCTATAGAAATTAATCTTCCAGAGTGGTTGGAAACACAAGCTGCATCTAAAAATGCATTTGCATGTGTGGTTGGGAAGACCATCTGTTCTTGAATACTTTTTTAATCTTTAATTTTTTTTTCTATTTGGTTGTGTATTTGTATATGATAGATTTTCTAAATACATAAATTCACATACAAAGCCATCAAGCTCATAAAGATTTTCTAAAGAAATAAATTCGCATACAAAGCCATCAAGCTCATAAGTTCACATACAAGTAATATTGTAAACCCACATACAAATAATCTCATAAATCCATGTTCAAATTATCTCAAAATTCACATACATGTAATCTTATAAAATCCATATAAATCTTCTTTTATGGAGGAGTAATATTTTCATGAATTTTCATTTTTAGTAGTAGGTACATATATTGCATTGGAAATCCATTTTAAAAATAGACAAGCAAGATACATGATGCTTGGAGTCATAATTTTTTTAGAAGAGCTTGGAGTCATAATAACTAAATAAGATGGCTCGATGGATTCTCTCTCTCTATGAGCTCAATATAATTTATTGCATAGGAAACAGGGGCGTTGTGTCTGGCCCAATGCAAACTATAGATTGGTAACTGGGCTGCTATCTATGCCTCAATCAAAGACTACCAAGGAAGGAGTAGGCGAAACGTCTGGCCCAAATAATTATAAATTTGGTAACTGGGCTGCTATCTAGGCCTTAATCAAGGACTAGGCGCAACGTGGGTCCCAAATAATTGTAAACACAGCAGGCTCTTGGTGGCCCAGAAACAGATGGTCGAAGAACGAAGCTCGCCACCGCCAAGGACGAAGGAAGAATTTTTACCATTATTATCATGTACAACAGTAGAAAAATGGGTAGCTCGGCTCGGAGCACCGTGTCCAACTCCAGCCGCATCTCCACGTCCAACCTGCCGGTTGCCGTTGAAGGAGAAGGTCACGGCGAGCGTGAACTCGATCGTCGGAGCTAGCTGTTGTCGCCGCCGGCCGCTGCAGCTCGAACGCCGGCGTTCAGCCAGCTAGGCTAGCTGTTCTTTCGGGGTTGTCCCCTCGCAAGCGTGCCTGGCCGTGCGGCAGCTGTGTGCGCGTGGCGGCCATGCGCTGGCAAGCGGGTGAACGAAGGCACGGCCATGGCGAGCAGCGTTCCATTGCACATAAAGCACGAGTAGTATGTTTGCTAGCAATGACAAAAAGTCATACACAAAACCAGATATAACGCATATATAGTATATACTACGTCGCGACTAGATGATCGTGCAGTACATGTATGTATATATACAGAGAGACACGATATATATGATGGTGAATTATTCATGCGCATGCATGCTCTACCTACAACAAGTAGGTAGGCAGCAGCAGTATATATAGTACTAGCTAGGTAGGTAGCTAGGCGCATTTGAAGCCGGCGGGCACGCGGCGGCCGCAGTAGTTGACGAGGAGGGCGAGGTCGACGTCGACGTCGAGGTTGATGCCGAGGACGTTGGCGTTGATGGCGAGGCAGACGCAGACGGCGGCGTCGAGGTCGAGCAGGCCGGAGATGAGGGAGCAGCAGGGCTCCTTGGGCGGCCCGCCCACCACCGCGTGGATCAGCCCGTCCAGCACGTCGGCGCACACGCCCAGCTTCACCGCGTTCATGGGGCACTTGCCGTCCGGGATCGGGCAAGGGTGACCGCCGCACGCCGCCGCCGGCGCCACTCCCGACGACAGAAACTGCAGAATTACCACCGCCGCCACCGCGTAGCTGCCGGCGGTGGCCACGCTGCGGCTGCTGGAAGAACTACTACGCCTCGCCATTGCTGCTGCTACGAGATAGCTAGCTAGCTAGCGCTAGTGATTTTGATCGATCGATCGATCAAGTTTGTGTGTGCTGTGCGATTATTGATGATCAGCATGGAGGGTATTTATACCCAAGTTTGATCTATCTAGTCTAGCTAATCAATCGTATACGTGTACTTACGACATAGCAAGATACCATGCAGCCGGCCGGCAGGTAGCTAGACGTACGTATCTCGCTCGTGCATGTGCATCCATTTTCCAGCACCCACCTTGTCGTTTACATCCGATCCAGTGCCAATTATTTGCTCACCACTTGCGTTGTTAGTATTGTAGTTAGTCCTTTTAGCCACCATGTCGTAACCGGAAAAACACCATGCCCAAATTCATTTTCTTTATTAGAAACAGTATAAAACTCTGCCCCCGCGTCGCTCTCCTCTGAAAAGATTTATTTATGACAAAAACATAATAGTAATCCCTGTGTCCTGAAAAAATGATTCTTTTCTTCCGAGCAGTCAAAATATCACTAAAATAATAGAATTTTTTTTTCATAATGATAATAATAAAGTTATATGAAGATATAAATATTAGATATCATTTTCTATAAACCTTATCAAACTTAGGATTGTTTGACTCAGAAAATAATATTTTCGTTATTCCGAGAGAAGATATTGTCATTAGATACACCATGACAATGAAATACATTTTCATATATAGTTTGCTTATGAAATTTTAACCTTTTTATATAAATTCGGCCAAACTAAAAAGGTCTGACTTAAGTCAACTCTTTGAAATTCAAATTAGAGGGAGTACCAAATATTAACCTCGCTGGTTTTAGTGTAGCTAGATCGAATAAGTAGGTTTATTAACTAGGCATCTCCATTCATGCAATCTATGGCAGGTCAGGCTGTAACTGTAATCACCACATGTATCGAAGTGATCATATTTACTGGCAAATGGCCTGTTATATATCAGAGTAGGTACACACGCCTGACCTGGCTGACCAGTTCCAAGCTATCCTCTCTCTCTCTTGGTCGTTCTCCGTCTCCACGCCAAATAGACAAAGAGAATGCTCACCTTGACTACAAGGTTCAAACGGTTGCCCGTGACCCCCCGCCGGCCAACAACATCCAAACATGTAAGACAAATATTATATGTTTTCACGCAGGGACACGTCTCGACTCTCGAATTCTCGATCCATGGACAGACTTAGAAATGCACTTACAATATGACAGCCAGCACCAGCCATTCAGCTGGCTGGTCCAGTCAGCACCAGCCAGCCATTTAACACCAGCCAGCCATTCAGTAATGTTTTTCTCTCAGAACAATCAACCAGCCAGCCAGCCGAACAGAGTGGTACAATATGACAAGAAATCAGCTTTCAGTGAACATCGCCAATAATACAACACAAACACTCTCATACACTGGTCATACTAAAAAAAAAGGCAATCCGGTACATTTTTCTGCATGCAGATTTTGCTTCCCTGGACTGTTTCTAACAAACAATTAGCTATTTATCGTACATGTGTTACCGTGAGTTTGTTGACTTTCTGCCAGTATTGTATTGCTTCCTACAAAATTCTTGACCTTCAAATAGACCCTACACGGTTAACAACCCTAACAAAACTTTCACTGCCACATCACTGTTAACAGCCAATCAGGCAGCTTCATCATGCCAACAGCACTCTGGCAACAGCAGCAAATTAAGAGCGCTTAATTCACTATGAGCTTTTGACCTAGCCCCGGACACAAACACAACCATCAAAACATTACAAGTACAAAGATGCTGCAAACACTATGTCCCTCTTGATCTTGTTGACTGCCTCCTCGAGTTTTGCTTCTAACTCGGTTTCCCCAATGGACTTTGATGCCAGAATCAGCTGCTGCAGAACCTCCTCCAGCCTCCTGATGGCCCTGATCAAGCTTCCTTCAAACACTTGGGTCATCTCCATGATTTGGTAGAACTTTGACCCTCTGGCCCATGAATACACCGCTTCCATTATGTCAGGTCGGAAAGAATTAACAACACTTTCCACATCAATTTGGATCTGTCATCATCGACAAGAGGAAAAAATCAAGGTTTCAGCAGCATGATCCAATTGACACACGAGGCAGCAATTTTATATTATGGTTTGGTAGCATTAACTACCTTGCATTCAAGCTGAAGGTTAGCAACCCTTCTTGCTGTCTCCTGCAGCTGGTAGAAGAGCAAATCAAGCTCCTCTCTTGGCTTCGGGGCATCCTGGAGCTTCTCCTGCCAAACAAAGCAAGAAAGCAGTGCCACCATCTGCTCTACTGTAGCATCCTTCAGAGCACCACTAAACATAAGCTCTGTCAATGTAAGCTCATCAGCTGAACTTATCTCACAGGCTACTTTGCCCTTCACTTCCACAACATCATCACTCGTAACGTATCTGAAATAAAGAGATCTCTTCTTCAGAAATTGGAAGCATGGCAGTATTATCTGATATAAAAGATAAAATTTGCAGCATGGTATCTTACAGAAGCAACATCAAGCGTATGTATGCACATAAATTTTCCCACAGAAGAATAGGTTATGAATACACAGACAAGAACACATGGTAAAATTCTATTTTAAATTGATAGTGAGATTTTTAGAACTCAATACAGAACAGATAAAATTTCATATATTATTTAATGGAACCAAATTTTACAAGATGCTTCTAACTTGGTCAAAATAGCCAACTAGTTATGTGTTGCGTCTGTCTTTTCAAATCTGAATGTCAGTGCCCGCGTATTATATGCTTAGCTGGTCGAGGATTATATATGTAAGTAGGGCACTTCATCTTAAAAGTACCAAATCAGCAAATCCTGACGAAGAATCAATTTTATGTCAGAATAAAATGCAATACCCCAGCCTGCGAAGAACACGTTTCCGAGCCTTGAGTTCATCCTTGAAAGCTAAAGCGGTGGAAGACCGCATTGTTTTCTTTATGGACTTTATTTTGGCTGATAGTTCTTGCTTAGCATGAAAGACTTTCAGCTTTTGCTGGATATGTGGAGAGTTACGGATGTCGTGCTTCTCAAACAAGCTCTCCAGAGCTTCTATTCGTCTGGAAGCTTTCCGAAATGATTTCGATTGTACCTAAAAAGGAAAGGTTTCATCAGAAAAACATAAACACAAACGATCTGATAACATGCCTAAGCATTTTCTTACTTTCAAATCTTCTTCTGGATCCAATAGAGGCACCCCATCTTTGGCAAACCTTGAAAGGACTTCTTCAACTTTCCTCAAGGTGTTTTCTCGAGCTTCTACAGGCAAAAGATCCTTAGGTATGTACATCCGTATGCTACTTAGGCCATCAATCTGTTTATTTAGTTGGATCCCATCATTAGCAAAGGGGCAGCTTAGCAAGGAGATAAAATTATCAGCATTGATCAAATGTGAAAAGTAAATAACCTGTGAAAGTGGCAATGAAACTACAACTGGTTCTCCACGCGCTCTGAGAGGAACAACCTTCATTGTTTTCTTACCATTGTTGTCCTTAGTTACAGAACATCTGGTAAGGACATCAACCGTGTAATCAGAGTCCTCAGGCCTCCTGTCTGCAAGATCAAAACCAAAGTAAGGAGAGGAAACAACTACTTTTCCATTTCAGCGGTGACTTTTAAAGGCATAGATGAATAACATTACTGTTTCAGAAATTAAAACTAGGTGTACTTGCTACAAGTTGTTAACAATTGGAGATGCACAAAATCCACTCCGTAAAAGAGAGGTTGATGAAGCTATGCTATGGGAATAGTTGATGAGAAACAAACCAAATCAAGTTTATTTAGATCAGATTGTCAAGAAAGATACACTATATCTGTACATTTTTCAGGATAAGTGAAGTCCCTCTCATCTGAGATCAGAATGTTTCTCAGTTCTATGTGTAACTCTGAAGAGGCACTCAGCTACCGGTCAATTCATTATCAAAGGCTAGAGACTCGGAACAACTGACAAGGGTCATAACTTATGTCACAATTGGCAAAGCTCATGGACATGAGCAGATCATAGGACAAGGATGAATGAACCTATATTATCAGAAAAACATAGCGGTAAACAGTGAGCAGGAATATCTGTTGGACTGCTGCTTAAGCCTGAAATTTCTTCCAATCCACAAAACATATATCCTACATGAATCCTCTCATGGAATGAATTACCAACAAATTGTAGGTAAATCATTCTGTATTCTAAGCATATAAACAAAATAGAAAATCATATTAGAGTAACAGATTAAAATGAGATTATTGTTTTAACTTATGTACCTTCAGCATGGGATTTCACTTTTTCAAAGTTTATTATAATTCCCCATGTGAAATTTTCATCAATGGAAAAGTTGGCTGGCTCATCTGTACTATATTCAATGCGGACAAGCCTTCCGGGTTGCAAGAAAGGCAGAACATGTTTCGGATAGAGAACAATATCATGGACATCCTTCTTTAAACTCCTGTGCTGCTGTAGGAGATCATAATAATCCTTCAAGCTCTCCTCTTCCTCAATGACCATGGAATTTCTCTCTGATTCCAGTTCCTTGATTTGCTTCTGCACATAATTCAGACAGAGAGCTATTGTAAGTTTCAAGAAGTGCTTTAGGCTTCCTTGGTGGGTTTTCTGTGTTTCTTTCCTGATAGAAGTCCCTATGGTGACCAAAAGGCAATAATATAGGTGCCAACATTCAGTCTACCAGGCTATCAGCACAACTTACTGTGATGGCATGTAATGGTCCAAAAGTGATCTTACTGCATGGGTGCATCTCTGAAGCACTCTGGAATGTGTCAAATAATGCTCGAGTGCTCATGTTCTATTTTTTTAACATGAAACATCATACATAGGGAAAAACTAAACTACAGTGGGGTGGGAAGGAATATTTTTGAACTTCGGAGAAAGGATGGCCTGTTTTTGGCCTTCATACTAAAGTATAACAATCTACTATGTTATAACAATCAACTTTGCTCCCCCAGTGATTATTTCCCTTAAGACACTTGCTAAACGACAACCTAAAGGGGCCATTGAAATAAATTTGCAGAAACATATGAAGCGTGGACTGTGGAGCAGGTACAGAAACAGTGTAATAATATTACAGGTTTCAATGGGTGGCAAGTTAATAAATGGATGAATTATGTGGTTCATGGCTGTAAGATGACCACAGAAATATTTGGGAGTATAAGTACAGCATTTCAAAGAAAAGGAAATCATTTACGGACCTCAAGATCAGGGAGAGAACGATCAGCCTGAAACTGATAAAACGAATGTCGGAGGAGCTTTTCTGGATCCCCATCCTCAGATCGCATTTGATTTAACAGCATGTTGTAGCTCAGATGAAAGGCACTAACAAACAGAAAGGTAGTTGTGTGAGAGCATGCAGAACAGAACATATTTCAACACTTAAAAGTGATAATAAACTTATTGAGGCAAAAGAATGAAACAGAGGGAAGATCTGAATTTGGATATTGATACGCTAACGCGATATTTTAAGGGTGCAAGTAACAGGCATAACACAAATTGCTAACATTATCTACAGAATATAAGAACAATGTTAACCAAGAACTTTATCGCACTGGGAGGATGTCCATCCCAGTCCTAATCTTGTGTTCCAGATTTTTTTTTTTTTTTTCATTCAGACCACTCAACCAAACTGGATGAAGTATGTCAAAGCTTCAGAAAAGCCAGGATGCCATGATACTGACCTGTTCAAACTATCTGCACTTCCTTTCAGCATCATTTTGGCAGTTGAAGGTTCCATTTTCTCGTCTACCATCAGTATACAGATACCACGCTGATCAATACCTCGACGACCAGCACGGCCACTCATTTGGATGTACTCTCCACTCGACAACCATCTGAATCGGTCTCCATCAAATTTTCGCACATTGGTAAACACAACAGTCTTTGCAGGCATGTTCAAACCAATACTGAATGTTTCTGTGGCAAACAAACACTATAACACCATGTTTTAATCTCAGGAAGAAATAAAAAAGGCACAGCACACAGCATAGCCTTAAACAAGATAGAAAGGAAACATTTATAAAATGCTCAGTGGAAGCACAGAATCACTAGGGAGAATATGTATAATAGAACATGTGAACACATTTCTCAAGGTATAAAGACAGCCCATGACATTAGTCAGAGACGAGAACCACTCTGATCTAAAAATAACCAAATAAAATCTGTTATTTCAGACCTTGTGCCCTCCCCCCCACACTCTACTTAAATTTGGAAGTGGAAATGAACATAGAAGCCTAGAATCACCAAAAATCTGATCTATCCATTTCATGTTTCACATCGAAGAATCGTTGTCTTCATATGGAACTAGAACACAGTAGCAACAAGCAGAATCTACTCTCTACTAGGAATCAGGCAATATACAGCCTAACCTTTTTGTGCATGAAATTCTTACTTGATGTAAAAGTGCAAGATGTATATAAGAAGTTATGAACATCTATGTATTACTATCATTCCCCCGAATAAAAAGTAGCTGTATGTGTTCAAATACCAATAGCAATAAGCTAATTATGAGGCTAAGAAATAACAGGAACTTGAGGCATCACGAGATCCATAAAATGTGCTAACCTTAATGAGGCCCTCCTGGAAGAGTATCTCAATAACTTCCTTTAAAATGGGTAACAGACCAGAATGATGCACGCCAATGCCTCGTTTCAGTAAGGGGAGCATGTTTGAAACCTGCAAAAGCTCCAGTGGCTCAGTTTTAAGATGGAACTATCAATTCATAGCATTATCTACCAGTACTTCTACTGGTTCGTATATTATAAATAGAAATGTACTCCCTCCGTCCCTTTAAAAGAGTCGTCATTGGTGTGCGTGCCACAAGTTTGACTCGATTTATAGAAAATGTGTGTAACATGTGTATCTCGAGATAAATTTATTAAAAAACTAGATTAAACAATCTTTCTAGTGATACTAATTATGTACTACAAATATTAATAGTTTTTAATATATATTTGGTCAAAGTTGTTTCTCGGGAAGCGAAAACGACTCTTTTTGATGGACAGAGGGAGTATACCAGTGTAGATAGCCTAAAAAACATAAAACTGACATCTCACAGTAATGTCCAGTTGTCTACAGTGTTAAATTCCAATGTGTGTGTTGTTTAAGATCAGAAACTGGTACATAAATGAGAACTTGCCTGAGGAAGCTTTTTGTCATCATCAGAAAGCATATCCATAGCACTCCAAAAAATTGTTTCGATGTTTGCCTTCTCGTCATCCTCATTCAAGTCCATCTTAGCCATCTATCACACAATGGAACATAGTCAAAATCAACTGAATTAACTCAATATCTTCCTCCAGACCACAGAATTTTCCAGTTCTCCAAATTAAATAATAATGTACAAAAGAGCATACCTGCATAGCAAGAAATTCACATTCCCTTTTGCTAAAGCTAAAAAGTATCACGGGATCATATTGGCGCTGAATTATCATTTTCACCATCTTGAATATGTCACTTTCCTCGCTAGATTTGCCTGCCATGATAACTTTCTGCCACTTCCCATTTTCCTTCTTCTTGGCACTCTCGCTGGCAGGGACAAGGGCATTCAATGCTTTCTGAAAACTGTCCTCTCTGAACTTGCCCTTCTCATCCACTACAAGGTATAATCCATCCCCTCCAGAAGGAAATACATAGTGCTGAAGGGGTGTAGGTCTATAGTCGGTGTATACTATATGACAGGGTTGCTTATGTACCTGAAAAAATAGAACAAACTACATTATTAACAAAATGGCATATGTCCTTAAAGCATATGTGAATGCTTGACCATGTCTATAGATGAATTTTAACAAGTACATGAGTTCAAAGCGAAAACGATGGCAACAGAAACATGGAGACAAATAGGCAGCCTTGGGAACAGACCTTAGCTACCCAATCAGCAAACTCCTTGGCATTAGGTACAGTTGCTGAGAGGAAGACAAAGCGTGAATTCTTGGGAGCCATCACTATACTCTCCTCCCAAACCACTCCTCTCTCTCTATCCCGCATGTAATGCACCTCATCAAATATAATCCAGGCAACTTCCCTCATGACCTCAGATCCCTTGTATTGCATGCTCCGCCAAATTTCTGTGGTCATGACCTGCATTGCCAGGACATGCTTTTAAGTGCCAAGCATAAATAAACAAGTGATTGAAAGAGTCGTGAGTACAGGAGGCAATACCAGGCAGGAGGCATTCGGCTCAATCGTGACATCCCCAGTCATGAGCCCAACATCAGAGAACTCTTCTTTGAACTCCCTGTACTTTTGGTTGCTCAGTGCCTTGATGGGAGACGTGTAGATGACCCGCTGTTGGTTGCGCAAAGACATTGCTATTGCATACAGCGCGACCACTGTCTTTCCGGCAGACGTATGAGCTGAAACCTGGGCATCCCCAAAAGAGAAGTAGAATTTACTATGAGCACTCAGCAACCATGGATGCTAATCGGCCAACAATAGATGGATCAACAGCAGCCCAATGAAATTTGAGGAGGTTGCTACCTAATCCAATCGAGAGGGGCCATTTGAATAGAACTAAAGATATTAATTTGACATATGCACCGAGCTGGGTGGCTAAATGAAAAGCACTGAGAGAAGATAAAATTGGAGCCGATTGGTACCATGACGGATTCGCCACTGTCAAGACAGCGTATGGCCTCGGCCTGGAAGGGATCGAGCTGGAAGGGGAACTTCTTTGCTGGCTCAGAGGCGTCAGCGCCGCCGGCAATGGCGCGGGACGTAGAGGCGGACGCGTCGTAGCCCTCCGGGTAGGAGACGTCGTGCACGCAGGCGACTGGTTCCGCGGCCGCGAGAGTTGTGGGAGCGGGAGGCTCCTGTGTGGCGGCAGCAGCGCGCGGAGCTTTCAGAGGAGAGGCCTCGTCGGCGGCTCCGGGGCCGTCCGGGGCCTTGCGCTTGAGAATATCCATGGCGGCGGCGGCCGGGAGGTCTAGTCTAGGGTTTAAGGAGCTGGTTTGGTCGCGCGCGTGGACCGTGGAGAAAGAGCTGTAAGTTGGACCCACCTGTCTGCAAAGCCGCATGGAGCCCCGCTTGACTGGCCGTGCCAGGCTGTTTGTTGAGCTCCCACGGTACCACTACCGGAGAGAGGAGGCATTGGCATGCAGCATGCTTAACCGCCCAGATTTGCACATTACCCTGGCTCGCCACGACAACAGAAAGAACATGCTGCTATATTTATTTATTCAACAGAATATCGAAATATGATGAGGAGCTGCTCTTTCTGACTCGGGCTCCAAAACCGAAGCTGGAGTGGCGTGGCCGCACCGAGCTGTCTCCCTGCCGGCTGCCGCGTCACGTCACGTGCAGCGCACACACAATCCGCCGCCCGGCCGGGCCCCCATCGCCAGTCGAGTCGCCTCCACATTCCTTCCCTTCCCAGGCTGCTTGCTTGCTTTGCTGATCAGTCTCTCTCTCAGTCCACTCCTCACTTCACTTCCCGGTCCCCGAGCCATCTGATCTGCTCTGCCCCACCCATCTCCGTCGCCGTCGCCATGGCTTCCCACCGCCACCTCCTCCGCCTCCTCGACGACCCCTTCTTCCCCTTCCCGCCGCCGCCACCTTCCTCCTCCTCCTGCCCGTTTCTCCTTGACGACCACCCCTCCGCGTTTCCCGCCGCCTCCCCATTCCCCGACCTGGACGACCTCCTCCTGGCCCCGGCCCCGGCGCCGGCGCCGGCGCTCGACCCCTTCTTCGCCTTCCCCGCCACCCCGTCCCCCTACACCCCGCTCCTCCTCCGCGACCTCACCGACCGCGTCGCCGCCCTCGAGCTCGCCGTCGCCGCCACCGCGCGCCGCCGCCCCGAGCCCCCCGCCACCCGCAAGCGCACCTACGTCACGGAGGCCGGCGGCCGCAAGGTCAAGTGGACCTCCGTCGAGAAGCCGCGCGCCGGGGAGCGGACGCTCCGCTGGGAGGCCGAGATCAAGTCCCCCGACCACGACGGCTTCGACCGCAAGTGGAAGTGGGAGGCCAAGGGCGGATCCTCCGCCGCCGGTGGCGCCAGCAAGCTCAAGTGGGGCGCCGCGGTCAAGGGGAAGGGACTTCTCGAGCCCTGGTCCCAGTCCTACTCCTGGGAGGAGGACTTCACCGCCAGCGACAGCGACGACCAAGAGGAGGAGCGTGCGGGCGCGGCCGACAAGAACAAGACCAACAAGGTCACCGTGAACAAGGAGAAGAAGGAGGCCAAGGCCGTCAAGAAGGAGAAGAAATGCCCCTTCGCCACCGTCAAGATCGAGGAGATCTCCGATGACAATGACGCCGGATGCGTCGCCATAAAAAAGGTCAGATCACCTTTTCTTCTGCATTCGTCATTCTTCCTTACTGCCGACTGGCTGTGTTTTCGCTTTTCAAGGGTTTTACTGCATTATACTAGAATGGTGGTTGGGGCCAAAAAAAGGTTTACTTTTTTTTTTATTTATTTCGATCTGAAGAAAAAGGTTAGATTTGTAGCAGGATTAAGAGATCCATAGACGCTTGTTATTATGGTTTTACAAGAGTTTGGTGATGTTTTACCGTTCTGGATCCGCATTCCTGGCTTCTTGTACTGACGTGCATTTTTCCCTCTGATGAGTGAAGGCATTTGCTAAGGGCAACGGCAAGGGCAAGAGGAAGGAGCTCTCCCCACAGGACGCTGCACTGCTCATCCAGATGACCTACAGGGCTCACCTTGCTCACCGCTCCCTGGTGCTTCGCTGCCTGCGCGACCTAGCTGTGGCTAAAGCCAAGCTCAAGGAGCTCAGGTCCCTGTTCTATAACATCTCCTACAGGCACCGCATTGCGCGTGACCACGAAGAGCGCCAGAGGTTCTCTGAGAAGATTATCGTACTGCTCATCACCGTCGATGCGCTCGAGGTGAGCTGCATGTTTTGCCATTGTGTTTCCTCAGTTACATTGTTGGGTTGCGAGTTGAGTTGTTGCATTGTTTTTTATGCAGCCTAAATTTAAAAGTTTCCGGTGCTGCGCTAGTATCTGAAGTTGTTGGTTAAACCATTTAAGTAATATTATCACATCGTGAGGGAAATGGAAACAGTTGTACAAGGATTAACAAGTTATTGGGGATCATCTTTGTTGTCTACTTGCGCATGTTTTTGTATGCCCAAGACCTGAAAACATACAAAAATTGTTTTACTTGTGACAGTTTTTTTTTTTTTTTTTTCTGGATAGTATAGTCACTGATGCTGTGAGATCGAAATCTTTAGTATTGTCTTGTACTTAGGCAATGCTGTGAGGAGAGGCAATGCTGCATATTTCCTGCGAAGCCAACTTTGCACAGTAGTACAACATTTATGTCTGGTATCTGATTGATCAGTAAGCAGAAATCCATGCCATTTTTGTTCTTTTAGAACTTATCTACTGTTTATGTTGTAGGCTTCCAGCTTTCCATGGCAATTAAATGTAATGGAAGCCATCTAAATAGCTTCATATGTTTCTAGATATTCAAGCATTTTAACCCTGCACCGCTTAAAGTTCTAAAGACTTTTTTTTTTTGAATTCAAATCTATCTAGTATCTAATGATAATGCCATGAAAGTGAAGAAAAGGTGAAAAGTGTTAGGACTCTGTCTGTCTCATAAATTTTGTGTGCCCTGCCATTACCCTCGCTACTTCTGCAGTAGTGTTGCACTCAAATTAGGATTAGCCTCTGTTTCCTTCCTTTGCTCTGATCCTTCTTTTGTACTAAACATGTACTTGCCACCAACCTAACTGTTTTGTCCATAAAATCCCTTCTTGTATCTCATTTTATCCCTGTGTTCCATATAACCAGTAAAAGTGAATGGTGGTTGGCATGCATAAATCATAATACCTGTTCTTTCTGGTTTTTGTGGATTAGCCTCAGACCCTGACCATCTTTGGTGCTTGCCCCTCAATCCAGGGACCTGATTACATGGTGAGGACCGCGAAGAGATCTATGCTAGAGGAGCTTGAAGCAATGCTGGAGGTTGTGGACCCTCAGCCACCAGGGAAGCAGAGATCGCTGAGACGCAGGAAGTTTGATCTCCCAGAGGGTGGAGCCATCCCCGATGAGAAAACAGCTGCTGTGAACAAGGCCATCAGGATCATCGAGGAGGGCAAGTGATGCAGAGTAGAGGGAGCCACCACGTTGTCAGTGGCAGGATATCATGCCTGAATCCTGATGAAAGCTCTGTAGCAGCAGCATATCTATTCGGCTATCTTCTAGGAGAAGTTTAGACCTGAGACAACTCTTGCACTTTGTTGAGACTTCCTATGATCCTAGAGGGGGCTATCTCTGTACTTTGTTGTACCTTCAATGTTATCCATGTTTTACTGTGAACCTATAGTATGTTGCTAGACAGTCAAACTTGAGCTTAAGAATGTGTCAGCATATCTAGATTCGTATCATATGTATCTGCAAAGTGTTTTGAGCGACGCTCCATTCACCAACAAGAAGAGCTAGAACTTGATTTGTTCAACAAGCAGCCTACCTAGCCGCAGACACGTTCGATCCGTATCTATATGTATCTACAAGTTTGAAGCAGCAGAATCTGTGGAAACATGTACGGACAACACTGAGGATGGAAATGGGATGCACACGAACTAAACTGCTGGTTCAATCATAGGCTAACTAGCACGGTCTAGCATTCAGAAGAACAGCAGCATCAGCAGCAGGCTAACATCGATTCTTCTTCATCAGGCTCCACTCTTCTTCCTTTCATGGCCTTTTGGTGTTGGGGACTTGACTGATGGAGCAGAAGCAGCTGGGGGCCGACCCAGATCCAAGCTCTGCATCTCGCTTGCCAGCAGCGCCCTCCGTTCTTTCAGGAAGTTGAGCCGATGTGTCAGCTTTGCTAATGCCGTTGACGCTGCTGGTGGTATGCTTCCACCGAAATCCTGATCAGCAACAACATAGGAGCATTCATCATCACTAGCTCACCAGTCGACAACGAAGGAAAGTAGCATCATCTCATCTCAAGCACAAACCTCTAGTCTGATGGATCCATGATGCCCTCCTATCAATGGGTTATTTGAATATTGTTTCTGCGCAAGATTCCACTTCGAATTAGATGATGACGACGACGACAACGACGATCCATCTTGGCTCTCCCTGGCAATCGATTGCCTTCTTTGAGGAGCCCTCTGGCTGATGCTCCCGACCGCCTCGTGACCTGGCTTTTCTGTTGAAGAAGGCGAATGCTGTGTGGTTTGCTTCCTTGATTGCTCAATATCACCCTGAAATGTTTTCTGTTCTTTTTAACCTGAAAACAGACTTTCCCCCCACTTATATTGAAGGCAGAATGAAAGGAATTTGGCACTCTTACCATTTCAGATGCAGAATCACTCCCAACAGTTGGTGATGCTTCCACTGATGAGCTTTCAGGTCTGGAGAAAGGGGGATCCAGTTTAGTACAAGTCTACTCCCGAAATGATGCCAAACAGTGAGAAAATAATAGACCAAAATCTTACCCGCCAAGCCTGTCTGTATTTACAAGCCGTTTGTTGCATGATTCACAGCACAGCTGCTGGCCGCTGACCTGCCCACGAAGATCAGAAACCTCTTGCTTCAAGTTCATAATATCAGATTCAGCAGTCGCAACTTCCTCAAGATCAGCCTTAGTCTTTAATTAACAGAGTAAACATTTTAAATCATGGAGAACAAAAGGGAACTGAGAATAAACTCACTAATCACTTCTTTAGGAAACTACCTTGCTGTCTATTGTTGATGGCAAGGATACCTGCCCTCTTCGCAAATTCATCACCCCGGACTCCAAGGATGTCTTCAAATTTCTCTCCTTCTGCAGCTGGTCCCTCAAATTTTCAACCTATTGAATCAACATTTTTTTGCTGTCAAAAAGAGAAATGTATGACTTACTCTGAGAAAACACACCCAAACACTTTCAGAGGAATGAAATACGACATGGTTGTAATTTTGCATACTGAACATGTTCAACATTATTTCATTGCAAAGCTTCTTAATCACTGCAGCCTTTATTTCTTCTTGATGGCACAACGATCTCTTATCGAGACAAAGTGATCCAGTAGTAAAAGCTACCTGAGCTTTACTGACCCAAAATTAAAAGAAAAGCTAACTTTCTTACTTCTTTTTCAAGTGCTAAACGGCGCTCATATAGTACTTCTTTCCGCTTTTCTAGACTTGACTGTAGGATTGCATTTTCTTTGGCCTATGAAAGAAAAGGAACAATATCATCTCATCAGGAGGTATCCAATTCCACTTCACCCATGTGATCCTAGGGGAAAAGGCTTTACCTCCTTTGCAATTTTCGATTGGAGATCAATCTTGTTGCTCTCAAGTTTCTCAATAAGGATCCTTGTTCAGAAGCCACATCACAAAATAACTCAAATGTCAGCCAGAAATCGTGAAAGCTTCCTTGCATTTTTTTTTTTGGTTCCAAACTGCTGCTAAGCATGCAAACACCGAATGGAAGGACAGCTTCACAGTGAATAAACTAATGGCAAATGGCAAGCTTGCGATAGTATTAAACAAAGACCAATATCACAAGTAACAAATAAAGTATTGAGAAAGATAAGCTGGAAAAAGATTTTGGGGCTTTCAAAGGATACATGTTTGCATTCTTTCAATAAATAGGACATGCCCAAAGGCCAAAGGTGCCCATGCCACTTACTCATCATCACTGCAGCATTCAATCTCCTCTGTTGACAGGTCTTTTCTTGCCTGTATATCAAGTGTTCCCATAAAATTGTAAGATTATCCTACCAGCATTAATATGAAGTACACCAATAACATTTTCACTTACTGAAGTACGGCCCCACAAGGTTCTTTTGCCCTTTTGTGTTGAACTGCATGATTTCTCCATGGATTTTTCTCTGGCAGACGATGATCGAGAAGTTGATCTTAGTATACGATCTTTGGATCCATTTGGTCCACATGATTCTTGTTTCTGGTTGGATTGACCATCGACCTCCATATGAGAGGTATCCTCGGCCTGCGTACCTTCTATGAAAAATGAATTAAGGAGAGAAGCATTTTGACCAGTGCCTTCCCTTGATGCACCATTTTCAACTCTTGTTGCTCTTATAGGAGGTTGAAGATTTACCTGCGGTTTCTGAGATATTGTTTTTAACCTGTGGACCAAGAAAAATTGAAGTCAGAGACCTAAAGCTGCAGTACATGTGTTCTACGCCAAATGAGCAAAGTTATTTTCAACTTTGTATGTGGTTTGAAGCAGTAATCTAAACTATTCTTCAATATTGTATCCATGAGCATAGTGTGACCAAGGTTTTCTTGTGTAAGAATGTAGTTACAAACACCAAGAAGCAATTTGCAGTATATGATGAACTTAGAAGTCTCCATCAAATACAAGCAGTTATAGATATAACCATCTTTATAAAAATATAAATACCACTGTTTAAAAGTGGGAAAGTTTGACCACACAAAACACCTATACTAATGGACAAAACATGAGCCAAGGAGCTAATATATGCATGCTAAAAGGAAGAAAAACAGGGTAACCTAAGAAATTGAAATAATAAAATACCGCACATTGAAACAAGAATCATATCATGAAAGGCTGCAAAAAGCTAACATCTGCTCAAAGGACCATCCAATGCCAGCAAGGAGAATATCTCATCTATAATGTTTTGGAATCAATACAATGATCAGTGAAGTACCTTGCCATCCTTGACATTAGTGTTGATCTTACTGTCATGTTCACTGTCATCAGAGTAGTCCAAGTCTTCTTCAATGCCATCTTCACCAGAATCATAAGAACCATCATCATCATGGATGTCATTATCTGTGGAATATTCCTTATCAACATCATCATCCTCCGACTCGGTATATGCATCTGAAGAACAGGAACCTTCTTCCAAGTCCTGTATGATAATCAGTTGAATTATAACTCATGAACGACGACGTGAAGTACTTCAAATGGATCCAGAAAAAAGAGGATACATCAAATATCTGATCAAATTCCTCCATCATAATAATAACAATAGCTTGTGCATGATTCGCAGCGGCAGCAGCTTGAAGTAGCTGGAATGAACTGTCCCCTCCCATACTAAATTCATTGTCTATGTCACATTCCCCAAGAAGAAGAGGTCGAAGAAGGAGTGGTGCCATGCAAGCTGCCAAAGCAGATTGAGACATCCTATTCACAGCTTTGTGTGACTCCACAACTTGCATCATCTTAAGAGTCCTGAAAGAAACCTGATTAGTCTGGGGCCCATATGTTGGAATAATGTTGTTACGGTTCTACAGGATAATGTAACTCAGTCAAATTGATTATGATGATATCAAGGGATGGGAAGCCCCCCATCAAGAATGAAAATCCAGCTACGACGCCACAAGAATTAATATGTTAAGTATAAAGCTTTGGTTGGCAAGAAAATATGATATAAGCATATAAGTTAGATACCTCTGCAACAATTGTCGATTTGGTTCTGGGAAAACTTCATATATCACCCTATTTATCTCATCAAGTCTTCTTGCCTTGTCACTTCCTGTATAACACTAGTTTTGATCATTGTATGATTCTAAATATCAAAATGCTGTAGATAAAGACATATATTGATTTAATTATGTGTAGTTATTTTATGACATCAATTGGGATTATATATCATTTTAATTGATTAATGAATTCAGAAATACAAGATAAGTACTGAATGCATAAACAAAGCCCAAATTAATCTTACGGTATGCTTTAACCAGGGCAGTGCAACATGATGCAGGAACTGGAGATGATGGCATCTCTCGAAGAACATACTGTATCAAAGGAAAATGAGACAAATATCAGTCAAAAGCATTCCCTTTAAGTGAGATTGTAATCAAATATATACCTTAATACAGTCACCAATGACATGAGCATCCTCTTCTGGGGAGAACTCGTTTTTCCCTAAAAAAACAAATTAAATGCGTCTTAAATAGTACAAAGAAGAAAGTAAAGCAGTCAAAGCAAATCAAAATACAATCCCCACACATTATTATGGCCCTCATAAAATATCTTTATGAAAACATAGTGAAGAAGACACATATTATGGCCCTCATTAAATGTCTTAAACGTAGTTATCCTAGATAAGAAAACAAAAGGTTCAGTCCAAAGAAATCACCCTTTTCATAATCCCGAATTCTGCGTTTGACTTCTTCAACATCAGCAGACTGACGCAGGATGCCCTCTACCTTGACCCCTACAACATAAAGGGTTTTTTTTGTGTGTTAGGACCGTGCTGAATGATTTATAGCCATTTATGCTTTTGCTCACCATACTGTAAAATTTGCCAAGATTGTGTAATGACCACAATAAGCAAAAGATCTTACCATGATCTTCAATGAACTTCAGGGCCTTCTCCAGAAATGATGGACTACCATCAGCATCTACAAGTGCAAACTCTGCAGGTCTGCCAATAACAGCACTGTCCTCCGCTGCACCACAAACGATTGGAACTTAATGAAATTTAAGGAATCCATCCCTCCACAAAAAAAAGTTCAGTTATCAGCAAATGGAGGATTTCCATTATACTAATTACAATTAGTGCAGTGACGTCTCTAAGTTGCCCATCCCCCTTGCGTGTGCTACCCTGGAGTCAACGACAATTGCTTTTTTGCCTCTCTGGATGGCCTTTCGTTTTTAGGATTGCCTTGTGAACTATTAAGAGTTTGGTTGTATGGTTGCTTGAACATGCAATTTTTTTGTAATATAAATGTGGCTGATTCCTCTATTTGAGGATGAAGCTGGATCCATTATGTAAAAAAATACGCAGGCATATTCTAAACATCTAATATCTCAAATGGTGAGCAAGTGATGAAAATTAACACAGCTTACACTGTTCAGCTGGAGCTTCAGCGGGTTCTGCTGCTACATCAGTGCTGAATATTGGATTTTGCCCCATTGTATTTGCTACGCTGGGTGCCTGTGCTAGAGCACTCTCCAATGCATTTTTCCAATCATTTAGGTCTTCTGTGGTCTCTGCCTGCTTGGTGAAATTTCGTACCATTAAGTCATAAAAAATAACATACAAGTATGGTACCTGTAACGAATTGATGGAACAGAGCCAACTTCTACAGTGTTACAGCTTAGACCTCTGCAAGCTCCTGGAACTAGAACTAGCATGGCCCTCCCCTCAGTCTAACAAAGTAACCATCACTACTGCTACTTCAGTCACTGCCAGCCACAGTCAGGTGTGCAAATGGCAACAAATAACCAAACCCAATTTGTTGTCAAAAAAAAAAAAAAAAAAAAAAAAAAAAAAAAAAAAAAAAAAACCAATTGGAACACCGGAAGCATTATGCCAGAAATTTTATGAGCTGGACATCTAACCTTCAGAGTGAAAGTCCGTCCATCACGGCCATCAGGAAAGAACACTGTCAAAAGTTTCCTTTCTTCTTTGACGACAACACTTCATCATTCCCCAAATATAAGCGTATCAGACAATATTGAAGAATCATCAACCTTTCGTCAAAGTTTCGGTTTCATTCCATACCTTCCAGAGCTATTCAAGTCGATTCCACCAAGTGTAACAATTGGTTCAGCTCCTCTGGGTGGGGGTACATTCTGAAATTAAAGCACAAAATTGGGAGTGACTACTGTGTTCCTAACTAATTTGATCAGATTTTTTTTTTAAGAAACCAAACTACAAAAATGGGAAGAAAAAAAGACAAGCTTTAGCAATTGTACTTATGGCTTGATACTAAAAAAGATAACCTTTTGTGCAACTTTGTTATCCAACTAATAGGAAGAAAAGTAACTATCCCACTTCACCACTTGTATATGCAATAATAATTGTATTCTGATTTCCATCACAGCAGTGTAATGTCAATTTGATAATCTATATAGGGGTATCTGCACAACAAAATGCCCCTATCACAAGTAGCTGTGTGCATAGGTAGATGATCGTGGTGTAGCCATATAGAGAGGACCCATAAAAACAAAACTCAGTCAGTCTAGCTGATACTATATCTCCAGACACTATCTTGGTAATGACTAACAAAAAAATAAGTTAGTAAAATAAGATTTACAACCAAGGTAAAACTTAAAGAATATTATCTCATTAATAAAGTGCAGGTTTCACATTTTTATGGTCATTTGGGAGTGTATTTGCTAGGGTCTCCTCGCGAGAAGCGGATTAGCACTACTAAAACTTCTTTACCGTTCTTCATTACAAGAAAAAAATATTTTACCTCAAATATATTATTAGGGTATCACATAGAGAAGATTGACATATGAATAATGATGTAAATTAACACAAAAAATGTACAGAACTACAGATAATACAGTAGAACTTAAGGAAAAAGAAGGAACATTAACTAGTGCAGTACATCTTACAGGGTCACTTCTGAAGAACACTAGGGATGCCCTTGTAAGAATAAACCAGCGCTTTTTCCATGATGTCCATCCAATTCCTGTTTATAGTAGATTTAATATTTAGAGTTTTATCTCGAGAGTAAAATGTGATCAACTATGGAAGGTCACTAAGTGGGGCACCAAGCTTTGAAACTTAAACGAAGTATGACCATTTGGCACCAAAAATGGGATAGCATAAATAAACTACTTGAGATATTAAAGGAGAGGAAGGAGAACACAGAATTTATACAATATCATACATATTTGCAGGAAACCATACCTTTAGATGAAAGTAGTAAATTTCCACTCTTAAGGACCTGCACTACAAGAATATTTATCATTGTCCTCGAAAGTTTCCTTACAAATATATGGGGAAACCACCAGATTTATTTCACTATTTTTACTATATATCATGACTTGAATAATAGTATACGTTGCAATAATAAGGTAAGTTTCTAATAACTTTCACTTTGACCATATGCTGAGGCACAACCAAGTTGCAGATAACCATTAGTGGGAGCCATGCACAGTGATGACATCTTGTGAAAACATAAAATTGTATAAATTCAGCTGATACATGTTGACCAGCATATTAGTTATAGGACACGGTACGTTATTAAAAAGGCAATTTCTTTTATTTTCTTACCGCAGCACAAAGCCTTTAGTTGTAAGATCACACAAACCTGGCAATTAGGACAAGAGGTCGGGGGGCTGTCACCAGTTTCAGATGTGGAGTTCGGGTCTCCCTCCCCACATCGACAGATCTTAAACTGATTTGCATTCTCAGCAGGCTTTGAAGATGAAACCTATCAAGAGAAATAAACAAAGTGAAGTGAACATTCCTATTATTATTCAAAGCATTATAAGACATGGATTTTGTTTCAGCATATCCTCCATAGGCACGCATTATGCAGCATATTCTCCATGATTTACTCTTTTATGTACGGATGATTCATAACTAGAATGCCTGAAGTAAACAATACGGTGTGATTGCTACCCAACTCAGAACAGTCATATCCAGTTTATTACTCCAGTAAAGCAATGCAATGCAACGAGGTATATACACATTGATAATCAAACTCCAGCACAGAAGATAAAAAATTATTGTCGAAACATATGATGAGCCGCTTACTTGCTGGTATGGAATCCTGAACTCGGAAGCTGACATTGTCAGCCTGGTCTAAATATCCGACTTAAGAAGAACTTCAGGATGACCTCTGTCCTGGCAATGTGCTGCAGTTCTTGCTCCCTATTGAGAGACGAAGGGCATGGACTGTCGATCCATGATCCATGTCGCAATCATATGTAGGCTGACTGGCAATGTACATTCGAAACATATAGATAGATGCTGGGGCGTTGCGGATGTTACCTGAATGAATGAAGGAACTAACGTCACTGACGCGAATGGCGGAGGGAAGCGTCGAATCCAGATTTCAGAGTAGTCTGCGTTGCGGCCTGCGGAAGGGCAGGAGAGGAGAGGGCAGGAGGCGATCAGGAAAAAAAAATAAAAAATCCCCTAGCCAAGAGTAGCCTCCGGCTGTTGTTCCCCCGACAGCTGCAAGAGCTGCCCCTCCGGCCTCCGCTCTTCCCTCCTGGCCGGTCTTTGTTGTTTGTGGCGCCAATCCATGGATGTTTGGTTGAGCTCCCTCTTCTCCTCCCAAGATACATGGATCCAGTTGGAGTACTATTCTTGGTAATGGAGTGGGCAGCATCGAAGAAGCAACTGGGGACATGGCATGCGGTTCAGATGGAGGGACGACGCCACGTCGTTGCCCGCCCGCGCCCGGTGTTCCTGCTTGCTCCCTCTCTCTACTGGGGGATTTGGGGAACATTGGCAAGCCAGGATCAGGATTCAGTGATTTTGCTTCGTAAAGTCACAATGTAACTTTGCGTCTATTTCCACAACATCTTTCGAACAATCATTTAATCAGTTCAGACTTAGCTAGTTTCATTCCAGTCCACCGAAATATTCTGAAAAAGAAGCAAAAATACATAGAAAATGCAGATGATTTGTAAGTAATTGATGTCTTTACTTAGTCAACTATGTCAAAAATATTTTTGACATAGTAGAACAGCGTGTAGCACAAACCAAGTGCATTCTAAGATCCTAACAAGTGCAAATCCGCAAAATCCTAATCTTATCTACAATGTGCGATTTAAGAGGGATCTTGGTGAAGGTCTCGAGGTTGAGCTTGAGCAGGTCGCCGAACGCACATTATATCCATCGGCCAAATATCATTGTTTGCCACCACTGAATCCCAAACTATCTTTCCAAAGCAGTAGCTGCAAATATAGCACAGATCGAAGTGTTGTAAAGTTCGCAATATCCTCCAGGACATGGGAAAAAGTCAAAAAAAAAAGAAAAAAAAAAAAAGAAGAAGAAGCTCGCGCTGGAGTACCTGAAGAAGGAGTAAAGGGCAACTTAAAAGTTTCCGTTGTCTTCTTCAATTTTCCCAAACGTAGAATTTGCAAAATTCTGAACCTATGGGATTACAATTTAAAGCACATAGGCATCTGCACCAACAGGGAAAATTAAGGAAAAGTTTGAATAGGTTGAATAACTAACCTTCTTAGTCTGTGTGGCAGAAAAAAGAACGGTCTGTCTATCCTACATATGATCTATAATAATTTCACGACCAAAGTTTAAAATAGCGGCCTATGGAGAATAGCGGCAACGTTTTTTTCAAAAGCTATGCAGCTATAGCGGCGTGATGACAGATAGTGTTCTTATAAAAAAAAACATGAAAACACCATTAATTGATAGAAAAAAAACATGGCAAATATAAGATTTCATAAAAGGTTCCGCATGTCCACATAGCATTCCAACTACCACCAGCATTACACTATAACATGGTTCATGAAATAAAATATCAAATTAGTATTCCAAATACCAACATTACATTACAACAAGTAAAATCTAGTCTGAGATTGAGGTCTGAGAGTCGGACTCAGAGTCAAAATCATGATCATCATCATTTCCAGCATCACAAGATGTAGCAGCTACAATCTCAGGCACAAATTTCTTGCCATTGTTAATATCAGCGATCTTCTTCACCCACTTCTTAGTCTTAGTCCTAGGGCGGCTAACTCTCTTCCTTTTACCATGTTGTGTCTCTACAGGTGCAATCTCTTCTTCTTATTCTTTATCACCTTCAGCTTGAGGGTCTTTTGGTTCTTCTTGTTTATCATCTGATGCAATTGCTACTCCAGTAATAAATTCATTGTCATCATCTTCTAGAATGCCTACAACTTGCTTCTCAATAGGGTCCCTTCCCTTATTGTCTCTTTTATGCTTCAGCCTGGAGTTAAATTTTATATACACAAGGTCACTCATCCTGCCATGAAGTAGTCTGCTCCTTTTCTTTGACTGAACCTGTGCAACCAGTCAATACATATTGCAATAAATCCAAAATAAATATCCATGTTAGGAACTGCCTTAGTAGTAAAATACTAGACACTAAATGATTCTTACTTGTTCAAAATCACTCCAATTGCTCTCACAGCCTGAAGAGCTACATGTCAGGCCATCTGCTTGAAAGGAAGCAAACTGTCGGAGTGTGTGTGAGAGAGACACAGTGACTGGCTGGCTGCTCGGCACTCAGCTCAGCTCAGCTCAGCTGTGTATGCTATTTATGACTAGGGTTTCATCACTTTTGGGCTTCAGTGGGCTTAGCAGGCTGCCAAGTTTTCATTTATATGGGCTTCTGGAATAGCGCAGCTATTTCAAACGCTAAGCTATGCAAATAGCGGAGCTATAGCTGCAAATAGCAGCGGAAATTGCATAGTGACGGAAATGTCGAATAGCTTAGCGTCAAGCTGCTCTGGCAGCTAAAGCGGCGCTATAGCACCGCTATAGCCCGCTATTTTTTTCTTTGTTCAGGACAACACTTGGTATTCTCGGACACTCAGTACAAACTTTAATGGCTGCACCATGCATATGAAACGAAATTGCCAGAGTCACATACCCGCTCGACGGCTTCGAGGAAGGCGTTTACATATTTGTTTCATATCCTCCTCAAAATTTTGCTCAAGTATCCGATCAGCTTCATCAATTATAAGGCATTGGACATATGATGAGTCATGCCAGAGAAAAATAGAAGGGGTAGTTGTTGGAGTTGTTCCAAATTCACTCCAGGATATAGGCCGGGCTTCTGACGGAGCGAAGCGGAGGCCCGTCGCCGGAGGCTTGGGCCGGAGCGTAGCGGAGTCTGAAGCCCGGCCCATGGGCCGGTCTCGCCCCTGTACTCGGGGGGGTGCGGGGGGCGGAGCCCCCCGCGGTACGGTACGGTATATACACCCTTGCTAGGGTTTCGTGGAGACTTGATTCTCTTGTAAGCCGTCATAGGCGTGTAACTCAAAACTTTTGAGATAGTGAGATTGTTGCTGGCTGGTGCCCGTGGTTTTTCCCCTTCACATCTGAGGAGTTTTCCACGTTAAATCGTGTGTCTCCTCTGTGGCTTGATTCTTTACTTCATATTCCTATACGTCGTTCATAACAGTAGTGGTCAGTCATGATGTTGATCAATGCCTTAACAGCAATATTTCATCTTCTTTTATCCAAGAAATTCAATGCATTTTCCTGCCAAATAGACCCATCTTACATGAACCAGGTAAACAAGGTTTTGACCGCTCCATGCGCAGCCCAGCACAAAATAAAATGTGTTGAAAACTGGGACATCAAATTCTACTGGTCTAATCGGGCAGCCAAGCCAAGCCTCTAGTGGTGGTGGTGGTGGTGGCTACTCCGTTCCATCCGTGCACAAAAGGCCGGGTCGTCGTGGTGGACGTCGACTCGTCGAGGCCCTCGGTACGCTGGTGGAGGTGGAGAGATTCGCTGACGGCCATGACGTCGCGCGTGTACCCGACCCAACGGACTGAGACTGAATGGACTCCTCCTCCTAAAACCAAGACTTATTCGTGATGCCACAAGCAGACCTGTAAATAATGGATTATTAGCAACTCCAACTGTTTGGTAATTTTTCTTTGCCAATTGTTATTATTTGCCAAGTCCCAAATTGATATGGGGAGGGGAAAAAAGGCCGTCTCCAAGTGTTCGGCAAAACTGACTTGGCAAAACTAAAAATTGTGCGCGCGTGGGAGAAATATCCCGCGGGAGTAGCGTGCGAGGGCGATTGCCAAGCGAACCGCAGTTTGGTATATATGCCAAATATCACCCGGTGTTTGCCAAATTACTAAAAATGCCAAGCCTATTTGCCAAACTGTTGGATAGGTGATTTTGAGAATTTTGCAAAAAAAAAAAAAAAGAAAATAAGAATGTCAAACTCATTTGCCTAACTATTAGAGTTGCTTTATATTATTAGTTAATAATAGCTACGAGCACCCCCGGACTAAATCAAAGGAATTGAGACTGGGTGTGGGCAGCAGGTTCCACACAAGAAATCTAACCAACAAAGTTACACTCTGTTTAATTATCATCATGTCGAATATTTGAGGGGCTGAACTACTAGTAAACATAGTATAATGGTTGGTATAGAATATACTCCAGATATGGTACCGAACTAGTTGTGATTTGGAGGGGAGGCTACATTTATACCGGCCATGCATCATCGTTGTACTCCGGTTACTATTGAGTCGATTTGATTTAAATGAACGACACAATGCTGGCAAAACGAGCTAGCCTGGGCCACAATGGCATAACAAATTAAAGGAACGAGAGCTAGGCAGAGCTAGGTATGGTAAAGCATCTCTTTGCTATTCTTGCAAGAATGCATCTCATTGCTCTTCTTGCAAGAGAACATAAAGATTGCTCCAAAGACAAAGATACTATATTTGAGCAACAACTATATATATAGCCGTTGATCGATCTATCCAAAGGCATGTGCATAAGCTACGCATTCCACAAAGAAAACATCCAAGTACGCACCAACCGGGAAGCTTGCTCTGCTTGCAGAACCACACAAGGATCATTGACACCCCGTGGGTTTTGCTTAATCAAGATCAGTGGTATGTAGTTACTATCCACCAACCATCAGGAAATAATTAAGCTTTATATTATGCTTAAATGTTTTTGGTAGTGATCTCATGATTTAACTTTCCTTTTTTTTTGTCAAGAGGTACAAGCCACTCTGTTTATCAGTAGTCCCTGCACATAATTTGAAACTTTCCTGCTTGCATATACTTAATTAATCGATGTGCTGGTCTTCATGCATTCAAATTCAATCTAGATATGCGGTTTTTTAGACTTCTATATGAATAGCTAAGCTTTGCCATTTCAAAAAAGAAATGAAAAGAACTTATGAACTTTATTTATGGTGTAGCACAACCCTAAAAATTTAGCAGACCAGTACAGGTCATAGTCTTCTGTTCTCTCCCTTTCCTCTTTCTTGATTGTTGCGCATTGCCCGAAGGGGCGGGTCTCGAAAATATAAGGTATGAGTTCATGTTTCCTTCATCTTCCACGTTACAATAGTCTCCTCATAAGATTCATGGTGTTGTAAACTTGTAGGAAGGTCTTATTAGGAGCATATGTTTCCCTTCGTTTTTCACATTTAGTCTACGAGAATTGTTATAATATAATTGTGAGCCGTTTATTTAATTTGATCGAATGGTCACGATCAGATATTACCTTGTAAGAGGTGATGTCTTAAATATATTTTTGTTATTTGTTTATTTTATAAAATAGGATAAATAAAGAAAACTTATTATATATAAAAAATCTTTTTTAGATTTGATTGATGCATGATTGCATGCGTGTGTGCGTTCTTTCCTGAAAAAAAAAATGGTTGCACCTAGGAGAAAACGTTGTAGTGGACCAGCGGCGGGTGCAGGTGCGTAAGCCGGACACCACGCGGAACCGCTCCTCCCACATCATTGGTGGGAACTCGCCGCCGCCGCCGTGGAGCCACGCTTCCAGGCTGCGGTACGCGCGCCGCCTAGCCCGTGATCAGCAACTGCAGCTGCGGCATTAGTACTCCCTCCATCCCAAATTGTAACGCATCCCAAATTATAACGGTTTTGCATTTTTTTAGCAAAATTAGGAATTTGCCAAGTCCCTAATGAATATGAATATGGCAAAGATAAAAAGAGTCCATCTCTAACGGTTTCCCATTATTCACTTGGCAAAACTAAAAATTGTGCCCGCGAGGGGAAAATATCCCGCGGGAGTGGCGCGCGAGGGCGATTTCCAAGCGAACCGTAGTTTGGCATATATGTCAAATATCACCTGGTGTTTGCCAAGTTAATAAAAATATCAAGTCCATTTGCCAAACCGTTAGATGGGAGATTTTTAGACTTTTTTGCAAAAACAAAAATGCAAAGCCCATTTGTAAAACCGTTGAAGATGCTCGTCATTTCAAGAATCTTATAGAGTCAAATCATCTTAACTTTGACCAAATTTATATGATAAGATAATGATATTTACAACATCAACTAAATATCATTAGATTTTTCATCAAATATATTTGTATAGTATACTTATTTGGTGTCATAAATTATTGTATTTTTCTCTATAATTTTGGTCAAACTTGAAATGGTTTGACTCTCCAAGATTCTTGAAATGACTTATAATTTGGGATGGAGGGAGTAGTATGTATGTAGCCGCCACCATCTTGCCGTGTTTTTTTTTTTTTTACAAAGTGGCTTCCCTCATTTCAGGAGATCCAAACGAAACCATGCGAACTAAATTCCAACTGCTGCAGTGATTTGAGAAAAATTAAAGGGAAATAAATATTATTTTCCAGATTTTTTAGTTTTATTATGTAATTAAAAAAAAATTCCAAATATTCAATGGTCCAGATTTATTTGTGTTTGTACCACAGCATTGCCCCTGCTCTACAATGCAAAGATATAGATCTGGTAGAGCTATATTTTTTTACATAAAGTTTAATTTGTGTTCATCTCTGATTGTTATGACTTTTTTGGCGAACGTTATGACTTTGTTTGTGCAACAACTATTTCTAAAGATAGGCCATCTTAATTACAAACAACCTCTGAGATCATTTTTGTGGCTGGCTCTCTTAGCCTCCTTTTTTTTTTTTTCCGGAGATACAAACATTCTTCGTTCAAAAAAGTATTGGGAGTGCGTGTGCGATCCTTATAATTTATATATACAACATCTGGATAATTATTGTAGGGATGGTAATGGGGAGGTTGTCGGAGATACTAAACGAGTGGGAGGTCCATCTACTTGTGCTTCTCAGCTTCAGTCTACAGCTATTTCTATTCTTCACTGGTAGCCTTCGGCGACGCAGCAGGAACTGGTTGCTTCGAGTTACCATATGGATAGCGTATCTGGGAGCTGACATGGTAGCAGTATATGCTCTTGGTTTGCTGTCACGGCGTGTGGATGCAAACCACGAGAGCGATGATGCATCGTTAAGATTATTAGCCCACCCGTTAGCATTCCTCTGGGCGCCATTCCTCCTGGTCCATCTTGGCGGTCAGGATACCATCACTGCCTTTGCCATCGAGGACAACAACCTGTGGCTGCGCCATCTTCTGAACCTGCTAGTCCAAGTCACCCTAGCGCTGTACGTGTTCTGGAAGTCCAGTAGCTGGCACAGCACGCAGGTTCTTGTCCCAGGGATCCTGCTGTTTGTTGCTGGGATCATCAAGTATGGAGAGAGGACAGCAGCCCTGAAGCATGGGAACCTAAATAACATGGCCATCTCCAGCATGAAATCCACCACCACGAATAATAATGATAATAATTCATCTTTGACCATCAGGGATGATGATGATGATCCATTTGGTAGTGATGATCGCATTATCTGTGGTGCTTTGCGGTCGGCATCAGGGATCCGAATGCTTTTTGCAAGCCTCAGGACATTCCAAGTGGCTGAAGATCTTGTGGAGACAATGCGCCCTTATAATGACGAGGACCACCCATCTAGGCACAGGGCCTTGTTCAAGCTCATGGATGTGGAGCTTGGTATGATGTACAATGATCTCTACACTAAGGCTGCAGTGCTCCGGACAAAGAGTGGCATCCTATTCCGGTGCATCTCTCTAGCATCTGTTAACCAAATTGTTGCACTACTGTAATCTTCGTTTCCTAGGTTTGGTATTGAATTAGCTAGGTTAGGGGCAGCGCATGGTTGATGGCGTGCTGGATCATGACACAGCCCGGAGTCGGTCGAGTCCGCGTCATGTGGTGCAAGGCACACGTAGCACGCGCCGCAAGGAAACGGTGTTGCGCACCGAGTACGACATGGCGCGGGGAGGGTCGTACAAGACCAGGATTGTAACTCTCCATGTATAAATAGATCAATAAAAGGACCGATCAGGCTGCGCGTTGGCAGCAACAAAATCTTCCATAATTCTTGTTCTTATTTTTGCATCTACTCTTGCTCTCGCCGTGGTCACCGTGATCTCGTCGGCGCAAACGTTCCAAGCTCATCGCAGCTGTTGTGCTCCAACAAGTGGTATCAGAGCCGAGGATCGCCGGAGGAGAGGACGTCGGGTGACGAAGAGAAGCAGGAGAGGTAGCCAGGTGGTTCAGACCACCAGATCCAAGAACCAGGAGGTCGGAACGCTATCATCGCCACGATGAGCGGACCCAGCGACAAAGACAAGGAGGTGATGGAGCGGGCGTGGAATCAAGCAGCTGGTAATCTGGTTTGGCCCACGTTAACACGCACCAATTACCAGGAGTGGTCGGCGCTGGTACAGTGCAATCTAGAGGGCATGTATCCTATGGGACGCAATTACAGCGGAGAAAGTTGAGCGACATCGTGATCGGCTAGCTCTAGGCGCCATGATACGAGCCGTGCCTCAGGAGATGCACGCCATGTTGCTGAACAAGAAAACAGCAAAAGAAGCGTGGGAAGCGATCAAGTCAATGCGCCTAGGTGCAGAACGGGTGAAGGAGGTCAATGCTCAAAAATTGTTAGCAGAATTTGAAGCAATCTCGTTCAAGACTGGAGAGACTATTGACGACTTTGCCGTACGCATCTCAAAATTGGCCACGGATTTGCGTGGGCTTGGTGAACAGAGCGTTGACGACACGCGCGTCGTGAAGAAGTTTCTCAGGGTCGTGCCGCCGCGATACAATCAGGTGGCGGTGACGATCGAGATGTTCTGCGATCTGAAGAAATTGTCCATCGAGGAGCTTGTCGGGCGTCTGCGGACGGCGGAGGATCGCTTCGAGCCCTCGGTGGAACAGACGACAGACAAGGCTGGTCGGCTTCTTCTAACAGAGGATGAGTGGGCGGCTAGAAACAAGAGTCGCATGCTATCAGATTCGGGCTCATCTGCCTCGAAGGGCAGTCAATACAATAAGAAGGACAAATCTCGGATGCGCGGTGGAGGCGGCAGTGGCCGCGACACACGTGACTCCGGTCCAAGACTCACGTCCATGGGGACTCCTCGTCGCAAAGGGAAGTGCCGGAAGTGTGGCCTATACGGTCACTGGGCGAAAGAGTGTTTGACAAAGAAGACAACAAAGGACGATGGTGCAGACACTGCTCATCATACTACAACAGATCTTGAGCAACCGGCACTAATGGTGGCATGAGTCTACAATATAGTGCGGACCGAGAGTCCGGAGGCACATCAAGTCCTATTAAAACAAGATCGTGTCTTCCCATCTAGCTATGAGGAAGACGCCTGGGTTCTCGACGCTGGTGCTACGAACCACATGACAGGGTGCCGGGCGTCCATGGCTACCCTGGATGAATCTGTGCGGGGCTTGGTACGATTTGGAGATGGGTCCACTGTGGAGATTCACGGAGTTGGTGTCACGATTGCGGGCAAGAACCAGGATCACCGGGTGCTCAGCGAGGTGTACTACATTCCGTCTCTCAAGTGTAATATCATCATTCTTGGTCAGTTGGAGGAAGGGGGGTGTCGCGTGGAGATCGAAGATGGCATCTTGAAGGTGTTCGAGTGACTGCAAGAGCCAGGCGGTGAGCGCGGCGTCCTCATTCGGGCAGTAAGAAGGAATCGCCTATACATCATGAAGGTGAACCTAACACTTCTTGTCTGCTTACTGAGTAAGGTGGATGACACGGCATGGATGTGGCATGCAAAGTATGGTCATCTGAATTTCAGATCCCTGCAAGAGCTTGGGGCCAAGCAGATGGTTGATGGCATACCAGTGATTCGGTGTGTAGAGCAGGTGTGTGATGGCTGCGCACTCAGCAAGTAGCACCATACACCCTTTCCACAAGCCTCAGCTTACATAGCAACAGCGGGGCTCGAGTTGGTACACAGCGATCTCTGTGGGCATGTCACACCTCCCACTCTGGGAGGGAAGTTATACTTCCTGCTCATCGTCGACGATTATAGCCGATACATGTGGATCGAACTCCTAGCGTCCAAGGATGAGGCACTACTCGCCTTCAAGAAATTCAAGATGGCAGCCGAGCTGGAATCTGGACGTCGTCTGAAAGCGTTCAGGACAGACCGAGGTGGGGAGTTTAATTCAGGTGCGTTTGTGGTTTTCTGCAATGATCACGGCATACGGCACAACACCACCACACCTTATTCTCCTCAGCAGAATGGCATTGTCGAGCGAAGAAATCAGACCGTGGTCGAGATGGCACGTTGTCTGTTAAAAAGCATGAATGTGCCGGCTCAGTTTTGGGGTGAGGCTGTAAGAACAGCAGTATATCTTCTGAATCGCTCGCCAACCAAAAGCTTGAAGGGGAAGACTCCGTTCGAAGCGTGGTTTGGTAAGAAGCCAGGGGTCAAACACCTGCGTACATTTGGGTGTACAGCTTATGCCAAGCGAGTTGGCCCCGATGTCACCAAGCTAGCTGATCGAGCAATTCCAGGCGTGTTTCTTGGCTATGAGCCAGGGACGAAAGGGTACCGGATCTATGATCCTGTCAGAGACAAGTTAATGGTGACTCGAGATGTGATCTTCGACGAGAAGAAGGCATGGAATTGGGAGGAGGATGATCGCAGGACGAACAATGGAGCTGCAGTATCGAATACGTTCATGGTTCAGTACTTTGATACTGTTCCTGGTCCGACAATAGGGCCTGATGATGATTATGATGAAGTGGCTACTCCAGAACCTGCAGAAGGTGCACCGGGTTCTCCTGCTGCGTCAATTCCATCTGTGGGGGGTGTCTTGAACTCGCCTCCACATACTCCAAATGCTAGTCCGAGTACACCAGCACCAACAGTCCAATGGGCAACGCCGCCTACCAATGCGTCTGTCAACTCTGAAGGTGCTCCTCTGAGGTACAAGACCATTCCAAACCTGCTGGATACTACGGAGGAGATACAAGGATTCGAGTACAGTGGGCTTTGCCTAGTCGCAGCTGAGGAACCAAGGACAGTGGATGAAGCATTATCCAAGCAGTGCTGGAGGCAGGCAATGCAGTCAGAGATGCAGGCAATAGAAGCAAACAGAACTTGGGAAGTTGCTATGTTACCTCCCAGGCAGCAGGCTATTGGCCTGAAGTAGGTCTTCAAAGTAAAGAAAGACCCTGATGGAAACATTGTCAAGTATAAAGCTCGCTTAGTCGCTAAAGGGTATGCTCAGCGCCAAGGAGTTGATTTTGATGAGGTCTTTGCTTCGGTTGCCAGAATAGAAACAGTCAGGGTTCTGTTAGCTCTTGCAGCGCAGGGTGGCTGGGAGGTTCATCATATGGACATTAAATCGGCCTTCCTAAATGGTGACTTAACAGAAATTGTGCACGTGAAGCAACCCCCAGGCTTCATAGTTGGTGATGGAGACAAAGTGCTTAAATTGAGAAAAGCATTATATGGGCTGAGGCAAGCATCGAGGGCGTGGAACGCGAAACTTGACAAAGAACTCATTGCGTTGGGTTTTACCAGAAGCAAGCTAGAACATGCTGTTTACAGAAGGAGCAGCAAGAACTCTTTTCTACTTGTGGGAGTATATGTGGACGATCTTTTAATCTCTGGACCAAATGTCAGTGTTTATTCAGTTTAAATCAGAGATGAAGAAGATGTTCAGTATGAGTGATCTAGGTCTCTTGAGTTATTACCTGGGCATAGAGGTTAAGCAAGGGGATGATGGGATCACATTGAGTCAGAGCTCCTATGCTGGTAAGATCTTGGAAGGAGCAGGCATGAGAAACTGTAATCCTTGTGAAACTCCGATGGAGTGTCGACTCAAGCTCAGCAAGTTGAAAGAGGGTGAAGCTGTGGATCCGACAGCTTATAGAAGCTTGATTGGGAGTCTCAGGTACATTGTTAACACCAGGCCTGATTTGGCATATGCCGTAGGTGTTGTTAGCAGGTACATGGAGGCACCTGGAAAAGAACATTGGGCTGCTGTGAAGCACATCCTGAGATACCTGAAGGGTACAATCGGCTATGGCTGCAGATATGAGAAGGGAGCTGAACTAAAGCCTGTGTTGCTTGGTTTCAGTGATAGTGATTTTGCAGGTGATATTGAGGACAGGAAAAGCACTACCGGCATCGTGTATTTCCTTGGTAACAGTCTGGTTACATGGACATCACAGAAGCAAAAGATAGTGGCTTTATCCTCATGTGAAGCCGAGTATGTGGCAGCAGTAGCAGCAGCTTGTCAGGGAGTTTGGCTAGGCCGGTTAATAGCAGATATGTTGGGAACGAAGGAGGCGCCGGTGAAATTTCTGATGGACAATCTGTCAGCTATCATTCTAAGCAGGAATCCGGTACATCACGATCGAAGCAAGCACATAGATACAAAATATCACTTCATCTGTGAGTGTATTGAAGAAGGCAAGGTGGAGGTTGTTCATGTTGGGACTGCAGGGCAGCTCGCCGACGTCCTCACTAAATCGCTGGGGCGAGTTAGGTTTGTGGAGCTCAGGAGTGCTCTTGGCGTAGTTCAAGTGCAACGAATTTAGGGGGTGACTTGTTAGCTAAATTGTTGCACTATTGTAATCTTCGTTTCCTAGGTTTGGTATTGAATTAGCTAGGTTAGGGGCAGCGCATGGTTGATGGCGTGCTGGATCATGACACAGCCCGGAGTCGGTCGAGTCCGCGTCATGTGGTGCAAGGCGCACGTAGCACGCGCCGCAAGGAAACGGTGTTACGCACCGAGTACGACATGGCGCGGGGAGGGTCGTACAAGACCAGGATTGTAACTCTCCATGTATAAATAGATCAGTAAAAGGACCGATCAGGCTGCGCGTTGGCAGCAACAAAATCTTCCATAATTCTTGTTCTTATTTTTGCATCTACTCTTGCTCTTGCCGTGGTCACCGTGATCTCGTCGGCACAAACGTTCCAAGCTCATCGCAGCTGTTGTGCTCCAATAGCATCGACCATTGCTGCTGTCATCATATTCACTAAAAGAGCTGATCATCATAACACCACCAACATTGGTAGAATTGACACTGCAATCACCTACATGCTATTCATAGGAGGGCTTGTTGTGGACATTTGCACGCTGCTTACATCGTTGTTGGTGTCACCTTGGACATGGGCGTGGCTGCGGGCTCAGGGCCACCGTAGGATTGCTCGAATCTCTGTGTCTTATTTCTTGCGACATGGTGTCAGGATGGTTGGGGACAACAACAAGGCCGTTGTGGTCAAACACCATAGGGGCAGTACAGGTTTGTGTGCTGCTATGACGATCTTTGGTCGCTGCGGCCTATGGCCTCTGAGCGAGTGATGGGCATCATCAGGAAGCAGGCGGGCGCTGAAAGGGAGAAGAAGCTGTTCTGGTTGAGCAAGCTGCTGGAGACCAGGGACGTCGCAGTGGATGAAGATGTCATGGTGTGTTTGGTGAATGCGATGAAGGGCATGTCCTTTGGTGGTGCACGAGTAGAGCAATGGCCGTGTCTACGCAAGCTGCTTCTGAAGGCGATACAACCGGACCTGACCTATGATTTTTTCCATTTTATATCTTTGTTGCATGCATGCACAGAGGTTCTTTTGTGCGAGGCTTCAACAGCAAGGTCAGAGACCATGGCCAATAGCTTCATCGCCGGCACCGGCCTACAATATAATTCAGCCGCCGCTTCATCCGACGTCTGCCGGAAGCTATCCCGGTACATGATGTACCTTGTTGCTGCACACCCAGCCACTGCTTCACTTTTGCAGGTTGTTTCTAGCAACCTTGAGACGGAGTTTCAGAGCTGGGACCGGTATTCTCGTATCCATCTGGACCAGAAATCAGTTTTGCAGCTGGTTGTCATGGATCTGCGATTAATCCTGGAGGCTCTGGTAGAAGAGTTGCCTTCTCCGAGGCTGTGGCAGCAAACACTCAAGGAGCTAAAGTATGTGTGGGCAAGGCTTCTTGTCTACGCCGCCTCCGAGTCGAGGCCCGAGGCACATGCGGCGGAGCTGGCTAGAGGTGGTGAAAGGTCCTTGTTTGGTTTTAGTAATTGAGTGACAACTTAGGTGGACTAATATGTGCTTAAGTGTTGATTACACAGGTGATTAGTCCACAGGTACATGTGTGTGAGCATCTATGCCAAGGAGGTGAAAATGGCTTGGAGATGATGCTTAGCTCACACATATGGTATCAAGGAGCTAAACGCATGAGACATGACATGGAGTCATGTGGCTAGGTGGAGAAGATCAAGACAAGGCTTCGCGTCGACGGACCGGTTGCAAGTGTGAAGGGCAAGTCGGGTGATGGCTTGGCGCCGATGGACCAACGCAACGGTGAAGAGCAAGCAAGTCAAGGATCGATGAACCAAAAGCCACGTGACGATATGAAGTGGATCATATCATTCATGAGGTGTTGGTGCATGTGTTGCACCGGCATCGATGGTGTCGGAGACGGTGATGAAGACGGTGATCGAAATGGAAAGCGCAAGGCAAAGGTATAACCTAGGGCATTCCCATTTCACCGGTCTAAGGTTGAGTAGAGAAGTGCTTGACCGGATTTAGGATAGATGGCCGTACTATCAAGAGGGGCAAACTTGTTTGCATATCGGTCATCTAGTGCCACTTAAGTGATCTAACTTGCATACGTTGTTGGGATCGAGTGGCGCGGTGAAAAGAGAGAAAAATCCTTTGAAAAATATTTGTGAAAAGCTAACACACATGCACATGAGGTGTACACTTGGTGGTGTTAGCACACTTGCAAAGGTGGTGAAGTTTGGAGTTGAGAGGAGCTCAAAAAGAGCGTCGGACGCTGGCTTGGGTGAGCGTCGGACTATTGCGTTCAGTTCGACGGTAAACCCTAGCCTCTGTGCAGTTGAGTGCGAGCGTCGGACGCTGTCTGCAGTGACAGCGTCGGACCATCCTCGTGCGTCCGACGGTGTTTGGCCTGTGAGCGTCAGACGCTGAAGTTTGTGGGCGTCGGACTTTTGTCCGAGCGTCCGACGGTGCAGATCGTGCGAGAGCTGACACGTGGCGAGCTCTGAGAGCGTCGGACTCTTGGGTTTAGTCCGACGGCGAGCGTCGGACGACCGTTCGATGGTTTTCAGCGCTTGGGGAGCTCTCTAGAAGCGTCGGGCCGTGGAGTTCGTTGGTCCGACGGTGTTCCGTCCGACGGTGAGCTGAAGCGCGGGAAGTTAGCCGTTGTGATCCAACGTTCGACTTCAAACGACTAGTGACACGTGGCGACCATCGAGAGCGTTGGACCGTGGATATTGGTCCAACGGTGGCGTGGCTAAACGTTTGACGCTCAGTCCAACGGCCGGTTTGAGAGGGCAACGGCTCTATTCGCTTGAGGGCTATAAATCCAAGCACTTGGCGGCCTTGGCCGACTAGCTGAGCACCCTTGGGCCTGTGTGGCTTGTGTAGGTGTGCTTGGAAGCCCTCCCACTCACTCACTTGCTTAGTGCATATCCGATTGATTGATAGTGAGTGATTCTAGTGCGTTGCATTGTGAGATTGCATCGAGTGGTACTAGGTGATCGTGTTGCAAGCCGGTGGTGCTTGTTACTCTTGGAGGTTGCCACCTCCTAAACGGCTTGGTGGCTTGTGACTCCGTGAAGCAAGCAAGAAGATTGTGCTTAGCTCCGGAGAAGCTTTGTGAGGGGTTGGAGCTCACCCCGCGGGAGATCGCAAAGAGCATCGCTAGTAGAGCGAGACATGAAGAGCGACAAGTGGTCCGGCCGAGTCAAGTGTTAGAGCTTGTGGTAAGCACTCCACGTGGGAGAGTGTGACTTGCGGGTCACCACTAGCAAGAGGACCGGCGGCAACCTTGGAGCTTGTCTCAACGGAGGACGTAGCTTGTGGCGACAAGTGAACCTCCGGGAAATAAATCACCGTGTCAACATCTTCCCATCCTTCGCGGTGGTTTGCTCCCTTCTACACAAGTTATTTATTTTGTGCATTACTTTACTTGTGTAGTTGTAGTTGCTCTTGTGAGACCGGTTAGCTTGTGTAGCTTGCCACTCACCTTCTTAGCTTGTGTAGCTTAGAAGTAGTTTCTTGTTTAGTTTGTATAACTAAACAAGTTGCGCTCCTTGATTAGGATTGTGTATCCTTGTCATTGAGCACGTAGTGAGCTTAGGTGCTTAGTGTATTTTTGCTTGCTAGTTGGTAGGAGCTCCCCGAAGTACTAGTGCTTAGGTTTGTGTGACCTTGCACTAGAACGGTTTAGAGAAGCTCAAGTTAGCATTGTATCTTTACTTCTTGGTAGGATCTTTTGTAAAGTGCTTAGAGTCTTAGTTAGAGGGGTGAATTGTTGCTAGAACTGAATAGGTTTTATTCCGCTGCGATTAGTTGTTAAAAAGGACTATTCACCCCCCTCTAGTCCGCCATCTCGACCCTTCAGGTGGGGAGCTCCTCACTTTTGTCTAGCTTCTATTGGCCCACGAAGGACATGGTGTTTCTTCTGAAATGATCCGGGTAGACCTTGTTCAATACCAAGGCAAACCTGACTATGGCAGTAAAAGAACGACATTGTACGCCTTTAGTATGTAATCTAGCTCCTAGTACAGAGCAACACATACTTGAATGTTTGTAGAATAATATGAAAAAAAGTCTAAATTCCCCCTGAACTATGGACCCTGTAACACATGAACCCCAACCTATGAAACGGTCATTTATCGCTTGAACTATCCAAAACCGTCTATTTTACCCCCTGGGCGGTTTTCGACAGCGGTTTGCTACAGTAAAACTAGTTTTCTATTTTGTATTTATTTTCGATGAGTATTTGAAAAATCATAGTAAATCATAGAAAAATCATAAAATAAAAAATTCAAATTTGTTGGATTCTATATGATTAGATCTACACAGTGAACATATAATATGATATGCTTTTGTACAAAGTTTTTGTTATAGATTTATAGTGAACAAATCCAATTTTTTTACAGCAAAAACTTTGTACTAAAGCATACCATATTATATTTTCACTGTGTAGATCTAATCATGTGGAGTCCAACAAAGTTAGATTTTTTATTTTATGATTTTTCTATGATTCACTGTGATTTTTCAAACACTCAGTGGAAATAAATAAAAAATAGAAAACTGGTTTTACTGTAGCAAACCGTCATCGAAAACCGCACAGGGGGTAAAATAGACGGTTTGGATAGTTCAGGGAGTAAATTAGACCGTTTTATAGGTTGGGGGGTAAAATAGACGGTTTTGAATAGTTTAGGGGATAGTTAAGCGAGTTTTCTTTCTTCCTTTTCTACTATTTCTTTTCTTTTCTTTTTTTTGTTGTATTCTATTATTCTTGACATCTTTTATTCTTTTTATTTTTCTTTTCTTTTCTTCTATTTCCTTTTCCCTTTTCTTTCTTTTTCAGTTTTCTTTTTTATTATTTTTGTTTCCTTTTTCTATTATCTTTTTATTGTATGTTTTCCTTTTTTTCTTTCATTTCATTAATTTATTTTTCTTTTCTTTCTTTATGGACTTTTGTCATTATTTTACTATTTTACTATGTTTAATAAGCATAGATTGATGTTCTAGGATTTTTTTATGTTTGGCATCTTTTTTCTTTTAATTTGAATTTAATAATTACTTCACTAACATTATTATTTTATCTTACATTTCATAATATTTAACGATGTTCACGATAATATACATATGATGTTCTATGCTATATTTTGTGATGTTCGTATAATGTCAATGTGATGTTTTACGATGTATTTATGATGTTCAGTAAGCATATATTTGTGTTTTAGGATATATTTTGTGATGTTCGGTAGTATATTTCTTATTCGACTCTAATAAATTATTTCACTAATTTTATTATTTTACTTTATATTTTCATGATATTTGTGGTGTTCAAGTAATATGCATATGATGTTCTATGTTGTATTTTGTGATGTTCGTGTAGTGTTAATACGATCTTCTATGATGTAATTGTGATGTTCGGTTGTAACTTTTCTTCTTTTTAGTTGACTAATTAATTATCTGACTAATTTTATATTTTTTATATTTTATGATATATGTATTATTCATATAGTATACATATGGTGCTCTATGTTATTTTCCATTGTTCGTATAGTATTAATGTAATGTTTGATGATTATCTTTAAATATATGTTTATTATAAGATAAATGTTTATTAACAATTTTTTTGTCGAAATATATCCACATGGGGTCATGTTTTGAAGAGTTCGTTACAAGGAGAATGATGGTGCAATTGGATTTCAACTAGGATATATTTAGTTTGGAAGCTTTGACCTTTTTTATTTCAAGGTTGCAATATAAAATTGTCCGCAACGCAGATCAAACTGTGGCAACAGTGACAACTTATTGCAACCATTCGACAAATTGGTTGCAATAACACTTACTTATTGCAATGATCTCCATACTCAGGGCCATGAAAATATTTCGTGGCAAAAATCTCATCTATCACAACCAAAAGTGCAAATGGTTGCGATAACACCCTCTATTTCAACCAAATTTTGCCATTGTGAAAAAAAAACGTGGCATAAGGGTCAAAACTTAGTAGTAAGATGGAATATGTTTCTAGCCCAAGCAAGATCCTCCAACTTTCATGCATGCTTAAAGATCGGGGTGGGCCAGTATCAGCACTGGGCCTGGCCCTGGCCCTGGCCCTTTGCCTTAGGGTAAGGCATATGGCATGGCATCTCTTGCCTTTGGGTGACACACAAAGAAGATTTAGACCCTGATTGACAGGGCTTTTACTTCACAAAACAGCTCTAGTTTATAGTGAATATTGTGCACTACAACAAAGAGTTGTTTTTTCTGTATCTTATCAAAATGAATCGGAAGCCAATAATAAAGCTACAAAACCTTATGCCCTTATTTTAGCCCCATAAACAAAGTTATAACAAAAATTTGTAAGAACATACATATAGAACCAAAGTGGTGGTGATGAGGGCACGTGCATCTCTTTGCTCTTCTTGCAGCAACGAAGGCATATGCATCTTTTTTTTTTTGCTCTTCCTGCAAGCACATGATTCCTAGCTTGTCTTTGCTGGTGAGCAGTCGTCATCGATCCCATTCAATTCGTTGCGTGAACTTGTCCTTCGGTCATTCACTGCTGTTGTGCCACTCTATCATTGTTCTGTTTTGTGGATTGTCACATGTACGGAGCTTACTGTCCAAGTCTTCACCTCCTGAGTATAAAACCGGGCTTTTAGCCAGGGAAACAAAACAACAAAGATATTTCCTCTGCATCAAATTATAGTTCATTTTGACCAAGTTTATATGAAAAATTTGTTTCACTTGATGGTCCGATCCATAAAATATGTTTGATAGTATATTTATTGGAGCTTGGTCAAAGTTAGATAGATTTGACCTAGGACAAAGCCAAAGTAAATTATAATTTAGAACCGAGGGAGTAAAATTAGCTGAATTGAGAGTTCTCTATGTTTTAGTCTTAAAGTGAGTGCTCCCAAACTTTCCAGAAATATGATCTCACCACCTTTTCTTTCTTAAAAAAAAAGGCAATACCGTTTCTTTGTCTTATGCAAACTTCCATAAAATAGATTTTTTTTATCCTACCATTTTTCTAAACAAGAAGTTGATTTCTTTAATTTATGCCCAATAGAAAAGGTAATTTTGTAGTCTGTAAATGTTATAAAAGGTAACTATATAATATGTGAAATAACATGAAAAGTAATTTTCTAGCCTCTAAATAATGTTACAGAGGTAACATTGTAGTCCTGTAATAGGAAAGTAACTTTGTAGTAATTGAACGTTAACAAAAAAAACACTTTTACAGTATATGAATGTAACTTATATGAACAAATAAAGTAACTCAATAGTGTGTGAATTCAACTCATTGGGTCTGGGACTCAATTTCAGTGGTGAGTCTTTTAATAGTTCTGCCTTTGAAAATTGACTATTTTTAGAGATAGGTCTTTGTAAATTTAATTTCAGATGCGGCCTTTGCCCATTTGCCTCAAGATTATTTATAGAGGCAGTAGTTGAAGATGCATGCCTTTGAAAGTAAAGTCCTGTCTCTTGAAATCGGTTTTTTAGCAGTGAGATATCAACATTGACGTAGTCACCGCATACACTTCACAGTCAACAAGCACGCCATATGCCATTGAAAGAACAGTAGAACACCACCATTAAATCCCCTGTCTATCATTGAAAGACCAACACCATTAAATCTTGGAATAAATTTAGAAAAATACGAGCACCCGTGTCAAAGGAATTGAGACTAGGTGGGCGCAGCAGGTTTCACACAAGAAATATAACCAACTAAGTTACGCTCAATTTGTCATCATGTTAAATATTTGAGGGCTGAACTATCATTAAATATAGTATATAATGGGTTGGTATAGAATATACACATGTGGTACTGAACAAGTTGTGATTTAGAGAGGAGGCTACATTTATACCGGCCATCATCGCTGCACTCCGGTCATTATTAATTGACTCGATTTGATTTAAATGACTGACAGAATGCAAAACGAATTAGCCTGGACCATGTACAATAGCAGAATAAAAGGAACGAGCTAGGCAGAGGTAAGCAAAGCATCTCTTTGCTCAATGCATCCCATTGCTCTTCTTGCAAGAAAACATAAAGATTGCTCCAAAGAGAGAGATACTATAATTTAACAACTATATATAGACGTAGATCTATCCAGAGGCATGTGCATAAGCTACACATTCCACAAAGAAAACATTTAGGTACATACACACTAGAACCTGAGGTATATCTTGATATATATGTATATATAATATTATGCATTACGTTTGGTACCTTCAATTATATATCTTGCATTGCCTTCGAAATTGTATCCCAGCCTATGTTCTATACATTCTCTCTCTTTTTTTTCCTCTGTCAAGAAAAGTAGTATTAAAAATTATTTGCTTTCAGTGACATATATAGTTGTTACATGTTTTTGACACACTGAAATATTTCTGAAGTTGTGTATTAATTAATTCTCCTGATATATTTATCACATTACAGCTGTTGCTACCAAGTACCAACTGGGAAGATAGCTGCTTGCAGAACCACATAACAAGGATCATTGACACCCCGTGGGTTTGCTTAATCAAGATCAGTGGTATGTAGTTACCATCCACCAGCCATCAGGCAATAATAAAGCTTCATATTATGCTTAAATGTTTTTGGTAATAACCTTAAGATTTAACTATATTTGTCAAATTACTATTGGGACAAGCCACTCTGTTTATCAGTTGTCCCTACATTTTGAAACTTTATAAGGATATACTTAATTAATCGATTGTGTTGTTCATCGTGCATTTAATAGGGATCATTGACACCCCGTGGGTTTGCTTAATCAAGATCAGTGGTATGTAGTTACCATCCACCAGCCATCAGGCAATAATAAAGCTTTATATTATGCTTAAATGTTTTTGGTAATGACCTTATGATTTAACTATATTTGTCAAATTACTTTTGGGACAAGCCAATCTGTTTATCAGTCGTCCCTAAATTTTTAAACTTTATATGGATATACTTAATTAATTAATCGATTGAGTTGTTCATCGTGCATTTAGTTTCAGCCTAGATGTGATTTCTTAGACTTAGGCTAGTTTCGGTGGTGAGTTTCATGACGTTGTTACCAAGATTATCACGTCAGCTTTTGTATTGATAACTGTGACAACGGGTTTCATCCAAATGAAACTCTCTCTATCTCTCTCTTTATAAGTAACCTGCCAAATCATCAAATCTGTTGATGTTTTATAGTATTAAATGTAAATGAAACCCAGATAAAAACCCCACTGAGACTGGCCTTAGACTCCATTTGGCACAACTCCACCACCAACTCCCGGCAGCTGTTTGGAGTTGTTTTGTGCCAAACAGGGTAAAACGAAATAGCTTCACTCAAGGAGCTCCTCATAACTGCTCCCACAAAGCATTGGTGGTGTGTGTTGGAGGGGGGGGGGGAGGGGTAGGGTGGTGGAGCTAAAAATTGTAACTTCACACAGCTCCACCTCGCCCTTGTGGGCGCTAGCGAGGGTAGAGACCCGATTTTCCCCGCGTGGAGAAGAAGAGGCACACAGGGAGCACTGGACGGGGCTGTCGGGGCAGGTGCGACATAGCCGCAGTCGTCGGTGTGGAGAAGAAGAGGCGCACGCGTAAAGGGCCGAGCGTTTTTGGGGAAGAAGTAGGAAATAGAGAGGAGAAAATAAGAAAATAACAGAAAAACATTGTGGTCATTTTATTCTTTTTGCCCACCATGAGGAGCCATTTTGCCAAACGGTTCGCCAAAATAGCTCTAGCTCCATCGGTAGAAATACTCGTGGAGCCGAAGCTAAAAAAAGGGTTCCACTGGTCAAGTGGAAATGTGCTAAATGGAACTTTAAGGAATAGCTAAGCTTTGCCATTTCAAAAAAGAAATAAAAAAAACCCAGGAACTTTTACCTTCATGTTGTACATTTAGAGTCCCCTTCTAAGTTTCACGGTGTTGTAAATTTGTAGGGAGGTCTTATTTTAGGAGTGTATGCTTTCCTTCATCTTCCGCATCTTGCTTTTTCTTCATCTTTCACATTTAGTCTACAAAGTTTTAGATCTCGTAGGGCTATAAAATTTTTATATAAAATTTGTGTTCATCCGGGTTTAGTTGAAAATGTCATGAATTTACTTGTGCAACAACTATTTGTAAAGATAGGCCACCTTACAAACCACCTCTGAAATCATTTTTTTTGGGGCCGGCCCTCATGACCTTTTTCCCGAGATACAAACATTTTTCGTTGAAAAAATGATTCCTCTTAATTATATATATATACAATGATGTTGTTTTATTTTCCTTTTTGCAAATAAATAAAAGAGGTGTGTCCGATCCTTGTAATTTATATTATACTACATCTGGATAATTGTAGGGATATATACGTAATGGGGAGGTTGTCGGAGGTCCAGCTACTTGTGCTTCTCAGCTTCCTTCTGCAACTGTTTCTATTCTTTACTGGTGGCCTTCGGCGACGCAGCAGGAACTGGTTGCTTCGAGGCACCATATGGATAGCGTATTTGGGAGCCGACGTGGTAGCAATATACGCTCTTGGTTTCCTGTCACGACATGCAGATGCGATGACGATGGATAACGAATCGTCGTCGTCGTCGTTAAGATTAGCCCACCCGCTAGCATTCATTTGGGCACCTTTCCTCCTCGTCCATCTTGGAGGTCAGGATACCATCACAGCCTATGCCATCGAGGACAACAACCTGTGGCTGCGGCATCTGCTCAACCTGCTACTCCAAGTGACTCTAGCACTGTATGTGTTCTGGAAGTCCAGTAGCTGGCACAGCACGCAGGTTGTTCTTGTCCCTGGCATCCTGCTGTTTGTTGCTGGGATCATCAAGTATGGAGAGAGGACAGCAGCCCTGAGGCTTGGGAACCTGAATAGCACGGCCATCCTCTCCAGCAGGAAATCCACCACCACCAATAATAATAATAATAATAATAATAATACTTCATCTTCGACTTGGAATAATAATAATAATAATAGCGGAGATGATGATGGTCCATTTGGTAGTGCTCTGCGTTCGGCACGAGGGATCCGAATGCTTTTTGCAAGGCGCAAGACACTGAAAGTGGCTATGGAACTTATGACGATCAGTCGCTCTTATTTACCTGATGACTTGTTCAACTTGATGGATGTGGAGCTTGGTATGATGTACGGTGATCTCTACACTAAGGCTGCAGTGCTCCGGACAAAGATTGGCATTGTATTCCGGTGCATCTCTTTGTCTTGTACCGTAGCTGCTCTCGTCCTCTTCTTCCTCTTCACCAACACCAACACTACTTACACTGGTGGTAGAGTTGACACTGTAGTCACCTACACATTATTCATAGGAGGGCTTGTTGTGGACATGTGGTCACTGCTTACAATGGTGATAGCATCACCTTGGACATGGGCGTGGCTGCGGGCTCGGGGCCACCGTAGGATTGCTCGCATGGTGTCGGGATGCTGGCTGGGGACGACAACAAGGCCGTTGTGGTCAAACACCATTGGGCAGTACAGGTTTGTGTGTTACGACGATGATCCGCAGCCTACACGCAAGGAACGAGTGATGGACATCATCAGGAGTGTAAGAAGCAGTGAAAAGCAGAAGGAGCTATTCTGGCTGAGCAAGCTGCTGGAAACCAAGCACGTGGTGGTGGACGGCAATGTCACCAAGTGTTTGGTTGAGGAGATAAATGGCATACTACATTATTCTAGTGGCGGCGAGCATAATGGAGAGCAATGGCCGTGTCTCGGCCAGCTGCTACTGTTGGCAACACAGCCGGAGTGTACCTATGATTTCGTGCGTCTTATATCTTGGCTGCACGCAAGCACAGAGGTTCTTCTGCGTGAGGCGGCGGCGGCCACCAGGGGAATCAACATTGCCGACGCCGACGCCGACGCCGCTGCTGCTTCAGCAGACGTCTGCCGGAAGCTGTCCAGGTACATGATGTACCTTGTTGCTGTACACCCAGCTGGTGCTTCCCTTTTGCAGATCGTTTCTAGCGACCCTGACATGGAGTATAAGAACTGGGAACGGTATTCTAACATCAGCCTGAGTGGCAAGGACCATCAGATTCGCATGGGTCTTCTCCGTCTAGAACTAGAGGCGGCCAACAAGGGTTGTGGTTGTGGTTCCTCTTCCTCGGCCAACACCAACATAACCAACAGGGGGGGTTGGGGTTGGGGTTGGGGTTGTTGCGGTTATTGTGGTTTCTCTTTCTCTCCCTCACGAATATTGGCATCGTCGTTGCCTCGTCCGGAGGAGTGGCCGAGAACACTCGAGGAGCTGAAGCGCATGTGGGCAGGGCTGCTTGCGTACGCCGCCGCCAAGTCCAGGCCCGAGGCGCACGCGGCGGAGCTGGCGAGAGGTGGGGAGCTCCTCACTTTTGTGTGGCTGCTCTTGTCCCACAAAGGACTTGGAGGTGACTTCCAGGTAGACCTAGTTCCACCGAGTAAAAAGAAACATGATGTCGCCTCTTCATCAGAATGTGCAACTGGTGGATCATCAAAAACATACTACGTCTTCAAGAACCTCCCAGCAGTCCAGATGGTGGTTAACAACTGCTGCCCACAGCTCCTTCTCCCTCCACCTCCACCTCCACCTCCACCGGAACCTAATACTTGACTCCAACACCGACACAGCAGCAGGTCAGGACGAATAGCTAGCTTATGATTACTATTTTTTTATTTATATATTATTATTATTATTACTGTTGTTTGCTACTATTAACTAATTATTACTACCACTGCATTAATCGATCTTTTTGTACTTATATAATATATAGGATGATCCCACCAAGTCAACGTTGGTGCATGCCTTCCTGGCTGGGTGGACCCCTAAGCAAAACAATACTACAAGACGTCATCGAAAGTCGTGGTTGGGCTAGATCTTGCCATAACAATTAATCGAGCTCAGCTTCGACCCGTTCATGAATAATGTTGCTTGTCTCCGTGTATATATAGTAATGCATGAGGAACAGTTAAGTGATGATTGCCTGTCATCGTGTACAATTAATCATTAAATTGTGTGTTCACTTTTCCTATTTTCGTCTGAGAAATATGTTGTATGTCATTGATGAAAATAAAAATGTAAGCTTCCAGAACAATATATGGAGATTGTAAATAAAAGTGAATAAAGTTTGCCATCTTTTCTTTGATGTCGATGTGTAGCTAGGTATATATCCTTAGTAGAGATCGATCAAGTGGATATAGGGTCGACAAGATAAGTGTCATCGTGCTAGCTAGCTAGGTTGGTGCCACAAGTCTGTAAGTAGGTCAAAGTTTCGATTTCCAGCTTGGCCATGAGCCCATGGCATTAGCTCGTTGCCACGCGCTAAGTGTAACTTACTTTAGTACTTCCATTACGTTGCTGTCATATATATCATTGCTTCCATTACGTTGTTTCCATTAAGTCGATTTATTTAATTTATGCCCAACGACAGAAAAGGTAATTTTTTAGCCCGTAAATGTTATAAAAAGTAACACTATAATCCGTATAGAATATGCATATGGTACCGAACGAGTTGTGATTTTTGGAGGCTAAATATTTATACAAGCCATCATATATATATATATATATATATATATATATATATATATATATATATATATATATATATATATATATATATTTGCTGCACTCCGGTTATTATTGAGTATAGCATAATGAAAGATTCGAGACAGAGGTAAGGAAAGCATCTCTTTGCCTCAGGTATAAAGATTGCTCCAAAAGGAAAGATACTATACTTTATACACACACACACACACACACACACACACACAGAGAGAGAGAGAGAGGTGTTAGAAATTTAGGTATTTTCACTATTAATTTAATCCAGAAAAGGATCACAGTAAGAACAATAGTGGCACCATGTATGTGCTTGTGTGAACTAGACATGAACATCACGTAAAAGATACTAACCAGCAATGTATTAATCCAAAAAATTAACGGACGATTAAGAACGTGGTTATACCCTGCGGCGGTTGCGCTAATCGACATAGCTCTTGTTGATGTAGTTGTCCCCGCGATCTCCGCCATGACCAGGAGCCACATCCTACCAAACCTACGCCGCAACCTGAAGCCACCCTAGGCAATACCTATATACCCGGCAGGACCCACGCACGGAAGAGAAGGATGGCGTGATCCCAGAAGATCCTTCTTCCCCTTTCTTTCTTCTTTTCCACTTTGTCCTCGTATCCTTTTCACTATTTCTTCCACCTGTAACCGGTCCTCCCCTTGAGCTATAAAAGGGGAGGTCGGGCACCCCATGCAGGGGAATGGCTTCATCAGGCAACGAATTGCATCCTCATCCACAAACACACACGCACACGGAGACTTGGGAACCCTCCCTCTCTCGACTCGCTTATAATCCCTACTACAAGTAATCAAGTGCCGGTAGCACAAGCCACCGAAGATTGGACTAGGGACATTCCGCCTGAACCAGTATAAACCCTTGTGTCTTACTTGCACACCATCTGATCCCTAAAACGTGCATTACAAATTTACTAGTTGGTGTTTATTGGAAACACCGACACTTCTATTTTTATTTTTATATATATGCATTGTATATATTGTATATGGTTCAAACAACAATAATGAATATGGTATCACCAAAGAGTATTATTTTTATAAAGTATCAGTGGTTTATTGAATTAATTAACGTGGCCTTTCTATGCAATACTCCTAATTAATAAGGTATAGCTATATTATTAGGTAGCTAGCTAGCTAGTCAGTGAAAAACTATTCCTCTTAATTACAGATACAAAGGCATTTTTTTCTTTTCCTTTTTGCAAATAAATAAAAGAGGAGTGTCCGATCCCTATAATAATTTATACTACATCTGGATAATTATTGTAGGGATATATATATATATATATATAGATGATGTGTGCACCGCACTAAACATGAGCAAATGGCAGATTCAAAGGTATTTGAAAAAAGGTTACATTAGGCGCCACTCTAGTAGCATCAAGTCATATCTCACTGAAGCTAACAAGAGGTCTAGGTTACAATGGTGTGTTGACATGGTTAACAAGGAGTTGCTTGATGATCCAAGGTTTAAGGAGTTGTATGACTTTGTGTTCATTGATGAGAAATGGTTCTACCTATGTCAAAAATCTGAAAGATATTATTTGCTACCCGAAGAAGATGAACACCATCGGACTTGTAAGAATAAGAACTACAAGCTGCTTCTGAAGGCGATACAACCGGACCTGACCTATGATTTTTTTTCCATTTTATATCTTTGTTGCACGCATGCACAGAGGTTTTTCTGTCCGAGGCTACAACAGCAAGGCCGGAGACCATGGCCACCAGCTTCATCACCAGCACCTACGATTCAGCCGCCGCTTCAGCCGATGTCTGCCGGAAGCTACCCCGGTACATGATGTACCTTGTTGCTGCCCACCCAGCCGCTGCTTCACTTTTGCAGGTTGTTTCTAGCAACCCTGAGACGGAGTTTCAGAGCTAGGACTGGTATTCTCGTATCAGTCTGGACCGGAATTCAGTTTCGCAGCTGGTTGCCATGGATCGGCGTTTAGTCCTGGAGGCTCTGGTAGCAGAGTTGCCTTCTCCGAAGCTGTGGCAGCAAACACTCGAGGAGCTGAAGTACGTGTGGGCAAGGCTGCTTGTCTACGCCACCTCCAAGTTGAGGCCCGAGGCACACGCGGCGGAGCTGGCTAGAGGTAGGGAGCTCCTCACTTTTGTCTGGCTTTTCTTGGCTCACGAAGGACATGGTGTTTCTTCTGACTTGATCCGGGTAGACCTTGTTCAATACCATGGTAAACCCGACTATGGCAGTGAAAGAACGACATTGTACGCCTTTATTATGTAACCTCCCAGTCCAGAGCAATGCAAACTTGAATGCTTGTAGAATAATATGAGATTCCATCTCAATACAGAGCATAGAGGTTGATTTCATTGTACCAAGTCCACGTACAAGTGAATCTATATCTATACCTAATAATAAATAAGCAAAAATTTCAGTCATTTATTTTTGTTCTATCTATTTTTTGTCCATCTCTCTCTCACTAACTCGCCTCTCCAGACTCCTATTTTATAATCTAGACTAGGTGAGTGCAGAGTGCTCATGCCTTGCTGCGGGTATGTAGTACTGCATACGCACACATTTATCAGCTCAATAAAAAAAAACCTCAATTCAGATTTGTGGTGGTCCTTCGGTTATAGTATCATACATGTCCAAGGAATATATTGGTTTAGATAAAGATTCAAAAGTACTCTTTTATCGCCTAACAGTTGCATTGCCATACAGGGAATAAATACAAGTGAAGAACCCTGAGTGACAACTAATTGTAATGGATTGCCTGTCTGCAATCGCATAGCTTCAAAATTGACAATAGTATTGCATCCTGAATCGATACTGCATAGTCTTCAACGAAGGGATAACCCCATTTTAGAAATAGCTTTACTACTAAAAATATTAGCGCATATTACTTCTTATAGGGACAATGTGTCAGTGGCTGGCATGCAAGAGGCAATTGTCTTGATCATATTATAACTCAAATTCACTTACCTGAGCTAAGAAAGTACACCCCATCTGGGACATACTGGTCAAAGCACCATGTATCTGATTTTTTTGGACATGATGTTTTGACCACAATTTTAACCAAAGATCTTCAACAACACACCTAGACAATGAGAAAGTTAAGTTTTATCTGATATGGAAATTCAGAATACCTTTACTGACTTCATCGTTCTATAGTTTCACATGTCCAAAATGCAGTGACATATCAACATTTTCTCCGCTGTAACTACGTCAGGAAACAGAGACAGGCCAAATTGCTTGCTTTGACAAATGTGAGTGCTCGTCCCTTAGCACAGGTTCAACATAGCAAGCAAGTATGTGCCCTTAGGTTGCTGATACATCAATAAGAAAACAACATGTACAGGTAGATTTGGCTAGAGCAATCTAGTACTAAGCAATTTCATGAATATACAGTACAATAAGAACATAAATGATAACAGAAAATATAGAGTTGAATACTTGACAATTGACACCCTTTTCAATATTGAAGCTACAGAATGTATCCAAGTAATACTATTTTGGGGCTTCATTTCGATCAAACATATAATGATATAAAGCTCTTAAAATTTATCATGCATTGATTACTCTCACCCTAACAACTTATGAGAACAATCACGGACTGAAATCATGTTGTTAATGCTTCAAGATCAGAATGAATTACCAGCCACAATTCCTCCTTATGCAGAACCTTGGGTATATCCAAGTGATGAGGCTTAACGACTGCTGCAAGAGACCAATCTTCTCTAAGATCTGTCAGTAACGGCGTCCTCAGTGGAGCTGTGGAGGTCCCAAACTTGCAGTCGGACAGTTTGGTCACGAGTCATGACATATTTCTCCAGGCCATAGGGATACAGATAAGCAGAGCTTGACACCTCATTGTAGCTTCAACACACACGCAAGGTTAAGAAACTGAAAAAGAAATGTTTTTCTCAACTGAGCGATACAAATGAGCACAGGTCAGAGGTCACTGATTATAATTTTGACAAATAAATTCAATAGGTTTCAAATCCTAATAACTGTTGCTCCTAATCTGCCTCCCCCATTCTCCGTCCTAACAATAATAACTGAAGGGGGGATAGGGTCCATGATTTCTCAATTAGATTGGACGCAAAACTTGCAGGATTAACGGAACTGATCCCTGACAGTAAAGCAAAATCAAAATGGGATGGGAGAGGTAGGCAACTATTGACGGTGGATAAAGTCAACTTTTATTAGAACTTTAGACACCAAACAATACATGAATACACCCTAGTCTAGGGTTTTAACTGACAGTTTCCACGAGTTTTGCATGTTCTGTATTTTCCAGGGGCTATTCCAGAAAAGCATAAAAGAAGGGTTAAAGAGCATGATTACCACGTAACTTAACCGCCAAGTAAACAATCATCACGAGAACACTAGAAGCATCTGGAACACACCCGAGGCACCGGGACCCGAGAACCCACAGGATGGGGCCGGCCGGCGCCCCCCTGCTAGGGTTTCGGCCCAGCTTCTGGAGTCTTCTTTCGCCGCCTTTGTGGAGTCATCTCAGCCCTTGTTTCAAGTCGGTTTGATCCTACGGCGCACGTGCATCCCACCGGGCTATAAATAAAGGGGCAGACCCCCCTGGTGGAATCAACCCATCATTCATTCAAGGCAACAAGTCCTCAAGCCATCAAGAGCCTCCTAGTTCATCAAGAGCCTCCTAGTTCATAGTTCTAGCCTAATTAGATTAGAGAGTAGAGGAGTTCTAGTTCTTCGGCAGATCTGGAGCCCCGACGTCTGTCTAGAGCACGGAGTTCGGTATAATTCTAGTTATCTCTCTATTATTGTATTCTTCATTATGATTAGGGAAACATTGTTCTCAATAGTTTATATGTTCTTGATTACAATAGTCTTTGTCTACCTTGATTATATGTCAGTAGGTTTGATCTTATTGAATTCATGTAATTGCTCGTATAGCGTTTATTCATGCATACGATGGATAGATGATGAACCATATGTAGACGTGGTGTCTAGGTATTTTGTTTATCTGCAAGTGCACCCTGATGTGCCAGGTCATGTGATAGATCACGTAGGTGACAGCTGCGTTGAGTCCTCTGTAGTCCACCCCCCGTATGTAGGCCAGCAGGCACGGTCGCGAAGTTTGGTGATGACTCTGTTTTCACCTTTCCTAGATGATACCCTTTGCATGTGATCATGATGTAGGATTAGTCCAACAATGATTGCTAGATGTAATTGCACCAATTAGAGTTATTCATTGATGTAGTTATAGAATTACCTTTGATATTAATTTCTTAGTTTATCCATTGGCTAGCTATTACTATGACTAGAGAAGTGCTCTGATGATTATCTTTTATTTATGATGCTTGATCATACTTATCATCTTTATCTTTATTTACCTTGTGACCTCTGCCTGTTATGAGTAGAGTAAATGACATCGGTAATGTCACTTATCCATTGTATACCATCACTATCAATATAATAGATTGTAGTTTATTCCTAATCCTTCCCAGTGGTATAAATATAAATCGACAACCTGGTAGAACTCCCTAGGTAAAATGCTACAATGGTATAATTATCTGTCTGCTTGCAGAACTGATCTTAGTTTATATTATTTATTTTTATTTCTGCCTAGTCACATAGATTAATATATGAAACCTTTATTTATTCTTAGCATAATTAATTAGGGATGACAACCTAGTTCTTGCATAAGAATGTTGGTAATAGAAAAGTGGCTAGTTGCTAATGACAAGTTAATTAATTACCATTCATCTTCTAATCTCGCCTCTCGCATTAAAAGTTATATAGTTATATTTGGCGGCGTTAGTAGATGTCAACAGCAACCATAGCTGGTATGTGCGCCCGCGAGGCCACCCGCCGGTGCCACGCCGCAATGCAAAATCGAAATGAGATGGGAGAGGTAGGCAACCATACTTGGCATGAGCGCTCGAGAGGCCGCAGCGGAGCCCAACTAAACGGACCCTTGGTTCACACGATACAAAAGTGTTGGCCACTGATCTGATGGATCAAGGGTAATAGAAAGCCCAGAGGGCAGCTTGGCCGATTGGCCGCTTGGATTGAAAGTAAATCAGGATACAGGCTTACAAGTGTTGGTGGCGTGCCCCTGCTTATATGGCAGTGGAGCAGCTAACCACTACAGCATATTCCCAGTATAAAGTAGATGTTAACTTGGCTTCCAAGCTACCTACCAAAAGCTGGGTAAAAACGTAAAAGTGCAGGAAAATAAGATACAAGTAACTAGGCTTATCTAACAATCTCCCCCTAAGCCTAGTACTAGGTGATCTGCTTCACGCCGATCCTCATCCTCATCTCCTGGAACTTGGCCTTGCCCAGCGACTTGGTGAGAATGTCCGCGAACTAATCAGTAGTGGTGATGTGGCTGGCCTTGATGCTCCCGTCCTCCAAGCAGTCCCTGATGAAGTGGTACTTGATCCAGATGTGCTTGCTCGTGTCGTGGAAGACCGTGTTTTTGGCCAGAGCTAAAGCAGACTTACTGTCCACCTTCAGCTCTACCACATCCACTTTCCTGTCCAGCAGCTCCTCGAGCAGCCGAGACAGCCAAAGGGCCTGTGTTGCTGCAGTAGTGGTGGCAATGTGCTCTGTCTCGCAGCTCGACAGCGCCACCACCCTCTACTTGATCGATTGCCAGCTGACCAGGCAATTTTCCAGAAAGAACATAGTTCCACAGGTGCTCTTACTTGTGTCGATGTCGCCGGCAAGATCACTGTCACCATAGCTGACGAAGCGCGCCGTGCCAAGAGCCCTCTTGTAGTGGAGACCGTAGTCCATGGTCTCGGCGACATAGCGGAGGATGCGCTTCACGGCCTGCAGGTACTCCAGCGTGGGCCGTTCCATGAACCGGCTCACGTACCTAACGGCGAACGCTAAGTCCGACCGGGTATGTACGAGGTAACGGAGGCTACCGACCAGCCGCTGGTAGTGGGTGGAGTCCACCTCCTCCGCCTTGCTCTCACGGCTGAGCCGCAGCTTCTCCTCCATCGGCGTGTGGGCTGGGTTGCAGCCCGTCATCCCGCCGAGCTCCAGGATCCGCTTGGCATAGTGAGCTTGATGGAGGGTGATGCCAGTGTCGTCCTGGCGCACCTCGACGCCGACAGAGGAGTCTGAGGTCGCTCATGTCGAACTTCTCCTTCATCTGCTCCTTGAACCTCTTCACCTCTTCTTCATCCGCTCCGGTGATGATGAGGTTGTCGACGTAGACTCCGACCAGCAGAGCAGAGCACCCACTTCTCCGTCGGTACACTGCTGCCTCGTGCGCACTCTGGTGGAAGCCCATCGCCTTCAGAGTGGCGTCCAGCTTCATGGTCCAGGCACGCGGCGCCTGCCGCAAGCCGTAGAGGGTCCTTGCGCAGGCGATAGACCTTGTCTTCCTTCCCGGCGACGACGAAGCCTGGTGGATGTCGCACATATACCTCTTCCTTGAGGTCGCCCTTCAGGACCGCCGACTTCACGTCCATCCGGTGGACCTTCCACCCCTTCTGAGCTGCCAGCGCGAGGAGGACTCGGACCGACTCCATACGCTCAACTGGCGCGAAGACGTCGTCGTAGTCCACACCCTCTTGCTGCACGAACCCCCTTGCCACCAACCTTGCCTTGTGCTTGGTCACCGCTCCCTTCTCATCCTTCTTGAGCTTGAACACCCACTTCAGGGTGATCGAGCGATGTCCCACAGGCAGATCCACGAGCTCCCAAGTCTTGTTCTTCTCCACCGACTGGAGCTCTTGCTTCATGGCGGCCTCCCACGCAGGATCACCCTGTGCCTCCGCGTAGTTGGTGGGCTCGCTAGTGTGAGAGAGATGCAGCTGGGCGAAGAGTCCCGGCGCCTACTCGGAAGGAGCTTCACCACCGAGGATGGTCGGTAGCGAAGGGGCTCGTCGTCGTAGAACGCATCCAGACGGTCCTCATCATCCTCCAGCGACGTGGCGAACTCGATTGACGTGGTCGAAGCCGTTGTCGTGGTCGGAGTAGTGCTCGGAGACTGCTCGGCGGTGCTCGGAGACTGCTCGGCAGTGCTCGGAGACTGCTCGTCAGTACTCGGGGGCTGCTCGGCAGTACTCGGGGGCTGCTCGAAAGTGGTCGGAGACGTGGTCGGGGATGTGGTCGACTGCTCCCCCGGAGGTGAAGACCGCGTGGTCGGAGTGGTCGGAGTAGAAGAAGCCGGGGTACGCTGTCCTTCCACTCCATTCTCCTAGAGGTGCTTGACGACGAACTCCCAGTCCGCCGGAGTGTGCTCGCCTCCCTCCTTGGTCCAGTCCCAGCCACGGCTCTCGTCGAAGACGACATCGCGCGATACTCGCACACGCTGGGTGATCGGGTCGAAGACGCGGTAGGCCTTGGCGCCGTCAGCGTACCCGATGAAGATGCCGGGGCGGCTGCGATCGTCGAGCTTTTTCAGCTGGGTGAGGTCCTTGACGAACGCCACGCAGCCGAATGTGCGCAGGTGTCCGACCTCCGGTGGCATCCCATGCCATGCCTCGTACGGCGTCATGCCCTGCAGCGCCTTGGTCGGAGACCTGTTCAACAGATACACAGCGGTCACCACAGCCTCACCCCAGAAGCGTGCCTGCAGTCTTCGCTGCTTCAACAGTGCTCGCGCCATGGCGACCACCATCTAGTTCCGTCTCTTCATGACACTGTTCTGCTGCGGCGAGTACGGGGCGGAGTAGTGACGCTAGATGCCCTACTCGCCGCAGTACGCCGTGAACTCGGCGACGATGAACTCGCGGCCGTTGTCGGTGCGGAGGGTCCACATCTTCTTCCCGCTCGTGTTCTCCGCCACAGTTCGGAGGTGCTTGATGGCGTCGGCGGCATTGTCCTTGGTGGTCAGCAGAGCCACCCACATATAGCGAGTGGCGTCGTTGTCGAGCAGCAAGAAGTAGCGCCTGCCACCGATGGTCGCAGGTGTCACCGGGCCGCAGAGGTCGCCGTGGACCAGCTCAAGCGATTCCCGTGCTCGGTACTGGGCTTCGGAAGGAAACGGTGCTCGGCGATGCTTGGTGATGACGTACGTGTCGCAAAACTGCCCAACGTGGTGGATCACCGGCAGCCCGCGCACCATGTCGTCCCTGGACAACCTCCGGAGCGTGTCGAAGTAGAGGTGACCGTAGCGCTCATGCCAGCGCCACTCCTCATCATCCTTCCGAGCAGCAAGACAGAGCGGCCTCACGGTGTTGAGGTGGAGGATGTAGAGGCGGTTGGCGCTGTGCCGTACCTTGACAAGCAGCCGCCGTTGACGATCCCAGATCCTCAAGGTGCCGTCCTCGATCTCTACCTTCGAGCCTCCCTCGTCGAGCTGTCCGAGACTCATGATCGAGTTGCGGAGTGCCGAGATGTAGTAGACGCCGTGGAGCACCTTATGCTCGTACTCCTTGGCCTCAAGGATGATGGAGCCGACACCTTGGATCTCTACCTTCGACTCGTCACCGAACCTCATGACTCCCCGAGCCAATGTGTCTAGGTCAGTGAAGAGCTCGCGACGCCCGGTCATGTCTTGGTTCACCTTGCGTTCACCAGCCGCACCACCAGCCTTGTCTGCTTGTCCTCCGCCACTGGCACCACCGGCTCCGTCGCGCGGCTTGTTCTTCTTACCACAGGGACGCCAACGTCGATCCTTGGACGATCCTGCGCCCTCCTCCTTCTTCTTCTTCTTGTCGAAGGCCCGTCACTGCTCGGCGGTATAGAGGAGTTTGCTAGAAGCCGCCTCCGTCTCCGGCGCGCACTCGCGGTCCTGGACCGCCTTGAGCCGCTCGGTGACGTCCTTGATGGTGAGCGTCCTGAAGTCGAGCATGGTCTCGATCGAATTCACGATCTGTCCAAGGCTCTTCGGCATGCACCGCAGGAGCTTCTCTACTGCTCGTTCCTCGTTGAGGTCGGTGTCGCCGTTGATCGCCATCTGCTCCATCAGGCTGGTGTGGCGCAGTGCGAAGTCCTCGACTTTCTCCCCGGGCAGAAAGGCCAAGCCTTCCCAGTCCCCTTGGAGGCGCTACAGCGTAGTGCAACGAATGCGCTCTCCTCCAACGTGCCTGGTCGCGATCGCCTCCCAGGCGAGCTTGGCAGACGGCTTGTTGGCGATGGCGGCCCCCAGCTCCGGCGGGACTACAGCACAGAGGGCCTCCAAGGCCCGCCGATCATCTGCATAAGACACCTCACCGTAGCAGACCGCCTCCCAGAGCCCGCGCGCCTGAAGCTTGACCTTCATCAACAGGCTCCACTCGTGGTAGTTGGAGCGGGTGAGTTGTGGCCACGTGCCTCTGGCGTCGCGGTACACCTGCATCACCGGTGACCGGCCACGCCTACCGCGGCGCCGATCTGGTGATGGCGAGGGACGACGGTGCGCCCTGGACTCCCTGATTCCTTCCGCAACCCGCCTGCCTCCTCCTCCTCCTCCATCATCTCCGCGCGGATCGCGGAGGCCGCGGCCTGGGCCACGACTGCTGCTGCCTGCGCCTCCTGCTGCGCTGCTGCCTCGGCGGCGGCGAGACGTACCTCACGACTCTCTGGGATCGCGGCCTTGCCGCCGATTTTGGAGTCCGATGGGCTCCTGCTACTCTTGGCTGCGGCTGCTGCTATAGCTACGCAGTCTGCGGAGGTGGAAGCCATGGAGGTGGCGGTAGTGGCGACGATGGATTAGGACTCTCTAAAACCCTAGGCTCTGATACCAATTGTTGGCCACTGATCTGATGGATTAAGGGTGATAGAAATCCCAGAGGGCAGCTTGGCCAATTGGCCGCTTGGATTGAAAGTAAATCGGGATACAGGCTTACAAGTGTTGGTGACGTGCCTCTGCTTATATGGCAGTGGAGCAGCTAACCACTACAGCATATTCTCAGTATAAAGTAGATGCTAACTTGGATTCCAAACTACCTACTAAAAGCTAGGTAAAAACGTAAAAGTGCAGCAAAGTAAGATACAAGTAACTAGGCTTATCTAACAAAAAGGTAATGGAGTTTGGATGGTCTCGGACTCTAGTCTCTCGGTCGGTTGCCATTGGCAAAGGTACGTTAATATAGCAACTAGCAAAACTGCCCGTGCATTGCAACGGGAGAGTATTAAAATAATTTTTCGTCAACTCAATTGTTAGTAACTGTGCATTACAGTTGGAGAGTGTCAAAATAAATTTTCATTAACTCAAATTGGTTGTGTAACCAATCTAGAAAAAAATAATAATTATTATACGTGTTTGACTTGTGTATCAACATCTCTTCTTTGTCAAAAAAGCCAAAAAAGATATGAGTTTTCTTAGCAGAATGACTCTTATTTTATTTGCATCTCACCTGGTTGTCCTCCCTCACTTTACCGTATGGTACTAATGTTAACCGGGCACATAAAACTAAACCGGACTAAGTATTAGGCCTTTACACCATGAAGCCAAGCAGCTAGAGACGTTGGTGAACTGGACGTGTGGGCCGTGGCATCGGGCAAACCAGCCCAAAATCACCACACAGCATCCCCCACTTCACGTAGCCAACACGGACATGGGAGTGCTGCCGGACGAAAGAAAAACAGGAGAGGAAATCTTCCCGTTTTATTAGTAGGTATAGATTAAATTTCGCTACATTAATAATGCAGGCATGCCAGTATGTTATGTACAAGTAAAATGGTAATAGAGGTCAAAATAAAATGATAAGAATAGCACGATACACAACCCATCTACTTGCAAGGGGCTCTGCCATAGCCTCGGGCCAAGGTGGCACCTCAGCAGCCGCAGCCGGAACTTCCTATGAAAAAGCTCCATCAGCTTGTTCTAAGTATGATTTGCAAAGAATGCAGTGGAGTTTTCACGTTTTATTAGATTATACAAAAGTAAAAGGTGTGGCATGAACTTCCTACTACGTAGTAACTGGCAACCCACTGCAATTTTTTAGTATAGAATATCACAATGGAAGAGAGGGGAGACTGTCCCGATCGTCACCTTCCAGACCGACCATCTCCTTCAAGACCGTTGGTGTCGCTTCTCTTGGCCCCTCCAGAACTGCAAAAAAGGGTATGTATATATACAGTCAATCTGAAAGGCAGTCCAAGTGAGACAGCATCTGTATAACACAATAGACTATGTGGTACAATTCAGACATAAGCAACGACATTCCAGATGTTGCAATGGGAATTCTTACCTTGTGGCAGCATTCCATCTCATAACTGAAACATTTCCAATGCACTGAGAACTGTAATCCACGCCACCATCTATAAGGTCAACTCTGACCAGTTGTATCGGTTTGTCATGGTCATTTGGAAATGTTTCGTAGGTATATATGTAAGTGAAATCAAGCCCTAATGTGGGTTTTGGTATTGATGACCACCGACTTAGAGAACTAATGAACTCTATCAAGATGATGAGCAGGGAATTATAATGAGAGAATGCTATTCAATTCAAAAAACTTCACGCTTACTTTGTAGCTGCTTAAATTCATTTTACATTTTGAATTTGAGTTTAGGACTGCCGTACTATCAAGGGGGTTCTTATGGACATCAGTCCAGGTGGTGAACCAAGTGCTCGTATTCCAGATATAACATCCTCACACCTTGACAAATCCAGCAAAACAAACAGTTCACAATTTCACTGAATATTGCCAGGGCGGCAGTGCGCCCTCCATCCGACCGTTGAATGACAGAGTATAAATACTACTTTTCCAGCTCACAACGGTCTCTTCTTCCACCTCCACTCTCTCTGCTCGAAACCAGACAGAACAGACAGCTCTCTCTCTCTCTCTCTCTCTCCTCTATTGTTCCCCTTTGAGCTTAAACTTGGATCTACACTTTCCACCATAAAAACTTGAGAAAAATGGCAGCAAACTTCTATTAGAGGGCTGATCTACTGATTTACAAAGTCTGAGAGCACTTGGTTCACGTTTGGCCGGCGTTCTTGAGTTCCATCCCTTGGAGCTTTGCTCCTAACCAGGTTAGGCGTCGCCCTAAAGCTTGCCAACTTGATTGTGGCAGCCTAGAGAGGTTTATAACACTTGTGCAGCTAAGAGATTACCCCTCATTTTAAGAATTAACTCTCTTGATTTGAGAACGAGGAAGAGAGAAGCCTTTGTGGCAACTCTAGCCTTATTTGTGGCATACCTTAACAACGTAGACGTAGACAAGCTTGGGTGGCAAGCTAAACCACGGGATAAATCCTCGTGTGTGTTGTCTCTCACTTTGGTTTATTTGTTGAGTTGTTCTAGAGTTTGCTTCGATTCGGTGTATTGAGCTTGAGCTGTAGCTTCCAATCTTCGAACTGTGAACACCTGAGATACTGAGAAGATAGATTCTTGCTGGTTTACACTTTCTATCCATATATCGCTTGTTGCGTTCTGATTTATTTTTAGAGAGCGGCAGTGCCGCCCTCAACTCAGCTCGAGTTGAGTTTTTCAGGCCTATTCACACAACACCCCCCCCCCCCCCCCCAGGCTTCTAGGGATCCTACAATATACAACTGAACTTTCTGAAGAAATGCAGAGCCTAAAAATGTAGATAGACCAGGAACTTTAGCAAACTTTCAAAATGTAGTAGAACTAATGCAACTATATAAGAAATTCTAGGCAGCTCCTAATAACAGTCTAATGAATTGTTTGACAACCCCTCCATAAAGTCTAGAATCAATAAACAAACACACTATTGGCAATATGGGCCAACCTATCATGAGTTATTTATTAAAAGAACTAACAAAAATGATGTAGTGTCATGAATCATTTCTGCGCGATAATTTTTGGGTGTGATTTCTTGTCATCTAAAATTGGAAGTAGCTAAGTAAGTAAGTTTCATGTTTCCTGATCAGCACATCCTGAAGTGAACTTAATTGCATTAGCTCCAGGTCTCACTAAAATTCAGAGCATACTGAATTTAAGTGCAAACAATGCAGTGCTCAAACATTAGTACATTACTGACTTAGGAGTATCAGCTCATAGAGTGCACATCCAAATTGTCATTACACTGAATATTCTTATGTACATAGATGCTCTATCTTTTGTTGGTGTCCACAGAAATAAGCATTTGTAACTGGTACTCTCTCTTTCAAAAAAGCATGTAACTTTAGCACAGTGATATATTTCAGTATATCAACTTTGACCAATTATAAATAAAAATTACAAATATTTATAATATCAAATAAACATCATTAGATTAAGTATGAAATATATTTTTATAATCTATTAATTTGGAGCTATAAATATGACTATTTGTTAGAAACTGGTTAAACATAGATTATTTTATTTGGTACGAAATTCATATTTGCATGTTTTTTTTATAAGAGGGAGTAGCAGCTAGCAGGTCAAAGTGCTGATTTCCTCGATAGCCAGCCACGACATCGATCACCTCCTTGCAGCCACACGCAGCCAGCCTGCTGGAGAATTTGCAGGCGACGGCCTCTTTGCGGGCCCGCGCAGGATTTTGCAGGCTTTGCCAATTTGCCTGGGCCCTGTTTGGACTCTAATTTCACGGTAAAAACTTTACGTCCATAGGATATTTAAATATAGATGATAAATAGATTGTATGTAGATTGTAAATATAGATGATAAATAATTAATTATATAGATTGTATGTAAATTGTGAGATAAATGTTTTAAGCTTAATTAGTCTATGATTTAATACTATAATGAACATTTGTTAATTAATAATAGATTAATTAGATTTAATAAATTGGTCTCGTGGTTTAAAAGCGAGTTATGTAATTAGTTTTTTATTATAAAAAAAATCCTTCCAACATCTCATAAAACATCCGATGCAAAAAAATTACACCCCATATCTAAACACCCCCTTAATATGCTTTGCCCGCTTTGATCTGCAATAGAAAAACTACCTTCGTGTGGTAGGTTATCCAGCGGGCTTTTTTCGAGGATTTAATATGCTTTCTGTAGAAAGCATACTTAGCATAGCGGCACGACAGTTTTGCAAGGATTAGGGGAGAACTTCCTTAGAATATCAACCTTTGTTCAGAATTCAAGAGGATTCAAAATGAGATGATCTAGAAGGTCACAATTTGACCTGAAGATATTGGTGAGTATTCCCGAAGTATCTCATGTGTGGTTTCTAACGAGGCAACAATGTGCAAATGCATTAAGCGACAAGACTTTCTCCAAACTTTTTTCCATTGGGTTTTTTTTACTCTTCCTCCAAACTTTTTCCATTGGTTTTATTGAGTTTTAACGAGGCATGTTTTATCATGGTATTTGCTCAAGGGGAGTGTTAATAATTCCTTAGTTAGAGGATTGATGGGTTCATACCCTATATGTCCTACAGACTATCATATATACCCTGGAGGCTATATCTATATAAAGGGATTACATGTGTACCTATAATGACTAATGAAGAGATGATTCCCCTCATATACTTTGTCACCTAGGTGTTCTTGTGCGTTGCTGTTGAGAATTAGGAAGGAAAATGGGATTTGCATCTACAGCTTCTACACTGATGCTTTTCCTTCCTTGATCATCATTCACCTTTTTTTTTTTGCGACGATGATCATCATTCGCTACTCTGCCGTGGATTGCCTTTCTTTTTTTTTTTGATTGAAATACCGTACGGCTTGGCCTTTCTCTTTCCTTTGTTTTTTTTTTTTGCTTAATTTTCCTTTCTATTTTGTGTTTCGTCTTGTATATTTTCGAATTACACGGTCTAATGTACACACACTCACCTTAGCATTTTTGAAAATTGGGGCTAATAAATTATTGCGTCACGATTGACAAAATCATTATAGGCACCTTTACTATCGACAAGACCACTAAAAGTACAGTACCGTTAAAACCTAGAAATTTTGCTTATACGGGAAGTCAAACCTAGGACCAAATATGGTACTATAGCTTTTATAACCATTACACTACATGTCTTTTCACTCTGCCAGTATCTTTATATTAGGCCATATTATATGGTATTTTTCACATATATATATATACTCTATATTTCAAGTATTAATATAAGAGGGAGGGATTAAAAAAAGGGGACACACAGGACCTATGTATTGAGATTTGAGAACCACAATGATTAACACATTTGGGGCGCATTTGGTTCCCTGCATATGGGGAAACCAGGCTCTCTAGATGCAACGTCCGCCTGTTTGGATAACTGCATCAAGGTTCAGGCCAGGCTTTGGTGCTGCAAAAGCCACTCTCCACCCAGGCTCCCGTGATGCAAGAAAAACCGGCGTTTCTTACGGGCCTGGGCAGCGCTATGCAGGCGGGAGCATATGGGTTGCATGGGATAGAGAGGAGATACACGTATCCAGGCAACCAGTCGCTTGCTTGGTATAGCCTGTATGCATACATCCTAGTAACCAAACAAACATCTCTTACGTCCTCAATCTGGCTGCCGATGGCCTGGCTCTTGGGAGCGGACCTGGCTGGACTGGGAAGGCAACCAAACGCGCCCTTGAAGATGATCAGTCTTGCACGTGCATATGGTACCGGTAGCAAGTGGTGGGAGGCACCCACGAAGGCAAGTGACACATACTCTCTCCGTCCAAATCAATATGAAATTCTCACTTCCCGAGAAATCAACCTTTACAAATTTTGACTAAAATTATACGAATAAATACTAACTCTTATGAGACAAAATAAGTATCGTTAGATTAATTATAAAATATATTTTCATAATAAATTTATTTCGAGACATAAATGTTAATACTTTTTTCTATAAATTTGGTTAAAATTGACACAGTTTGTCCAGCACGTTTTTATAGTTGCATATTCAAGTGGTCAGAGGAGGAAGTATTTATTCATTGGTTCGGATAAGAATGCATGGGATTGGGAGCTAGCTGTGCGCCCGAGAAATTAAAGATTTGATGAAAGTGTCGTCCTCCTGGTCGTTGGACTTGCATTACACATCGCATGGGACTACACCGACGGGTAGTGGGAGCGATCGAGGGAGACGTACGTGGCCCGGCTTCTGTGCATGCATGTGATGTACTATACTCGCGATCCGGCTAGTCCACAGAGGTCAAGAGAGAACATGCTATTATATTGTACGTCCAACGCTTTTCCAGGGGGTACGATATTAATTAATCAATTAAGCCCTATACTCATATCCAAGAAGCGAAGCTTCTGGTTTCTCACGGTCACGGAGCAGGTCTAATCGCCAGCTGGTGAGGGCATAGGTGTTTTTTTAACTACTGACGGTCCCAATGCTAAAAACCATATATGATTTTCACTATGCCAGAAAAGGTTATCAGTGACGCTTCGATTAGTGACTCAGAAAAAAACGCATCACTAATAGAATATCAGTGACGCAGGTTAACAATACGTGTCACTGATTGGCTGTTGCCCATGGTCTGCGAATAAGATGCGTCACTAATAATATTATATCAGTGACCTTTGCAAATAAAACGTGTCACTAATAAAAACTGTGACGCGTATTGCTGAGGCGCGTCACAGATAGATGAACGTATTTGTGACGTGGGTTAAGAAGACGCGTCATTAATAAAGAATGTGACGCGTTTTCTCTAGACGCGTCACTGATAGAAGCCGATATGAGTGACTTTTCCTTAAAAACGCGTCACAGATACGTGCAAAAGGCGATATCTAAGACGAAAGACACACGTAACTTGGGCCTGGACTGTGCTGCCCTTTCAGCTGGCCCAAAATAGAAAGGCTTCGGCGGGCGGATGCATATAAGTGTGTGTCCCAAACCTAGCCCTGCTAACGGGGCGGGTTAAAACGGGTTTTTCGGGGCGGGTTTTATTCGGGTGGTGTGTATACGGGTGGAAACGGGTTTTCCTACCTTACGGGTCGGGTTCATAGACAAACGGGTTGACACGGGTTGTGTTGTGAATGACAGTTATGCTACAAGTTGTGTGGGTTGGGTAGTTGAGTGGTGGAACGAGGCAGGTTGGTGAGCTACAATTTCGGATCGGGTCGGGTTAATAAATTATCTAATAAATAATGGGATGGGGCGGGTATGGGGCAGGTTTAGCCCCGTTAGCAGGCTTACCCAAACCCTAGACCCGCCCGCTCTCTTCCTCCTCTCATCCCTCAGCCGCCGCACTACTCGACCCCAGGTGGCGGCTCAGGATCGTGGCCACGGCGTGCACTCCGAGCGGTTGTGCGGCCACGCAACGACGCACACCTCAGGTAGCGGCGCGGCCCCAAGGGGATGACCTCCACCTAGGCGGCGGCGCGGTCCCGAGGCGACGGCTCGTGGCCCCAAGGCCGCGGCTCGCATGCCAGGCGGCGGCACTGGCCCCGGACCGGTCCCCTGCCGGTTGTCTATCCAGCCCCGAGGATGCAGCCCCACCGGTAGGTTCCCTTCCCTCTCGATTTGGCTTTGATTTCGATCTCCATGCTGTAGATCCGGTGCTGCAGATCCGGTGGAGAAGTTGAGCAGGATCATATCATGGGGTGATGCGGTGCCAGGTTCTTGTTGGCAGATCCATTTGCTGGCAGGTTCTTGCTTTTGGAAAAGGGTGAGGACAAGCAGATCTTGTGATTCGACTTCGATTAATTAATTAATGGTGGTTCTTATTTGGCCGATATCTGATTGAGTTATTGCAGAGAGGAAAGAAGTGCAAGTTCATCCTTTCTTTACCTGACCATCGAACCAAGGTTTCACTACTACATAAAATCTTTTAGGAGGCGTTTGTCTTTTTTTACGAGGCGGGCATGAAGTATAACCGCTGCGGTTAATGCAAGGCATTAACCGTGGCGGTCACTTTTTATTAACCGAGGCGGTTATAAAAAACCGCCTCGTAAAATAGATTAACCGAGGCGGTCATTTTTAAAATACCTGCCACAGTTAATATAGATTAACCGAGGCGGTTTTCTTATAACAACCGCCTCGGTAAATTATTAACCGAGACGGATATTATAACTAAACCGCCCCGGTAAATCAGGCCCGGAGGCGCTCGCAGCGGCCAGGCGGCGCTCGCGGCCAAATCCTCCCTCTCCTTCCATCTCCGGCGAGCGGGCGCCCAGATCCGGTGGCGGGTGCCCGGATCTGGCTAGCGGCCGTGGCGGCCAGATCCGGCCGTGGCGGTCGGATCCGCGGCCGGGGTGGCCGGATCCGCCCATGGCCGCCGGATCCGCGGCCGTGGTGGCCGAATCCATCCGTGGCGGCGGTGGCGGCGACCTTGGATGGGCTCGGCGGGCCCGGATGGGCTTGGTGGGCCTCTCCCTGGATTTTTCTTTTTTTTTTGTTTTTTTATTTCATTAACCGTGGCGGTCAAAAAACCGCCACCGAAAATACTCGATTAACCGTGACCTTCCATTGGTGGCAGGTTGGAAAAACCGCTACCGTTAATCTGTTTTAATCGCCACGGTTAAAGTTTATGTAGTAGCGTTTGTGCTGAAGTATTTTTCTTTTCAATGCCTTAGTGGCAAGTTAAGCTCAGTGACCCCATGAACTATTTTCTGTTTTAAGCATAGTTTACTTTGATGTTCTGTTAGGATAATTGTACTCTTTAAATTTTCACCATACCACAATGTCAAAGTCCCATTAAAAAACGTTTCTTATTTCTTAAGCAGTAAATCTGTACAAGTTTAGAATAGAAACTGACCCTGCATTTTCCATCCAGTTATCTGATAATTGTCTCTCTGGTTATCTAATAAATTGACCAGATGATCTATCTAGTTAACTGAAATGATGTCACTTACTATTCTGCTTATTTGTTGGGTTCATGCACATATATTGTTATGGTACTAATTAGGAGAAATACTAATTTATTTACAGTAACCTATCAGGTTTGAAAACATTCTATAAGCCTGATTTTCAAGTGTTTTACTATTCTATTTGTTCTGCCTGTATATAGGACTCTAAAACCAGTTCTTGCTTATCACTTAATAAACAACTTTGTTTCACTCGCCTTAATAAACCAGTTAGGATAAACCAGTTCTTGCTTATCACTTAACAAACAGCTTTGTTTAATAAACCAGTTAGGATAAACAGCTTTGTTTATGATCTTCTATTCTCTTATTTATAAACTGAGGCGCTTTGACATATATGATATATGCAACCAAGACATTCATTCTCTGCATACTTGGTTGATTTATGCAATATCGAGTACTCTTCTTTGTGCATGTTTTCTTTAATTATTACATTGGGTTTGCCAAATGTAATTAGGTGATAACCGGAGATTGTTCATGCCATGGAGAATGGTGCTGAGGAGGTTGATGCTACCAACCTTGAGGCTTTGTAATCCCTTCGGTCCTACCTAGTACCCCTGCCCTGTAAGTTATCTCATCACCACCAATTTTTGTTTTTTTTTTTCTCTGCAAATGTGTTAGCTTTGGATAAATCTGTCGATGTATCAACTTCTAGTAGTAAGCGATAGCTGATTAACTATATATTTAGCAATCCGATATTGCTGCACGGTAATTTACCTCTTTACTGCCATATCCGATATTGAGCCACTAAGGCTATCCGGATTAAATTACATTGGTTTGACATATATGATATATGCAACCAAGACATTCATTCTCTGCATACTTGGTTGATTTATGCAATATCGAGTACTCTTCTTTGTGCATGTTTTCTTTAATTATTACATTGGGTTAATAAAGGTAATTTACCTCTTTACTGCTTGAACTTTGGAATAATTACATTAATCCCAAAACAGAAGGAAGCTACTTGTATCCAACAACGTGAGTTTCAAAATCTTTACTAAAGTTTTGACTAACCGGATAGCCTTAGTGGCTCAGAAGGTTGTCCGACCATCACAAACGGCTTTTATGAAGGGGAGAAATATTTTGGAGGGTGTCATTGTACTGCATGAGGCTATCCATGAAATACATCGCAAGAAGCAGAATGGGGTTATCCTAAAGTTAGACTTTGAGAAAACTTATGATAAGGTTAAGTGGCCCTTTTTACAGCAAACTCTAAGGATGAAGGGTTTCTCGCCTAGATGGTGTGGTTGGATCGATCAAATTGTAAGAGGGGGCAGCGTAGGGGTAAAAGTCAATGAGGATGTGGGAAGATTCTTTCAGACGAGAAGAGGGCTTCGACAAGGTGATCCTTTGTCACCCATCCTGTTTAATCTCGTTGCAGACATGTTGGCAACCTTGATCTCCAGGGCTAAAGCCAATGGGAGTTTCCAAGGGGTTGTACCTCATCTTGTGGATAACGGGTTGTCTATCCTGCAATATGCGGATGACACCATTTTATTTATGGACCACGACTTAGAGCAAGCCAAAGAGCTCAAATTGGTACTAAAAACGTTTGAGCAGCTGTCTGGACTTAAAATAAATTTTCATAAGAGCGAGATTTTTTGCTACGGTGCAGCAGAAGGATGCGCCCTTCAGTACGAGAGGTTATTTGGGTGCAAGAGGGGTGTTCTCCCTTTCAAGTACCTTGGGATCCCTATGCATCATAGGAGATTATCCAACAAAGATTGGAGGTGTATTGAAGAAAAATTCCAGAGAAAACTTAGCAGCTGGAAAGGCAAACTACTCTCTTACGGAGGCAGGCTGGTTCTAGTTAACTCGGTCCTTTCTAGCCTGGCTTTATACATGATGTCATTCTTTGAAGTGCCCAGAGGAGTTTTGAAAAGGTTGGATTATTATCGCTCCCGTTTTTTCTGGCAATGTGAGGACCAAAAGAAGAAGTACCGTCTTGTGAAATGGAAGGTCATATGTACGCCAAAAGAATATGGTGGCTTAGGCATTTTAAATCTGGATATCCAGAATAAATGCTTACTAAGTAAGTGGTTATTCAGACTTTTAAATGAAGATGGGGTATGGCAAAATCTTCTTAGAAGAAAATACTTGTCTTCCAAGACACTAACGCAGGTTAAGCTTAAACCTGGTGACTCACACTTTTGGGCGGGCCTAATGAAGGTCAAAGTCGATCTCTTGGCGGGGGGGTTGTTCAAGGTGCAAAATGGGGAGGGGATCAGATTTTGGGAGGATGTATGGGTTGGCGATAAAGCACTAATGGAGTCTTATCCCAACCTTTATAGGTTAACAAGAAGAAAGGATGACACAGTGGCAAATGTCCTAAGAACAATTCCACTAAACGTGTCCTTTAGACGTGGGATGGGCAATAATAACCTGGTATCATGGATGGATTTAGTCTCAAAAGTGGTGCCGGTTTGCTTGACAAGGGGTAAGGATCGCTTCTTGTGGAAAGCAAGTACCAAGGGCAATTTCTCGGTGGGATCAATGTATAATCTTATGATTAGTCGCACGATCTTGCCGGAAAAAATGATCTCTGGAAGATAAAGATATCGTTGAAAATTAAAATTTTTCTCTGGTTCTTGAAAAAGGGAGTCACGCTTACTAAAGACAACCTAGTAAAACGAAATTGGCAGGGGGATGCTGGATGTTGCTTTTGTTACCATGCAGAAACTATCCAACATTTGTTTTTTGAGTGCCACTTAGCACGTTTTATTTGGAATATAATTCGTATCACATTTGGAATTCGACCACCCTCCAATGTTTATGATCTGTTCGGGCCATGGTTACATGGAGTTGGGGCTAGAACCAAGAACCGGATCTTGCTTGGAGCGGCAGCGATTTGCTGGAGTTTGTGGTTGAATAGAAATGATGTGGTCTTTAACAAAGCTAAGCCTAATAATTTTATGCAGGTAATATTCAGGATGACCTTCTGGGTTCGGCAATGGTCGATGTTGCATGACGTTCCGGAGAGAGAGCTACTCAGGGAGTGCTGCAGGAGACTAGAAGGATTCGTGATGGAGATGTACGTGAGATTTATGTGGTCTTCTAGCAAAAGAATTGGAGTTTGAGGAGACTAGAAGGATTCGTGATGGAGATGTACGTGAGATTTATGTGGTCTTCTAGCAAAAGAATTGGAGTTTGACTCATATGTATCGGTGTGTCCTGCCTTAGGCAGCTTCTCTCGTTGTTCATTCCGTTGGTGTACTCTTTAAACTAAGTCTGTCGCCTTAGGGCGGGGTTGTGTAGTGGTGTGGAGTTGTACTACAGCTGTGTACCATTCACGGATGGTAGAGGCTGGAACCTTTGTTCCCTTATCTAAAAATATAAATGTACAGATACGGTTGCATGCTTGCAGAAACACAGTACTGTTTTCTAATACTGAGCATAACTATATAACAGTTTTCTTTCCTACTGTTGAACATAAAGTTGAGATGAAACATTTAACTGTTATGTGTCAGCAGTCGGGTTAACTGTTGATGTGCTTCACTTTAAGTTAAAAGAATAATATCTTGGTCAGTATTTGATCTGGCACCTTCTTCATTTTATACTTATACAAATGCCTCCCTTTTCTTATATCTTGTAGATTGGTACAGCAAATTATCGATGCTGTTTTGGTTCTGGACGTTGATGATCCTCCCTGTGCTATTTCTGCAGGAGCTCTTTACTGCATGCCGGTGTGGATATTAAATACTATAGATTTTGAGCTCTTTCCTACTGATGACCGCTGTTATGAATGAAAGCCAACCTGAGTTGCATATCATACACATGTGATCTTCTATATTTTAGCGTTCTTCGAATTGTAACTGAACTTTTACATCAACCATTTTCTGTTGCAGCTCCGGTTCCTGCTGCGATGGTTGGGATCAAGGTGGCCCCTGTACCTGTGGACAGCAATGTACCTCCAGTGATTGCTCCTACTGGTCGGGACCAAGCAGCACAGATGACTGCCCAAGGCTGGGAGTAGGCATAGTCCATTTTGAGCTATTCCCTGAATATGTGCTGAGTATATGGTCCTGATCGTGTGAAATGATGCCTGTGATTTTTTTAGTTATTCCCGAAATATGTGCAAGTAATAGGGCTGTGTAAGTGCATTCGCCCCCTATGTGGGATTTTGATGATTAATGACAATCAAATTAGGGACTAACGGTTTTATCAATATTATGTACAGGTGTTAGTCCATATGAAAGAGCAAATTGAAATATTCGGTGAAACAGCACCCCTCCAACTTGACCAAGTTATTTGGTGATCTTTACTCATAATTTAGCAAGTTTTATCTCTTATTGAGTATAGGACTACCGCACTATCAAGAGGGATGCGTAGCTAGTTGACTAGTAGAAGGTTTAAAGTGCTCAAACATTGACTTAAACAAACATGCTTGAGAGACACCTTCACACACTTGTGCACTGCCCTATCCTGTTCTGCCCCTGGAGAATCGGTAGTACCGGTCTTGGACCGGTAGTACCGGTAGGACTTAGAGCAGGATCCTCCCCAGCGAACTGCTTGCTCTCGGGTTCCAGAAAAGTTTATTCCGGTAGTACCGGATTTTAATCCGGTAGTACCGATGTTGAACCGGTAGTACTGACTCTAAATCGGTAGTACCGGTAGGACTTAGCGCCGAGACTCCTCCCAGCCAACTCGCTGCTCTCGGGTTTGAGTAACTATATTTCGGTAGTACCGGATTTTAATCCGGTAGTACCGGTTCCAGAGCGGTAGTACCGGTCCTTGACCGGTAGTGCCGGTAGGACTTTGCCCAAGCAGTTACCCAGGGTCTGGATCGGTAGTAACGACTGTACTTCGGTAGTAGGTTGACTGTTGTATCGGTAGTACCGGTGTACCACCGGTAGTACCGGTCAAGTCAACTTGACTGACACACTTTTCTACCGTTGGGGCCTCGTGCAGTGCGTGTGTCAGACTTTTAACGTTCGATCTGCTAAGGTAGCATCGGTACTACCGGTAGGAATCGGTAGTACCGGTAGCTCCCAGACGGAGGAAGTATAAATACTTCTTTCCTCTTCTTTAGAACATAACCCACTTCATTTTATTGCCTACCAACCCGAGACAACAGCTCTCTCTTGCTCTCCCACTCTCTCTCACACATATTCATTGCTCATAGCTCAATCCATTGCAAGTTTCAAGTTGAGAAGTGAGATTCGAGTGAGGAAAACTTAAATCCATTGTTTGAGCACTTGATTCCTCCCTCTAGCCGGCTTTGCTTTGCATTTGTTACTCTTGGGTTCTTAGAACCCTAGGCGGCTAGGCGTTCTTCGGGAGAGCCCGGTTTGATTCATTTGTGAGGGCTCCCCGAAGTGTCTGTATCACCCCAAGATTCTAGTGAAGAAACTCAAGTGACCTTTGTGGTAACCTTGAGTGAGGAAAGGAGGTGAAATAGACTCCGACCTTTGTGGTCACCTCAACAACGAGGAGTAGGCCTTCCTTTGTGGATTGACCGAACCTCGGGATAAATAACTTGTCCCTTACTCTCTTTGTTGTTGTGTTTACTTGTGGTGTCACGGCTTCGACCGTGCTCTTTCTCTCTCTAACTTGTTCTTAGGTTTGGAGGCCCGATCTACGATTTGGTGGTGATTCAAGTTAGGGTGAAGGTTGCAAGGAACTCTACATACACTTGGGTGGTTTGGTATAGCATAGATCTAAACTTACTCTGTAGTTAATCTTGGTTTCGTAGCTATCTGTTCTTGACCGGTAGTACCGACAGATTGCATCGGTACTACCGACAGGTATCGGTAGTACCGGTACAATCCCGGTAGTACCGGTCTCTGTTCTCACTTTTCAATTGAGTTTGAGTTTCAGGTTTTATACTACGCCTATTCACCCCCCCTCTAGGCATTGCAGATCCTTTCAGGCTGGATAACGGCTCATTTTGGCTCGGCTCGTTCTGGCTCGTTAAGCTCGTGAGCCAAACATAAAAAAATAAAAAAAATACACTTTTCGTCCCAAAATAGATATCGTTATAGGATGTGTGCTAGTAAAATTTTCTCAACTTTAACTAAATTTATAGAAAATACGTGAAACATTTATATCTTAAAATAAATATATTATGAAAGTATATTTAACGATCTATCTAATAATACTAATATATATTATCGATATTAATATTTTTGTATATATATTTATTCAAAGGCTAAAAGTCTTTGATTTTTCGAGAAGTGAGAATAAATCTATTTTAGGACGGAGGGACTATATGTATTTATTGGAATTTTAATAATAATAATAATTCAAAAGAAAGCCATAATCAAATAAAAAATAATATATACTATATATAAAGTATAAAAAATACTATAGTACTCTCTTTGTCCAATAGATAATGCAACTATTTAAAATATGTCAGTTTGTTAGATATAGTATATATATATGTAATAAAAGCACGTTACTTTAATGGCTTGTGAATTGACTGGTTCATACGAGCTAACGAGCAGCTCACGAGCCAACTAGAGCTGGGTCGTTATAAATCGAGCTGGCTTGTTATAAAACGAGCTGGCTCATTATAAAACGAGTCGAGCTCGAGCCGAGCTATTAACGAGCGAGCTACGAATTTTTCGTCCAGCCTTAGCAAGTATAGGTCCTTATCACTGCAGCGACATTTGTCTTGCTAGGAATGAATTGTAGTGTTGCTACTATTATTTTGACTGACAGTGTGCCTAGGCCTAGCTGCTAGCAGTTTTACTTATTATAATTGTAATTTTATGACCTGAACTTGTGTGTACTCACTTATAACTTATCATACTCATTTATTTTTTTATCATGTGTGTGTATATATATTACGATGATCCAATGATATATATATATAGGATTATTGGATCATCGTAATTTTTTTCCCGATCTATTAGTGACGCATATCGGTTGGACGTGTCACTGACAAAGTCTTATCAGTGACGCGTATTGTTTGGACACGTCACAGATAAGTGTTATCAGTGACGCGTATTGGTTGGGCACGTCGCAGATAAGTGTTATCTGTGACGCGTATTGATTGGACACGTCGCGGATAAGTGTTATCAGTGACGCGTATTAAATACACGCGTCACTGATAAGTGTTATCAGTGACGCGTCGTATTGAATACACGCGTCACTGATAAATGTTATCAGTGACGCGTTCTTACGCACTCTTACGCGTCACTGATGTGCCCTTATCATAGACGCAAGAACAGTGACGCGTCTTTTATGCGTCACTAATAAGCCTTTAGACGCGTCACAAATAAGTTTTTCTGGCATAGTGTTTTATGCACATTAATTTATTTAGACACTACACATAAAAATTATGTTTCAATAAATAGTTTCTATAGAATAGTTTTTTTGTCAATTAAATGTCCCCTCTCTCAATCATTATCAATCATATCTCTCCGTGTCTTGATTCTAGTAGACATGGTTTTTTTTTCTAAAAAACCATTTTCTCCTCTTTCTTCTTTAATTGCAATATCACATCATCATTTCGCTTAGGTGTTAGCTTAATTTCATAGAAACCACTTAGGCTCTCTTTAGTTCCCCTTCAAAATTCCAACTTCCCTATCATATCACGTCACATCGAATACTTGGACGCATGCATGGAGCATTGAATATAAAAAAAACTAATTATACAGTTTACATGTAAATCGTGCGACGAATCATTTAAATCTATTTAGGCTATGATTGACCATTTATTACAAAAGTTAGCATGTATGTTATAGTACCCAAAATTTCAACAGTTCTAACACGGTCTTAGGGGATGTTTAGATGCACTCAGTTAGAAGTACTGTAGCAGCGTTTTATTTTTTGCAATATCATGACCTAAGTAGACTTATTAAAAGATTCATGAGACAATATTTTACCAAACTTTTAAATTAGTTTTAATTTTCATCTATATTTAATACTTATTGCATGTGTCAAAAAATTGATATGATCAGTTTTTGATTGGAAGTGGAAAAAATGGAAACGGGCCTTGGTTTCTGGACTACAGACAATTTCCATCTCACATGGGCGCGCGCGTTTGTCGGGGCGAGGGCAGGGCAACGGTCTCCCGGATAGCCGGGCCCCACCCTTTCCCTCCCAGAGAGATAGCCCGAGAACACGATCACCCACTGAGGACCCACCTGCCCCTACCTTTTCTTTTCCTTTTTATTTTACGGATTTTTTTTATTTGAAAAGTTCGTAGAAAATAGTTATTAGTAACATTAATTTTTGATGACTGTACTATAAATAAGTATATGCAAAATAGATTCTATGATTAATGAACAATTATTCGCTATTATAAATATCAGTATCTTTTTAGATTTGATCCAACTTTTTAAAAAAAAATTCTCTTGTCAAAATTTTAAATATCACATTCTCTTTGAGATGCGGTCACCTATACTCATTATGTCGAATTTAATGGTCCGTCTCCAAGGTAGCTGATATTGGATTGCACATTTGCATTTGAGCTTTAGGGCCTGTTTGGATCGGGCATTTTGCAAAATAGTTTGTACAGCCCTAAACTTGTGCATAATGATTTGTCATTCATACTTTTGCAAGTTGGTGTTTAGATTCATTTTGCAAGCTGGTGTTTGGATAAAAGGCAGGGGTGGGAGACACGTTTCCCAAGAGCACTTTTCACCAATTTGGCACCCTTTACCCCCAAATGCCAAATGGGTGCATGCTCTTCATTTTGCAAAATGGGATATACTTGTTTACGTCCATTTTGCAAAATAGAGGCCTAGAACACCAAACCATTTTGCAAAATCCCCAATCTAAACGGCCCTTAGCACTAGCGATGGCTGACCAGGCGACTGACTGAAACAATTTGTACTTCCTAGCCAATAATTTGAAGGATATCCCGCGTGTTACGACGTAAGAAGAAATAAATAGAGGTATGTGGTGTCACCGTGGCAATGGTAACGTCAACGTAATCAAGTAGCGCTGCAATCTGTTACAGTTTAAGAGAAAACTAATTTTGTTTGGTTGGCTCATGTAACGTAAATGGCCAAAGCAACTTGATGGGTCTCTATAGGTCGGCGTGTTCCCGCCGCCATCGGACGATGCACGCCGCCGCCGCCACCGCCGGACGAGTGGCCGGCTTCTTCCTCGAAGCACGCCGCCATCGCCGCCACCGGACGAGGGTACAAATTCTTCCTCGACGCATGCTGCTGCCACCGCTGGACAAGAGCCCGCTTTATTCCTCGAAGTGCACCACCTACGCCGAATGAGCGCCTCTTAGGGCCTGTTTGGTTTGTGTTTCTCTACAGCCTGGCTCGTACCAGGGAGCCAGGCTGGCTGGAGCCTGGCTGGTGCCATGCAACCACCTCTGTTTGGTTGGTTGTATGTGCTGAGCCTGTATGAGAAGAGATATTGTTTGGTTGCCCACGTGAACAAATGTTACATAAGATAAAAATCATTAAATAATCATCAAAATAATATTTATGTTACATAATTGCACTCTAATAGTTCTTATTTATCTTAATATATCTTAATCTTCTTTAAAATATACTAATATCATATAATACATACTAATTATACCATAATAAAGTAATTAACAGAGAAACACTCGCACTCGCCGAGCCAGGCCCAGAAAAAACGCTCGATTCGGGCGTTCCCCGCGAGCCTGGCTCGCGCTGTACGGCTGTATGGTCGTAGCCTGGCCCTGCTGCTTGAGTAGGCAACCAAACGCCGGCAGGTTGCGTGCGGCGGACCTGGACGCTGGTGGTGCAGGCAACCAAACGCCTCCTAGTCACGGTGCCGGTCCTATCCGTCTTCTCTTCCTTGACGCAAGCAATGCAGGTCGGGCACTCACGATGCCTGAGGGGTGCGGTCGAGCGGAGAGGAAGAGGTACAAATAGAGCTGGTTCGGGAGCGGTATCGTGATTGTATCACTAGTACATTAATTTTAACGGAGGCGGTTGAAAACGATTAACCGAGGCGGTCAAGCCAACCGCCTCGAAGCTAAGGTCACGGTAAATCGTGACCTTAACCGAGGCGGTTGTGATGACCGCCTCGGTAGCGGTTGTGGTGATCACCTCGGTAAATCATATAAAAAATAAAAAAACCGAAAGCCCACCGGCGGGCCCATTTCAGAGCCCACCAGCGAGCCCTAGCGCCGCCGCAGCCGCGTCCCTATGCGCCGCCGCAGCCGCGTCCCTATGCGCCACCTCGCGCACGGCCGCAGCCGCGACCCCATGCGCCGCCGCAGCCATCCAGATCCGCCACGCACGTTGTCGTGCCGGTGCCGGCGTCGCCGCCCAGATCTGCCTCCACTGTGCTGTGCTGCCCCCCGCGCCACCGCCGTTGACCCAGATCCTTCGCCGGGGACGTCATCGCGCTGGATCCGTCGCTCGCACCGGCTCACCGGCGCCACTGCGAGGCGCTCAATTGGCGCGGGGCGCCACCGCGAGGCGCTCCACCGCGCAGCCCGCCGCTGCCGCCCCGGGGCTTCGCCGCGCGGCCTGCCGTTGCCGTCCCGTGAGGTGCTCCACCGGCTTGGGGCACCACCACGAGGTGCGCCACCGCCGAAGCCCGCCGCTGTCGTTTCGGGGCGCCACCGCGAGCCGCGGCCGTCGTCGTGCCCGTAGAGGGAGAGAGTGGGAGGGAGACAGACAAGAGAGAGAGAGAGAGAGAGAGAGAGAGTGGAAGGGAGACCGCGACGAGAGAGGAGTGCGCGCGTCGATCGGGGAGGAGGAGTGCGGCAGCTCGGGAGGGAGTTGGGAGTGAGGGGCTGGCTGGCTTGAAACCCTAACTTCCCTTTATATACTGGTCACACATTGTGGGCTTCGTATGGGCTAGTTGGGCCGTGGCTTTTTTTAACGAGGCGGGCCATTTAGAAGAACCACCTCGGTAAATGGGGCCATTTATGGAGGCGGACTTTTTTAATATAACCGCCTCCGTTAATGTATTTTGCGAGGCTGTATTTTCTAACCGCCTCGGTTAATAAAAGGTGACTGTCTCGGTTAATAAAGGTATTAACTAAGGCGGTTTTCATTGCTGCCCGCCACCGAAAAGAATTTCAAAGCGCCTCGCAAAAGATTTTTTTCAGTAGTGTATAGGAAACAACGGGATCGGGTCATGCTGTGAATTGATAATGGGCAAAAAGGAACGAACCAAACAACACCTAAGATTTTCTTGCATCGGTTCTGATTAAAGTCTAGGTAATTGAGGAATCAAATAAGACCAACTAACATAATGTTAGATTAAATTGTAAGACGATAGGAAAAAAAGCATTACTTAGAAACAGGCTCTGCATTTTTTATAGACTGAACCTAAATGTACAAAGTGGGTATCCCCTTGTAGTGTCTTGTCTAATTAAGAGAGTTTTTAAATCGTCGTTGCTTGTAAGAGGTTGTACTTATCATGGAGGAACTTGGTGTAATCCTATTGTGGAAGAACTTGGTGGCATTGGCTTTAATTTCTCCATCATAAGCGTTGCAGGTTGCAGTCTCGGTCACGATGAACTTGTATCATCTGCTCTCTCCGTAAAAAAACATACAACTTTAGCATAGTTACCGTGTTTTAGTATATAAACTTTGACCAATTATAGATACAAAATTATAAATATTTATAATATTAAATAAACACCATTAGATTCATTACGAAATATATTTTCATAATATATTAATTTGGAGTCATAAATACGAATACTATTTGCTAAAAATTTAGTCAAATATAAACTACTTTTTTAATACGCAACCTATAGTTATATGTTTTTTGGGACGGAGGTAGTACCATTTACCTAGCTCTACCTAGCTCCTTTTGTCATCTGGTAGCAAGTCTCCCATCTCTACTGCCACCGTGGTCGTTTGCACCACCATACTACCCCTCTACCTCTGCCACCTCGAACAGGTATACTCTCTAGGTCTCTAAAAAAAAAAAGTATCGTTCTCGCTTTCCAAAAAATATCTTTGACTAAATTTATATAAAAAATAGTAATATTTATAATTCATAATTAGTATCACTGAATAGATTTTTTAGTCTAGTTTTTTAATAAATTTATTTGGAGATGTAAATGTTGTACGTATTTTCTACAAATCTAGTCAAACTATCGACACGAACACCCAAAACGTCATTTTTTTTAGATGGAGGGAGTACGTCTAGTCTCATGCCAACTTATGCTAAAGAATGGCTAGTCTCATCCGCTTAACTTGTCAGAGTAAGGTCAACAATAAAGTCAAGTATTATTTTTCAATTCATTTTTGGTTTGCACTATCTACATCTGCAATAACTGATTTTACGTCAGACATCTAAAGTTCGGTTGCTCCAGTGTATACTGTTTGATTTATGCATGCCACCGTTCGCTCAGTCGAAAACTAGCCTCACTTTTTACAGGCATAGAACGGTATTTCTCTCTCTCTCTCAAACAAATTATTTCTACAGATTAGCTGTAGCAACCGTAAGCCCTGCCCAATAGTGTTAGTACTATCTTTGTACTATATTTTAATTAATATTTACTTTACGAGGTATCTGAAGTATTTTTATTAGGCCAGTCTTAGGCTAATCCCAATAGAGTTTCACGAGGAATTTCATACCTATTAAATAGGGTGCCACATCGGCTTTTTCATGAAACTAGGAGGTGAGAGAAGGGAAATGTTTTATCCCATGAAACTTATCTACATTGTTTCCAAAACATTGGAAATTTTGGAAACACCGTAAAACCTGCATTGATAGGCTTATTTCGTTTATCGTGACTTTTTTCCTCCAGGAAGAGAGATGATTGGGGCACGTGACACTATAAATAGTAAAATAAGCAAAGAAACCATACCATGAAACTTTGCATTGTGAAAGAGACCCGTTTCATATTAAAATTTTATACGTTGGAAACTGTGAGGTGAAACTCAACATTGAAACTGGCATTAATGGGAGTTTTAACTGAGTTTTATTTACATTAAATAGGTTGCCACATAGACATATTCGATAACATGGTAGTCTATTTAAGAAGAGAGAGAATAAATTAGTTTCATCTAGATAAAACTTTTTTGACACGATTACCAACTCTCTATGAGTCATGAAAATGTCGATGAAATTACAGAATGAAACTCACTCTTAACATAAAGTTTCATTCGAGTTTCATTTTACCTTATGTGATACGGTAGTCTTAAGACTAACTCCAACATCATAGGCAAATGGTGACCCAAACCTAAAATAGGTTGCCTACAGTGAATTTGGGTTGTAAAAACGAGCTCCAACAGGGTAGGCAAACCGGTGACCCATTTTGGGTAGCAGCCGAAGCGCGACCCAAAGATGCGTCTCCTTCCGTCGATCTGCGTCTCCCCGAAGGCGGGGCCCACCGAAGGGGACGCCAGAGCTGTGCGTCGGGTCGCCCCACCGAGCCGGACCGGAGTTGAGGACGGTGAGGAGAGGAGACGGCGGCGGATCCAGCGAGGGGAGGAGAGGGCCACGCCGTCGGTGCCGCTCATCCAGTGAGGGGAGGAGAAGGCAGCCGGATCTCCAGCCGGATCCATCGAGGGGAGGAAGAGGCTCGGCGCTCGGCGGGGAGCTCGACGGAGGAGGTCCGGCGGCCGCGGATGGCGACGTCAAGCCGGGAAGAGGTCAGCGCGGCTGCGGGCCTGCGAACGGGGGCGCTCGGCCAGGCGGGCGCTCGGTGGACGGGGGTGGTGAGGCGGGCAGCGGGGCGCGACGGAGACCCGCGCAAGGCGTGGCCAGGTGACTCGTCGCCGGGGAGTGGGGCGCGCCGGTCCGGCCGTCGGGGGCGAGGTAGAGAGGGAGACACGGACACGGGCGTGTGGCAACGAGGGAGAGAGAGTGAGGAGAGAGGGCCAAGTTTGGGTGTGCTGTTGGAGAGGATGATTTTTAGGTGCCTAACGCAGACACTGTGCATGACCCAAACACCGCTTTTGGGTCTCCAGTTTGGGTGGATTTGTTGAAGTTAGTCTTGTAAATGACAAAATAGAACTCTCACCGAGAACCTTATATATCTGTATTAAGAAAGAAGCTCCATACGCTACGAGTACTAGAGACTGGAGTCCTCATCGGCTGCTGTAGCCGTTCCTCGGATCCGTCGGTGCATGCAGTCAACACAATCAAGCCGGCCAAGAATGTGCAGTTGCCTGGCTGCGTGTGCCACGCCGTTCAGTACAGCTATGCTACGGGGTAGTGGTGGGCTGGGCTGGGCTGGGCTGGGTGTGAACTCTTGTCTTGTCCCCACCACCACCACTCCACAGCGACAGCGAGCATCCTTTTCTTGGTTCCGCTCCCCTGTTTCCGCTTCACACTCTCCTCGCGCTCCTGTCTTCGGCGGCCGCTCCCTTCCGCTTCCACTCGCACCCACACAAGAAGAAACTGAAGAGCGGGAACACGCCATTCCATTCCATTTCCACTGGACAGAGCCACAGAGGGGAGCAGGTGCGCAAATAAAAAGAGTTCGGATCTCCTCCGTCTCCCCTCCCCACAAGGAAAGAGAAAGCAGCAGCAGCAGCAGCAGACCTTCTTGACCTAGCAGCAAGCAATGGCGGCGCTAGCGCCGCTCCTCGCCGTCGCCTTCCTGGCCGCCGCCGCGCAGGCTGCCGACCCCTTCGCCTTCTTCGACTGGGACGTCTCCTACATCACCGCCTCCCCTCTCGGCGTCCCACAGCAGGTCCGTCCCCGCTGCTCTGCTCCCTTCTTCTTCTTCTTCCTCCTCATCCTCTGGCCTCTGCTGCTGCTACCAGTACTACTCAACTCTGCATCTCATTTCTCATCCCCTGCGTGCGACTGCAACACAAAATCGAATCGAATCGAATCGACTCCAATCCAATCGGGACTTCTATCTCCCTCCCTCGCTGCTGTGCTGCCGGCTGCCCCCAAAGCTTGCTTGGATTTTGCTTCCTCCTACCTACGTGCTCACCAACATTTCGTCTTTTATTTCTCTTGTAATAGCACCATCGTCCAGATTCGAGATTCGTTCAATCCAATCGGGAGTGAGGCGGCTGCCAGCATTTCTGACCGTTGGGGGAAAGAGAAGATTCAGTTTTCGATGTCTGCATCTCCCTTTTCTGACCCTCACATCTTTTGCCTCATGATTCCTTTTTTTTATAAATAAAACAAAAATCCTGGGCTGCTACTTGCGCATTTGCTGGATTTCAGACTTGCTTGCGCTCCTTGTCCGCTCTAAGATTTCCAGCCGTAATAAAGTTGACAAATTTCCTCCTTGTGTGTATGCAAGGCAATGAGTGAACGAACGGTTGAACGAACCCCACGCTCCCCTGGGCGGTTCCAAGTTCCAACACACTGCTACCCGCAAAGTTTCAGTATTCAGAATTTCAGATCTCTCCACCTGCTCTCTCGCATGTGCTTCCAATCCGATCACATGCTCCACACTAGAGCCTAGTAGTTTTCACTGCCAAACTCACTAGTACTATTCCCAAATGCTTTAGGTAGGAGTAGGACTCCTTTATATTAGCATAATACTCGTACGTTTAGCCAGCCTCTCTCAAAGAGTCCAAGGCTTTCTAGCTGCTACGATATGCCCGTCTCTAACTCTGGGTATGCTCTTCTCTTGTTTCAGGTTATTGCAATCAACAAACAGTTCCCTGGCCCTATCATGAATGTCACCACCAACTACAATGTGGTCGTCAATGTGCTCAACAGCTTGGACGAGCCCCTGCTCATCACTTGGTGAGCGTTCTCATTGTCTCATCTCTGCCTCCGCCTCAGGCCTCTCTTATGCAATTGTGCTTACGTGCCCAATGGCGGAGGGAGTGAGGGGCTGAGGGGGGCCTGGCACCCCCAACCTTCCCATACCTCTCCTAATATACTCTAAATTATGTGCTTATAATTATTTAATTAGCTAGTGAGTGATGTTATTGGTACTACACTTTTTGTCTTTATTCCATACTGATCTCTAACATTATCTTATTAAAAAAAGTATGTCTTTCTAATGTTTTCTCCATTTTTATCTTTTTTATTGTATATGAAACAATAGTTTGTCCAATAGCACACCCTCTAATTAGCTAGTTAATTGAAAATCTTTATTTTCTTGTTTAATCTCCTGAATTGATCTTCAATTAGATTTATAATTATTTTATATTAGTCTTCCTACTATCTTTCTTATCTCCTATGTTCTTATTATTGTTCGTCTAAATAGTCATTTAGCATATATACTTAACCTTTAAACACTACACAGTAGTACAATGTTTTCGTTAATTTGCTTATATAAACGGCCATTTTACCTGTTTGAGTGATTGTTTTGTCTGAGGCTAAATGGCATGTGACGATTTTTTGACATTTGACATTTAGGGTCTAGCACTAATTAATTTTGCCCTTGTTTAACTACTTGTTATTATTATGCTTATTTTTCTGTGGTCAGGTCTCATCCCCTTTTTTCTTTGTTCTTTAGTTTCAGTTGTTCAATTTTTTGTATCAACCCCTCGCAGCTCGGTCCGGAGTGAGGTGGTGTTTTTTGTATGAGGCCGACATTTTCTCCCTTTAATGCAATGATACGCAGATCTCCTGCATATTCTAGAAAAAAATGCTTATTTTTCTGACCAAAGAATTAGATTGGTCGGATAAAGGCTAGAGTTCAGTGACTAATTAGTTTCCCTTCATTCTTTTAGCTTTTCTACTTTCTTATGACAACACAAACGTTTATTTGGATGTTATGTATATTTTTATGATTTTGCTGTGTATATATTTTAACATGTATGATTGTTGTTGGTTTGCACGGCCCCTCCTATGGCCAAATCCTGGCTCCGCCCCTGTACATGCCCCACTTTCATTTCATTCACTGACTCACGGTGTGCTGGTCTATGATATCAACCCAACCAGGGATGGGATCCAGATGCGCAAAAATTGCTGGGAGGATGGGGTTCTTGGAACCACCTGCCCCATACCGCCGGGTTGGAACTGGACTTACAACTTCCAGGTCAAGGACCAGATTGGCAGCTTCTTCTACTTCCCACCCCTTGGTATGCAGCGTGCCGCCGGGGGTTTTGGAGGTATCACTGTCAACAACCGCGCCGTGATCTCGGTCCCGTTCGACACGCCAGACGGTGACATCACGTTGTTCATTGGGGATTGGTACAAGATGAACCACACGGTTGGTAGGGGGGGTAAACACGGTTTCAGTTGCCGGATGCATCACATAGTTTTTGAATGATCATGGGTGTGTTCGTCTTCTTATCTGTAGCACCTGAGGAAGATGCTCGATGATGGGAAGGAGCTGGGGATGCCAGACGGTGTTTTGATGAATGGCAAGGGGCCATATAAGTATAATGACTCTCTCGTGCCAGATGGCATTGAGCATGAGACTATCAAAGTTGAGCCAGGTGATTACTTTTCTCGCTTTAAACATCATAGGGATATAACATCAAACTGGGATGACGTTTTTTTGAATTGGTCTCTAGAAGTCCACCTCTCCCATGTTTTTAAATCTCAGAAGTTCATCTGTTTACTGTTGCTTCACATGAGTATTACCACTGAACTACACACAATGTTTTCCCTAGATGTTGGAGGAATGCTGATGGTAATTCATTATCACTTTCATGGTGGCAACACCTACTAAAGTTTCCTTGACTAATGATTGCTTTTGTACGTATTCATAATCTGATGGCTGACAGCATCCATTCCTCAACAGGAAAAACGTACCGTTTCCGTGTCCATAATGTTGGTGTCTCCACAAGCCTGAACTTAAGGATTCAGAATCACAACATGGCCCTCGTTGAAGCAGAAGGTTCATATACAATGAAGCAGAATTTCACTAATCTTGACATCCACGTGGGCCAGTCTTACTCATTTTTGGTCACTATGGATCAGAACGCAAGCAGTGACTATTACATTGTGGCCAGTGCTAGGTTTGTGAATGAATCGCTCTGGACCAGAGTCACTGGTGTTGCAATTTTGCAATATTCAAACTCAAAGGGCAAAGCATCTGGGCCTCTTCCTGATCCTCCGAATGATGAGTATGACAAAACTTTCTCAATGAACCAGGCGCGCTCAATCAGGTTTGTAGAAAAAGAGACTTTTTTCATGGTTATTGACTATCCGAATGGCTGCAGGCTTAACTTTTCTATGCAATCCCAGTTCATTACTGAAAGCATTGAGCCATTGATTCACCCATCATATCCTGATACTTAGCATCTGCATCTTTTCTTGAGAGGGTGCTATGGTTCTTTCATAAAATCCTTGTTTGGCTAGTAAAAAGGCAATATGACTCCTAGTTGTCCCCCCGCATTACCATCCTTACCATTGTTTTTTTGGCTATCTTGTAATGTAGTCTGTTTGCATGTAGTCTTAATATATTGGTCTCGAAGAGACATTGCCCTTGTATTGTCTGCACTGAATCTGAATGGGAAACCTTTCTATTAAACGGATCCTTTCCTTGACAAATCAAAGCTTTTGGGGTTGTAGCATTTCAGAATTTTTTCTGCCCAAATATTTGTCCTCTTTCTATTGTACTTTTTTTTCCCTATAAGTTGCATGATAAACTTCATTATGTTGTCAATACTAACAGTGATCTCTAAAAGGTTTAATATTCATTAGTTTTGTCTCTACTGGCATCATTAATGAACATATTGTAGGGCATCTGCTAGTATTTGCAGGCAACAGACAGAACAGACATGTAGAACTGTCTAACCGAGTTTGCATGCGCACAGTGCACACATTAGTTTTGGATTATGTATGTATCCACATCTTGGTCTCACATGGCACCTTTTCTTTCCAGGATGAATGTGAGCACTGGTGCTGCTCGTCCAAATCCTCAAGGTTCATTTCACTACGGCTCTATCAATGTGAGCCAGGTTTACAAGCTGAGGAATGAACCACCTGTTATCATCAATGGGAAGAAACGGACTACACTGAGTGGTATCTCTTATTCCCCACCTGATACTCCTCTGAGGCTGGCAGATCTCTATGACAAGAAGGATGTCTACACACTTGACTTCCCTACAATGCCAATTGATGGACCGCCAGTGATCAGAACATCTGTCATTAACTCCACATACAAGAACTTTTTGGAAATTGTATTTCAGAACAATGACACAAATGTCCAGACCTACCATATCGATGGATATGCATTCTGGGTTGTAGGGTGAGTAAAGCTTCTATTTCTCATTTGGAAAAAGAGTCCTGGATACTGAATCATTTTCATACTGCCAACAGAATGGACTATGGCGAGTGGACTGAGAATAGCCGTGGGACATACAACAAGTGGGATGGTGTTCATCGTTGCACGACTCAGGTAACTGTTGCGGGTTAATATTTTTTTTCCTGTGTTTCTGGGTGCTAATGTTCATTCCTTTTTGGAAACAAATAAATCTAGTATTACTTTTACACTAATAAAATGACATCGCATATATACTTGTGTTAGATGTGATTGCTGAAAGTGTTGCTGAATGCAGCCTAACTGATGTTGCTACTGTGTTATTGATCCTGTAGGTGTTTCCGGGAGCATGGACCGCCGTGATGCTGTCACTTGACAGCCCAGGGTTCTGGAATGTACGGACAGAAAACCTGGACACATGGTATCTGGGTGGGGAGACTTATATCAGGGTGGTGGATCCAAATGGAGGCTATAATGTTACTGAGATGGTGGCTCCAGACAACATGCTCTACTGTGGTCTCCTCAAGGATAAACAGAAGTACGGTTTCTGCTTATCTTATGTGCTGCTGCTTCTCTAGACATTAAACTGCCTGCTAATAACGCTTCGATTTTTTTTTTCCCATCCCAGGGCTCAGAAGCCTCATGGTTCAACGTCATCAGCCTCTGTGGCAATACTGAAGTATCATGTGCTCGCGGTTTTGGTCTCTTTGATAGCCTTGGTGCTGGGCCTTTGACAAGAACTGCCAGCTGTGGTCAGGCTGCTGTTTGCAGATTGATTAGGCGTTTGATAGAAATACTGTTGAGTAGGTCAGTGGAATTCGTAGGTTCCATTCATGATTTGTCTGGCGATTGAAAAATACTGCCATTGTGCATCTTTGTCCATCAGGATTGATTAACATGCTGAAGAACTGTGCAGTAGCTCGATCAGCATACTGAGATTGAGCACAAATTTGAGGCTGTCGGCAGCTGGCAACCGCAAGCAAGGAGTGCTGTGCTGCCTGAGATGTTCCTTGTGTTTGTGTGTTTTCTTGATCAGTTCATTTGTGGAGTTGGATATTGTTGGTTGTAGCCATGCACCCCATTGCAGTTAGTCTGTTATTAGTGCTATTCAATCAATCTGTGAGTTGCAGTAGTTTCAGCTAAACCATGGACAGTTGAAGGCATTACTGTACAAAACGGTTAAAACGTTTGCTTAATATAAAAGCAGGGAAGCCTTCCTTCTAAAGAACTGTAAACAACAGTAGGCGTAACTGTATCCCAATTATTCTATTAAACAATGGACAATCCGGTAGTACAAGAACTGATGACGAGACCGTTTGACTGACTGATGACGCGTTGTCTTTTCACTAGAGGCCGTTTAGATTTTTCAAAACTGTTCACATCGATTTTTGGACATATATATGAAACGCTAAATATAGATGACAACTCAAACTAATTTGACAGCTTGACAAAATATTATTTTATAATTGGACACTTATTAAAAAAATAAAACGTTGCTATAGTACCTCCAACTGAGAATGGGCTATCTTTGGGAAGGGACCGGCACCAGAAAGTAGATCATATGGCTTTTCTTTCAGGAAAAAAATAAAAATAAAGTAAAGTCTCGGCCCAAGAAATGCAGTAAACACATGGCCTTTCTTTCGCCAAAAAAAATAAATAAAGCAAAGCCCCAGCCCAAGAAATGCACCAAAGCAAGTCGTCTTTGATTTGGAGCGAAATTCTCGGATGCATATGCTTGGTCGAGTGCCTTACCTGAAATCGACAATCTAAAGTGGGTTCTTTAGCTTGCTCTGACAGAGGTCTCCTTCTCCCTCCTCTTTTCAAGAAATACATCTAAACACCCCCCCTAAATTCTTCCCGGTTTACCGGTGACGGTGAATGCTTAAATCAGTAGATGCAGCGGTGATGATGATTGATGAGCAGGCTCTGTAAACCGCGAAGGTGAATGCTTAAATCAGTAGATGCAGCGGTGATGATGATTGATGAGTAGGCTTTGCCCTTGCATGTGAGATCGCCATAATTAGCGCCACCATAATTCAGATCAAATAAAATCAAGCTGGGATTTTGACCGACGGCTGGGACTAGATAGAATGAAGAAACCGACCGGTAGGGTAGGCAGCTGGTATCAGCTAGTATTTCAGTGCTAGGGAGGTCAGGTGCCCATACAAGTCTGACATATTTTTTGAACGTTTTTTCTGAAGCCGGTGGAGTTTCACGAAGAGTTTCATACATAATAAATGATATGCCACATCAGCAAAGAAGGAAATCTTTTCATGCAACTATAACGAGAAAGAAGGGAAAAGTTTCGTGAGGATGAGACGAGTGAGTGGTATTTTTAAAATGTTAGAAACCGAATGAAACCTTCACGGAGAGCCTTTCGTTTCATGGGGAGTGATGATGCATGCAAAGCACATGTGCGGTAAAGAAGAGGGAGAAAAGAGAGACACACGTGGGATCAGTAAAGACTAAAAATAACCGCATGAAACTGTCAAATGAAACTATGCAATAAGAAAGACACTTTCATGTTTCAGAAACTGATGTGAAACCTTCTATTGCAACTGGCCTTTATCGTTACAAGTCTGACATCTGAAAACCGAAACGATCATCTCATCTACATGTTATATAAACTAACCGTGCATATCAAAATTATTGTCTACTTTATTATATACTCCCTCTGTATAGGAAAAGAAGTCGTTTTGGACAAGGTTTTGGTCAAACATTGAGAATATAAATCATGAATAACTTTTAAATTGTTGAGTTTAGAAATATAAAAACTATATAAATAGATTTGTCTTTAAATATACTTTCATAAAAATATGCATATAACACCTTTCAATAAATACTTTTTTTTATAGAAATATGAAGTCAAAGTCATGCTTTGAATACCGTGTCGTTGTCCTAAGCGACTTCAAAATCCTATAGGGAGGGAGCATATGAATAGGAGCTTTGCGACGATACCTTAAATGTCTGTTAGACATTTATTTATTTTGATAAAACGGTTACGATTATCTATCATCTTAATAAATGAAAAATATATATATTTATTCATTTTGTAAAATAAGAAAAATAAGGAAAGTTTTAGATATTTTTTTAGATTTAACTGATGCACGTGTGATATGATGATATGGTAAGTTCTTTTTTTAGTTTTACAACTTTGGATTTGGTATATGGTAACTTGATACACTTAATTTTGCATGTGATGTGATTTGCATGCGTGATTAGGTGTTGTTATACCGATGTGGCATCAGCAGATCTTGAGATTGACGAAGTCACCACAGGCCTCTAATAGGCTCTGCCCCTGACGAGGTTCGACGAGATCTGGTGCCACCTTCGTTGTGGTTATCTTGTTTGTCGACGCAAGCTGACTTTAGGTTCTAATTGGTTTGACCTAAGATTGTTGCTTGTGCGATTGTGCCAGACAATAAGATCCAGCCCCTGTACCACCAAAATTGGATGGCTAGGATTGTTGTCCGGGTCATGCAGGTTCCCTAGGGTCTGATCCAAACATGCTCATGTAGTCTCTAAATTGGCAGCGCATAGAAAGGATCGATGGCGGCGTGGCGAGCCCAAGGACCGTGGAGAGTTTAGACGTTACAGAAAGGGATGAAATGTTGGTGGGAAGAAAATAGAGCCCCCCCTCCCCCCAAACTTTAGACTTTTAGGCCTAATTAGCTAGGTTTAGAGAGCTAATAGACTAATGACTAGTTGGGTGACGGCTAAAAATTTGCTCACATGTTTGGATCCTTTAAGGGATACAAATTTGTCAGTTAGCTGTTAGTTCAGGCCTCCGGAGAATCTAAACGGATCCTAAGTACACCTTAAGTGTCATCCACCTATAGAAATCTGTGCCCTTGTGAAAATTGTCTATTCTATAGGCCTTGTATTGTTCTTGACCAAAATCTTGGAAATGCAAATTTGTAAGAATGGAGGAAATGCGAGGGCGTAGAGTGATGCGATGGCCAATATATGAATCGAAATGTCTGCTTCGTTCAAGACAACATTATCTATACTGCCAAAGTTACATTTTGTGGACTATAATTACATTACCCTAGAACTAGATACTGATCGAGCATATATTCCCTCTATTCTAGTGGTATTTTGGTCCATTTTAATATATTCTAATGTGAATGTAAATTGGATTTGACTTCTTAGGTGGCAACTTCTTTCCTTTTGCTCATCTCCCGGAGTGCCGTCCTCGTACATATAATGGGACCCAAGTGGATCCCTCCTTTCTGACGAGTCACCATTTCGGACCTCAATTCACGTTCTACCTTTGAAACCCGGTGCCCCTGACCTATGGAGCTCTCTTGGGATATTAGAGGCTCTCTCTGTCTCTCCGATGAAGTCCTAAGATCAATCTCAAAGGTTGTGTCTCCCAACAACGAGAATCACTATTAAAATTGTAGGCTTCTCCTAGTGTTTTTATTTAGCAGTAAAACACTAACACTAGTTATAGCATATGGGAATGCCATTAACAGATATAGTAGGGAACAATTGTACTAAATTTTGATTGGAAAAATACTAGAAAAAATCCACCTCATTAGGAGAAGCCTAAAATTACGGTTGTGAATGTTTGGTCTCAAACCGGTAGTGAGATTACAGTCATGCGAATAATTAAGGAGGATCCCATTAGGATATCCACCCCCCCCCCCCCCCCCCCCCGCCCCCTCCACACACATCTTTACTAAACACGTGGTTTGGCTAAACATGTGTCAAAAAAAATGTTTTCTGTAATATGTAACAGGCCAATGAAAGGACAGACCAGAGGGCATGGTAGTACACACAATGCAAGATAGATGCAACAGAGAAAAAAAGACCCAATGCGATGCATGAATAAGTTAGGAACAAACAAATAAAAAATAGAAAGAATCGCAGCCGGTGTGAGGCTAATCATCGGCTGAAGCTCACGCCTGCGCCTGCACTGCAATGGATGGATCAAGATGGAAGCTATACCAACTTTCTAGAAAAAGCCAAAACTGTATTCTCCAACACACCTCTCTGCCGCCTTTAAAGTTAGCCTTTTCACGAAAGCTTTCTCCACCTCTCATGATCCAGACCAACCCCACGACAACATATATGTGCAGCTCTGTCTCTGTGCAATCAATCAATGGATCCTGAGTGAGGCTCGATCAGTAAATAACCACTTGAAGGAACCTGATTGTAATTAATATGATATGCATGTGGTCTGATCAATATAAATAGATGATGCAATAACAACCTACTTGTAAACTCTCATCACATAGTGATTATTGCCTATGCATGTTTTTTTTCTTGGAGAGGAGTTTTAGTTTCTATGTATGTAATTATCTCGTGTACCACACAAGCCCACTTCAGCAATTCTTTCCTTAGTATAAGGAGTTGAAAGTGAGATTAATTAATTCCAAATTGTCCAAATTATAATGAAGGGTCCAATATCATAGAAAAATCCAAAGATGATAAACCTATATGATGATGCTGATCTACTGATATATGCAGTGTGTGGCACCTACTCTATATATAGCTATCATCTCTTTTTTCCTTCATAGCTTCATGTGTTTGTCGATCTATCTATATGTATGCACATAATACACCACTAATGCATTTCACAGGCATGAGTCCGAGGCCAACCCGGCCAGTGCAGCAGTGGCCATATATATGATACACATGAATCCTAATCATATACATATATATTACAGCTAGGGATCGGACATGAACATTATTACACATTTTTCCATTATAGCTTATTCACCCCACATCAATCACAAACACGAATATAAAATTTATACATATATTCTCCTACGATACTTATTATTGTACTTTGATAGGCGACCGAGGGACGACGATATGGACTTAATACACTCCCCATATCACGATTGCACAGATATATCTAATTGCTCGTTGGATGTCGTAGATATGCAGCAATTGTGAACGTCGTAAAGCTATCAAACCGGTCCTATTCGATTTAATTAGGTCCAAGCACAAGCGAAATAAATTAGAAAGATAGCACGTAGATATATAATATAATATAATATAACCACTAAGTTAGCTATATAGTAGTATGGGACTTGCTATAAACCAGGCGTTTGAACTTTTTCAACCTTTCAGGCGACGTGATTTTCCTCCCTTCTTGCGCTCTACCGCCGTTAAATAAGGGATTGATGTTTATTTAGCACTAACATGTGGATTTGACTTCGCCTGAAATCTTCGAAGAAATCAGGCGACTGGAGTTTAGGAAATGTGTAGTAGTTATATGCAGTCAAATCAAAGACGAATCTTATGAAGAAAACAAGCTATATACTGTCACCAAATGACGACTAAAGGTTGGTAAAGTGGAATACTAACTCGTAAATATATATATAGTAACTAAAACCATCCCTTTCGGCGTTGGCTTCATTCCCATCGTCTATATACCGTCAGAGCACGAGCGGTCGAACAGGATAAGATTATGTATCAATTTCTATCTTGATCCTTGCATACTCTTTTGCCAAGTTCCATGGGTTCGTTCCTTTTCTGTCCCAGCACACCCCCTTCTTAGGTTTGGTTTTGGCCTTGATGAGGATACCCGGAATCCATGTAATCAACAAGTAGCACACTCTCTTGTCTCACACATGTAAACACAATTAATCTCTAACACTTGGTTCTGTTTCATGCTGCTCTCTGCGTTCTACAGGCACCTAGAAGAACAGTTTTTAGGACAAGCACACATCTGAAACTGTCTTGCACATTGCATGAAGCATTTCTAGAGACGGCAGGCCGACCATCTTTATCAAATTGTCTATGTTAATTAATAGGACACCCACCACACCACACCCCACACACTAGCTATATATAGGGGCAGTGGTACAAAGTTTGTCATTTTTCACGTGAAATACCATTATATTGCACGCTCACTTATTATAAAGAGTTAAATGCACCAACGGACTTTAAACTTATAAGGGTGTGTCACTGAGGTCTACGAACTCTGAAAACGTATTTCTGGGTCCCTAAACTTGTAAGGGTGTGTCACTTAGGTCCACGAACTCTAAAAATACATTTCTGGGTCCCTAAACTTGTAAGGGTCTGTCACTTAGGTTCACGAACAAATATTATATTTGTCGGTGCTAATTTTGGCGAGGCTAACACCGGCTAGTAAATATGTGTTTTGCGGTTGAGGCTACGGATGGTGTGCAAGGGGGAACACAGGGATTATACTGGTTCAGGCCGAGCAAGCCCTACGTCCAGTGGAGAGGAGAGTCGTGTTGCCTTGCACCGGGGTGCTTGTAGTAGGGGTTACAAGCTAGTCGAGAGAGGGAAGTGCTCTCAGGTCTCTTGTGAGTGTCTAAGTGTTTACAAGTCGTTTGCTGTGGGCGAGAACTTGGAACTTCTCCGTCCGTTCGTTTGTTCTTCTGTCGTCCTCCTAAAGCCGGTCTCTGCTCTCCCCTTTATAGCCGCAAGGGAGAGGCAAAGGCGGCTACGACGCTACCTATTAAAATAGTGAAGAGTTGCCGTTCCCCGTTTGACTAGCTGCTGCCTTTTCTCCGTGTCTCCGGGGTATGGGTATGGCTATCTTGGTTCGCGAGTTCCAAGGTAGAAATAGTCGTCTGACTACGTCATGTCGTCAGCTCTCTGGGTCTTTTGGATATGGCCGTCGTGGTCCGCACGACTTTGGTGAGTTCACACCTGCCGGCTATCCTTCCGTACGATGTGACAAGAGGGTGAGTCACCTTGGGACGTTGTTTCCCGAGGCTCGGGATCCTGAAGGCGTGCTCGTCCTTTCGTGTGGACGGCGCAGTGGGCGCTTTTCCTGTTCTTGCGTAGCCCGTCGTCAGGCGCTTGTCACAGTCGGAGTTGATAGGTCCCGGCGGAAAACGGGGCGGCGCACCGTGGACCATACCGTGGAGGACAGGTGGTATGGCCGTCAGGGGCGTGCGAAGCACAGTCGCGTCGAGAGTCTCGCCCGACGGGACAGTGCTTGTAAAGTGGTCAGAGAGATCTCTTGTGGTCCAAGATTGCTCCGCTGACATCACCTGTGCATTGGATGTCTTCGCGAGATTGCGCTCGAGGGGGATAGGGAAGCTCGGGCGAATCGGAGACTTGGGGCGCCGAGGATGCCGCTCTCCCGAGCTCTCCCGAGCTGGTGCCGCTCTCCCGTGCTCCCCCGAGCTCTCCCGAGGAGGCTCGGGCGAATCGGAGACTTGGGCGCCGAGGACGCCGCTCTCCCGAGCTCTCCCGAGGAGGCTCGGGCGAATCGGAGACTTGGGCGCAGAAGAGGCCGTTCTCCCGAGCTCTCCCGAGGAGGCATCGGGCGAATCGGAGAGTTGGGCGCCGTGGAGGCCGCTCTCCCGAGCTCTCCCGAGGAGGCTCGGGCGAGGCTCGGGCGAATCGGAGACTTGGGCGCCGTGGAGGCCGCTCTCCCGAGCTCTCCCGAGGAGGCTCGGGCGAATCGGAGACTTGGGCGCTGAGGACGCCGCTCTCCCGAGCTCTCCCGAGCAGGCTCGGGCGAATCGGAGACTTGGGCGCCGTGGAGGCCGCTCTCCCGAGCTCTCCCCGAGGAGGCTCGGGCGATCGGAGACTGGGCGCCGAGGATGCCGCTCTCCCGAGCTCTCCAGAGGAGGCTCGGGCGAATCGGAGACTTGGGCGCCGAGGAGACCGCTCTCCCGAGCTCTCCAGAGGAGGCTCGGGCGAGGCTCGGGCGAATCGGAGACTTGGGCGCCGAGGATGCCGCTCTCCCGAGCTCTCCAGAGGAGGCTCGGGCGGAATCGGTGACTTGGGCGCCGAGGACGCCGCCTCCCGAGCTCTCCGAGGAGGCTCGGGCGAATCGGAGACTTGGGCGCCCAGGAGGCCGCTCTCCCGAGCTCTCCAGAGGAGGCTCGGGCGAGGCTCGAGCGAATCGGAGACTTGGGCGCCGAGGATGCCGCTCTCCCGAGCTCTCCAGAGGAGGCTCGGCGAATCGGAGACTTGGCGCCGAGGACGCCGCCTCCCGAGCTCTCCCGAGGAGGCTCGGGCGAATCGGAGGACTTGGGCGCCCAGGAGGCCGCTCTCCCGAGCTCTCCAGAGGAGGCTCGGGCGAATCGGAGACTTGGGCGCTGAGGACGCCGCTCTCCCGAGCTCTCCCGAGCAGGCTCGGGCGAATCGGAGGCTTGGGCGCCGTGGAGGCCCCTCTCCCGAGCTCTCCCGAGGAGGCTCGGGCGAGGCTCGGGCGAATCGGAGACTTGGGCGCCCAGGGTGCCGCTCTCCCGAGCTCTCCAGAGGAGGCTCGGGCGAATCGGAGCGAGCTCTCCCGAGGAGGCTGTCATTAGTGGAATGATGTCGTGGGCCTCTGTAGACGCGGCCTTCGTGGGCTTCCACTGGCCTTACTTGGGCCAGGCCAAGTTGGGAATGAACGTTTTTGCATGGAAGTTGGGTACCCCTAACTTTGGTAACCGACAATATTTCTATTTCTATTTATATTTAATAATATAGTTATTCAATTTCAATTTCTATTTATATTTAATAATATAGTTATGAATAGCACATAAAAATAATATTTAATATGACATCATCAATAAATAAATAAACTAAAGTGTTAAAATAAATTAAAAGAACAAATTATATTAGGATTAAATTAAATTAAAAAAGTACTAAAATTAATTTAATCTTTATGATAGGTTTCATGATACATAAATATTAAATTAATTTTAGTACTTTTCTAATTTAGTGTAATCCTAATATATTTGTTCTTTTAAATTATTTTAATACTTTAGTTTATTTATTTATTGATGATGTCATATTAAATGTTATTTTTATGTGCTATTCATAACTATATTATTAAATATAAATATAAATATTAATATAATATTTGTTCGTGGACCTAAGTGACATATCCTTACAAGTTTAGGGACCAGAAATATATACAAGCGTGTAGGTAGTTACGGGGCTGGTCTTGTACCTCGCTCTGGCGGCCTGCTCGTTGCCGGACGTGGCCGATCAAGACGCGATAGCCCTAGCTTGCCGTTCCGTCCCGTTCGCCCATGCATGGCTAGTCGATGGAGAAGGAGACACCTGGCCGATGGCGAGGCGCAGCCAGTCGATGGAGAAGGAGCCATCGGTGGCCACCGGCGATCGAGTGAGCGAGGGGGCCGGTGAGAGACGCGGGCGATCGTCGTAGTCTTATCCTCGCCGCCAGGACCTAGATCATAGCCGCGCACAACCGGCGAACACATCGATCACAACTGCAGGAGGAGCGGCACGCGAAGGCCCCTCCGTCCCTGCCTGGTCTGACTGAGATCACAACTGCAGGATCGGAGCAGGTGGGCGATCGGCGGTCGAGCCGACGCCGTCGGAGAAGGAGCAGGCAGGCGTCCTGGAGCCCTTTTTTTTGCGGTTTTTTTTCGGACGTGCGCTGAAGGCCCGGCATCCCGGAGCAAGCAAGCGCGTTGAAGCCGGGGAGCAGCACTTTCCATCGGATCGCGTTGAAGCCTAAGTGGGATGTTTCTGAGCCCTAATTTTAATATTGATAATTTACTAGGTATACTTTTTTGGGTGCACAAAGAATGAAGACTCTCAGCCGGAGACGCAATTTTGGGTGGACGGAGGATAATTTAAAGTGGTGCATTATAGTAGAGATAAATATTAATATTCTAAAAAAAATAAATTTAGTCAATGGTATTACTTGAGAAGAGAGAATGACACTTTCAATGGAGCAGAGGCAGTATGAGATTTGTTTCTACTGCTGCATTAGTTGTTCCATACATGTAATCCAATTGCAGTTTGATTTTCTCCAACAATATGTTAGTAAGCTGGATTTTCTTTGCTGGACTGCGATCGAGTTTAACTCACAATTTGTGTCCCCTGGAAGCCTGTTGCACAGTCCCACCCTTTAAGCGTAGTTCAGGAACTGATTACAGCCATTTTGTAGAGTAGGACACAACATGCAGAACTCGCAACTCAGAAAGTAGTGGAATTGCTGCCTCTAGTGTTTAGACAACAAAGTTCATATGCATTTTGCATGAATCTCATGGTATATATGCTCATTTTGTTCTAGACTGCTTAATATTTACTGTACTCAGGTGAACTCATCTCACAAATAGACATCATATTCTCTGCTGGTAATTTGTCCCTCAAATGTGCCAATGGCATCTAATGTCACCTGTCTAACAATGCTTAGGAAAAGAGCATCATATGCTTAATCACATATATAACAACTTTGCTTGTTAATTTCATTTGAAAAAAACATTTAAAGAAAAACTTTGCTAGTTAATACATTTTGATCTTGAACAAGGGCTCAGGGTTTGGCTTTCTGAAAAAGCAGAAGCATAAGCAGACAACAAGGCACTTACAAAACAACTATATCTATATCTCATAAAGATAACCTTCATTACCTCTTATATCTCATCTCACAGCGATCCACGCCATCATCAACTGATAAAAAAAAAATAATGAACAGCTGCACGGCATCAAGCAGCTGGACTTTGGGTACGTACGAACCAAAATGATACAACTCATGGACATTGACATGGCATAATTCGATCACTAAATAAATGATGATAAGATAGTTGCCATTATATATAGATGCAACAAGTTACATGTTTCAAATAAATCTTATAAATAACAGTAGATAAAAAACTTAAGATTCACACGTCGTTGTGCCATCTCTTGAAAGCGCCTAATGATATCTTTATCCCTTACACGTAAAAAAAAAATGCATGCTTAAAAAAATGGGACCAAGCAATCATCACGTATTGACCACCTAGCTTATTCCTATTCTGAAACTTGGTCTTCACATAGTTCATTGCTGAAAATACTCTCTCAACATCATGTAGTAGCCACGAGAAGGATGAGGACCAATTTCAGTAACAAATAAACAAGTTTAATTAAAGTGATTGTGCTTCATTGTCTCAAGAAGTTTGGTAGAGAACTGGATTAAAAAAACAAAGGTATATATATATATATATATATATATATATATATATATATATATATATATATATATATATATATATATATATATATATATATATTACTTGGTGTCTTTTCTAAAATTTTATGTACCCCCATGCACCTATTGTGCACCCGCTCCTGGGTGTTGATGCAACACATGCATCAACACTTCACATGAATGATATGATCCACTTCATATCATCACATGACTTTTGGTCCATCGATTTTGACCTCATTTGCTCGTCACCATTGCTTCGGTCCTTCGGTGCCAAGTCTTTGCTCAAGCCTCCCGACACTTGGTACTGTTAGAAATATGCCCTATAGAGATGGTGATATTGCGTTGTATCCATAATATACTATGTGTTCATTGAATATCCATTAAGACAACTTGTATCGATTGCCAATTATGTGAATTGTTTGTGAAACTCTTTTACTTGTATGATTATTCTAAAGTTGTCTCTGATCGGAGTTCGTGTGAGGACACACATGAATATTAGATCAGCACATATATTGGTTGATGACTATGTTTCACAAGTCATGAACATAGAGATGTCAAACTAATAGTGTGGGCACATGTATGACATGGGGCTAGATTGACCCAACGTGAGATGTTGTAATTGTCTCTATACATATCATGTACGTATGTCCTTAGACCTGAGATTGTCGTATGTATTCAAGGTGTGAAACGACCTACTTAGGGACTATTAAACGCTACTCCGTAACTGGGTAGTTATAAAGGTGGTTTTTGAGTTTGCCAGGAAGCATGCTGTGAGACATAGTCAATCAAGATAGAATTTGCCCCTCTTTATGTGAGAGAGATATCAATGGACCCCTCAAATGATTGGATCAAGAAATGCATGGCCGTGCTTGGGTTAAGTGTTAACCTATGAGCTGGACCAAATATCATGAGGCAAAGGTAATAACATGTATGTGGTTTTGTGGTAGTTCGTCTGATATGATCTTTTGTGTATGCACAGGAGTTGACACGCCTTGCTAAAGGCCGCTGTCAATTATTGGCCGAGTGTAGGGTCGACATGGCGGACTAGAGGGGGGTGAATAGTCCTTTTTAACAACTAATCGCAGCGGAATAAAATCTATTCGGTTCTAACAACGATTCACCCCTCTAACTATAACTCTAAGCACCTTGTCAAAGATCCTAGCAAGAAACAAAGGTGCAAGCCTAGCTTAAACTTCCCTAAACCGTTCTAGCGCAAGGTCACACAAACCTAAGCACTAGTACTTTAAGCACCGGGGAAACTCCTACCAACTAGCAAGCAAAAGCGCACTATGCACCTAAACTCACTAGGTGCTCAATGACAAGGATACACAATCCTAATCAAGGAGCGCAACTTGTTTAGCTACACAAACTAAGTAAGACACTAGTTCTAAGCTACACAAGCTAAGAACGTGAGTGGCAAGCTACACAAGCTAACCGATCTCACAAGAGCAATTACAGCTATACAAGTAAAGTAATGCACAAAGTAAATAACTCGTGTAGAAGGGAGCAAACCACCGCGAAGGATAGGAAGATGTTGACGCGGTGATTTATTTCCCGGAGGTTCACTTGTCGCCACAAGCTACGTCCTCCGTTGAGACAAGCTCTAAGATTGCCGCCGATCCTCTTGCTAGTGGGGACCCGCAAGTCACACTCTTCCATGTGGAGTGCTTACCACAAGCTCTAGCGCTTGACTTGGCCGGACCACTTGTCGCTCTTCACGTCTCGCTCTACTAGCAATGCTCTTCGCGATCTCCTGCGGGGTGAGCTCCAACCCCTCACAATCTTCTCCGGAGCCAAGCACAACCTTCTTGCTTGCTTCAACGGAGCCTCTCGCCACCAAGCTGTCTAGGAGGTGGCGACCTCCAAGTGTAACAAGCACCACCACCTTGCAACTCGATCACCTAGTGCCAACTCTTGCAATCTCTCAATGCAACGCACTAGAATCATATTCACTCGCAATCGGATGCAATCACTATATGCACAAGTGAGTTGGAGAGCACTAAGTCATGCACAAGCAAGGGAAACACATTCCTAAGGTGCAAGACCAGCTACCATGGCCGGCTCTCACTCCTATTTATAGCCCCCAAACAAATAGAGCTGTTAGCCCCTTCATTAGGCACTCTGCGTGTGCACCGGACGCTCTCTATGTTGCACCGGACGCGTCCGGTGCTCAAAACGCCAAGAAAACTAGCCGTTGTGAAGCACGCGAGAGTTCTAGGGTCGCACCGGACGCGTCCGGTGCACCCCCACCGGTGGTGCTCTTTTGTAGCCCGAACAGCCCAAAACGCAATGCGCGTCCGGTGCCGCGTCCTGTGCGAACCACTGCTCACTAAAACGGCGATATCTCTTAGCTCTGAACTCTGATTTCGATGATTTTGGACATTTTGGAAAGCTTATTCAGAGGGCTACACAACCCACATGATTGATTGATCCAAAACTCAAAGGATAAAAGCAGTTTATCCATCTAAGATCCAACTAAGCTTCCGGCGAGCTCGAAACTTCCACCCTTTTGCAAATGTGCTAACTCCAAAATGTTCCATAACCTTGTGCATGTGAGTTAGCATCTTCCCAAACATTTTTCAAAGGGTTTTCTACTCTTTCTTGACACTCCTCTCGACCCTAGTGTTGGTATAAATTAACTGCACTCTACTTAAATAAGATTGTATTCAGATTATCCGCAAGCGCATAGATAATATACCGCTATCACATTTCACCTGGAGGTTTTAAATATCAAATCCACAAGGAACAGTAGGTGATAATGACCAAGCTGATGAACTTAACCCTACAATTAGGCTAGATAATATTAAGAAAGAGGAAATAGCTATTGACTATCTAATTTCAACAACCGGTAAGCTTTGAATAATGTTGTTCTAACTGGGCAGTGAAATGAATAAGAGTGAAAATCAGAGTTTCCTCCTACCAAACACTTATACACCTATCGATCCTATCAACAGGAAGTGGACTACAGAAGAATCAACGTAACTGTCACCTACGCGATCTACCACTATCCGGCCAATTAGGGGACATTCACAAGTAAATCTAGTCTAGGCACCATGCCGACACTACGAAATACTACTTCAATCAAGCAATTACCAAGATCAAAGTACTCGATATGAGTTGCAAACTTAAGAACAAATAAGAATAAATGCTTACTTGAATTAGAAGTTGAATACAAAAGTACCTCAGAACGCAGCTCCGGGCGACGGAGCTGAATCCAGACGAATACAACTACGAAGAAGCGCCGACAGGCCAGAACTCCTCCAGAACTCTACTCCTCTACTCTATCTCTCTACTTCTCTAGACAAGACTAGATCTAGAAGAACTAGTCTCTCCTAATTGCTACATCTAACCCTAACTGGAGATATTGAATTGAAGCTCAGGGACAGGGATGCCTCCAGGGGGGTCTGCCCCTTTATTTATAGCCCGGTGGGATGAATACGTGCCGTTGGATCAAACCGACTTCAACAAAGGGCCGAGATGACTCGTAAGAGGCGGCGGAAGAAGACTCCAGAAGCGGGGGCCGAAACCCTAGAGGGGGGCGCCGGCCTGCCCCACCCTAGGGCCGGCCTGCCCCACTTTGTGGGATCTCGGGCCCCGGTTGCTCGGGTGTGTTCCAAACTCTTCCAGGGTCTTCGTGATGATGTTTCCTTGGCGGTTAAGTTTCGTGTCTTTTACGCACTTTAATCCCTCTTTTACGCTTTTCTGGAATAGCCCCTGGAAAATACAGAACATGCAAAACTCGTGAAAATTATCAGTTAAAACCCTAGACTATTGTGTATTCATGTGTTCTTTCATGTCTAAAGTTCTAATAAAAGTTGAAGTTATCGACCATCAATAACACCCCTAAGCTTACCTGTTTGCCAGTCCCTTGGCAAACAAACTAAGCCTAATTTACCAAAGTATTTGGATCAGGAGTTGCTATAATGCTTTCATACTTTCCAAGTACACATACTTTTAAACAGAAATTCTACTCCGGATTAGACAAAACTGCTCTAACTTTCAAACTTACTCATTGTACCTTTTAACTATGGAGCTTCTCAGCTTTTGCATAAGTCTTGAGCAATCGAAAGATAGAACAATCAAGTCAAGCACTATGTCTCAAATTCTTCACAGTACCAATATTCCAGAGTTTTGCAAGTTTTCGAAATAAAACTCAGAGCTTAATTGTATGACACCCTCAAGTCTCTTAATATATGTGGTATTTATGGATCTCACTTAAGGCATTAATGATGTTATTATGCCTTCTTACAACTAAGGATTATAGTGGAGCTTATATGAGTGGCAATAACAAGGATGAGCATACTTGCAATTCATATATTGTAAAGTCAAACAATGGATCCACAGAGAGTCAAGTCATACAATCAAACCAAGATGTGTATATGTATGGAATATGGTGGATAGGTGTATATAAGGTGGCTAATCCTAATCCTACTTTTGCTCTTTAAAAATAGATCTCTCTCTTGGAACTTAGAACTTTTGTCACTCAATTAACAAAACCAAACAAAGACCTTTCAATCTTCCCCTTTTTGGTAATTGATGACAACTCCACAAAGATATAGAAATTAAGCGCATTAACCAAGTTAGCTCTTCAAACAAGTGTAGATTAATAACTTGGGTTTGGATTTTATGTTACTTATCCATCTTTAAGCTCAAATGTTTAGACTTGGATAAGTTTCATAAAACCCGACTTGGTAGTGTTAACTCTCCCTACATGTGTGCTCAAATGGTTTGGTTTCAAATTTTCACACATGCATAAATATGGAATTTGTGGAAGTGCCAACACTACTAAGTGATGCTAAGGTGCATAGAATAAATCTTTGTAGCGTGATACCAATTGCTTGAAGCCAATTGAAGTTGCACCATTAAGTCCATCCTTAGCATCATGATTAGCTAGACAAGCAAAAATACTAGATACCCCGTGAGATCAATATTATAAGCAAGGTTCTAGTAAATACTTGAAGAACACAAGTCTAGCTAACAACCTATACGTGCTAGTTATCAATTCATCATTAAAACCTATACTAGCATACATCACACAAGAGAGGATACCACATGTAAATAAACTATATGGAAATGCAAGCAACCATATGAATATGCACATTATTTCAAATGCAATCAACCATGTTCATGAGTTTGCTCCCCCTACTTGTGTCCTTCTCTTGTCCAAGAATTTTGATCCCCTTGTATTCTTCAATCTTGTAGATCATCCTTCTTGTTGGTCTATTGCTCTCGCATCATCGGCCTCCATGATGGTTCATCGTGTACTTCCATCCATCTTGATCATCTCTCCTCATATCTATCTTATCCAAGCTCTCCCACACTCTTGATTTCATATCTTTGTCCAAATTCTCCCCCTTTGTCATCAATTTCCATAAAAGGTCATGCTCGATTGTGACAAAGGTATGTGGTAGGTATGTTGAGGGTGACACATTGCATTTTTGATAGACACCTTGTTGGAAGTCTTCAACTTGATGATCACTTAAAGTTAAGGATCACTTGCACATCATGTTGGATACCACTTGTATGCTTGATCTAGAACCCACTTGTGAGTACCATTGGGTTGGACTTATACCACTGGCATGGATGCCGTTATGATAATCATAGTACCACTTGATGTTGAACCACTTGTAGACATACATTCATGTGTAGTAATACCGCTTTGAAGAATAGTGATACCATTTGTTGGAATAAACATGTGCATACTACTAGTGATTTGGTGAGTCAAGATATAAACCACTTGGAAAGAATAACTTGGTATCCATTTTCATTGTTGTCTTGTGCTTTTTGAACCTATATTGTTGTCATGAGCTTCTTTATTGATTGGTTTAAACTAGAAATTTGCACAAGTAATCTAACTCGGTTTGAACCAAAGACAAGCTTCTTCACGCCACTAGGGGTTATCTTACCTATATTGAATTAGATCCTTTTTGCTCATTTAACTAGTTCAAACACCATGTTCACATGCTCATGAACAAGTCATATTTAGCCACTAGATCAAACAAGACATAGAAGCAATAGTGGCATCATATGAATTTAAAATCATTTTATTTTTCATGAATCCTCATCTTTGTATGACTATATGCTCTAATCAAGTCTTTATCAAAATACGGATGCATATGCCATATAATGATACATTTGCTATCTCGGAGTAGAGAATAGTCATTTTCATTCAATCTCCAACAATAGCAACAGTGAAGTCCATTTGAATAGCTTAGTGAAGACCAATCATCATCATGAAAACCATTCTTCACCCATATGAATTGAATACCACTTATGATCAATTGCTAGCTTCAAATTGTGTTTGACTTGCATCTTTACTTGATCAAACTTGCATGAGAATACCACTTGAATAAGCATGAATACCATATGTATATATATATATCAAATCTTCTCATTTGGTTGTTGCTTGCTCTCTAGATCAATCCTTTTGGTTTGCTTCAACTAAGCATCTTCAATGATTCTTCGGATCATCACTTCCATGTTAGCCATCTAAGCATCACCCACTTGGTTTACCAATACAAGGCGGCACGCCCTGACACTCAGGAGAAGTGACCTCTCTCCAAAGAACCATTTTTAACATTCACTTGAATTGCCTTTGTTTGATTGATCCAAGGATTTAACATGATGATCAAATGAATTCCTTCTTTAAGTCCTTTTCTTTCTTCTTCATTGCTTGGTCTTGATCTTCACTTGAGTACCAATATTCATGATCAAAAACTAAACAAATGAGACTCTCAACCACTTGTAATCATAATACCAACTTGAGAGCCTTTCAATGCAAGAGATACCAAATATTTGCAATACTTCTTTCTTGTGGACAGATTCTGTACACTACAAAGAATGGATCATAACTGCCAATGTACTTATCCAATTACCATGAAATTTTGTGGAGATAATCTTCTATGAGTCTACTAGCAGCCACAAAATTTAAGCTTCATTTGACCAAGTATGAACTGTCAGCCATCATTTTTCTCCACTCTGCTACATGCTGAAAACTGCTGCACTTGTGTAGACAAGAACTACTCAAAAACCAAAAGCAATCCTTATCCAATTTCCATGAAACTTACACAGCACCTTATACCATAAGTGCACGGCATGCATACCAAATTTTAAGCCAATCCAAATAGATTTGATCACTCAAACATGGCTTTCTTTTCAGCTAGCTCAGATTTTAGATTTTGGACAGATTTGAGAACTTGAGCTAAACTTCATCATTGAATCAAACTTGAGATAAACTAGCTTGAATACTCTCACAAGACATAAATCCATTCAATCCACTTACTAAAGTTATCTCATGATCATATCCAACCAAATTTACTCAAATTTGATTACTAAGCAATTATTCCATTCATTCATCTCATTGCAAGCAATATATGCATATATATCTAATTCAATCAACTCATATGCATCCAAATGTAATTGATCAACAAAAGATATACCTTGAAGATTCATGATCACCCATTTGCATGCTTCAACTCAATTGTTTGCAAGTCATCAAATAATTAACCGATGGATCACCCACAACTTGAACTTTTGCACTTGTATGAATTTAGCATTTGGACTTCACTTCATTTGACTTGGCATTGGTTTGGATGTTGCTCTAGGCTTTATGACTTGAATCAACAAATGATTATAAATATGAATACCAATTGAATCAAACTTCCAATGCCATGGTACCTACACACAATCATCCAGTGTTTGATAGTACCTAAACAAGTTTGGGTCCTCTCAAGTTAGGAGCAACATACTTAGGCATTGCCTTAATATGGATAGTGGGATATTTTGCAATAGAAACCGATGAGGATACCATTGTCATCCTTCCTAAGCAAAATATTTGCATGAATTGAAATAGGCTTAGGAGTGTTACTTAGGGGACATGAATGAGCCATGTGTCCCCTTTTCCGACATGAGTAGCACTTTTGCTTTGCTTGAGCCTTCTCTTTCTTGCTCATGTTGTGCTTCTCATTGCCTTGCCTCTCTTGGGTTGCTTGAGCCTTCTTCACAAACTTGTTAGGACACTCTGAGGCAAAGTGAC